>JAJEKV010000045.1:10176630-10890419 GCA_021234155.1 Isoetes taiwanensis
GCCAGCTGTGATGCTCATTTTGAAGCATCTGGAATATATCGCGATAATAGCTGTGCTGAGCCATCACGCCAAAGACTGGTCAGTATCTTCCAAATGAAAGAAGGGCGGGATTAGCAACGCCAAAATGGGCAACCGGGCTGGTTTGTCGCGAACACAAATGAAATATCGCTGGCGAAAGCGCATTTCGCATAGCACCTGCAGTTATTTCCTCGCAATGGCGATTTTTTTTCCGCCAGTTTCTTTGCTGTTTTCGTGTCATCGATGTTAGCCAATATGCTATGGTGGTTAGGTCGCCTTATGACGGTCACATATTGCTCACAGCCGGTGATGATTACGGCCGCTTCCAGCCATGGTCACGAAGTAGTCACGTTTTTCGCACGCATGTGACGCCCGGCAGCCGTTTCAACTGTTTTCAAATATATTCTTCTGTTTGTTCCGGACATGTTCGTTATTCCCAGCCTGACATGTCAAAAACATAGGGGAGTTTCACGGCCATTTTCGCCGGACACGAAGTAGCCGTGATGTCTTTACCAATTGAGATACGCTGGAGCAAAGGCGCTTGTTGCGGCGTTATCCTTCAAATGATGCGTTATGGTCGCCGATGATATATGCCATGCCGTCATCAACTTTCTGGATGGCGCGGTCTTCTGGTCTCTGGCGAATAAATATGCTACGTGCTGAATAGCTGCTGTTGCGGCCTCATCGTTGTCCTCAGTCATGTGTTATAGACCGTATATGCCGGTTTTCGTCAATACAACTTTCTGGATGGGCGTCCTCTTCGCCCTAAGGAATAATGAACAGGAATACGCTCAATACCGTCACATTGGCTCACCGCCGGTGCCATTCGTTTGCCTTCTTTACCGTTATTACAGCGGGTTCTCCACCCAGTTGTACCTGCCCGCAGAAAGCCATCTGTACTCTTCGTCAACGTTCACATCAGGACAGATTTATCTACCGTCGAATTTCAACGCACCACGCGCCGGGCGGGCGGCCTCGGCGGGCATTCGACGCAGCTATTACCTTCGCCGAAGCGATTTGCTGCTACCATCAATGCGACGCAATTGTTAAAAACCGTATATAGCACGCATTTTGAAATTTTGTCATTTTGCCTGCCAGCGGCGTTGCTCCACACCGCTTAGCTGCCAGCGCTTATGGTTCACCTACTGGAGGTCTTCCTGCTAGACTCATCACGAAGTTATCTGATTGCCTTTCAGGTGCTCTGCCTTTTTGGTCGTTACCAGGGTTATCAAATACGATGGGATGCACACGCGTTGTACATTCTTCGCCTCGTCGTAACCTCGTGCCATCGAAAACGTAGCCTCATGTGGTGCTGTTATTCATGTCTGGCTTGTGGGCACCACTTTCACTAGTGTAGAATTTATACATATAAACCGCGAAGAGTAGCTATAAATGGCCAGTTCCGCTAATTCAAAGTAGTCATGCGCGGTATTTTCCTCGGGTTAAACAAAGTATTACTGAAAATAAGCTATGCGCATATGCCAAATGGCGTTATTTGCCAGCCAGCATGCAATGGCGTTAAAGCTCGTAATTGCGTCGCTGGTCGTCGGCTGGCGATCCTCGCCAACTTCTAATTGTCGCTTAACCAGTTATCGACCGAAGTGACGCTACCAGCCCATCGAAATACCAGCCGGAGCTCCAGTTACGTTTTCATCATTACATCGCCGTAGGTTTGTGGCCTGCAGTACATGGTCGCTTCAGAAGTCTCGTTAGCACTTTTGCCAGCGTACGGAATAGATGATATAGTCATCGACTTCAACACAGCAATATCTAACCGTTTCAATCGTTTCGCCAGTAGCGAGACAAATTACCAGTAAAGGTGTATATTTATAAGTGCGCTAGAGAGTCGGTAGCTGCTGAATTACACCTGTGAGCGAATGCCGACCAGAATGCCGTATGCTATCGTTCCGCAAAGACACCGGAAGCACCGAGAAGACGGCTTGTTAAATCACCTGCACCTGCTCACGATCGTTAATGGACCCACGTGCCAAATTAAATTCGCGATGCGCAGAATTGAATGCTAAATGAGGCCAATGCCTGCATTCATAGCGTTATCGCCTTAGCATGCCGCTGTCGTTTTAGTATAATCGCTTTCAGTCGTCATGATGTTAGCGTTAAAGTGATCGTCATCGTTTAAATCACCATAGGCACGTTATTAGCCTTCATCGATACAGCCAGTACCGATTTATTACCCAGCCTGATCTAGAATCAGTCGTTCCTGCCATAATTTTACCTAATGCATAAATACCAATATTTAGCTGGCGGGATGTTTAATACCCACGTTGCTCGTTATATTAACAGTTTCTTGAGCAGCCTGTAGACGCAGAAGGTGGCAGCAGCTTCGGCGGCGTTTACCAACAACATGCCATCGTTTGCGCGGGGATATAATACCGTTCTCTCGCTGATGAAAGCTGCCGGGGAGACGGACAGTCAGGCGTGACGAGCGTCGCTTCCCAAAATTCAGGAGCCAAACGCCGTGATCGCGACACGCGCAAGTTGTAGGCGTTTGGCCTTCCTGCACCGCATGCCTGGAGTTGATCCATGGCGGAGCCGCAGCGATCGGTGGGGCATTGCCGTCGCCACTTAACGTTTGTACAGCTCGCTGTTACCTTCGCATGCTCGCTTGGCGCCATAGCTTTATCGCTGAGCATGACCACTGGCCTGAGCTCCGGTGGCTTCGTCACTTGTGCGGGCAGGCAGCTGGCGCCGGGTGCCGACGAAACCACGTACCGTCCTATCGCCTTCCCGCTTCGCCGCCTATCGGGCCATTCCCGCCATCTTCCTTCCCTGGTTTCATCGGTTCATCTGCTTGTTAAATAGCCCTTCGCCGCCGCCGCCGCCGCCGCCGCCTATTCGCCGACATCGCCGCCACCGCCGCATGCTGGGTCGCCAGCCGCCGCGTGATGTTGAAACCGATCTTCGCGCCCCTTCCGCCGTTCGTACCGTGATTTCGCCGCCATGCCAGCCTGTGTTCGTCAGGCTGTCGCAGAGTTGGCGCAAGTTACCTTATCGGGCGAAATAGATAGCCGAGCATCGGCTATAGTTTGTGGCTACCAGGAGAGCCAAAATGATGATGGCGAAAGATGTTTCTGCATCAGGAATACTTTTGTCATTAATGCACTCACACCACCTCATTAATTAACGCCATTATTTGGCGTACAGTCCTCACAGGCCAATATTTTTAAATTTTCATCGGTTAGCAGTGAATTTGCGCTACCGGGTGCCGATGATTTTTATCTCCATAAGAAATTTTGATGCTCGCAGAGCAATTTTGCTACTAAACAGCATTCTGACTGGTTGTTTTCTCGGCATCACTTGTTTACCTGGTTTATCAGGCTTCACGCTTCAATGTCGAATTTTCATTCCATGCCTACTGAAGTTAGACTGCTTAGTTGGGGATATCGCCAGTTTGACCGTTCAGAATGCCTTCACCAAATACGAATGAAACCAGCCGCCATACCGTCGCCAAGACTTAGCGTTTCTGCGCAGAAGCGACCGGTGAAACAATATTAAGCCAGCTTATTTCGTACCGATGAAGTTTTATATCGCGGCCTGCTATTGATGAAAGCAACAGCGTTTAACAGGTTCTTCCCCGTCAAACAAAGGGCAGACTGCGTCGTTATCGTATCTCAACTCGTAAGAATTTCGTCATGCTCAGCATACACTACCGTCTTCCAAAGTCGATTCTTATCTTAACATTGAACCGCGATTCGCCAGTCCCCATTCCAAAGTCCAAAAACAAAGATTGTCCAAAGAAACTTATCAAATGTTATTGCGGCTACGGGAAACCTGGCGAACGTTCGCGCACTTTATGTTTGGAATGCGATTCTATTATTGCCGTCGTTCCGGAATGCATTAGGACGCCGCATCAGCTGACATTTAAATATATGCAGTGTTTACGCTGAGAAAGGGCGTTTTCAACCACAAAATTGCTAAATTACTTTCGTACGGAGTTTTGAAAGCTAAGACGCCGCCATGTACTGTCAGGAATCAATTTTTTTTACAATATGCTGCAGCGCCGGAGAAAACAAAACGCATATTTTCTCGAAATTACGGTTTTGCCTCGGCGTATTAATTGGTTTCATCCGTGCCCACGATGTCGCAGCTCAACAATATGACTTCAACTTCGTATATGAAATATTCTTTCAAAGCTCGCGTAGCCATCAAATACAATAGGTTAATCACATGGGCAGTAACTGCACTATATGTTCATCGCATCTCTGGCTTCGCTAGCGTTAGCATATTGTCATCGCTTTTCTCTCTCTTCATCAATCGTTATAAGCAGACAATTGTGGCCTTCTGCCACCATATCGTTTATAATTTCACTTCGTGCTTCTGAATAAGCGACGACAACCATAGTTTCGTTCATCTTCAGCGTTGTGAGTGATTTGATCTTTCTGGCTGTTCGGTCTGCTCTCCGTCATCGTGCATCTTCCGCGTTGGGTACGCCGTTATTCGTCGTTTTGGGCCTGGAGTGTTGTGAAAATATGACTAAAAGCTAATGAAAATCAATTTTCAACACGAACCAGGCAAATTGGGTCTCTTTACTTGTATTCTATAGCCTGTCGCCGCTAAATCATTCAAACTATTGCCTCTGAAGATTATTGGAGCAATTGTCTGCGATCATTTTAACATCATTTTTGCTTTACATCACACCGCGAATCGACACACCGCGACATCGTTATTTCGACAGTATGGAATGCCCAGGCAGCAGCCGTCGCCATTACCGTTTCGGAGCCCAGCCAATGGAAGACCGAGCTGTTCGAGCCATTTCTGGGTCAGGCCCCGCCCTGGCGAAATACAACGGTCATTTCATAAGATAAGGCATCAATCATTGTTGCGTTACCTTTGAGTTCTTCTGCTGAATATGTCGGCGAGGCCATAGCTTCGTAACACCTTAACAGCAGCTCATACCTCGACATGAACTACGCCGTTATATTGCCGCACCTCGATCGCATTTTTTCGCCTGAGCCCGTCGCATTTTTGCTTCCACCGGTTTTTAAAACATTACCCAATTGCTCACCGTATCCGTACGGCATAAGTGTCACCAGCTTGTTCGGTATTTTTGTATTCGCTTTTCGCATCATATTCTGATGTACTTTCGAAGCTCAATATGCTTGTCTTCTTTCGCGCGCCATTGTTTTAGCTGCTGGTTATACAATTAACATTGTCAATAAACACGTATCTAACGCTTCCTACTACCGCCACGAACAAACAACTTCTGCCGGTTATGAGTGTCGTTAGCCGAGCGATGGTTATGCTGTTTTTTTGCTTCTCCAGCGATTACCGTATTTCACGTTCCGCATATGCGTCCGTACCACCCACCGCATCAATGCAGCACTCAAAGCTTCGTATTGCAGCCAGCCCCTTCATTGCAGTTTCTTCAAAAATTTTTACCGTCTTTGGCGCCAGTTGCCGCTTCATGTAATTGTTTTCCAGTCCCGCTCGGTAGTGTTGCCCACTACATGCTAGCAGCCGCCTGTCGGGCAGCTGGCTATATGTACAAGAGAAATATCCTCACCAATGCTTATATGGATATTTATCCATTTTGTTATTTTCATCTTCAGTTTTAACTGAGTCACACCTGGTTCTTCGCCCGCAGCTAGTGGAGTTTTCACATTCGTGTGCTAATCATTTCCAACATACCCGTATGCTGGCCCGCGTCGCCGCTCTTCCGCAAGTACTCAATGCCGTTTAGCTTGTACAATTACCGTCATTTTGAAATTTCAGCACAAAGAACGCTTTCGCGTAAATTTAAGTTATTCACTGTTGGTATGTGTCATCAACATAAGCTGCAATAGTGCTGTACTACCTTCCTGTAAACATAAATTACCTTCATTTTGAAGTTTAACACCCGTTCTCACAGTTGTCCATTTACAAGTAACATTGCCCGGCGACGCTTCGGAAAGTTCATAAACGCCTCGCTAAGCTTCCACACATCTTCAAAAAACTCAGCGTCGCGAGCGTCACCCTTCTCATCGCTTGTTGTTCGTCCATATGATGGAGCTCGCTGTCCGTTATTTGCATTACGCCGTAGTATTTCAAACCGTCATCCCAATATTAGTCAATCCCTTTTGTGAAATCCAGTTGCCAACTGCCCTTTCGTTTATCATTGTCAATTTTATTTTATAAACTATTTATTTCAACTATATTTTTGTATTTCCGGTTTTTCAACTCTTCATGTTTTCGCTCGCCAGCATCTTATCTTCATTCACGGCCAGCTCACCATTTGGCTCACAGTCATGCTTTTCATACTTTCGTTCGCTACGTCATTTCTCATTTTGTTTTCATATCATTGAAAGTCTTTTTGATGTCAGCATTGTCCTTCAAAATATCATATGTATACCTGTTCTTCCACAGTTTCAACTGCCGATGCCGCTATTCTTCTTCATCTTCGTTACGTGTATGTTCATATCCTTCTCTCATTGTTAAACTCGTCTGCTTGCATTTCTTCTTTCATCATCAGTCACGCCGCCGCGAGTACAGTTCTTCGCGGCGCGTTTCGGGGCAAATCGTGTCGCCTATTGTTCATTTCTTTCATCCTTATGCACAGTTCACGGGCTTTCACCGCTCTTCTTCTTCAGAATATATAGTTCATAACCTTTACTCATCATTTGTTATCGTTCGTCATTCAATTTTTCTTCTTGAATATGTAGCAGTGCGTTCGCCGTTATTCGCCCGGTCGTATCTTCATTCGTTCATTTGTATTGTCGTGAAGTATCGTATAAATATCGCATTTCAACGCCCCATGTTGCAGAACAGACAGCTTGGTTGAGCTGCACATCAATCACAATTGACTGCCAGCCACTGCTTTTGCCGTGGCTGCATGACCAAACACTTCGTTCACTTCTGTACAGTGAAAATAGCCATGTCGTTTGACAGTTTAACTAAAATATAGAAAATAATGAAGTTGAATAATTTTCTTCTTTTTCATTAAAGTTTTTGATAATATATTTGAATATTTATAATAACCTTTAGCCAAACATTTATGCTACGCCAAACGCTTTATTCGCATGAACATATTATCACAGAGTCCCACAGCTGGAGAACAAAACGTCTTCATCTATCATAGTATTAAATCCTGTCTTCATTTAATACCTATATTTTACATTAAGTTACAGTATGGCTAATTCATTCAATGCATAGAAAATTAACGCTTGGCTGCGAAATAGCCTCTTCATGTTTGGCTGGCGTTTACTTTGTATTTTGGCTATTTTTCTTCCGTACCTCTTCCTTTATAAAGCTTCAGTCGCATTTTCTTTTCTCCAAAATGTTCAAAATCGCTACTTGGCTGAATATTAATGCTATGCCGCTATGCCGTTAATTTTGAAAATGCCATTTGCTATAATACCGTTGACCGCATTTCGACCAAATATTCTGGCTGCTTTTATGTGTTTGATTTTTCGTCGGGTTAAAACATACCAGTAGCTCCGCGGGTTCCATTCATGCGCCGCCTGCAACCATTTGGCGAGGTTACACCGCGGCCTTGTTACCATGTATTCATAATATAATGAGCTCATTCGCCGCATACATGTCTTTTGCCATTTTTCCGCATAAAGTTGCTCATGTTGGTCATTATACACAATTGCACGCGAATTTCTTTCAGTTTTATTTGGCCTGCAGCTTCAACTTTTATTTTGAGTTGAGCCTCAAATACTACAACATTTTCTGTCAACAAGTATAAAATTCATGTCTATTGTTATTTAATCGAAATCGCTCTCATTATTTTTGGGAACATGCAAGTTTCATTATATCTTCTTCCAAACATAAAGTGCAAGCATCCGCCCATTCATTTCGAAGTTTGTCATCTTCATTGGGCCCAGTTCTCTTCTTCCGGAGAGCATCAAGAAGTTCTAACCACGATCTTCAGTTCAATTGTCTATAATAAAGCATATCATTAGCTCAGCCACCAGCCTTCTGGAGATCGGTCAAATAGTCGTAATCTTTCTTCGTCATTGTTTCAGTTTCGAAAGCGAGACGACGTCGCCTCTCGGAGAAGCCAAATTCTCGAGGCGGAATAATAATTTTGTTCTTCGTCACCTTTCAGACTGACATTCAGTTTCGGATGTCCGTCTCCTCAAACACATGTTTCCTTCAACTTGGGGACACTATGGCTGCAAACTCTGATACCTGGCAGATAACATGCAGTCTTGTCACCCCTCTTCAAGAGCAGTCTTCCTCTCTTTGTTAATTTCGCTCATTTCCGTTCTTATCATAAGTTCTCTGCCATCATTCTGACACCATATTCTAAAACGTTTCAGATAGGACAAATATTTGAAAATCTTTGTTGGTGAAATCACATCTCCGCCATGGGTCGATCGAATATCTTTCGAAATGCGAGATTATCCTCGCCTGAACTGAAAGCCTTTCAGCTCCCTCATTCCAGCATTCGAAATCGGTGAATTCCCACCATAGTGCCAATATTCGTCACTTCTTGCATTTGTTTTTGCTTAAATACGATGCTTTCGAACTGGTCTCATTTTCGGCATTTATTGCCACTGCCGCCGCGTATCTGAGGTGCCTGATCGAAAGTCATTGCCATTCTTCCCCGAAAGACTGAAGTTCCTTCTTTCATATCTTCAATGTATCCTCATAGATCTTCGCCAACGAACATTCTCATCCTTTCGTTTTGAAGCCGCCTCTCAAACATTCACCATTTGGGTAATGAATAGCTCGCCGTTATCGCCGGAGCGTCGTCGCGAAAATGGCTGACTGGCGCTTTATCGAAAATTTGCTCTTTTCAATGACCAGGCAATCAACTTCATTTGCAGCCCAATGCTCGTTAAACTATTCAGAGTCCATAATTTGAAGATATTGAAGGCCGTTCATGTGATCATATTCTAACACTGGCCGTTTCATACGGTGTCACAACACGCCAGTCGAATACTGTCGCGACAATCACGAATACTGCCGCCGTATAATTATCGCATCGCCGGCCGTTGTCGCCGCGATTCAGCCAATGAATATTCATCGTTCGTGCCATCGCTCTCCTAATTTACCCAAAACCTTATGCCTGGCGCAACATAACCGGAATAAATAATGTCACCATTTCATAAGATAAGCGCATAGCTGCGCCGCCCCGAAAGTTCTTCAGTTGGCGAATATACCATTATCAGCGTATTCGCAACGCATATATATAAATTTGTTATCATTTTCACAGCAGCCCTTCACGCAATCAGCACGCGCATTACCTATCAGTCGCCATATTGTTCAAAGTTCATCGCCCAACGCCAGCTCTGAACTCTTTGATGCTTCCAAGACACCGCAATGTTGCTTCACCTGAGTGATACAGAATACCAGGCGTTGTAAAGGTGGCTCCTAACAAATGGGTGCTCAAAAATATTTCTGCACCCTGCAGTTTCAAACAAATACGGCCTCAGGCGTGCCGGGCGCACAAACAAGAAGTTAGGGGAGGTCACGATAAAGAACCAGTGGTTCATGGGGACTGCGTAATGAACAAATTTTCGCCATATCGTTATTTAAAACCAGCTTCTTCAATTCAGACTATTGAAGATGCGAAGCTGAAAAATATTCACACAATATGTTTTGACATGCTTAATCCTTTTTGATATGCTCGCTTGCAGTATTTCATTTTCAAAGTATTTGTAATACCGTACGTTAAAGTACATTATCTCTCAATCGTTTTAGCTCATCCCTTGAATATAACGTGCATCTCCAGGCGATAAAGTAAGCATAACTTTTCAAATGTGCTTAACATATTAAATATTACGGCATTAATTATTTAAATATTTATCGTAGTATAACATGCTTACAAAATACGCACGACATTGCCGTCATTTCCGCGGTAAGCTCAAAACATAACATGAATGTTAAACAAATGATTTATGTTTCTGGCGTTCGATAAATTTTTCGAAACTACGGGCCTGCCTGTGCAGTGTATGCCTGCATATGGGTCTCAGCCTTTCTATACTGAATTACAATAGTAACAGCGCCCGTGCTCTTACATACCGCATGTGCCAGCAGCCGATGATGCTCAACTCTCGTTTGCCGGTGCCTTCACCCTTGTGATGTTATCGTGATTGCTCACAAACGAATACGCGCCTTACCTGCCGTCGCTTAAAAGTAACGCCCGCACGTCCACCAGCTTTCCCCGTTAAACAGCGACAGTGCCAGACAGTCAGTTGCATTTCAAACTTTACATATATCACTTCGTAAATTTTCGCATCATTGAACAGCGAATAATGAAGACGGCACTTGTGACTATTCTTCTTCGATATCGAAAAGTGCTCAAAGAAATACACTGGTATTATACAATACGGCATTTTCACAAAGCTGATGCTACCCGCCATCTTTGCTGCTTCGTTCGTCAAAACATTGGAAGATGCAAACAGTGATCGCCACCGGGGAAAATATTACCCGCCAGTCCCGGGATGGTGTTTCGGAGTTACCATCCATGTCCACGTATGTTAATACAGAATGAAGCGATCTTTTCCTCGTATCAAACCGCCGTTATGGCTCATCACAGCAGGCGGCCACGCACATTGCCCGCATTGTTCCGAATGCGACATGTAGCAGGCTAACGTAATACCTCAGTTTAGCGTGGAAGTTCATCTCAACGATGTGCCACCTACTAACTTCTGCATGGACAATGGCTGTTATTCTGATTATAACGCCAAAGTTCGTTCACCAGATAACTCCCTAAATGCCACGTCGGCACGTACCAGCCTTCTGCAACAGGCCTGGTCTTCGCGCCCAGCGGCCTGGTCGGCGCTGGCGGGTGCCAGCAATGCAGTTTCTTACTGTTAGACAATTACTGTCACTGCTTTCAGAAGTAAACATAAGGTAACCAACGCCGCAGGCATGGGTACCACCGAAAATTACGAAATATTGGCTTTCGTACGCATCAAAGAATTGTTTTGAAGCGTTCGAAGATGTGCAGTTACTGGCAATGCGCTGACAGTACGCGGTAATTCTTCATGCATTCAACCATTTCACCATTCACTATATCTTCGCAGTCGTTGCAGTCATACATAGATGATTACGGCATATATAAGGCAGAATGTTTGTAAACATTCGTCCTTATTCCTTGCTCAGTCATTAGGTGTTATTAAACTTCATATACTGAATACATTGCTGCTGGTCTGTTTGTTGACTTAAAACCAGACGCCAGAAAGTTGCCGTTGCCTTAGCAGCTCGCTTCTGCTCTTGAGCTGTGTTCATCGCTCGATCAGCAATACAAAGCCGTGAAAGATGAGCCACAGCAAATATCATTTTGGTTTGTGAAAATATATAAAACAAAATACTATAGAAAATAATTTAATGTGGGAATGCCATTGCCGGCTTCTCAACGGTGCTTCACCAGTAAACACTATCATCATCATCGGCTGGCGTTCCTGCTCACATCATTTCTTTCGCTATGGCTTTCAGCCGCGGGCGCCGTCGATTCTCTGAAGATCCGCGCTCTGGAAAGCCTGGCCAGGCAAAATGAACGTTTCTTTATTTCTACCCTTTATATGCGAAATTCGATGCAGTGATTTTTTGAGGATTCGGTTAACCAGTTCATTCTATCCGCTTAAACACATTGATTGAAGATGAAGTTATATTTTCTTCTGATCTAATGTTACACTATGGTCATCTTATTCCCGAGTGAGCTTTTTTCCGACCATCAATGCTGCACAGTTGCTCGCAGGTGCACTGGGCAGTTGCGGAATGGCCCTGTATGTAATTGGCGATGGACTGCTGGCCTTTCGCCCACTGTTTCGGGATGGACACGGGAGGATGCAGTAGCAGCCATATGATTTACGCGGGCCTTCGAAGGTAACTCAGTTCTTTTCAGCAATGAAAGGCCTTGCATATGCGCATTGCGATTATGAACAGCCGCCTCGCTGCTATTCGTAATAAGGACGTTGTCAGCCTGGGCGATGGCTTACATTACGGGGCCATCTTCCTCGCGATGATAAGGTTGGTAAATTGGTTTATTCACAGTCTCGTTACCAGTTCATCTGATCTTTTGCGATTGTTGTGTGCTAATGAAATCTTTTCTGTCACGATACCGATGATAGTCGGCGACGGTGTCGCTCACTCAATATGACCTTTAGCCAGCCTCAATCTGCTACTGCCAGTCGACAGCACGCCCCTGGCGATGCCGCTGGGGGATCAAATTTTTTCTCCCGACAATTTTTATCGGGAGACATTGCTGGCATGTTATATTTTACGGCGGGAGCCAGTACTACCATTGTAGAGTTCAATGCTCGACCAGGCAATGGTTTCGTTGTTCAGCATTTAATACCACTGCCCAGTTTTATTTTGACACGTTATCTTCATGCTCAATCAGCAATTTCACGCCTGCTTTCTTAAATGCGCTTATCTTTGCGCGTTTAGCGTCTTCCTGCTCAATCAGCCAACCACATAGCGCAATAAGTCAATGTTGTCCGCATTCTCACGTAACATTGGTATGTAATTGTTTATTTTTGATTACCTCACTTTTACATATTAGACAGTATGCTTTCCGTAGTTTCAATTTATTTAACCTCTTATTTCAATATATACGAATTAAGTTTCATTGGGCCAGCACGTCATCAAATTAAGATGTTATAACAACAGTGGGGACGGTAGCGTATTTCAACGCCGAACAAAAATGCTTTACCGCCCATTGACCAAGTGAGTACAAAGCACGGGATTCGGCCTACCTGTTCCGATCCACAATGTTTCACGCATAGTCGTTTTCATTTCGCTGCGCGTCCTTCGCTATATCTACATCAACGCTTTGCGAAAAACATTTAATGTCTTCTGACGTCGGGGCAACACCACCGCCGCCTCAACGTCTTCGTTCAGTCCACGGGCTTCAAACGCGAAACACGACTGTGAGAATCAAAGTCTAACCACGCACGGAAATTCTGAAAACCGTCAATACGACAATACAGAACGGGATGGTTCGATCTTCAGTAGCGACCGTTAACAGTAGTGGTTACCCGCCATTTCTTCCACTTCATTCATCACATGCGTCTCTCATAATGTACCACTCATTTATAATATGAGAAAGCCTCTCGATATATATTATTTTATTCTTTTCTACTAAATATCAAAATTATTCCAATTTACGGTTCGATTGTGCTGATTTTGTTCGCCTCTACTAAAACATATGCACCACTTTATTTGCACTTCATCTACTTCATTTTCGCTGGCGCGCCGTCAGTTATTGAAGCGGTGGCCTGCTTCATGTTTCGCATACCAGTTTGCGCTTCTACTGGCGATAGCAGTTACAGTTTTTCTATTATATAAACAGTAGTGTGCGTTTTTTGTCTGTTCGATGTGTATGTGCATAAAGTTATGTTAGAAATACTTATTAATGTTTACACTTCATCATCCATTCTTCATATGAAGTTTCTGTATTCATATAATGTGTAATATGAGCTCTAACAATGCAGCCTGTTCTTAACAGCACGCGTTTGTCGTTATCACTTCCGTCTTCATTCATGGATACCTACTCAACTTTGTTATTGCTGGTCGGAAGCGTCGGTCGGCTGTGGTGCCATTCCTCTGGCGGGCCATGTGAAGCTGGGAGGTATTTATCGCTTTCTGGCTGGCTGTGCTGCTGGCGATAAGCTTATTATTACTGGCGCTTATATGCAAAAGCTGAATGCTGAGTGATTAGACGTATTTTGGGAAACTCCAGTTTTACCTTTATCAAGGGCCTACACGCACTGCCAGATGTTATTCTAGCAAATTACACGCGTCATACTTCAGCGAAACAGGGCAGAGCGAATGAAGTTTTATAGCTAACAAGTAGTAATCTCTTCACTCGACTCATTTGAAAAGATAGCGTTCGATGGAATGTTATCAACATTATCATGAATATATCACCACAAAGCCATCAATAACACGCTCAAGACGCATTTGAAAGCCATCGCCTCATGTGCGGGTCGGGCTTGATTCAACTTCGCTAATATTTGATTTTTACCGCAAAATAAAATATTGATAATCCAAATGGTGCCAACTTAAGAAAAACATAGCTGCTCCGCCAATGTAGGCAGCTCACGCAGCACAGGCTTCAGAACTCTATATGTCGCCAGTCAATAGCGATATCCTCGCCGTTCACTGCGGTTCCTCAGCCACCCACCGGGAAGCTATTCAGTTTCGTTAAACTACTCATCCCAGCAGCGGCGCGCTGCGTGATTACAAGATGCCCTCGCAGAACGCAGCAACCACAGATATCTTGCCAGCGCCGCTTCATCGCGCAGCATCATTTGAGTTACCGTTTCTTTGCTGCAGCTCATCTTCCGCCGTTGTCTGTCGCCATTGAGTTGAAGCCGCCAGTGCCAGTTATTTGTCGCATGTTGCCAGTTGCGAGCCAGTTATTACCAGTATCGTGTTAGCCGTAACGGCAAAGTTTTCGTTTGATATTCGCACAAGCGTAACGCTGGCGCATACCAATTTCGCTGTTCTGCCAGTTTTGTCACCGATACTTGGAGTCGAGTTTGAGCGTAATGTCTGGCGGTCGTGTCTACCGCTGATCATGATTTACGTTTGTTTTTGGCTTGAGTTTCAATAAAAAAACAATGAACAGCAATTTTGCCTTCTCATATAATTCAAGAGGTCATGAATATCGGCATCTTCGTATATGTCGCCGAATTGCGGCCTGATTGTCATCGTGCCGCCGTCGTAATCGATGCCTATTACCCGCTGAAAACCTTGGGGCGAGGTTTTCACCCCTGGTCAGGTCACGCCAGTTCCTTAGCGGTCTAGCCACTACAAAATAATAAAATACATCTTCGGGAAGGTTTTTGAAATTGCGCTGTGCATATGCTTCCTTCTGCTATTTCTTTTGCTCAATGCCGTATTTATTTGAAGGAGTGCCGCCACAAATACAGCCCTGGTCGCTCAATGGCACTGTCGCTGTGCTATGGCGTCGTATTTTTAGCGTACTTTTGGTGATCTATTTAAAGAAATATTAGTACTGGCGGCTAAATATAGTGCTTCGGTGCAGCGTTTTCATTTCATGCTATTCGTCTTTCATTACCCCAGCGCCAGCACCGACGCCGTTTTGAATGCGACTAGAAAGGCTGCAAAGATACGTTATCGCTTAGCCCATCTGGCCGACCGCAGTCGGGTGCCGAAGATGGCACCCCGAGTGTCGAAACGCCAGCGGGTTGGAGTTCTTCGTAATGCTGTTATGCCGAAAAGATAAGAAGCGAAATGCAGCTGGTGCCGCAGTTTGCAGCGACGAAGCAGGAAAAATTCATATTGAAGCGCCAGAACGCGATGAAAAGATGTGTATTAAAACCCTCAACGCTTTCCAGTTAACATGTTATCTAAAAGGTCGTGACAGTATTCAATGAGAAAATAGAAGACTGCTATTACCTGCTGCCGCATCAAAAACTTCTCTCACTGCTTTGTTTTACTTTGTGAATGAAGATCACGGGGAACAAGCGAAAAACCACGTTGTCGCGACAAAGAAAGTCGATGAAATAGTTGCCGACGTGGTTACAACGTGCTTGAGTGGCTGAACGACGTTATCTGTACCCTGGCTTCGATTGGCTACGGCGTTTATATGTAATTTCGCAACAAACATGTCACAGCCATCGCCTCTTCGAGAGCTTGAAATGCCGATTTATTCATTTACCAGCAAATAAGCGCTGCTCGCTGCCAGTCACCATCGTTTCGCTACGTAATGTCGACATTACCGTGAATGGCAGTATACGATATCAGTATCTTCAAAGATAGTCCGCCACGTGTTCACCGCAGTTATGCTGCTTGTCGCGCAGTCAGCAACCAGCAGCTCAAAGCTTCTTTTCCGTTAGCAATACGGTGATGGGTTAATATACACAAATCATTTCAAGCTCTGAGCTGGTGATACGACATGCATGCTTGTTGTGAGATTAGCTTTTATTTTTCTATGTGTTGCAACTTCCCATTATTTGTGTGTGTTGTTGGTTGCGATTGCCAGATGATTGTGCAGTACTGTTCGCGAAGCTTTGTGTCGCCGCGAGGTAACTACTTCTTTTTAGTTTGTGCTGTGAGCATTGAATGTTTAGATGGTCAAATATTTCAAAGAGCGTTAGGGAGCCGCACCGAGCCAGAAAAGCATGCAGCCGTGGTATTTGGAGCCGTGTTGCCGCAGTTTCGAAAGATGCAGCAGTATGCCTATGGTTTCGACATGGTAAGCAAGCACAGCGCGACTGCTGATCCTCATTTCCGCAGGCTGCGCCGATCGGCCTCGTGCATTATTCTGACCAACAAAAATGTCATATTATCATTTTATTGTTTTACCGCCGCCAGCTATCGCAGCTGCTGGCCCAAAACATGAAATATCTTTTACATAAGAACAATGTAAATGCCACATTCTCGCTACTGCGTTATATCAACGAATTGAAAAACGATAATCATGGTTCTGGCACCAGCGAAATCATCATTTGCTTCTCCTCGCCGATTGCGGTCCGTTCAACGTGCACGCATTGCTACATCCTTCCTTCGTAACCTTACCTGCCATTCTTCGCCAGACCGCGAATATCATGTTATGTACATCTGAAATTGTTAGCCTGATTTGGCGCATAAAGTGCTTGGATAGGGATTGTTAAATCGGCTGCTGGCCCGAGCCAGTTGGCGTTCTTCGGAAATTTATTAACTACGTGATTAAGCACCGCCGCACAAGCGCAGGTGTGCCAGCGGGCAGGCGATGGGCATTGAGATAGGCGGTAGCCGCTTAAATAGGCATTGCAACTCTTCATTGAGCTGCACAGCCAATGGCATTTTGGGATCTATAACAAAATACATCTTCAATAACGTTATTTCTCAGTGTTCAGTACAGCTTCGACATCCGATAGAGCCATCATTCCTCGACCACACCTGCTGGCCATGGAAAGCCTCGACAAATTTTATAAATGGAACCACCCCCCTATAAATAGATATTTCTAAGGTGAGATGATAGCCTGCCAACGATATCAAATGCTCAGATCATCTTACCGATTGAGGATCCCTTGAGGTGTGATCCCTGAGGATTCGTGATCCCTGAGGACGCAGGACCAGACGGATCCCGCCGTTAACCCGCGACAGCTAAAGGCCATCATACAGCTCAGAGGCTACTAGCAAGATTGGGCAGCCACAAGCCGCGCCACACCTTTCCTCCTCCATACCCGATCCTATTCTCCCACCCATTCACCACCCTAGCACAGCCACCCGATTTGAGGATAATCGAAAAGAAAAAGCCACACAAAAACTTCTCGCATTTTCCCTATAAGGTTCAATTTTGCGCTATCGCCAGCAGCGGGATCCCGCCCTCCCGATCACACGCCCTCCCCGTGGGATGCCGCCCTCCCGATCACACCTCCCGATCCTCAATCCAGGTAAGACGATCCGAAGCCTATCGAACATATATAACATAACATCCTTACTTTTCAACCAGCCAGTCACACGCGTGAATTTGCCGCAGCGTTATCAAACACCGTTTAAATACCGACCGTTTATCGTTTGATCCACGTCAACCGCCAACTCCAGCAATAGCCGGTTCCACTCGTTAAATGCCGCGCTGAAGATTTCGTCAAGTAAAGTCGGCGCAATTTTTTTAGGTTTTGTCCAAAGACGCATCAGCATCTGATCTTATTTAGTGAAGTTTTAGTCATCGAAGCACTGCATCACAGCAACAGATCGGCCATTCAACAAGGAGGTCGCCTTCTTCACAGCCACAACCGACAATTTACCTGTCGTTTACCACCGCCGCTGTGCCGAGTTTGTTTCATTTCATACCGTTTAGCCAGATGTGCTATATCATCGTAATTGCTTATGTATATGGTCTCAGCAACCTAATAAGAACATTTACCACACCGGGACAGCCAGTGCGATAAAGTGTTTGGCGGTCTGCTTCGGAGAAACAGAGTCGCGTTTTCTGAACTGAGTATTACATGCTGTCGGCACAGGTCGGCCGTAGCCCATGCATATTTTTTGATAGATAAGGGTGCCGGGTGCTTCCGTAGCGATGCGTGTTGTCAAAGCGTTTTCCGCTTATCTCCGTGCATGCACTGGAGCTCAAATGGCTGTCTCAAAGCATGCGTCGTTCTGCAAAGCTTTCACGCCAAGAAATATCATAGTTACATTAGCCGGCGTCTCCTGCGTTAAACCGCGAGGGTGCGTGAGCGTAAAGGTGAAAATATTTTAACTGTTTCTATTTTCATGTTATACGCCGCGTTACGCAGATGCCGGTCTGTTGTACGTATCGTTAGTCGGATTCTAGCTCTTTAGATGCATATAGTTACCAGCATAAATGCAAATACGCTACGCTCATTCATAAGAGACGCTTCGCGACGCATACGCATCATGGATAATGGGGCCTTCACGCCATGAAGACTTGTTTGCGTTTTTCCGCCAGCAAACAACTGCGAAATTAGTTTACCCGCAGGTAGAGCAGATGCAAGGTAGTTTTTTTGGGAAAACTACAAAATACCCCTAACTTCTTAAGTAAATTATTAAGATACCCCTAATCTCAAAAATTCACAAATTTCTTAAAATTGGGCCAAAATGCCCCTTGCCACAAACCTATACATTAGGGGCATTTCATGAATTTTCTTAAAAGTTAGGGGTATGTTGTGAATTTTGTAAAAAGTTAGGGGTATATTGTGTTTTCCATAACTTCTAAAAATTCACAAAATGCCCTAAAAAATTACAAAATGCCCCTACAAACCTATACATTAGGGCATTTCATGAATTTTCTAAAAGTTTAGGCATGTTATGAATTTTGCAAAAAGTTAGGGAAGTATATTTTTTCCTTTTTAGTAGTTTAGATAGTTTAACTATAGTCTTATTTATGCCGTGCTGACATAGACAGCTTAAACGCTATATAGAAGTCATGCAGATGGTTGACACTAATGTATCTAAAGAATGCTAGATTCATAGACTGTTGTTGCCATCAGTGCCTCCCATTACATGCCTATTCATAGACAAGATCGTGGATGATGCTTGCGCCGCTACCGCCGCAGCAACAACAATTGTTTACCTTCTTTTCACTGGTACCGTGCTATGCTATATGGTTATGATGTTTCGTTTCTATTTTCGGCATCATACCACTTTATTAAGTTTCGTGTAGTGAAACTCTTCATCAATGCACTTTCTTTTAAAGCATAACCATATTCTTCGTATCGTGTTTAAACTTCGTTATCTACTGACGTCTCATATCAGCCTGTCATATCAATGTAACTCATAAAAATTGCAGATGCAATTCTTACCAAATAGTACTTCTTCCTCATACTCGATGCTGAGCTGTTTCGTCTTGCGAATGCGCATTTGCATTGTCATTCTTTCGCTGGCGTTTCAGCCTTCATTCAGCGCAAGTCGATGCATGTTCATTTCATTATGCTGTATTTACCAAACATGCTGGTCATTCTGGTTTTATGGCTGGTTTTCCACGCGATCATTATTGCTGAGCCAGTTACGCCTGCTATGATGATGTCATGCGGTATTGAGCAGCAGAACACGTTTACGTCACTGGCTGACCGAGTTGGCGGGTTCGCATGAAGATATGCATATGTGCCGCTACCCGTATCATAGATCAAATGCCCGTTATGTACTCAGGGCGTTATGTTTGTACCCGCACGTATCGCCTTGTCGGCTGCTGCCTCGTTGCGTTGCAGTTTCAAAGAGCGCCAGCGTGCTGGCTCAAATACTGTAACGTTTGTTTGAAATATTTAATTTGCGTTAATCTTCTTACTACGTTTATCGTCGCCATAAAGCTTGCCAGTGCCGTCATTACCATGGCTTTCATTGTGTGCCAGTTGCAAAATTTTCTTGCTGGGCCGCATCGCTGTGTTTACCTGTTTACGCGCGTGGTGAATACGCATACCGTTACGTTATTTGACACTTCGTCATTGTTATAAACCTCTCTTGGCGTTTATTGAGAGACTGTTTTCCTTTATCATAGAAACGATAGTGTGTTCCGTCACTATTTGTATTGCCTCGCGGGACTCATTTATCGGCCGCATTTGGCTCATGCTCGTTCTGGTATTTCCGTTCATCAGTTTCAGCGTTTAACATCGGCGCAAGCTTCATTGCGTGAATTTGGCCAATAAAGGCGCATTACTATCATTTGGCGCCGATAAAGCATAAAATATCACGCCAGCTATGGGGATGAATTATCGGGCATTGCCGCACGGTATTCCTTTTTGAAGAGTAATCAATAATATTTGCAGTGTTTCAGCCAAAAGCTGCGAAGTATCAACGCAGGGCTTGTAAAAGCAGTGTCATCGCTTCATTCTGGCATGAAGGTCACGCCGTTCAGTGCAAGCGCATTGATGACAGAGAGTCATGTTGACATAATATGAAATGCCCCAGATTGCTTTTGGCATAAATGCCTTCGCGTGCCCTGGGTCGCCGCATGGGGCCTCTGTTAATATTAACATTTAAATTGCTAAATGGCTACATTTTGATTGCGCCATGTTATTTATTAACATGGGTCTTAAATTGTTGTGGCCGCCGCATTGAAAGCGTTATGTTGCTTGCCCCGTCATAATGCTAAAAGCTTTCACAAAAACAAAATACCGCTAATGTCACTACAATCTTCTAACACCGTTAACGTCGCTTGGCTCAGTTATAAATGTCTTCATCGCGCGGCTTTATGACTGCCGGCCGTTCCAGGTTACATCAATGCTTGGAGAATACGGGGCCTTTCCTATAATGTCGCTGTAATTCGGGAGACAGAGTGTGATGTTGTCGCCCTCTTTCCTCCTCTGGTTTATTTTGCTTGATCTGTGCGTCATGGCGATCTTCATCCTATCCGCCGCTACCTTACCGGACCGCGATGCAAAGAGACGAACATGGCATGATGACATTGACATCTATCGTTATCGTTAGATATTTGTTGATAATATCAGAGGTCAACAAAGTGGTGCTAACGCATTCCAGCCAGTTACCTTCAGGCTGTGCCGCGGCCTGGCGGCAGATATTTGCGGAGTGCATGCCATGCATACGTCAATTTCATGCTCAGTCGCAGTCATCAATCGGTCAACAAATACCAATAACATGCCGTAAATACGAATCAAAGGTAATCATTTTCCTCAGCAACAAATTTTGCAGTGTTCTGCTTAAACATTCAATATAGAATGCCATTCTCGCACTACCAGTGCCGACAGCGTCATCGGTTACGCCGTGCCATTCCGGCATGCGCCTATCAGCGCAGCCTCATAGGCGGCGGCGAGATTCGACCGATGTTCTGCCAGCTGGTCGATACAGCCGCCCGTCCCCCAAATAGGTAACCAACACCGCCTCCGACTGACGGCAAGTTAGATTCCGGCATGACCAGAGGGCTGTTATACCTTAACCCGTATTACGTGCGTATGGTTATTTACCAGAATCGCAGTCTTGTGCGTTATTTATTGTCGGTGAGTGTTTTGAAGTGTTTTAGACAATTTATTATTGGTTTTGGAGTGAAATATACTGAAGACTCATATGTAGTATAACACGCTATTGCATGTGAAGTAGTTTAAACAGTCAGTTTGAAGTAACCGGCGGAAATACAAAACACATGTAACCATAATATCGTTGGCGAAAAGTTCGCATCTGTTTATCTTCGTCCTTTCACACCGTCATTCATGCGATCAACTTCACGCTCTTTCCTTCGACTGGAGATTTCGACAAATTTGCCGCCGATCTTCGGCGATAATGTTACCGCCAATACGCCAGCGCGACAAGTACCGTCGATACCGTTGCACCACAAAGAACGCTCTTCTCATTCTTCCTTATTGCCGCATTCTTCATCATGTTTTAACATACCGTTGTGTTTAAAGACGGTGATGCATTTATATACCATTGCCATTGTTCAACCCATAGCAATGACGGCAGGCCGCGCATGCTGGCTGCTGGTATCCTCGCTCATTGCGTTCACGTTGGCATTTGCCGTCGGCAAAAATTGCCGCGATGCCGCCGCATAGTCGCATGAAAGGTATATGCCGAAATTCCCAATAGTTATGTAAAATCATATAGCCAGGAGCCATCATTTTTGGTTTTATATTGCAAAATCGCCGATTTTTCGCTTTTGCTGTTAGGCATGTTGAGCCCACAGTCGATTGCGACTTCAGATTGCTTTAGCCTTTGGCACAGAGTTGTCACGGGCCCACATTATCGGCTCCACCGCATGTTTTGCCATTTTCTTAATGAACAGTCGCCTCGACAATATCATTATCCTGAAACTTTCATTACGATTTGCTTTTGAAGTTTGATTTGGGAAGGCTGGTGAATCGCTTAGAGTCAGCATATTTTTTCATAGTTTCGCTGGTTGGCGTACCATGCTAATTTATTGCCTGTGCCATTGCTTACGCGAGTGCTTAAATAATGCCTGCTTGCAATCATGCTGGCGTTTTGTACTGTACTGCCGCCGCTATGCTTTAGACTGGCCGCCGACGCATGTGATTCACTTCTCTGAGCCATTGGCGGTTATTGACACGCAGCTGATGTTCTGCTGCGTAAAAGTCACGCTGACTTCTAACAGCGCAGTTCAACATGCGCCATAGACTACTGTGTATGCTTCGAATCTCAAAATTTCGGCCGTCATAAAAGCGACGCCTCGTTTCTTCCATTATATCCATCGCTTATCTTTTGCCAACATAAACACTGCTGTTATTGCCGGTAGTGCCGTCACACGCCGTATTTCCCTCGCAAGAAGGCACAAAACATGCTGTGACAATGAAAAAATACATGTTAACGCGCACCCGCCAAGAAAATTACCAACAGTAATACGGAAGCCGTAGCTTGCATGCGAAAATGTTCATCTTCGCTATGCCGTTATGCCGGCACAATGGTGCGCGATGAGCGAGTGCCAGCACATAGATGAAGGGTCTGGTGGCTTTCGGAATATCACCGCTAGCCCCAAATGCATCTGAAAGGTTCTACCGGCCGCGAAATACTGCGCACAGAAATGCCATTGCGAAAAGCAAGCACGATTGTTTGCTGGCGAGCGCTGATTGCCGTTAGGCTTCCAATTTCTTTGTTGCCGGTTATCCGTCAGCATTCGTAGTTTGCAAAACCCATTTTAATAAAAATGGATAAACGGCACCTGATTTGGGGTCAAAGAAAGCCGCGAGGTATATGTTTGCCGCAGCGTATCACGGAAAGTAAAGTTACCGCCTCTGTTCGCAGCCACTGGCTACCTTCGCAGCGTTTCGCATCTTACTGGCTACTTAAATGGGTGCTTGCTGGTTTCAGCCATTTGGTTGGCTACAACATTTGGCTACTTCTGGGAGCAGGGACTGAGTAGTCTTTGAAGTGATAATCGATGCACAGTTGCCATTTATCGACAACGTTAAAGTGAGAATGTTATTTTTCGTTCGCAAAAGCAATATCGTATTTGCCGGTCATAATGTCGGCAGCCGAAAGTTCGCAAAATTTTGTTATTTATGCCTCGAAGCCTTTTGGCTCTATCATTTGCTAACGTTATTTTTTCAAAGAAGAATGCTGCAGTTCGCAGTGCTTAACACGTTACCGGACAGCGACAGCCGGGAGTTCAGTATGGGGGTGTCTCATACGCCGCGACTTACCGGCAGTTTTTTCAAATCGTTAGGCGGTAAAAGCAAAGTTATTTCACGCCTCCCATGCTTAGCCCGCCGCCGCTGCAATACGCCGCCATACCTCCGCAGTCCGCCATTTTCCCGACATACCATCCCTTTTTTTTCCAATTTTCTCAATGAACTTAGCAGTTTTATCGCTTTTTGCCGCCCCATCAATGCCAGCTCGCCGTATTAGCGACATCGGGTTGTCTACCCCTGGTTATTTCGCCCACAAAATAATCTCTGCCTGGTCATCTTCCCTCATCGCTTTTTACATGCCTCTTATGCCCGCCATAGCCTGCCACCGCATTTTTATCATAAAAACAAAATTTTCTTTCCCACAGTCGTTTTACTTCCAAAATATGTGGCTCATATCAGATGTTAATAAAATTTCAGTGCTGGGATTCACCGAGTTTCAGCCTTTAAGCGCCCACATGCTCCCAGTTCAGTACGACGCAGTGTCACTAGCCTATCTGTTCAACGGTCTGTTCATTCATTCATTCATCCGTTCACCACCGCCACACGCAAAAGTGTTCACGCCACGCCTGGCTGTTCGGTCATTCATTGTTGCCAGTCCTATCATAACAACAGCCGCTAAATCCTCATTTACGTACAACATCTGTGCCAGCCAATAACAATATGTTTTCATTTGCAAGAATAATGTTATTTTAACTTATCATTCTTTAAAATGACAGAACTGTTTTGTGCGAAAGCACAAATTCGCGGCATTGCCCAGGGCCACGGCAGCAGCTCACGTCTTTAATTTGTGCTCACGCCAATTGGCGATTGCGCCCGTGCCAATGTTAACGATTTTCAGGCTAAAGAGTCGCAATAATGCCAGGCCGTTAGGTGTGTTGTACAAATTTCAGCAATGGCCGAAAACGGCTGGCGAAGATTCTGCTGGTCGCGAATATGTTATCACAGTAAATCTATTGGCAATGCACTTCGCACGTCAACCCAAAATGGTCGCGTGATACTCGCAGTGAAAAGCCTGTGTGTTGTGCACCATTAGCGGGGTCCTTTCAGTGTTTTGCCAGGGCGATGGCCTTCCCCATCAATGGGAACGCCGGCTATCGGTGTCGCCGACTTCCTCTTTCATGCGCAGCTTTACCAGCGATGTTCACCAACAGCTATTGAAACATGCCGTATCAATGCCGGTTGCCAGCCGATACGCAAATTGTGTTCACCGCCGCCATCGCGAAGACGGGCCTGGCCCTCCCACAAATGAATTGAGTCGCGGCGTGGAAAAGAAGCGTTCCATCCGTCATCTGCTGGACCAAACGGCAGTTACGAAGTCATCACCACTACGGTTGTGCCGTCATCTCAGTGCCGTGTCATGAATTTGATGCATTTGTCTACCAAAGTCCGCTGAAAATCTTAGCACACCTCACTTCGCCTCATATCACCATTACGGGAGTGCTTGCCGAACGTATATGCTCGGTACGCCCGCACTATGCAGTTGCGATATTATGTTGCACGCATCTTTACCACATACAGCAGTACCGCCATGTTCATTCCCCATTACATGCCAACAAAAATAGCACCCGCTAGCTAACATTTGGCGAATGAATTTCAAAACTTCTCCGTCATTCCACAAAATAAGAATATGTGTTTTAATCTCTAGTTCTAAAGCATTTATTTTATCGGTCATGGGAATCGGTTTTAGCTCAGCGCTTCATTTTCACTGCTGGCCCCAGGCGACTGCGTTAATTGCCGTGCTTACGGTCATAGCGGGTTCGTTTCGTATTTTGCGGGCGCGGGAAGGTAGAGATTGCTCTTCGTAAGAAGTTCCGATAGTGCCGATGGGCGCATCTCTTTTGGTTCTTTCGCACCCTGGCGTCGGGTGTAAAAGCGTTCTTGCGGTGATGTTGCGTTGAAATGCCCGGCTGCGGGTTGCAAACAGTCAGTTTGCAGATTTTGTCGCTAGTTATTAACTACGGTTCATTTCTACCGCGCATTTTACGCCTGGTGTGCTTAGAAAGCCGTTCAAAGAAAGGCTCCAGGTGTTTATCGCGATTGATGTGGTTCCTAAGTACACGCGCAACATATAACCCTGGTTCTGTCAATTATTTTTTTCATTATTTACGCGAAATTGTAATGGTCTTACAAAATTTTCGTCGCTACGCCGCTGTCAGAGTACAAGGCACAAATAGACAGCTGGCTGGCGACCTGCGTACAGTAGCAGTATCTGTACCAGTGTTTAAAGAGAATGTTTTCTGGTCAACAGCCCAATCTCTGTGCTGGGTATGCCTTCTTTTCGGTTACTCACGCACTGCTGAATCATGCTTAAATTCCAATAAATAGTGTCGGGGAGATGGGATATAAAATCGTTAACACAAAGAAATCTCCATGCCCCAAAGGCGTTGTATCGCCATCTGCCGCTAATTACTGCTGGCTGAGAGTCATGATGTATAATGGTTGTATTATTGAGAATTGCAAATTCGCTCCAGATGTTCAAAACTTCTTCATAGTCATTCTGGTGTCGGCTGATGTTAAGCAGTTTGGGAACTTTAAGTGCCTTGGCCGCCGCCGAGCAAATTTTTTGTAAAAGAAATCATACTACGGAAGCAGCAAGTTTTGCATTTAAGCAGTTATATTTATAAGTCGATAGTTTTCATTCTTTCATAATACATCTTCGCTGGCGAATGCCACGCGTTGGTGATTTTGGAAAGAATGGTAGTTAATGCCACTACTGACGGAAACATGTCTTCAATGCCATTGAATTGTTCCACGAACAGCCTAATAAACATTTGCAGGTTCGGTCACGGTTTCGGTTCCGTTTCGGTCAATTTTCTAACGGCTTCATGACCGTCGGGCGTCAGCGCACAGCTACAACATAATTTTACCCATTCATAACCTGAAATGACGCATCACTTTCACATCTGGTCAACATTTGCCGCTGGGATGCATTATTGTTTCGGGGCGTTCCGCCAGCTTGCATCATTGGGATCATGCACTATTGCAGTCCGCACCGCCTAATAAGATAAACAACAAAACATGCCGACCGAGCTTGCAAGGAGGCAGCATTTAAAACACAGTTCAATGGCTATCGTTTATAACATAAGTACAAACGTTTACCGCAGGACAGACGTAACAAAGAAATACATTAATAAATCCAGCGTCGGGCAACAAAGTCCCCAAACAACATCGTCAGCGAGCGCTTCCATCGCCAGCGACACCGTCGGTTTCAACAGTTAGCTCAACAAGCGTTTTCCGCGAAAATTGTTTCACGCCACATTTTCGCACAAATCGCGGGTCGTGCCGCTCATTTAAATTTGAAGAAGGATAAACATATCCTGGGGCCAGACACGTATGCTATTTATATAGTTTCAAATTCTTTCACAGTACGTAGCCTTCGTGCGCTGAATTTAGTCGCCACACCCGGTCAGTTCTCCACGCTCATGGTTCGGTGGAGTGTCGATCTTCAATAACGCAAGTAGATGTTATAGTGCATGGCGTTACGCGCATATAGGCAGTGTTGTTCAGCGTTACGCTGCTTTTGTTGATCTTCGCTAATTGACAGATCATGTCATGGCTGTCTCCAGTTAATGTGAATCTCGAAAATTTAAGTTAAGTTGCGATTATGAAGCTGGCCTGCCATTAAAATATAAAATGTATGCGCCACGCGAAATGAGTTAAATGCAGCCAACAAATGATCTTAAAGCCCCGATTACAAACATGACGGGGACGGCCGAGCCATACATACATCGACAGTTCTTTTAGATTGCCCAAAAATCATTTTCATTTGTGTGTGTAGCAAAATGTTCGGTTTAACAGTCAAAGGCAATTTGCTCCATAACGGGCAGCCAAACCGTTAACCAACATGCCACAGTTTGTTCGTTATTTCAATCCGCAATATTTCCACTTTCATTCGCGGTCTCCACAACAGCACACCATAAATGCACCACGCTTCATTACCGCGCTAATGTCGCTATCATGCTTTGTTCTATTTATTTCGTGTTTTAGTATCTCTAGAGAGGAGTTCAAAACACGCTCGCGATCTACCATGCGGCGGGGATATGTGCCATCGTTAGCAGAAGGGGTGAAACCCCCTCGCATATGGACATCTTAAAAGGGCTGGGATTCTTTCGGTCGTGCTCACTAGATAAAGTGCAAAAATGCTCGTAGACTTCGCCTATCGCATGCAGTTTTAAAATCGTGGGTCCAAAATTCTTTCAAAAGAGCCGCATGAAGCATCAGTGAACTTCGTGTTGATTGCGCCGCTTTGCGGTTTCTTAGAATTACCTGAATAAAACATGAGTCCACATAATGAGTTGCCTTTGCTGATCGGGATCTCCATATGTCCGGTCGTCCAGTGCGTGCTGCTCTGTCGCCGCACAGCCGACTACATGCTGGGGAGACAGCGTTCGTGCTGGTGTTCCGCCAACCGTCGCTGCCAGTAAATCGGCGCTGACGCGGGACGCCGTGCCGGCCCCGAATCGGCAGTTCCCGGTGTTGTGTGCGATAATGCTGTGGAATAGTGCGCTGTATTTTGAAAAATGGATTTGCGATGGGTTTCTGTTGCTACTGAGAATATGCCTCCAGCATGCTGGAAAAATCGCCAAATGTCAAACGCGTCATTCATGCGACGTTGCCCGCCCCAGGTTACGAAGCGATACCGCAGAAGTATGGTCGTCAGGGACGCGCCAGATTTCAAAAACGGACGGCGATTGCCCCGCTTTCCTGCAGCCCATCCTCGCTTGATGCACACCCGCCCTCTTTCATGTGATCCCAAATACGGTGCTCCCAGAGTAAAATGGTGGTCAATTACTTTATGAGTTTCTTCATTATATATTCTGGGAAATTAAAACATCGCCGCACCGACCAGTGTGTCTGGCGGTCAAACATTGCTTGCTGCTGGCGATATTCTTCACTGCTGCTGAAGCCGCTATTGTTCATCTCGCAAATTGTCGCACGTAGCAGTATTTCGCACATATCAATTACCGCTATGTAACGTTGTTAATCAATGCACAATACGAGCGGCTGTATCTTCTGTGACACGCTGGCATTCAGCTATGATTTTCGTTGCTAGCTCATTTCAATACCGAGACCGCATAGCCACGTATTTGTTCAATTGTTATGGCTCAATGAAATCATGACGCTCTGCGCGGCAGAACGCTCTACGATTTCGGATGTAATATGTTCACAAGAAGCGGCGGGTGTCGCCACACATTATTTCAGCCGCCAGCCTTGCCTCCTAATATTATACTCAATACTGAAGCGTAGGTTGGAGATATGTTCCGTTGAAATAACACAAGATTGTTTCTTAGCGCGTACTTGCATATGACATTTTACCGCTTATATACCGTAAAAGAGAGGTTGCCGTTACTGATGTTAGTTGAAGCTTCTTGATGCTCTTTTTACAAAAGCATTTTTGTTTATATGTTTTTGCTCTTTTGTTATTGTTTTTCCTTTATTTAAAGGTCAGCGGTATAGTCGTTACGTACAAGGTCAGCTGCATCGTAATACAATAGTTCAGAATGACGCTCTAAAGTCGCAGCAAATTCGTGGGATCGCAGGTCTATTACGTACTGGACACATTTCGAGAACCAGAAATTAACGAAAGTTACATTTTGTGGTCATTACAAAACGTTATAACCGGCTAATAAGCGGCTAATAATTGTTAAATGCGCTTGAATATGGCTTCGAAATATCACTCTGAGCATCATGGCTCATAAAGTGAAATCTTCACTTTGTGTTAGCAATTTTGCCCGACAGTCGGCCTTAGCTGGCATATATTTACATGTGATTTTGTTATATGTCGTTTCAAACACTGCTAACTATTATTGTCGCCGACAATTTGTTCCATCCGGGGCCCGCCGGTACCGCATCTGGTTGGGGACGGCAGAGTTCTTCTATTAAGAAAAGTGAAAGTTTCTTTACGCCTATTTCCCATAAAAATTTATCGCGATTTCATCGATCGGTTTAAGATTTTCTTCGACGTGTTTATTGCACGCTGGCGCCTGGCTCCTCGTGAACCAACACCCATTTCCACTGTTCTGCTTCATTTATTCATTTCAGTTTTTATATTTCACTTCACAAAATACGAAGCAAAATTGAATATTGTGATTGTGAATTTAGAACAAGTGAAGGACAATATTTGGGGATTATAGTGCTAACGGTGCCAGCGTATTCAGAAGCATAGACCGTGCTACCGGATATACGCTGCCAGAACGTTATCATCGCTAACCATGTCGTCGGAAGCGTAGCTACATAGTCAAATGCTGTAGTCGTATAGAGATACAGTTCGAAGTTAATGGTCAAAGGGCGTACGGACAAAGCCGCCGTGCGTCAGCGTAATTCTTTCAAATATGTCAATTTATGTCGTCGCATGTTAGTAAAGATGGGCCGCGAAAATGAATTATCTCATTGACGATCACATCGTGCCTCTAAATCTTCTGTATCATCTTTACTTTGCCGAGATGAGCGATTCTATATTTTGGTTTTATCATTCATGTCGCTCGAGGCATGCATTCCTTTCTGCAGGTCATCATATTTTTGAGCGCGCCATATATATAGTTTATTTTCTTTTGAACATACAAACCATTAAAAGCGCGAGTTCTCTGAGTTGTGTAAAGACATTGCTGAAACAAAGGCGCTGGTCAGTGGTTTTGGTTTGTTTTGAAAAACACTGAAATAATACTGCTCTTTTGTGTCAATGTGTTGTAACAATAGTTGAACAAAGTGTTACGGGCGGTTTTTACTATTTACAAAAACAACACTTCGAACAATACCTTGCCGTGCACGTGCCGGGAACCATTAACTGCCAGTAACAACATGTCACGGTTAAAGTCTTCAACATTATATTTTAGAAAAACCAATACCAAAACAATGGCAACTTCTTTAAAACTGCCATCAGCGCATTTTCTCGCCTGACAAAATCACCTGTGTTCACTGCGCCGCTGTAACGCCATTCGCCACAAAATATACGTGGGATTTTGCCGTTCTTTCGCAAAACACAACAAAACTGGCTGATTTGACAGTTTTGGGTTCTATTTATCAGAATCCGCGATTTCAGACCACCCATGGGTATCAGTAGTTGCATTGTTCGAAAGTGGGTCATTCTTGATAAGCCAGAAATCGCGATTTGAAGTATTACTGCTAAAGCGTAGATAGTTAAGCGTACTTTTAGAGGTATCATATTGACTTCGCAGTTTACTTCGTGCTTCAATCACGTTGTAGGATGAGTCAATAGCAAATACGTAATCACATAAAAGCATTAATAATTACTATTTTCAAAAACAACTGTTTGCAAGATGAATGTCTGTTTAATATATAAAGCAATATCTCCGTCGGTAGCTCAGCGCCTCGAAGATTCTGACGATTATTTATTCTTGATCTATTGATTACCCTCCATGCGGTTTAAAAACATGTTGGCGATGCCCCAACTATGCCGAGCTCGTTATCGACGTATTTCCGTGATGGTGCGCAGCATTATCTTCTGCATTACTGGCTCGCTGCCAGCGTTAGCAGCCATTACGCTATCGGCGTTTCAAATAGCTTCGACTTCTTTTTGCGTCAGGTTTTGCGCAGCCGGGATAGGCCATATCTTTTTCATGCTGGAAATATGCCTTCACCCGTCTCTGATCATCTTCGGTTCCACGGCGAAGCACCGTTACGCAGCCTTTATTCGAGACAGTCGACCGTTATCGCGACGCATTCCCACCGGGCTTAAAGATGCATCTTCGCCGCAATGGCTTTTACGCTTCAGCCTGGGGATCACTATTTTGCAAACGTCGCCATCTCACGCCGCAGTTTTGCTGTTGCAGCTCACATTGCCAGCGCCTGCCCAGGCTTGTCAGCCGCTTTTCCCGCATCCCGGGCGGCGCCGACAAGTACACTTAACCAACATCGAATTGTTCCCGCATGATAATCGATATTTCGAGATATTGCGGGTAGTTTGCATATGCGCAACACCAGAATGAGATGAATGAACAGTTCGCTGCTTTTGTTCCGTTACGCGGTGCCCCCACTACAATACAAGTATGTCGGGGCGAGCCCATCAACATGCAACAAGCAGTATACCAATATTTCGGAATAAGTAAGCCACCAAGTTTGTGAACAATCGGCGAATGTTATCTCTCGTCTTCAACTTTCAATCTGTTTTGCAGCACCAACCGCCGATGCCATCATCACGCCATGACTAGCAACTACAAATATTGAATTTCAGTTTTTACTTTTTGTCCATGCTTTTGATAGAGCCTTCTCGCAATTATCATGCTCGGCTACGTATTTGAGCCGGTCGTATTTTGATGTGCCGGACGGTTATATTTCGGAGTCGAGCCGCAGACGTTTGGTATTTCAGCCAGTTAACATCAAATAGTACAAGTTCGAGTTAATTGAGAAGACAGCTGCATAGAGCCGAAAGACAGCCGCGAAAGGTGCACTAAGCGTACGCACGTGTTAAGGGCCTGGGGCCGCACAGTTATAGCGAGCCTGGTCTCAAATGTTAAAGCAGCGTAGTTATCAAGTTGATGGAAAGTATCCAGCAATTATGGCCGCAATATTTGGTTGGTGCAAACACAGCTGAGATATGCGTTATAGCTACCTTGGAATAAAATAGCTTTATATCTATATAATGTGTTTGCACCAACCTAAAAGATGTTGCATTATGAATTGCTAGTTAAGCTTCCATCAACTTGATGCTCTGCATTGCTTGGAGCTAGAACCCCGAAAAGAAAGAAGTTAGTCCATAAGGAACAATATATTTAATTTATAGCTTACATTAAGAACAAACTTGCCTTGGGTGCACCTTCAAATCCGAGTATTGCCTTTTTCACAATCCAACCATTCCTCCCCCACCAACCCATAATGCACACCCACGCCGTAATGTCCCACTAAAACACCCCCGCAATTCCCCCACCCAAATGAGCTCAAATATAAAAGTTCAACATCAAAATCTGACCAAATACATATGAGCATGTCACTGGCTGGCTTCTAAAGGCAAATTTCAAAAAGCAAGGAGATTAAAATTAAAAACAAGGAAGTCAATGTATAGTTATAGTCATGACGAATGATTAACATCATGAGTTGGGTTGCTCTACAAACCTAGATTGAAGTTGAATTGAAGTGCTTATTCATGATTGTTCTACAAACTTGAATTGAAGCCCTTATTTCAAAAATATTGAGTAGAACATACTCTTGTTCATGTTGCTGATGAGCCCAAGCCCATTCTCTTATGTGCAATTCTGAATAAGGGCTCAGATGAAAATCGCATTAAAAGCTAGCTAGGCTATTCATTCATCTCAGACTCCTATTATCGAAAGTTGAGAGTGGGTATCGACATATGCAACCACCCACAATGAAACACATACAGGAATATCCATATCATCCGAACCCAAACAATTCTGGCCAGATGTTGGTTAAGTACTTGTTTCCAGAGCTTATCGCCGGATTAAAACTCCTACTTCTCGGATTTTCGAGGAAAAACTCCTAGTGATAAGCCCCAAGGGCTTCTGGACACAATGTAAGGCTGCAAAAAATGCTCTCACAAAGAAAACCACTAAGCTTGAAGAGAAAGTGGATGGGTGGAGTCAAGAAACCGCTGAGAGAGGAGAAAACGCTGATGATGGATGAAGAACCCGTACAAAGAAGATCCCAAAATCCAACTAGAGCCCCATAAATGCATGCAATGCATGCATGCATGCAAGAGGATGATGCTCAGCCTATCTTCAGAATACCGATCCCATGGCTCTGGACGATGGCAATCTCAATAAGGGCTCAGTGATGAAACAGAAAGATCGAGGTCAAGGTTGAAGGATGGCCGCAAGGACAAGACGAGGGAAGAACATATTCCAACATGGAAAAAAGATGCCAAACCGCCAAACCACGCAAGAAGACTCATCCGTACCAAACAAAAAGAGAGTCAAGGAACCGGCCGGAGAGGAGAAAACGCCGACAAGAAAGCCAATGAAGAACCCGCAAGAAATAACGCCAAACAAAACCGTGAGCCCTTTAAAATGTATGCAAGAGATGCATGCTCAACCATCCGGAGAATACCGAACATCCGATGGCTCAATCGATGGCATAGTTTGGAATGCATCCATAGCATGTTTTTTTATGGCACCAAACCTAACCTTCATATTTTATGGAGGGTGAATCAATAGATCAAAGGCATCATCATCATGATAATCAAAAGATCTCAAGGGAATAAAACCGTATTATATTGAGATATTGTTTCTACAATATGATGAACAAGACCCTAACACCATCCTAAAGACAAAAGATGCTTGTTTCGAAAATGAAATGGATAATTAATGCTTTGAAATGATGATTACGTGATTTGCTATTGATGCATCCCCCAGCCAAGATTGGTTAGGAGCTTTTAGAGTAGAAAACTTTAATCGTAGTCCACCAGAATGCAATATCTAAAGTGCAGCTTCTGGAAAAGTATCCCCGCATCCAAACTAAGGGTGAAGTGGCTTAAATCACTTCAAAGTCACGCCACAACCAATCAAAATTGTTACTCGCATAACACAATACTTGATACCATGACTTTATAAAGATTGGTCTGAAAAGAAATCACCAGTTCCTTGCCATCATAAGAACCCCAAAATTTGCCTAATGCGGTAGTTTTTGTTGTGTTTTTGCAAAAGAACAACTAAAAATCCATGCATATTATTATTTTGAAGGTGCTAGAATGATGTGAGTTTTTGTGCCGCTTACACAAATCCAAACACGCTGAAGTTTTTAAGGGTGGTTTGTAGACGTAAATAACGATGAAGTTTTGATGTAGTTTTTAAAAAGTTGCCATTGTTTTTAATTGTGGTTTTCTCAAAAGTATATGTAATTTTAAAGAAGACTCTACAACTGCCTTCCACACTCTTTGACATGTTGTTTTTACACAATATGATATGTAGTTAATAGAAAGTTTAACACATTATTTAAACAAGGTATTGTTTCCAAGTGTTGTTTTTACAAATAGGAATAAAACCACCCATGGCCTTTTGTTTCAACTATTGTTACAACACATTATTTTTAAACTAGGTATTGTTTCAAGTGTTGTTTTTCTAAAACAAAAATAAAACCACTGATAGCCTTTGTTTCCAACTCATTGTCTTTACACAATAGAAGAATTTGTCGCAAATGAATCTTCGCCCTCACGCTTTGTGCTTTTTGGTTTGTATGTTCAAAGAAATAAGAAGCTATGTGATAATATGACGATATGGAATATGATATTACTATAAGAAAGGAATACATGCCTTCGAACGACATGGATGATAAAAATATAAAAATATAGACCGCTCACATCTTTCAATAAAATTCAAGATGATTTAGAGAGATTTAAATTTTGATGTGATCAATCAATGGGAGTAATCTCAAGACTTCAATGATTCCTTCGCCTTGCACGATGACCCTCGCGGGTATACGGAGGAATGCATATTGCCTTTGTAACTTGTCCATTACGCTGTTTGATTCAGGCTTCTAGTTTGTATCTCATTCCGATACACCTGCTTGATATGTGCTTCTAGCTTGTACTCCATTGATATGGTGCTTGATGATATAAAAGCCCATTCTAGCTAACCTAGCATTATAATCCGCCAAATATGGTGCTTGATCTATGCTTCTAATTCTAGCTAACCTCGCGCACTATAATCCCCAAATATTTGTCCTCCTTGTTTGTTAAAAAATGGGCACCTAGAATTCTGGGGTCTAATGTGCTAGCTCAATTTTGTTTCAAGAACACCCAAGAACATTGAAAATGAAAGAAATGGAATAAAAAACTTCAAATGGATGCATGAAATAATTTTCTTGGCAAGAACAATTTCAAATGGGTGTTATTTCACGAGGGCTAAGTTTTGTAGTCAGCCATGCATAATAAGCAAATTTAGGCCAATTTTAAAATCCCTAAACTTATTCGTACAATCGGGTTGAAAATCTTAGAAATTTTACCTCCTCAATCCAGTAGATGTCACGTAAGGGTTTACCCCAGCAAAGACGCCTTCCGAAGAATGACTGTGATAATCAAGCAGTGATAGGAGGGAAACTTTCCTTTTTTCTTAATAGAGGCACTCACCCACCGCCCTACAACCAAGGCAATACACCATCCGAGCAATAATGCTTCCAAGATTTGATGGAATAAAGTTAGATTGTCAGCAGATAATAATAGATTATAGTGTTTCATGAAGCACAACCCTATACCTGTATCAGCCTGTAAACCCATCATCAATCCTCATCTTATTTACCGAGTTGTGAATTGTTTCTTCTTCAATCTGCCAAAATTCCTTGGTTAACTAGAAAGTAGCGTGATTTCACCAGATTTAGTTATGTCATAAGAATATATTCTTCAAAGCCATTATATTCCAAGCCCACATTTGAAACAATTAAACCATATTCTGCCAAAGATTTATTTCACAGCGCATATGGGTCGCCAACCCACAAATCAATCTTAACTTTCATTAATTTCAGTTCCTGCACGTATCAAATTTCACGCGCATTGAAAAATGCCTCTCGAATCCCCTTACAAGAATTTGCTCACAAAAGATCAGCTCACAAACTATTACTATTCTCGATACAACCGACAAGCCTATTTCAGACATGGCACACACCACCTTGGTATACAAAATGGGAAGAAAATAATCTTAAAAAGGCAAAATATATAAAATATAAAACAAAACATAAGGCTTAAAGTAAGGAAATAGCTAAACATGTGTAAAGATGAAGCAACCTCTACACGAGGTATATAAACAGAAAACAATATAATCATTCTACAAATTCTAGCACTTAAAGAGCAATCTTGTGTTCATTTCAAACTGCATATCTCCAATGCTATTCCGCCAATTGAGTAGGTATAGTATTAGAATAGGCCGCAGGAAAGTAAAGTAAAGAAATAGCCAAAAATAGCATGGTATGAAGCAACCACCCACCACTCTTACATGAGGCAAGTATATATTACATCAAAATCATCGCCGCCTACCTCACTTAAAGAGCAATCATGTGTTCATTTCGACCATAACAATTACCACCATACAGTATATCCCGTGCTCACTAAGCAGGTATAGCAATAGAAAACGGCCAGACTGCCTGACTATAATCTAGAAGGTCTAATATCATGTGTACATTGATTCTTTTAAAACGCTATAAGCTCTCGGGTAATTCCAAATTGGTCGATAAAGATAGGTGTCTCAGTAACTTCTACATTGCGTATCAGGTCACAGGAAAAATGAGAATTTAGATAGACAATAAGCACCTTTCACCGTAGTGTCATCTAACATGACCCACTCAATGCTCATAACCGTAGCGCTAAATGGGTACGCCGCTATAGTAGCACTCCACAAACAGTTCCGGAGATGAGCAGGAAGTGTTTGCTTTGAATTTCTAGGATAGCTATATAATAAGAAAAGCTCATAAGGTAGTCGACACCCGATTTACTCTAGAACCATTATTGTAAACCGCCAAAAGGAGAGACCTATGGCATCAAAGCTAAAGGGATCAAATACAAGAGGTACAACTTCCGGGTGTTTTAGAGCAAGTATCAACAAACTACCTTTGAAAATCCACAAGCCGCATCCACAACCCCATGACTCCGGCTAGTTCCTTCAAGACTATTCTCTACGGTATCACTTCATAACCCTCGAACTATGAGTCGGTTACCGTTCTAACAGCATCCACGCCGAAATATAGATGACCGCTACCATCAAGTAACAAATTGAAGCGCTTTAGCATCGGGTATATTCATAATTAAATATGCCTAAAACCCACTTGTGCCAGGGTTTGCCCTAGAATAATCACAACCATTTTCAAAATCGCAGTTTATCCACAACCCTCTATGACTAAGTTCTCTCAAGACTATTCTCAAGCAGACACTTTATAACCTCGAACTATGGTCGGTTACTCTGTCAACAGCCATTCATCGAAATGTAGGTGATCACAGCCATCGGCAACAGCCTTGAAGTAGCTTAGCATATGTCAGTATATTCCCAGCATATAGTCAAATATGCCGTAAAACCCACTTCTGTGCGAGGGTTTGCCCCCAGGGGCAACTCCAAAAGCTCATAACCATGATTTATCCCCCAGAGTGTACCGTTGTTTGAGGGACCCATATGGGTTGATCAACCCAAAAGGTAACTCATTGCGGACTCCCCTTCGTTGGTGTTTTATTCAAAGATAATTCTGAAACCACAAAAAGACAACATATAATCAACACAAGGGGGTTCACAGCTTGGGCTGTGATAACCCATCCAAGATGCACCTGAAGGGGGGGGTTTTTGGACCCATTTTCGCATATATACCTACCAAGTAACCTTTTTCTCCGGTATTTTTGCACTATCCTAGGTAATTTTTATTCGAAGGGGTCAAAATCTGTTTTTAAAGATCCATATACGGGGGTTTCGCCACCCCATGCACGCAGATGGTATATCCCCTTTACATGAGTGAATCCCCTTTGAATGAACAAGACTCCTCCTCTCTAAGGATACTAAAACTACAAAGAAATAAATAGAACTAGAACGCAGTTCCCAAGATTGCTCTGCTACTTATTAAAGTGCATTGCATTTATGGCAAATATATGCTGTAGGCAATAGAGAACAAATATTACCGCTAAAGTAATTAACAAATCCCAGAAAAACATGTTTAGTTCTTGGTTTAACAACAATTACAAGAGTATCGACAAATGCCTTAACCAAATATTAAACAAACAATTTTATACACACAAATAGAAAAATATTTTTTGGGCAATCTAAAACTATCGAGTATGTTCACAATAGATCCCCATCATGAAGAACATAATCCAAAGAACCCCCAAGATCATTTGTTGCCTCGATTAAAGCTCATTTCCATGCATGTGTCAGGCATACTATTTTATATTTTAATAGAAACTCGGTGCTCATAATCACCAACTTGGCTTTAGATTTTCAAGTTCCCGATGTACGTGTATAGTGCCCCATGATCTACATCAATCAAGTAAGGTCAATAAAGGCCAAAGAAACATGAGAAGCCTTGAATAAAACACCTATATATGCACTATGAAACTTATACATGCACTATGTGACATCTAAACGCTATTCAGGATTCACACTTACCCTCCATTGAACCATGAAATCGCATTGAGCCTTGTATTGGAGTACCTGGCAGTGGGTCTTTAATGGCGCCCAAATCTTTGTTGGTTTTGTACCCTTGAGAAGGCTAAGCATACAATTGCCCCGTGGAAAGGATAGGCTTTGGGGAATATATATAATAAGCATCTTATGCATTGTCCGCCCAAGGATATGTTTATCCCTTCTTCAAATTTAGCTCATGGGTGGCACATTACTTGGGAGTTTGTGCAAGGGAAAATGTGGCAGAAGTTTAGTAAGAAATGAGGTTTTCACAGTAAGAAAACTCCGCAGCATAGGGCCTAACCTCGTTAAATTCGCAGATTTGTCACTCCAACAAAGGGAGAAGGGTCGATTTGCCAAGGCTATACCGGTTCTTCATTTCTGTGTGTTTGTTTAGGTTTGTTGCTATTGCTCGTTTATTGTGCATTTTGTTCTCGGCCTTCCTATAAGGTTCAATTCCTCCTCAAGAAATAGAAGCAAGAAACGCTTAAGGCGAGAAGTTCAAGATGTTTGCTATGTTGTACGCTTGATGAGAATGATAACCATTGATTTGTGTTTTAAATGCCTCCTTGCAAATCGGTCAACATGGGCCCGCTTGACCCATCTGATTTGCATGGGACGGATTACGTGGACTGCCATGGAATATTCTCAAGGGATACTGTACGAAAAAATTGTGAGACACCCCAAACAATAATACATCCCAAACGATAAATGCGTTGATGGATGTGAGAATTGATGTACGGCCATCCAAATTTATAGATAAGGTTAAAATTATGTTGTATTAACAATTGCATATTGACTTGAATCATGGAAGGATTGGAATTGTTCATGAAGACTGATAGGCAAGGTTGTTAAGTCCGTATTATTGAATACAAAAAGGATTGCATTAAATGATTTATTAGATGATTCGTGAACAAAACATTCAATGGTATTAGACCCCATGACCACATCAATTAGTGGCATTTAACTACCATTCTTTTCCAAAATCAGCCAAGACGTGAGCTGCTCATAACCTTTCCTTACGTAAAGGTCTATTATGAAAGAAATGAAATATTGACTTATGATATGCTTACTTAAATGCAAAGCTAGCAAAACGTTCCATTGAGTATGATTTTACAGTTAGGGCTTTACGCGTGCCAAGGTCAGCCGCTTATTATTTCTCTAGTTCCAAACCGCTAGCAAAGAATTTGTATCAGCCTAGAATGATATAGAAGGGTTTTTTTGAACATGCAAGATTTGAATTTGCAATTCTCAAATAATACAACCATTTATCATCAAGTGACTCCTCAAGGTAACTTAGTGGTATGCAACCGCGGCCAAACCCAGCTTTTCGCGCTATGCGTCGTCGCTCTCTTGTGTTAGCAGTTTTATATCCATCCCTAACCTCGGCACTGCACATTTAGATTTAGTCATCACTCAACATCTGCGCCGGATGGCTCTTCCGCAGAAAGAGGCATTATGCCCAACTTTAAGTTGTTTCACCAAGAGAAAACTATTCTCTTAAAACAAATGTAATTTTAGATACTATACTTTTCTATACGCCCATAATGGTTAACTGCCTTATATGTTTGTGCAATCATTATGCGACAAAATGACATATGAAGCAAGTAGGGGCAGTTCATGAAGTAGTAAGAGGTCCATTACATGCAATTTCACTTTGTAAAATGGTGAAAAATAATTGACAGACTAGGTTGTACTCTCTCAATATGAGTCGCGACGCGGTACTTCCGATTTAGGAACCACATCAATCACTTAATAAATCATCGATACCATCACCTAGATTGCTTCTTTGAGCAAGAAAACCTCTAAAGAAAACACAAGAAACGCATTGAGAGGATAAATGCACAATTTAGAAATGGATACATAGTTAATCTTGCAGCCTTGCAAACAAAAAAAATCTGCAACCATATTTGTTTATACAACCCTACAATGAGGTCAACTCATGCCAACACATCCTACAAAAAGAGGCCTTTCTCACAAGATAAATTTGGCAGATTAGAAGAATAAAAAAGGATGCATACACATCAACTATCGCTATGACTAAGTACCACCTCGAGAACGTATCCTCTACCTTCCCTTCCACCACAAAATGCAAAAGGCCTTGGTTAGGAAAAATATGGTAGAAGAGCTCGAGTAAAATTTGCATATGCTGGAAGAACTTAGTCATATAAAGGCTGGAAAATTTTGAAAATTGAAATGGAGAGCCTTCAACAGAAGAATTTGAGCTAAGAATACCACCCATGATACATTCAAATAAATGCTAGAATAGAAGGATTAAAGACCTATATTTCACAGGGAATTTTATTTGGAGGGTTTTTGTATATTTGGAGGGAAAGTTTTACAAGAGAATATTCCTTAGAATATTTTGTTATGGCATGTTGTACTAGTTGCTATTTTTTGGTAACATGTATCAGAATGAACATACTGTAAGGGCTACCTTGTATGTGTGGCTTCGTCTCAGTATACATAATATATCACACAACTGCATAGTGCCGTGCATGTTGGTCGCCCTCACAAGATTCACAAGCAAGCACTCCATGTGATCGCGGATATGGGGCCAAGTGCCGTTGCTTCATAGTTCTTTCCAATCGGCTACCATTTCCAGGACTTCTAGAAAGAAAATAGCTCATTACGTCGGGATTCAGTAACCTTAAAATGACCACAACATTCTGGAATATTTAACTATGCCATCTAATGAGTGACTTGTCTTCGGTTTGGTCCATAGATGTGGATCAACTTTCCATGCCCGCCTATAGAACTCAAATTCATCGGAGGCAAATAATACTACATTGCCATTGTAATGGGAGTGGTAGTATATTCATCGAGCAAGTTGCGTAAACGTATGAACACACAATCTTTTCAATTTGCTTGATCCAAAACTATCAACTATTGTCTCAAACGTGATACAATGCTTTACATTGCTCTCAAGAATAAGGTGCTGGGTCGGACTATCAACAATTATAGCTTCATGAGTGGAGGCCGACTCCTGGGAATAGAGTGCCTTCGGATCGTTACAAAGTTCCTATTATGATAGGGCCACATACACACTATCATCTCTTGACTCAAAACTTCAAGAAGGACCTCCCACTGTGGATTGCACAACACACAATTTTACTTCATGAATTAAAACTATCACATGTACTATTTTCATTGGGGCTTGATATTCTTATTTCTCGAAGTGTATAATTATTCTCAATCGCTTGCCCGGGTGATGTGACTATCACGCCATTTGCAGCAAGAATCTCATAATCGCTTTCAACCATTGCTTGAAGAAAAAATTTGTGCTACTACCACACAACACACCCTCTCTCAACACGCATAACACACCCTCTCGCAATCCAATGCTAATACAAGAAAACTAAGTAACACATTAAATCCCCATTAAATTTTGGGCCACTAATAATTACACTCATAAATGCACTAATACAATTTCGTAAGATAATTAATTTTGCCCGCTGAAATTTTACCACATTAATTATATACGCTATAGAATTGTCCGCTTATTTGCAAAAACTAGATAGTTGTGCTTCCTTTAAAATAGCGTTCTATCATTTAAGAAAATGATAAGTTAAAATGTAATCTCTGGCATTCTTGACATATGTTGCAAATAGAAACACATGTATTTGTGAAAAGCAACAAGATGTTGTGCCATAAATGTAGGATTTAGCAACTGCTGTTATATTCTTATTTGTCGTGACTAGCCAACATTTGAGCATAATGAGATGTAGACCAATATAGACCGTGAAGGTGTCGCTTTCCCTTGCCCCACGCGGTAGCCAAGGATGGATGGATGGATACGGATGGATGGATGGATGGATGGAGGATGGATGGATGGATGGATGGCTGGATAGGATAGATAGATAGATAGTATTTTTACGCCATGCCTAAGTTTTATTACTGTGCATGGTCAATAATATGGGCCTTATCAAAGGCTCTAAAATCTAAGTGGAGGGATCCAAACACTAGGTTTATTAACACATACATATGATATAATTTTATATTTTGGAACCGTGACTTTGATGGGAAAGGAAACGAAAAGTTTTGTTTTATGATAAAAATGCAAGGGCAAGATACCAAATATGATCGATTTGAAGAGAATGGCAATAGAATAGAGGCATAGAAAAGCACAAAAGAAAACGATGGGGAGGATTATTGGGTAGGATTATTTTTGCAAGGTAATATAGGTAGGTGGCTTCACGGTGTCATAATCCGGGCTTGGCCGGAGAAGCTTATTGATTAACGCTAAAGCTCGGCTCCACGGCTTTAATGCTTCCCTTGGCAGCCCTTTTCATTTTAAAAATATAAGTTCATTAGAAAAGAATTGGAAAAAAAAAAGTTGAACATCGCTTCAAAAAGAAATCCATCGTGGGGAAATGGCGATACTTTGAGGGAAAAGGCGGGCGCTTCCTCATTGTTTCTCAGGTAAGCGAAATGACCGTGGCCTCCATAGCTTAGAACATTTTGGACAATCGTAAATAATCTTCTTTTGCTTTTTCTCAGATTTCTTTGATTTGAAAAACTTCTCGCTTCTTCGTGACGAAGTGCGCGGCGCTTCTTCAAAAGTTTTTGTGCAATTCGACTCGTAAACATCGCTATTACGTAATAGATCTGTTGCTTTTTCTGAACTACTTTGAAAAAATAATGCTTCTTCCTTTGAAAAATGCTTCTTCGTGATCCTAATGGGGCCTTCCGTGACGGCGGCGCCTCAAAGTTTTTGTGCAATCCGACTCTGCATTGGCCATCGCTATTACGTAATAGATCTGCCTTTAGCTTTTTCAACTACTTTGAAAAAAATAATCGTTTTCCTTCTTGAAAAATAATGCCGTGATCCTGAATGGGGCTACCAAGCCCAACTATTTGTGCATCCAGTCATGGAAATATATCCTTCAAAGTTTATCTCCGTGTCCATACTCCAGCTAAAAATGAAAATAATGCAGTCGTAATAGATGCCGGGGTAATAGATGGGCCGAGGAATTGTAAACCTTTCTCCGCTTCGCTAAATTGTAATACTTAATTAGGTGCAAGGCCTTTACCGTAATTAGTACTGAGCACAAGTGCATCAACCTTGTAGGTGGTGGCTTGCTACCCATTGATCCCCGCATTTGTGAAGTATGTTCCGAGTGCACCGCTGCATTTTTATTAAATCCATGGCGCTTAATCCATTTTATTAAATCCAGCTTTGCATTCTTTTCCTCGAATAACTTGTGGATATTTAACTTTAACAAAGTTGGGGCCTAGCATTGTCTTGTATGTAGCAAAACAATCATTCTTGCTTTCACTTAATGAGCATTGGTGAGCAATTCTTTCCTTTATTAGTCGGAGATAACTTCAGATGCATTTGGGGCTAGCAGTGGATGTTCAAAGCCAAGCAGTGTGAGGTCCGTGCCGCAAGTGTTACCAAGCAAGTTGTAATCCCTATGTCTTGGCCTCCATCATCTTGCCTCTTACTTATTGCCCTCACCGTGATCTTTCTTCCCAATCGGCATAATCAAGAGATGAACCCATTTTCCTATGCAAATTTCTCGCTTCCCATGTCCGGTTGGTGTTTTCTTCAAGCGCATATACCTGATTATTTATGCATTTTTCATTGTCTAGCATGTTTGGTACTTTAAATATTGCGTGAATCACAGAGATACTATTGTCCGCACTACCTGTGCCCAATGCTTAACAGATGTTTATATGTTGTAAAGATAAACAATGATATAATCTCGATTCGTGAGAAATGCCAAAGGCATCCTGTTACATGTGTAGGCTGAAGTTCAAGCCACAAGTAGTCTAAGGTATGCTTCCATTCAGCCACTTATGCTGTTTGCACATATTAGAGTCAAATGTAAGTAGGCTTCGCCAATGCATCCCCAATATTGCGCTAATACCGGCCATAGTAGTAGAAGTGGATCCATGCATTCAAAGTGTAGTACTAGTCTAAAGCATAAGCACAGTATTCAGCAGAGTAATTAGCTCCAAAGCATAAGCATGGCTATAAGCTAGACATTGTTCCCAAGCACTCATAATGGCCTTTATGTAAACCCAATCATTAAGCATGAGGTACATATTATGCAAAGGCTATGCAGAAGAGCTAAGTACATCGATCTAAACAGCTCACACATTTCCCAAAACTGGCCAAACCTTTCTCAAGCAAATCATGGGCAAGGGGACTAGACCATTTAAATCATGCAATATGATGATATTATGCAATTCAAGGCAGCCAACATATATTCATTAAGAAATCTTAAAACATGCAATTTAAGATTGATAATAATTAGTTTCAAAGATGATGAATCTCGCACTTTAGAAACAAAGCCATCTATAGAGTCACAAGGATCCATTTGTGGACTGCATATGCCAACCCTAAGCAAAAATCCAGCAGCTTTGGGTGCAAGAATAAGACTCAAAAAATAGTAGAAAACCAAATACTCCTAATTTATATGATTTTACATAATATATTAGACTCAGAAAGATATCGCTATGCTTTCATGCCAAAGATATATGAGCATGCAAAGAAAGAAAAGGCATGCTAAATGCACAAATGTGATTGTTTTAAGCAATTGCTCAAGCATGTAGCAAAGAAGGGCATGCAAAATGACAGCTAGAATGCTTTCTCAAAAAACGCCCGTATTGACTTACTTAGTGGAACGGTTCAGCAATAGTAGCATCTCCCGGTTTATCTCACATTAAGTATGTATACCAATGATAGAATGTTAGTGGAACATGTAAATGCATCTGCCTTTCAGCCCTAGCAAGTGGTTAAAAAGGTATGATGAGAAGAATTACGAAGCTTCCCGAGGATTCAGATGACCTAAGTGGCAGAGGAAGATGAAGAACCTTCATAGTAATGCTCAGTTTATTTCTCTTTGCAAATTTTAGCAATTATGAGGTAGTACTAATCCTTTTTAACGATAGCATTCTTCCCCGTGTATGCGTAATCAATGGCTTCAGTTTTGTCAGTAAAAAGAAAATTCCAATTCAGAAGGAAAGAAGACGTAGGGCGCTTGTCTACTTGTAGATGACGAAGTGTGAAGAAGATGAGGACTTCATGTCGCTCTAGGTTTTCATAACATTATTATGGATTATAGTATTTGTCTCTCCATAGTTTACTTCAAACTATTTTTTAAACTACTTCTACATACTCTTTAATGCAGTTATTTTCTATAGTATGGAGTCTTCAATTGCATCTTCACACCTCAAAACCAATGGCAAAAGCAAAATTTGATGTGACAATCTAAAAACCCTCTAAACCCCTTCCCAAAAAACCCTCTAAAAATTCGCACTACTTCACACTCCATTAACCCTAAATGCTATACAAAGTTTGCCACCCCGGTAGATAATTATCTCCATTTCATTTATTTCATAATCAAGTTAAAGTTATAACCAATTATATAGATCATGCCACAGCCTAACCTCTTGCCATCCAATGGAAGGGCTTGGGAACAGTAATCGATTTTTTCAAGGGGTTAAAGTTAGTTTCTCCCTAACCAACTACAACAACTTTAGGAAGAATAGATAAAAAGGAAATGAGCTTCATATGCACTATCAAACAGAATCTCATACCTTATATGAAAGGCTGCCCCAATTGGCCATAAACATGCAAATGTCTTCTCTTTAGCATGTACGATGTATATCAACAAATGAATTTTGAAAATTAGCATTCTATGTGTGAATGTTTAAACAGACCTACAAAAGGATATTCTTCAGAAAAGGATGGTGTGCAACACTTCAGCTCATTTATTTGCAACATGTTACAGTGCTGTTATTCTGCTGATGTTTGCAAATTAGGCATGAAAATTGACAATATGCATAGCATACCTCCACCAAATTATCTGGGCTACTATAACATAATTTTTCAGCCTTCTTCAACATGAAAAGTGCTCTTGAGAGGTAGATGACATGAAGATACACCACTTTACATTTGTTGACCTCCCATAAAACTATCAAACAAATTATCTAGCAAGATAGGCAATCAATAATCAAATATCATCATACCTTAAATATTTCCTGACCCTGCATCACTTGATTCCCGTAGTTAAGATGTCAAGAAAGAGCAGGATCAAGAAAGATCAATCACCATGTTGCCTCAGGATCGCTAAATAAAACCAACAAAAGGAGTGGAAAAGAAGGACGCATAACATCACACTCTATCTCCACTCCAAGCGCATTATAGGAAAAATTTACATATTCTCAAGCACTACGTAACCTCATATCACTTGACAATCTAGTAATGCATCATAAAAGCCTCAATTAATGAAACTTATTTATAAATTCTGGAGCCAAACGACCATTAACAGATTGAGCTGCATTATGAAAATGCATCTATTAACACATTAATTTTTGTTTTGCAATGTGAAAAGCTTTAACGCATTCAAGCGTTAAAAACCAACATACAACCCACGCGAAAATATTTTAACAAATTCTCATATGTTAATAAATAACATAACAATCAAAATGTGTGTGAAAATCATTTTAACAGATTGTGAATGTTATAATTAACACAAGAATTACGCGCGCCAAGGCCGCTAACATTTCTCACCAAAAGTAATCTAAGGACATTTCATATTATAGTACAAATTTATCAACATGACTCTCTAATCATCAATGCATCCGCAGACTTTGTTGACGATTGTATCATACTTAGGATAGAAGCAATGAAATGAATTTTGCTTTACAAACCGCTGATATATAACTTTGTAAACTATTTCAAATTTTCTACCATCAATAAAAGCATTATTGAAAAAAGTTACTCTTCCAAGGAGAATACGGTCCGCAAGTCTCTGTCTCGCGTGAAGAGCATTAGAACGACTAACGAAAGGAAAATTCCATCCCATAACGATAAGGAGAACAAAGATTTTATGCGTGGATATTTTATACTCTTTATCAACATAAATGATAAAGTAATGCACCTTTGTTGAAGGCCAAATTTCCTTTTTAAACAAATTTCCTATAATGGGCTTTGTGGATGTTCACGTGCGATGCTAAAATTTGGAGCATGGGCCAAATTCCCAAAATTTGGAGCATGGCCAAATCAGGAACATGGAGTCCACTTTGAAAGGCAATACAAAAAAAAAATACAGTGAGTAGGTTTTTATATCGTTTCTATGATAAAAGGAGAAAAATGGATCTCTAATAAACCTTATAAGGGGTTTATAACAATGGCCAAGTGTCTAAGAAATGTATGCTGGTATGCATATTCCTACCCCTGGGTATAACCAAACAAACCCCTAACTTGAATGCAAATCTGCTAGCAAATACCAAAGAAAATTTGTACTTCATAGCTAACACAATGCACTTAAGCACTATGAAAGCCATAGTGTATTTAAGCACTATGCAAACTATACCGACATTAAACTAGAAATGAAGCAATTAAAGAGGTCTTATTAAAATTCATCTTCAAACAAATACCACTCAAGTACCCACTTTGGTATGCCGAATACACAAGCACAAGCAAATTGTATGCATTATAACAGTAACACATTACATTGCAAAGACACAAACCAGCCTTCTTGCCCTAGATTCTTATACTCGGCATTTGATCTGCGATACGCATTGGCACGCGATATGCATATATCTTCTATGCAATGATTATAACTTCCGTGATTATTATTGACATCGCTTGATGTTCCCCGCTGCTCAATCTACCTATCTTCACATAGATAACTTATCATCTCAATATGTAGCAAATTGGCAATTAACAATCAATATGTGGTCAAAGACAGCAAGAGAATCTCAGCCACCTATAAAATTAAGAATATTAGCACATGGACCGAGAACCAAATACAACATAATAAGGAAATAAAGGTTCCATGGATGTATCTCAAGTAGCTTTTGCATAGTTAAATTTCAAGCATAACTTAAGAATGACAAAAACGCAAATGTAACGCGATTCATAGAGACAAAGTATGCTCAAGCATCAATTTGCTATATGGGGAGTAGTACCTATTTGAAAATTAGAGCACGTACCAATTTTTATGGGTTCCCGGTGATGTATTAGGCTGATGCATTAGGACAAATAATTGGGAAGATGTAAAGTTTAAACACAATTCTGAAGATAATGGTTAGTGCTAAAAGAAAAGGTCTCATTGATGAGAAGGCTTCACCTCTCCTCGCAAGGGCAATAGTAAAGGTGAACTATGATGATATATGCATGAGAAGAAATCGAAGTAAGGGCATCATAATATATAGCACTTAAGAAACACACCTTGTTCACATATAGACCTTGACTGCTCAGATTGAAAGAAGGTGAAACTAATTTGACAATTAAGCTGCTCGCAGCAGCCGTAAGAGCAAAGAAACTTGTAGAAGAGCACCATCATCCCCTGACATGCTTGTCTATGAATAGGCATGTATGCGTGAGCCCTGTAGTAATAGCAATTGACTTAAGTGAATTCCAAAGGTTAGAATACATTCTTTAGATGCATTAGTGATGCATCAATATCCTGCAAGGATACATGAAAATACACCCAAGTTTTGCATGGTGCTGTGAGACTACTATAATGGTAAAAGCCGAAAGAAGGAAAATAGAGATATAGTTAAATATCCCTAATACTAAATTTCTACCTAAAAAAAAAAGGGAAAAACTATAATATATACCCTTAACTTTTACAAAATTACAACATACCCCTAACTTTTAGAAAATTCTCCATGAAAATGCCCCTAATGCATAGGCTTGTAGGCATTTTGTAGAATTTTTAGGGCATTTTGTGAATTTTTTAGAAAGTGGAGGGTTCATAATATACCTCATCTTATAAAAATTCACAACATAAATTTCTAACTTTAGGTCTATGAAATGCCCCTAATGTATAGGTTTGTAGGGCATTTGTGAATTTTTAGGGGCATTTTGTGAATTTTGTTAGGGTATATCGTGAATTTTGCAAAAGTTAGGTATTTTGTAGTTTTCCAAAACTACCTTGCATCTGCTCACCCTCGCTGGGTAAAACTAATTTCACGCCAGATTGTTGCTTGGCAAGTAGGCGTAAAAACACCAAACAAAGTCTTCATAACCGTGAGAAGAGCCCCATTATCCATGATGCATGTCTCACATGGCTTGTCTATGAATAGGCATGTATAAGCTGCACTGTAACAAACAATTGACTATATAAATCTAAAGGCCAGAATACATTCTTTGATGCATTACCAATGGATCAAAGATCCTCGCATGGCACAAAAGTGTGAGACTATGGTAGTGCTAAACATGGAAAATAGAGAAACAATTGAATATAGAACAAAATGTTTTCTACTTTTGTGACCGCTTACCTCACGGTTACCAAGAAGGAGACATGCAATGCGAATGCAATATGATGTTTTAATTGAACGGTAAAAAGGAGCTTTTGCAAAGAGACAAAGACCACATGCATGCTTGGCTTTGAAAGAAATCCGCTCATTTGAATAGCCCAATTAAATACCCGAGATAGAGACTTGAAAGAAGCCTTGGTAACTACCGATGCCATCATAGTTCTCGGGAGCACGTTAGTAATCTCAAGACCCATATCCTATCCAAAATCGTACATGGACCCTCACCAAGCAATTAAGCATTAGCATGTAATACTCAAAGTTCAAGAGGAAGTGCACGGCTCCCATGTTTCTCAAGCAAGATCGCGAAAACACTTATCCTTTTGCATGCTACAACCTCGGCCCATTTCTGTAGAACAATGTTCTTGTATTGCTTGCTTTTGGGGACCCCATACACCAAAACAATTCGATGATACTAACCCGCCTCGGGAAAACAAATCCTGGGCATATGAAAATGAGAATAAGAAGCCCGTAAAGCAATAGGGCAAGAATTAGAACGGCTAGATATTAAATTCTTCCCAAGACCGGTGGAAGACCAGAGGGAGCAAAGAGACGACCCATGACTCCTTCCTTGTTGAATGAGCCGATCTTGATGATGCCTCAGATTCCCCGAATAATGCTCGAAGTCTGATAAACTCTCATCCGGCCAAGGTATCGGGTCCTGCGGCCGAACTGGGAAGCTCCTAAAGAAGAATTCGTAACTTTACTGCAAGTCCTTTAAGCTAAAGCCGGCAAAGACAAAACCAGAAAGTGTACTGGCGCCAAAAAATTGGAAGACCCAAATACCGCCCATCGGGCCCCCTTGCTGCAGCTTGGAAAATGTGGGTTGCCAGGATCCAAACTCAATCGCTTCTCGTGATCCACCCAATTTTAGAAGCAAATTGTTTTGAATGTTTAAGCCATAATAAGAAAACCAAAATCTCCACACGCACGACTTCAAGCGCGAGGCGTAACCTTAAAAAAATAGGATTGAAAAAAAGGAGACAAAAAAGGATGTAGCGATTATATATGTTTCGATAGGCTCGGATCATCTTACCCTCCTCGGACAGGGATCCCGGAGGTGTATCCCGGGAGGACGGCATCCTCGAGGACGTAGGATCCCTGAGGACTCGATCCCCCCACGCAAGAAGAATCGCATTAAAAATTGAACCCTATAGGGAAAAATCGCAGCTTTTGTGTGGCTTTTTCTGCTCGATTCTCCAAATCGGGTGGCTTCTCGCTAGGTGAATGGAATCGGGAGAATAGGATCAGACGCCAGAGGAGGAAGGAGTGTGAGCCGCAGCGAATGGCGCCGCCCCAATCTTGCTAAAATGGCCTACTTAATCATAGAGCCTTTAATCAGTAAGTAGCTTAACGGGCGGATCCCGCCCCACGAGATCACATCGCCCTCCCTGATGTCAAGCCCCTCCCGATCACACCGATCCCTCAATCCGGTAAGATGATCCCGGAGCCTCGCTTCATATAATACGCTGTAGACTATCATCTCACCTTAGAAATATCTATTTATAGGTGGTTCCATTTATAAAATTTAATCAGGCTTTCCATGGCCAACTTTAAGGTGTGATCAAGAATCGCAAGCTCTATCCGATGTCAATCGCCGCTAGACTTTGAAAATAGCAGCTATTGAAGATGTAAATCGATTTGTTTATTTACAAATATAATGTGAAGATCCAAAATGCCATTTGAGCCTTTGTGCATGTGAGAGAAGAAGTTGCAATCGCACTTCATCCTCCATTTCGCCACTTTATATTCTCAATCTCCATCCTTCACCCTTGAAGATAATTTTGCACACAAAAACATTCCGTAAATTGCCTTTTATCTTGCAAGACCTTTTGGTTACCTAGATGCTTAATCCACGTGAGTTGATGTCATCAAGTTTCAGAGAAGTTAACTGGCTTCCAAGTTATTAATCTGAGTTTTAGCATTCCGCTTAAGCTCAAATCCCCTTATCAAACACCCCGAAATATGCCAAGAGTGACATCAAGATTTCTAACGTAATCTGAATGTACATAACATATGAAATATTCACGCATCTAACGTAAGAATGCTAGGTAAAGTGTTCTCAAGAATCAATCTATGATATTAACCTTAATCTCGGCCTCACCTCGACAATGGACCAATCAACCTTAGTGAGTGAAGTAAATGATGAGATTTGCTTGTTCAATCTTAGAGCCATGGTTGCATAATGCCCCGACCATGTTGGTCTCTTTCTGCCTTTAGTGCGCAGCATTTTACATTGTTCTTATGTAAAAGATCTTCATGTTTTTGGCCTTGAAATTTCCCTTAAAAGCTGCAGTGCAATCAGCCGAAAACAAGAAAACAATGGAAATGATAATATGGCATTTTTGTTTTAATTCAAGAATAATACCCGAGAATGATGCCGCGAATCCCCTCTTTGGAAATGGGATCAAGCTTGAGAGTCCCAAGAGACTTGATTGCTACCACCATATCCCTACCAAGGCCACATAAATTCTACATGCACAACACATCTTTCAAGGCTAGTAAAACACTTTGGTTCAAATTTACCTGTACATCGCGACCTACTAAGCACAATTCAGCTTCAAGGCGAAGTTTCTGTCCATGCCTATCTTTGAAAATATTTGACACCATCTAAAACCTATCTGCTCACAACTTTTTAAACTAAAAAAGAAATTAGTTACCTCTAGCTGTTATCAAAGCCATGAACAAATTACACCACACAATCATCTGTAATCACTATGCATATACACACAAATGTCGGAGTTGCAAGCACATAGAAAAAATAAAACTTAATTTATGGCTAATTCATCTCACAACAAACATGGAGAGAATACAACACGGAAATTGCAAATCAAACGTCACCACCAAATGTAGAGCTTGAAATGGTTGTGTATGATATTATCACAAATATTCTCGCATAAAGTAGGTAGCTTGGAAAGACCTAAACAACAATTTGCTTATTTGTTTGACAAACTTTAACACTCTTCATGTGCGATTGAACTACCATTTTGTAAAGACCAAAACAATTCAAGAACTTCATGAGGACCATCCGCAATGCCGAGATCCTTTGAACCATAAAACCCTATAAGTAAAGCCGATAATTTGCCATTACAAAGATTAAATATCGAATACTAAATTCCGCAATATTAGCAAGGAAAAGAATGTTAAATAACGGAACTGAAAGCAATTGAATCTTCATAAATCTAATTTGCTGAAGTAAAATCATAAAATGAGATAAATCCGTAAAAACTTTGATTTCAAAACCTCAAAGTACGATGAAAATTGTAACATAATTTGTTGCAAAACCCATATAAGAAACCGCCATGTAATCAAAGCTCCAAGAGACCCAAAGATGCGGTGTCTATTTCAGCCCTCAAACTCCCTCCTCGATGTAATTCGCCAATAACTTCTTCATCGCCTTTTTTTCCTCGTCACAAGGAAATACCTTCTTTCCACGTTTCATATTCCCCATGATCTACCTCGTGATTCTAAAAATCGCCATAAGCTCTTGAGAGCATTTGTAATGTAAGTTTTGATCCGGTCAGGAGTGCCCCTCTTCAAAACCACAGTGGATCTTCCTATTTTTCTATTAGATTCTGGCTCCAGCCTTTCAAACTCCCATCTTTATATTCTTTGCAATAGTTAGGTTTTCTCCCATCTTTTCCATGCCTCTAGCCTCAATGCCCGAGCCTTATGCATAGATTTTCCTCTTCATTAGTGTCAGCAGCCTTCGGCCCCGAGCTCCCTAACCTTTTCCATTTCCTTCTTAATCTTTTCTTAACCTCTTTGGAAAAACTCCCTACCGCATTCTTTTCTCGCGACTCGTAGCTCAACCACCGCCGCTCATAACTCCTCAAATGTGTCTCCGGCCATAGCAAGACACCCCGAAGCCTGATCGGCCAAAAAGATCATTCATGATGCCAGATCTTGGGGTTAAAAAGACGTAAAAGAAAAGGAAGGTAATGCTGCCGCCTTTTTTCTAGTCACATTCAAGCTTGATCCAAATACCGGTTAAGCTTACAAAGCCTTCTAACATGGAAGAAAGGTAAAAGATACTGTAATAGAAAACCCTTCTAAGCCTCCTTAAGCTGTCTATGTCCTTCATCTTCTTAAGCTTGCTCCATCGCCCTGCCCCGCTGGGAAAAAATCCATGAGTCATCCTGCCAGCTACAGCACAACTAATTGATGATGAGCATGATTGACATCAGCGTAGATGCAAAGAGGGAAAAAAAATGCCGCGAAGGGGGAGAGGGAACGCATGCCTCAAGCACAAAATGCCTGCACAAATTTCAAAGCCTTCCCATTTTAAAAAGAAGATGAATGAATGAATGTATTTTTATCAGACATGGAGGCAAATCCAATATATAGGACCCAAAACAAAGTACAAGAAGCGATTTCCTATTAGGATTAAAACTCTCACCCCAAAGGTTTTCAACCTTGGCAGCATTAGGCATGTTGACAAACCGCATAATGGCATATCAAGGTACAATTCAATGACATATCTCGAATGCCGATTCATGACCTCTTTGAAGATATATGAAGGTAAATTGCTTTCATTTGATTTTTGAAGAACGACAAACTTTATTGAAACTCCTGCCAAAAGCAAAATACAAATGCAGAGGCGGAATAAAGTCAATATGATCCAATCGAGTAGAACCACCAGCCTCTATGCATAAGACAACACACCCAAATAGGACTCCCAATATCAATTGTCGCTAAGGTGAGCAAGTTTAAGAACAATGGTATGCCTTTGAAGGACTTAGCTTGTGCGCCCCGGAGGACAACCTAGAGGAATATCCAAACCCCGGAAGATACACGCCTTCAAGGCTTCCGTGATGGACCACAAACAACCATCCCGATGCTAAATGAAAATGTTTGGCTCCAAGAACTTATTCCAAGCATCCTGATAAATAGCGAAGCACTTGCCGACTTGTCAACAAGCCACATGAAAAGAGAAAGCAGCCAAGACCAAACAGCCGGAGATGAACACATAAAAAGCAGCCAATACCACGGTCTCTTCCCTTGCTTGCACAAGGCGAGGCCGCACTCGAGGATCACCCCAGGACAAGCACGCTCACACGAGGGCATCCTCAGGAAGAATCACACCAAAGCACCGCCACCTTAGGATGGAGTAGTTTATCCCAAGCCCAAGTCCACATAAGCCCAATAGGAGGTGAAAGTCAAGGGACCACCTAGTGGATGGCTAAGGATATCACTGGCTGACAAGCGTACTATACGAGTTCACAAGCCTATGCTCGTGAACACTCGCGGTAGGTTAGTATGTTTTTCTTAAGTTAACCATTGCTATCAATATTTCATTTACGTGCAAAAAATCAAATCATGGTCCAAAGGTAAGAGTTAAGAATCAAACCCATTTTTATGAGTAAAGTAATGCAGTTGTTGGCTTTCAAAATGCAACCTTGAGGTGAATGCAAAGGTTGATGGGAATGAACCGTGAGATTTGATATATTCATGATCATGTTTGATGCCTTGGAATTCCATCAAACCTCATGACTTCTAAATCTTTTCAAATGTTTCTAACAAAGGTCAATTAAGAGGAATAATACTTGTTAAGCTATAAAAAACTTCATTTCCCATCTGCCCTATTTCCTTAAGCATATTGCCCCGACATTATAGCTTGCTCAAAGGATAACCAATCTAATAGAGTGCAATTGTAATGGAATAAGCCCACACCCCTTTGTTTAGAATCAAAGACTTCAAAACTTGCGCCTAAAACTGCCAGAATCTAATCACTCAACTTATTCAACTTTTTGCATATCTAAACTACTTCCATATGTGCAAAAGCCAATCCTCTTTAACCTTTGTAGTAGGGCAAGATTTGTGCAAGCTCAATGTAATCGAAATGCCTCCCAACTTCTATATTATAGAGGAATGAAAACCATCCACCATTCCCGCTTTGTCGATGACCAAATTCCGCCTCCCAACAATATAGAAGTTGGGTCAAGATCCACACCATGAATGGAAGTTGGGTGAGTGATCTCTAGATGCGTAAATAACCCAGAAACTTGCCAAGGTTAAGATACATTTGTTAGGAAAAAGGAGGCTCATATTTACATTATATGAGATACAAACCATATGAGAGGGCACCAAAAGAATGGATGATGAGAAGTGTAAACATTAATAAGTATTTCTACCATAACTTTATGCACATACACATCATGGAACTGTGAGACTACAAAACCCTTTTATAGCCAATGTACACCTTTTGTTTATATAATAAGAAAATATGCCTTGCTCATATAATTAGAAGCGCAAAATGTATTTATGCAGAGTATGAAATAATTTTTCACTTCCAATAATGGCACCTACAATGAGCACATATAGCAATGTAAGAAATGGAAATAAGATGAAGTACAAATAAAAGAAGAAGTTAGTTTTTATATGTTTTAGTAGAATTGAATAAAATCACATATGTTTTAATCGGGAACTTATACATGTATAAATTGGGATAGTTTTTGATATGTTTTAGTAGAAGAATAAAATCAATATATGTTTCTTAATCAGGAACTTATACATGTATAAATTGGGAGGGTGGGGGCATTAGCAGAGAGGGAGGCCTTATGTGATGGATAAGTGGAAGAAATTCAGGCCACTGCAATTGCTTGAGTCCACTTGCACAATTGTTTTATGGTGGTGAACGAAACCATCCCGTTTCTATTGGCTCATGTGTGGCGGTTTTCAGAGATGCATGCATTGAATAGTTATTTTGCTCCTCAGTCGTAATTTCACTTTGTTAGAGGAAGCCTATCAATAAGTTTTATGTTATGGCGGGTGTCAATAGTGGATCCACTTACGACCTGTCAATAAGAAGACATAAGAAAAATGATTTTTTTCGCACGGCACAAGCGCCAGGAAGTCTCTTTAAAGAAAAGTGGGTACATATAGCCCTTCCATGAAATCTCTACACGATATCATTAGAAACCCCACAGGATCAAGATTTCGATTAAGATTGAATCCATCTTTTGTACTCACTTAATTCAATGGTTGAGATTAAAATGGCTCATTTTTGTGTTCAGCGCTGAAAAAAAATGATCCACTCTACTATGGTCCATTAGTCATGGTCCATCATTTTGTGACCTTCCCTACATCTAACTTTTGTCTTTAAATTTGATATTGGCACCTTCATTCTTATTTATTAGAGCTAATTTGGATATATTTAAAAATCAGAGGCCAAGAAGAATTACAAGGAAGCATGCCATGGCCATTTGTTTTACCGTATGTTTAAGCAACCAAAGTCATTGAAGTTACATACCACAAAGCCACGTGAATCCGGAGACGGCGGTGATTCTTGTGCACTATGGTTGGCTTGGTGAACTCGGCAGGAGGGCAATTTGTTTATCAAACCTTAAAGATCTCTAAAGCATTTAAAATGGCTGGCAAAGAAGCACTGCTAGTTGAACCATAGACTATCGTTGTGGACGCATCGCGGTAAAACCTCCAAAACCCGCAAGAAAAGCTTGAGAGTAGACATTCAATCACCGAACCCCTTAGGAGCACTCGGTTTCTCCAACTCATTGCCTAGTTGAAAATGAATACTGAACTCCCCACGAATGAATACTAATGTTTTTGCTCCATAAAGTGTGTATCATAACATATAGCTTCGATGCAATGTTCTAATGGCAAAGGTGTAATTGATCGGAGAAAGGCTGATCCCTCAAAGCGCATAACCTTAGGGGCGATGTTTGGCATATCATTTGTAGTAACCAGAAGATTGGAAAATAACTACTGGTGGAGCCGCAATCCATTTTCCGGTCATATTTATCGTCGTGGTATTCACATTGATAAGAAAGATTCTATTAACACAACAACAATCATAAGATCAAGATGAAAAGACTAGTAACAAAGTTTGTGAAATCGTAGTTACCAACCCTTTATATCATCGCTTTAATTTGAACCACCAAATCATATGTCCTACGAATGTAGAAAATGACGTCTACTGGTGATAAAATGATGTAGGTAGCGTCCTTACTCCTAGTGCTGAAATGAAGGGAACATTTCGGATCCATTAATATCATCACTATTGAAACATATCACAAGTTTCATTGCTTGAAAAGCACTAGGACACCTCCTCTGGTGACTGCGTCAATCGTGAAGCTGCAGCAACAATTATTTCTGTCCTCCACGTGCGTTCTCATCCCGAAAACAAAGCCACAACAAGAAGGCCACAACTTAGTCCATCATACTCGCTTGCTGCCAGCGCCGACCGCAATACTTATGATTACTTTTCATTATGCAAAATATACCAAATTACCAAGATTATTGCGAAAAATACTTCTCAGAGTCCTCAACCTCAGATGATACATTGGCGATAGTATAACATTAGATCCAGAAGAAATGGCGCTTCCACACCTTCAACTACGTGGATGTTTGCGTGGACAGATCGAGATAGGATCGTTAGCACCCACCCGCCAAAAAATCCCAGAAAAGTCTACCGCCAAATTTTGCATATATAAAGGGAGTAGAAATTGATAAAGCAGGCAGATTTTGCCCGGCTAAGTAAGTACAACCGCATAGCGCATCTTAGAACTAGAAGAACGACAACCCATATGCGCCGAAGCCATAGCGAAGAAACATTTATAATTAGGACACAATGATGATGATGATGAATGGTTAATTCCCCTTGGTAAACGTTGAAGCCCATGTGAGCATCTCCACATTATTGCAGCTGATCGTGCCTCTATAGTATTTATTTGTTTTTCTAAATAAAAGAAATGTCTCTTTGCGCTTATAAACAAATAATACTTTTCGCTGCTGATTTGTTTTCAGTGATCGGGCGATGGAGGCTCGTCTCAAGGCAGAGCGAATGCCCCCACTTAATGGACGCATTGGGAGCCGAAGCTTGAAAATGTCCGTCTAGTTTTTGGTTATCCCATTATTTGTAAGCAGATTATAGCCCATATGAGCAGAGAGCATATTTAATGCCTAATGACATCACGAGCAAGGAATATGACGTCTTTTTACAAACATCTCTGCCTTATGTATATGCCGTAATCGCACTATTCTTATGAGCTGCGTAACCGCAGAAGATAGGTAGTTAGTTCAACTAATTATTTTTTATGTGTTTTACAGTAGTGAAATAGTTTGAGCTCATGAGAATTCTGCCAGCTCATCAACACACGTATGTTGCACATCCTGAATCAAACAATACAATTCTTTTAGTCATTTTGGAAAAATATCTTCTGTGTAATTTTCAATTGAGGTCCAATGGGGACACCATGCCTTTGTATATGCAAACGTTGAGTTTGTAATATGGATTTACTTCTAAAGTGTTATAATTTATTGAATTATCTAACAGGGTGAAGACCTTTTGCTGGCACCAGAAAAGCCAAACCCATTAGATTTCTAGCTAAGACAAATAGAGTTAGGTAATTATTTATGTTTCAGGCAAACAGTTTAGTTGGCTTTTTTTTTGTCTGCTCAGTTGTGGCATTTCTGTGAGTTATCTAGATGAACAAGGCTTTGAAGATGATTATAAATCAGAATGCTTTACAGCCATTATCTCATTGCAGAAGTTGGGAACTTGGGTAACATCGTTGAGATGAACTTCCACACCGTGCGGCGGGCTCATCGTGCCCTGCTGCTACGTCACACATTCGGAACAAAATGCAAGGTGATATTCATAATATTTCTGTGATGGGTCATAATAACAACAGTTTGATATGTGGAAAAGATCCTTCTACCTGTGCTTTCTTTATACATTGGACATGGATGGAAATCAGCTTCCGTCCCAGAGACCCGGCAAGGTGTGTGAAACATGCTGCAGACGGTGCTAGCAAATAACCTAGATGGACATTTTCCAGTGGGTGCTTTCCAATTGCGTAATCCTTTAACATCTTCTTTAATGGTTTTATTTTGAACAGAAATGTTAAGGTCTTTGGGTTCTAGCATCAATCCTTTGAAAAGAAATATCCTCGGGTGTGAAATGTATGGTCTTTTAGTTCTTTGAGCACCGATCTCGAAGAGAATGGCCTTAGAGTGATGCTGTTCTATTTTATTCCTTCAAAAATCCTTTGTTCAGCTAATATTGTGCAGAAAAACTACGAAGTGATATATATTCGCTTGAAAATCTGTGGTTGAAGTTGAGCTAAATGAGCAATTGTCAACAGTGTAGCTTTCGGTTGTTGATATCTTTGGTTGCAGAAGAATGAGATAACTTCCGATTCATTTCATATTTGATAGGTAGAATAGATCCAATGTTCGCTTGATACTAATCTGATCTTATCTTAAAAGCTGAAGAGCTTTTCAATAAAGCAGTTGAACATCTATCACCACTCAGGACAAGTAACAAAATTTTAAGCATATTGCTATAGCCCCCGGATGGTCAGTAGTTCACTATATGAAGGGTTATATGGGCAGACACACCACTTTGGGCCAAATTACATGGTTTCGCAAAATTCTTGTCAAGCGGTAGAAACCTATAAAAATATTCTTGTTTTTGTTTGTTTTATTCATGTTATATTTTGAGCGCCAATACCACCGAAAGTGAGCAACAAATGTCGTGCATGTTTTAGCAAGCATAAAAGCTATACTACTTATCAGAAAAATATTAAAATAATTAATGCCATATACTCAGGAAAAGCCAGAAACATTTGAGGATGTGATTATGCTCCCCTTATGCATTAAGGCCAAGGAGATGCACGTTGTGATTCAAGGATGGAGATAAAGACAATTGAGGGAATGTGAAAGTAAAATACTTTGCTAATAAATCGTATGGCCTAAAGCCCTATTTTGCACAAAATACTTTTAAAAATGAAATCTACTCACAAAAATGGCATATCTATATGATTAAGTATCGCCAAATACCCTATTGTGGATCGATATTGATATTTTTTCTTTCCCTCTCAATAATGAATTCAGTTGGAGAAAATAGTTTTGTCTTCGACTGGCCGAAAGTGTTGTTCCATTTACCACATGGTCCATACTCTGCTCTTTTGTCTTGACCTCCCCACTTATTCTCAGGTGATGTTGGGTCACCCTTGTTTGAAAACCTTGATAGAAATAGAAATATTCCCTTTGATTTACATATATGTAATATTTAGGGTACAAAAATATTTTGAACATCGCTTTTTCTTTCTCCACGAAAGAAGCTAATTAAATGAGATGAGGTATTCCCGATCCATAGGTGAAACTCTCTTGAGCACGCAAAAGGAATCAGCGAGAATAGAATGATTGGAACCCACTAACCGATTGTTCGGTAACATCACAGAACTATAGCAACAATGGGCAATGTGACTGGGTTCGTGGAATTGCCAGGCGTCTCCATTTATCTATCTTGCTAAATATGTAATGTCAAGATATTTGGCGTTTTAAGAGGAAGAACTTCAAGGGTAGCCTTTAACCCTAATGATTGATGCCTTAATCTTATAGAACATACCATTATTTTATTTGGTTGCGTTTCAAGATAAGGTCGTTTAAATTAGGAATGAACAAAAGGACCAATCATAATTCCATTACACTGAGGAGACGGTTATGGCTTGACTGACTGCTACACCTCCGAAGACTTCATATAATCAAGGGAATGATGAATCATCGAGTTGAGATCCGGTTGATTTGATCACGGTAGTGTGATCATTTGTCGTGTTGTATTTTCTCGTGATAAGGCAAAATGATGTTCGAGATATAGTCTATAGACAACCGTCCAACGTTCTAAATTTAATGGTTTGATGGTTTAACTTGAAGCATTAGACTATAGGAGATAAGCAGTTGATTGCCTAGTTCATTGTTGAAGAATTGATTTTCATTAAAAGCTTAGTCAATATTTTCTAACAGCGTACGCAGGCTTGATGGCAACCGTGACTTTGAGCTTCATTACTAAAATGGAGTGGATATGTTTCATGTATGTGCTTCTAGGGCCGAAAGAAAGGATGAAGGATGTGTCGGCAAGTTTCAAGGGATCTATGGATCCGGAGCAGGATATGAAGAAGGAGAAGAACAGTCACCAGAGAAAGTGGAGTAAGAAGGCCCTACATCGCCGTACTAGTGCAAATGCCTCTCAAGACGTCCACAAAGAAAGCCGTGTATCATCTCAAGTAAGTTGAGTTCCACCCGCGTTTAAAACTAAAAACAAAATACCAAAGGAGGATGGAATATTTAGTCAAACACTATGAAGTTAAGAATTCTCTCTGTATTGAGATGCTAGATAGGGAGCTAAGAAGACCTGGTTCAAAGATGAGGATAATCTGGCCTTTCCAAAGATATGACAATATTATAACTCCATCTTGAGGTCATAGGGTTCCTATAACAAAAGATTTTCATGTAATCCCTATCTAGAGCATTTTAGAATATGAACAACCTCCATTCACGTTAGTAAGAAGCTAGAAATCGAGAGAAGGCGTGAACTTATGATAAGAAAATACATAACAGAGCAGCAAAGAAAAAATTATAAAAGGAGAGGAAGAAGAAAGTCTTAGATACTCTATGCAGGAAAAGGAAGAGGAAATTTGGAAAGGCAAGGGTGACAAAATAAATTGGGGCCATGTTATCATTGGTAAAGGTATGGGACACCTTTAAAAATAATTGTCCTAAGTTGAAGGAAAACATGTTTTTTATTTAGAATGGGATTGATGTAGTAGAATGTCCAAGTCCCAAAGGTATTGAAAAGGAAGAAACAAAAAATTATTATTCCACCTCGTAAAGAAAGGCAACTTCAAAAGGAAAAGGGGAAGGGAATTTGATCAATCTCACCAAGAAAGAAACAATGATGAAGAAGATTGACAAAAGAGGTAAGTATGAAAGCTATTTGTTCTTATCCTCGCAACCATTAACAAGGCTAATGATATGCTTATTATATGATAGTGGAGGTTCCAGAGATCAAAGAGTTAGAACCACCGATGCTCAAGGAGAAAAAAGAAAAGAAGGGGAACTTTCAAATGAGATGGCAAACTTAAGAAGCGAAATGAATCAGTGGATGCTTGCACTTTATGATTTGAAGGGAATCTAGTAAACTCAGATGATGTACTTGTTGTTCCAAAATAATGAGAAACTTGATTTCTTTGGCCAGCCAACCAGTAGACATGGATTTTTTATACTTTGTCTTTGACAAGAAATGTTGTAAAGCGTTTGAAGATAATAAAATCAAGTTTCTTGCAAAAAGAGTTGAAAACCCGTTTGATTCTATAATAAAATGTGGTTTTGGAAGCTTAAATTCGGGCCCACGCGCCCACTTTGAAGTTGTGGCATGAGAGATTAGGGCATGTTAACATGAATAGCATCAGAGAAATGGCAAAAAAAGAGGACTAATAATTGCAAAAGAAGGAGATGAATCAAGATGTTATGGATGCATGGTTGGCAAAAGTTCTAGGTTACCATTTCCAAGGAGAGACAAGGACGAAGCAAGTGATTTGTTGGAATTAATCCACACCTGATCTTTGTGGCCCCATAAATGTGAAAAGTTTGCAAGGCGGCCAGGGTACTTTATTACTTTTTATAGATGATTACTCAGTATACTAGATGTTTCTTCTTGACAAGCAAAAATCAAACCTATAAAGCATATAGGATATTTGAGTCGAGGCGAAAAGAAGTACAGGAAAGAAAAAAAAAAACTCGAGATCCGACAGAGGAGGTGAGTATGTAAATGGCATTTTCAAAACCATCAGAAAGGGAAAAAATAACCACTAATATTAGCCAAATGCGATTTTTTTGACATTTTTGAAAAGTACTAAAACTATAAAAAGGATGAAATTTTGGAAAAAAGAAAAAAAAAATCGCCAAAAAATTTTCAAAAGTCACTCCCTTACACCAAGGTTTAGCCAAACATAAGAAAGAAGGAGAGGAAAATTCTTCCACTTCTAGCCAAACGTTAAAGTTTTCCTATGCATTTAGGGATAGATTAGCCATACTTTTAATAGCTAATGTAAAATATAAGATTATTCATGATTATGGAATAGAGGTTGCTAATACTATATTAGATGGACGCTTTTTTTGTTCTCCAACTATTAGATTTCTATAATTAATATGTTCATACAAAGAAACGCATTTGGCATGCAAGCATACAAATGTTTGGCTAAAGTTAATATATAATGTTCAAATAAAAAAATAGCCAAACATTCAAAACTAGTAAGGAAAATTATTCAATAACTTTAGCCGAACATTCAAAAGTTTTCCTATGTATTTTGGGTTAAATTAGCCAAAGTTGTTCTAGCTAATCTAAAACATGACACTAGTAATTTTTTCCCTGCTGCAAAGAGAAGGGGATTAGAAGACAAGTAATTTGTAGTCATACGCCACAACAAAATGGAGTGGTCGAAAAAGAAAAACAGTCAATTTTTGATTCAAATGAGTGCAATGCTCAAACACAACTGGTCTACCCAACTTTTTATGGGAGGCAGTTAAGAATGCAAATTTTATACAAAATAAAGTTCCCCTGACAAGTCTAAATGGACAAATAGCAGAAGATCTGTGGAGTGAATCTTTCCGAGTATTTGGTAGTACTGCTTTCTTGCATATTCAAAAAGAAGAAAGAAAAAAATTGGATGACCGAGCAATTAGATGTTTCATGGTAGGCTATGATGAACAAGTCTAAAGGTTATAGACTTCATATATTCTCGAAAAGAAGAAAATTATTGTTGGAAGAGATGTTAGGTTCGATGGAGATGATACTTTTATAAGGATAGAAGAAATAGACAATAGGGCGATTTGTTTCATTAAAATGCACGTGGAGAGACTAGCTACTACCAAGGCAGGATATTGATGATGATGAAAAGAAACAAATACAAAACAAGATGAGGACATTAACAATGAAGAGGATAAAGGTGAACATACACATGTCATGGGAGAACAAAGAGGCTCAACAGGTAAAAAATCAAAAAAAAGGTTGAGAAACTAATGGAAGGAATAAGAATATACACTATGATGATTTGGAAGGACAATCTTTTGGTACATAAAAAGACTCAAAGAAATGATATAGAAATAAATGAAATTATGGCAATACTTGAACCAAGTATACCACGTAGTTATGAAGAAGCTATGACTAGTGAGAATGCAAATGAGTGGAAGATAGCCATGGATAAGGAGATGGAATCTTTTGTGAATGTAAACTTATGAAGTTGTTGAAAAACCGCAATACAAAATATAGTTGGAAATAAATGGATTTATAAAAATAAAAATTGACAATGATGGCAAAAGAAATTCAAGGCCGGTTGGTAGCTCAAGTTTTTCACAAAAAGGGATTGATTATGAGGAAACATTTTCTCCAATAATTAAGTTGACTAGTTTGAGAATACCGCATATGCAAATGCTTTGGACCTTGAAATCCATCATATGGATGTGAACACCGCTTTTTAAATGTAAACTTGATGAAGAGATATTTATGCAGCGGGCAAAGGGTTTGAACAAAGGGGAATGTAGTATGGAAGCTTAAACGAAGCTTTTATGGGCTCAAATACTACCAAGGCAATGGTACTTATGCATGGATAACTTCTTGAAGGGAGCAAGGATTTGTTAAACTTCAAAATGAAGGTAATTTTGTATGTTTACAAGGAGAAGGTAAATTTACCTTTATTGCTTTTGTATGTTGATGACAGATACTAGTTTTCAAAAACAATTTGGAATGCTTAAATTTACGCAAAAGCGATGCTAAGTGGCATTTCAAATGATGGACCTGGGGTTGTTGCAAAATTTCTTGGCATTGAAGTGCAGGGAATCGTAGAGGAGAAGAATAACTTTGACACGGAGATATAACATACAAGGTATGTTGGAAAAATTGGAATGGTTAACGCAAAGGTGTAAAAACTCACTAGCAAGAGGATCGAAATTAAAGTTGTGGCTCAAGTTCTAAAACTGAAGATGAATGGCACAAATGGATAAATATCCATAGAGAATTGGTGGGATGTCTCTTGTATACTAATGGCCGCAGATGAACCGGATATAGCATATAGTGTTAACCTACTTAGTAGGTTTTGAAACAATTATAAACTTGACATTGGCTTGCTGCCAAAAAGGGTATTAAGGTTTTGAAGGAACTTTGCAATGAAGGTTTAACCTTCACAAATACAAACTTAAATTAACTGCATATTCGGATCACAGTTGGGGTGGAGATTTGGACACAAGAGAATCTACCTCTGGGTATATCTTGAAATTGGTGGACGATTAATCTTGGAGAAGCAAAAAAACAAGGTTGCGTAAATAATGGCTGGTTAATATAATGCAACCCTCATTAGAGAGAAGTTGTTTGGGTTAGAAGGTGTTGAGTGAAATAGGAGCAGTTCAGAGAAGCCTACCACATTGTTTATTGACAATGTTAGTTGTATTTCATAGCTAAAAACCACATCTTTTTTGAAAGGACAAAGCATATTGAGCTTCAAGTACATTTTATCGAGATATGATTGCAAGGAAATTATTCTTGTGGAATACAAAAATCTGAAGACCAAGCTGCGGAACATTTTACTAAAGTATTACCAACTACGGGTTCTTGAGATTCAATTGAATATTGGAATTAATGGTACAAAACCGGATGGGTAAATGCATGAAAGGTCAAGGAAGCGTAAAAAATCAAGTCCAAAAAATGTTTTGATATAACAAATAAGTTCTCGAGAATATGAATATGTGACATTAAGAGGAATGTTGCAAATATGTAATGTCAGCATATTCATGCTTAGAGAGGAAGAACTTCAAGGGTAGCCTTAACCCTAATGATTGATGCCTTAATCTTATAGAAATATGACCATTATTTTATTCGGTTATGTTTCATAAGGATAAGGTTTTACAATTAAATAGAATGAGCTTGATCTTTGGACCAATCGATAATTCCATTGCCTGGATCGAGGAAGGCGGTTATGGCTTGACCGATTGCTACACCTCGGAAGACTTCCATATAATCAAGGGGAATGCGGCGAACTATCCCATTTGGTGTGATCCGGTTGATTGATCACGATTGTGATCATTTCTTGTGTTGTATTTTTCAGTATAAGGCAAATGATGTTCAAATATAGTCTATAGACAATTGTCCAAATGTCTTCAAATTTAATGGTTTGGATGGTTTAACTTGAAGCATTAGACTATAGAGATACAAGTAAAAGTTGGTTGCCTAGTTCATTGTTGAAGAATTGATTTTTTCATTAAAAGCTTAGTCAATATTTTCTAACACTATTATAAGTATTTGTAGTGGTATCAAAGCCAAGAAGATGGCGAAGGCAGACTAGTCGACCTACTTGAATAGCACCTGAGGTCTTTGATGGTGAACTTGGATTCCAATTGTAGAAGATCAAAAATCACTCTAGCCTTGAAGGTGGACAAGCTATGGGATTTAGTAGATCTAGCTTGTTCAAGAGCACAAGTGAAGATTATAAGCATTTAAAATTATGGTGAAGAAAAATTTACAATTGTCCTGCTTATATGTTGATTGATGAAGAATTGAGAAAAAGCTTGATAATTGAAGTATTTATGCCTTCTTAGTAGGGTCTGATGAAGAGACATATAGTTACAGGTTATATAATCCAGTTGCCCAAAAAATTTATGTGATTAACGATATTGTATTTGATGAAACACACCAAACTAGAAAAGAAAGAATGACTGCCTCTAGAATATACAAAAGTTGAGGATCATGAGAAACTTGTTGAACCCGGCATCATTGAACTCCCGGATGAAATAATTGACATTGAACCCGGTGAAATGCATGAGATCAAAGAGATTATAAAAAAAAAAAAAAAAAAAAAACCAATTCATTAATTTGAGAAAATGTACCTGGTTTTGTTTTGTTTTCCTCCAAATAGTTTTGCAACATGTGTGTAAAAAAAAAAAAGGTGGTTGGTTTATAGATAGTCATGGCGTCACGAAGCAAGCAAGCTTTATTCAAAAATTGCAAAAAGAAATAATTTTGCTTAGTTTTGTGGTTAGAGACCGCCCCTTCTCCAAGAAACGCCAAACTAGCTCATGCCCAACACACTCGTAGTCAATTGGTCCAGGGGGAAACTTCGTCCCTATGGTAATTTTCACATTTCGGATGACATGGCAATATCGAATCACGATTTCAAAGCCTCATAGTGCACCTAACGACAAAATAGTTAGGTTTCTACATGGTCGCCCTCAGGAGGCTTTGCGGTTTGATAAGTTTTCTTTGGACCAATCTTTGATTTTTTTGGACCTGCTAGATGCAGGGTTCTTGAATGCAGGATTCAATGGTCCGATAGGGGAATCGAGCTCTGGAAAGGTGGGTATAAGTGTATGCCCCCCTGGAGGAGCATGACCAGTAAATGCTACCTCAGGAAGTTCTTGGGGGTCTATCTTCTGGAGTTCGGACTCTTCCGTCTGATGAAGCAGCTGCACAAAGTCCTGCCCTTGTTTGACTTGGGGAAGGGCCTCAGTTCGACTGCCCAACAAGAGGCTGCTCATCTAATGCTAATTCCTTGATATAAAACTCATCCAGAAATTTTGAAATAAACAACTATGTGTTTTTCAGTCCTTCGCACTAGGGTACCTTTGCGTGCGGGATAGGCGGAGGGGCCCATGAGGGGCTGGATGGGAATTTTCATGAGGTGTACGACCATGGCATTGTATATTTGGTGGGGAACGTCACAATAGTATCAGAGCAATGTTCTTGGTTGATTAAGAGCTAGCACTGACCATATCCCTAACTAAGTAGTCTAACCGCTAGTAGAGCATGGAATAGAAAATTCCAAAGATTGAACCTCGAAAGTGGGGAAATTTTTTCTCTCAAGTAGTGGAGTCGTGAGATTAGGCTAAATTACAGATGCTGGGAAAAAGAATGAGTCAAATTAACATTTTAGTAAAATTGAAGTGGAAATTATGCGAGCATCAAATTTCACCCAAAATGGGTCAAAGAATCATCCCAATCCGGCCCGAGGTGAAAATGGCACAAATTCATAATTAACATACCAAACCATTAGAGAATTCTCGAATTTAAAAAAATATTATTATAATAAGGACTAACCATAAATAATGGCGGTTAATTAATAAGGGTGGTTAATTAATGAGTGCATTAATGATAAGAGAATATTCCTAGTCTAGAGAGCATCTTTCCTTTGTAAATATCATTTTGGGATCCTACTCTCCCTAATTCGCCCTAAACCACTCTCTCTCTTGATCTCCAGCTTAAGCTAATCTATTTCCTTGATCATTAAGATATGGCTTGCACCAAATGCAAGTACTAGAAGTATAGAAGCTCCAAGGCAAAGGCCTAGCATGGCGGGAGGCAAATGGGAAAAAGAGGCAAGAAGATCCCCTAACACCGAGGCCCAAAGTGAGGACGAGGAGGAGCATAACTCGTCCAGCTCCACCGACGAGACCATACATCACACGAGCTGGCCCCCAAGTAGCTCGACCAAAAGCATGCAGCAGATGGGCTAAAAAAGCCGAAAGCATGGCACGCCCCGTAGTCACGGGCAGAGCGCTAAAGCCAGCTAGAAGGGAATGCTAGCAAGAAACGTGATGGGCCCCAAAGAAGAATAAGGGAAGGAAAAAAGGGCGAGTGGCCGTAAGATAGAGAGGCGAAGGAAGAAGAGGGAGAGAGAGCAAGAGGTGGTGAAGGCGGAGAAGATCTCAGAGAGGGACGAGTAATAGGCCGAGGGGGACCGTCCACATTGAAGAACCTCGCCGAGAAGCTGACCCGACAACCACCTTACCCCAAGTGGCCCAAGCCACCAAAGATGGTGAAACAAAAAGGTGGGGGAGCTTAATCATGCTCAAGCAGGATCGGGAGTATGAGCGTAAGAAGAAGGCATACCAGGAGTACCTAAGGAGGTGGAAGAGGTGCAACGACTGGTATTGCAAGCAGAATGTACAAAAGAACGTTAAGGGTGGCAGGCCCAAGAACCAGCCAAACTCTCCCCCACCTCGGTCCGAAGCCCCGAAGAGGATCCACCATTTTCCCAATTCAAGGCATGCACGAGTTTTTTGGGAGATTAGGCACTTCTAATTGTGCATTAATCTCCTGATCCGGAAGGCGCCGTTTGAACGGCTCCTCCAAAAGATAATGCAGGATTTTCAGACGGACTATCGAGTCACACCCCTGATGGTCCGATCCCTGCAAGAGGCAGTGAGGTCGAGCTCGTGCAACTCTTTGAGGAGGGCAATTTGTGTGCCATCCACGCAAAGAGGGTCACCAAAAAATGATGGCATGTTCAGCTGGTATCGCACTACTCAGTATAGAAGCTACTCTGCCACACTATCTGCAGTCACTAATCCTAACAGTCCACCTGAACAAGGTATAAGAAAACAATTTAATTATAACAAGGCAACCGATGGGTATTAAATATCCCCGCATGTATAACATATTGGTATTTATTACGTCGGTCGTATTAATTATGACCGGTTGAATGATTCTCGTCAAATTCCGGTGTCGGAAAATCAATTTTGGCAATATCCAGTAGAGATATGCAGTACCCTATAATTTGAATTCGTAATGATGATCCACTTTTAAACACTAACCATCATGACTTATTTAAAAAAAAAAAAAAAAAAAAAAAAAAAAACAGATATACTAACTAAAACAACCAACGACGTATAAGGTAATCTTGTATTATGATATCCCAAAGCGATTGAAATATTTGCAGAATTCAAATTCTACACATGCGAGATTTGAATTTGGCATTAGATCCATTCTTGATCAATGAGGCACTCACAGGAATTCTACTTAGGTGTTTAACAAGCCATCTTCTCAGGTGCTCAGGGCGATCATTTCAATCTTTGCAGACATTAACATCTGGCATTCCTCTCAAGCGCTCAACATTCGACGATTCATCTGGAGGATTATTGTAGAAGTGAATTCAAGCCTTCTCAGATGTTTCCTCTAGCGCTTACTTGTGCTGGCTATGTTCTTGCTTACTTGTAGTGGCTGTCTCCTTGCACTGAAACTTGATTTAGACAGTTCGTGGCTAGTTTTTGTCCAATGCCTGTGTTTAGGAGTCATTGGACTATATCATCCTATTCCATTACCTTTGGCAAGTCTTTCTTGGACTACAGAACTGACCATGCTATACTAGGCCCTAAACCCTCTGTTAGAACTGGTCTCAATGAGTAGAAAGCTGTCTTTGAAGATCGCTGGGGTGATTTCCTTGAGATGGAACAAATTGCAGCTGCGATCCTTCAGATCAGTGCTAGTTTAAAAGAATACCTAGTGCGATATTTAATTAGAAAGTTGAAACCGGAGGATCATTGTGATGACCAACTTCAGCTATAGTTCTTGTACCGCTATATTCGCTAACAACAACTTAAATCTTATATTTAGCATATCGCATAAGCAATTTTCAAGTGAAAATCGCTGTTTAGTTCAGAGAAAATGCACGTAGTGATTGCTTGGATGTGATTTGGTATGTTTATGTACTCTTGCAGTTTATAGATGTCTTATCAGGTTCTACTTCTAGTGAAGAGTGTGGTGGTGGCTAAGGGCAGTGCCCACACTTTTTTAATAGACATAGTGCTTTAGTACCACATGGGGCTTCTGTTTTTTTCCATTGGATGGGGTTATTGATGATTACATTTAGACTACATTTTGAGGGAAAGAAATAGAGAGAATGTACAATGAGCACGTGGTGCATCCATACCGTGGCCTGATATTATAACTGAAGTAGCAATTAAAGACCTAGCAGTCGGCACCCCTGAAAGGCAAATCAAGATAATAAATTGATAGGTCCTAGCTAAGGAGGAAAGACCTCCAATTAAGATCGTCACTAGGAACGACTTCATAAAGCACACTTCCAAGCTAATGCATGAGTGTTGTGACCAACCTTATGGCATGGGTATAAAAATATTCACAGATTCAAATCATTATATATCTGGTTTGCTCATTGCGATCACAGTGATGAAGGTGCTTGATATGCTAGCAAATCCTTCAATGAGGTATGTAGCTTGCATCGAGATGCCTCAATTATATGACGTGGTGCGTTTGGAGATTCATTTGGTGGTGGTGGATAAGAATCCTCTGTCTATGATCCTGTGAAAGGCCGTTGATGAGGCATCGAAGTACAAGATGAAGCATTTCTACGAACTAGATTCTGCTTGTTTGAAGAGACCATATAATAGCAATAAAAGAAGAGCAAAGCAAGTGAAAAAAACTTTCGAAGGTGTGAGGAAGACAACTGACCAATCTTGATGATGTGGGAAGCATTGTTCTATGTTCATTATTCCTTAGGACCAAGAAGGATATACATCAAGAAGTTGATATTGTTGTAGAAGAGCTAACTAGTAAGCATATATCATGCTGGTCTATCTTGCATATTTGGAAGGATAACCATTCAGGGGTTGCCATAGCCAAACGCATAGCTTTCTCCAACTGCAATATATCTATAATTATTAAAGACAATCTGGCTAAAACACGTGATCCATTTGAAAGAAAAAAGTGAGCGTTGGAAAAGAAGGCTCCTATGTTTGCACAGCATGGGCAATTGAAGGGATGCTTTGAACCATGTTGATCCCAAGGATGAAAAATGAAGAATCTCTATGACTGAAAAGTGAGTTGAAGGAACAGAGAAAGACACGGAGGGAGGCGTCTATGCATGCAAAAGAGGAAGTGACTAAAACCCTACGTGACCATGGCCTTTATAGATTGGCCATGTCATCACCACATGTGGCAGGGTGATATGCTGAGCCATCATAATAAGGTGACCTAACCATATAGCATGTGGCTAACATCCCTCCTGATGACCAGCATAGCAGAAACAACAAAAAGAAAACTGGAAAAAAAAATCCTCATGATTACTTTCCCCCCTGAGGAGTAGCTGCAGGTCCAACATGCAAGAAGTCCTTCATAGCAGTAAAGTATCGTCCTGCGAGAGCTTTTGTAAAGCCATCGGCTTTCTAGTCTGTTGTATTGCAGTAAGAGATATTGAGTTGCCCATTTTGTAACTGTTCTCTAAGAAAGCATAGTTTGATATCCATATGCTTCATTTGGAGATGCATTTGATAGTCTTTGGCGTGATGAATAGCCCCAATATTATCACAGTAAATAGTGGCAGGAGTTGTGAGTATTTCCAGATCTTCAAAAAGATGGATCAGCCATAGCATTTCCTGAACTATAAGCGTGAGAGCTTTGAGTTTTGCTTCAGTGGTGCTGATACTATTGGTGTCTTGCTTTTGTGACTTCCAACTGATTGGATTTCCTCCAAAAAAGGAGACATGCCCTGTTAGACATTTTCCATATCAATGTCAGTGGAAGCCATATCTGAATTAGAGTATAAAGTGAGTTTGGGATTCAGTACTCTTGTGTATGAGTCCATGTGTAGCAGTCCCTTTAAGATAGCGAAGAACACGCTTTGCTGCTTTCCAATGAGCTTCTTTAGGATGTGCCATGAACCTAGATAGGACTCCGACTGCATACACAATGTCTGGACGAGTGGTAGATAAGTATAGCAAGGCACCAACAAGCTGCCTATACAATGTACCATCGACATCTTCATCCTCAGTTTGCAATATGAGCTGTTGACCTGGCTCAAAAGGATTTGGAGAAGCTGTACAATTTGTCATATGATATTTGACAAGAATTTCTGCTATGTACTTTTGTTGGGACAGAAAAATACACTCAGATGTCTGCCAGATTTCTATGCTAAGACAGTAATGCATGAGACCTAAATCAGTGACCTCAAAACTGGAGGTAAGAGCTGTCATGATGGTGTCATCCACATACAGCAAAATAATGGATACCAAGTCATGGTGAAACTTATATTATAAGCTAGGATCCGCCCTGGATCTTTGGTATTGCATGCCGAGAAAGGCATTTATTTTCATGTTCCAATAGCGTGGTGCCTGTTTCAGACCATAAATGCTTTTTTTAAGCTTGCACATATAATTGGGATGTTGCTTATCGATAAATCTAGGGGGCTGATCCATGTAAAGTTCCTCTGCTAAGTCTCCATTAAGAAATGCAGATTTGAAGTCCATTTGGTAGATTGGCCATCCTTTGTGAAATTCTGCCCTCATTGTGTCAAATCGAACAACGGGAGCAAATACTTCGTTATAATCAAAGCCTTCTTCGTGAGTGTAGCCTTTGGCTACCAATCTTGCTTTATGCTTTAATATGGTTCCATCAGAATGGTACTTTGTGTGAAACACCCATTTGGCCCCTATGATATTCTGATCTGCTGGTTTAGGAACAAGTTTCCAAGTGCCCTATTTGTGAAGCATGGAAAGTTCTTCATGCATGGTTGTTTGCCAATGTACATACTTTGCAGCTTGAGCATATGTTGTTGGATCAGAATCAAGCAACACTTTTGCCATCAAGGCGTAATTGCATTGGTCCAATGCAAACCATACAGATCTGCTTGGTGCAGGATGAGCAACGTTGTCTGGAGTGTGGGTAGCAGATGGTGGAGATGAAAGAGGTTCAGCATATTCCAATGGCCCGAAAGCATGATAAGAGCTGCGGATCCCAGTGGGAGATGCAGGATCAAGATCAATAGGACTGTTTGATGGCATAGGCACCATGACTGTATGGCCAGCAGGAGCTACTGGTGGAAAGAAGCATGCTGAACATGAGGTTTCACTATATCGTTCATTGTCAAGCAAGTTGCATATTACCTTATCATAGTCTGTTTGACCATTCTAATAGAAGTCAGCAGAATATATGGCGTCTTCTATGAATGCCATGCTCCGAGAAGCAAATACTTTCTGTGAAACGGGGTCATAGCATCGCCATGCTTTCATATTCGTGGTGTACCCTATAAAAATACATTTGAGAGATTTGTCACTGAGCTTGCCATGTTTTTGCAAAATTTCTCTAGGATAGGTAGCATATCCTAGGCATCCAAACACTTTGAAGTGTGAGACATCAGGCTTTTGTCCATACAAAGCTAACGATTTAGCCAACACCAATTTAGTTACTATTGCATTTGGCCTTAACATGTTATTTTGCCTTTAGTAAGACCCACAAACCAACAAATGCCGCTATACTTTGGAAGCTAGTTTATCTTTCCTGATCGGATGCCCTAAGTATTCGATGTAAATACTAACATTATGACCCGACAAAATAACTCTTTTCACGTCCTATCTGAACCCTCAATCCCCAAATCTGGGATACAGCCAAGGCTATTGATGGGGGCTCCATTACACATAATATAATTTTAGGATATAGGGTAAGTAGGACCTTTGTAGTTCATCTTTGGACGGTTCAATGTACATAGCACGAAACAACAAAATTCATTCCTGTTACCTTTAGTATTAATTCAATAATCTAAAGTTGTTTCATTTCCATGTGATATATCATTTTCCTTATAATTTTCAAACAATTCGACAATTAATATTTTGGATGGGACAGGAACATAGCGAAATAACACATGTTAGTTCAGAGGATGAATGAATAATTAAGGGTAAGCAGGCGATTAGGGATCGAAGAATTGACAGAGCTGACCATGTGATTTGACAATAAGTTTTGAAAGTTATGTGTGCCTGCAGGCGAGCCGGAGGATATAGAATGATGGTTAAATCTTCTCATGAAACACACATGGCCTACCTTTGAGAAGGGACAAAATATTTGGCTAAAAGAAAGCCCATGTGATGTGGTCCAATATTTGCCCTATCATTCCAAAAAAATTCCACTTGGCCCAGGATGCAGGGAAGGCCACATATTTGCCCAAGTGGCCCAAACCTTTACATTTTGGCCACTAAAAACAAGCCCGTGGCCCAACTGGTTTTAGTTCAAAATGAGATTTGTAGCTGCATAACTCTTGGATTCATATCTGATTTTTCAGGATCATCGGCCTGATTTTTCAGGATCATCGGCCTCGGATTGCGCAGCACAGGATTTCGGTAGATTCCTAAACTTTTGCCGGATTTTATTTAAGGCTTTTGGAGCTCCGAAGCAATTCTAGGGTTTGGGGATGAAGAGCAAAGGACGTGAATTGGCTATGGCGGAGCCTTATAGCAGAGCCAACGCTGCGGCTTGGGCTTGGTACATGCATGGCGAAAAGGGCAAAAGCTCTGTTTCTGAGATTTGGTTTTCTAGTAAATCTCCTGTTTATCGCCCTTCCCGTTTCCGGCAAGAAGCCATGAAGCAAAGCAGCGCTCAAATTGTTGCCCTTAAGCATGGATCCGGCCGGTATGATATGATGAATTTGGGTCTAGATTTTGGTTCTTCTCTGTTTGATTCATATGAAATAGTTGCCTTATCAGATCAGCTTGATAAGAGCTTATTTGGATTTTTAGAAGAACATGCTGCCAGTTCAAAAAAAGATCATGCTGTGCATAAGCCTAGCAGTGAAGATTTGTTGAGCAGCTCATATCTGAAGGATGATAATGTGAAGAATTCATCCAAGCTCTTGGTTCAAAGTAAAGATTGTGATGGTCCAATTGAAGACTATGGTTATAGGATTAAGAGGCACAGAAGAGGCAGGTTTTCCAAGGCTTTTCAATCTTGGCTAGGATTGAAATCTTGCACTTCTTTTTCTTCAAGGGTGGATTGCGCGGATTTGGACATAGAAGATGATCATGTTTATCACCATAGCCATGAACATCATCATTATCATCACCACCACCACCACTACCAGGATTGCCATATTGATGCTTCTAAACATGATCATTTGATGCTTGAGTTTGGTTCTCCTCAAGTTCTAGAAGTCATCCTACACCATGCTCTCCAATCAAAATAATATGGAATTTTCTTCAATTAAGGCAATATGGATTTGCTTAATCTTGGTCACAATTTTGTATATCATATATAGATGACGGTTTATAGATTACAACATATTATCAATTTGTACATATTATCTATTGATCTTGATGGGGTTCTACACGTTTGAAATACAAGACAGTTTGAAGTTGAATTTTGAGCACATTTGGACCTACCAATCAACTCTCCAACCACTATTTATTTGTGTGTATTATCGCTTAAGTGTGTATTATCGCTTCTTAACCGTTAGATTAAGTGTTTTTAAAAAAAAATTCAATGGTGCACAAGTCAAGATGCTCTCTCTCCCGCAATCTCGTAAGGCGTCCATTAGGAAGTCTTTTCTGTGTCAAACTTGGGGTGTTTGACCCGCACCTAAAAATACACACAATATACATATAGACCACGTCAGTATTATGGCAAGAAATACTGATCCGTGTATTATACATGTCAAAGAGGACGGGGAATCGAACCCAGTTAAACACGAACACGAACTCAAATACACTGTATGTGTCAAAGCAAAAGAGAACCAAATGAATATAAGGAAAACCGAGAAACTAGGAGTTCGAGGAATTGAACCTCGCCATTTAGCCATTACTCAACCAAGCATAAAGAGGCTTCACAGAGTGGAGCCACGTTATAAGGGGCCAAAGCCCTCTAAAAATTTGAAAGGTAAGCGTCGGTAACAAGATACATTTGAATAAAATCAAAAAGATGTCAATGTCATTCATTTACCACAAATTTTGTCAAGAAAGAAGAACGAGTAAAAGTTAACATGAAACCGCAAGTCAAAGCGGTCTGCTGAGGGATCGAGATCCCACAGCTCACACCAAAGAAGCGACCATCGGGCCGCAGGGATGAGGTCCCACGACCCACTAAAACGGCACCATAAAACAAGCGGTGGCTGCCACCATAAATGGCGACCAAAGAAAAAGTTATTTTCAGCTAGTTCAACATGTTTCATTATCGATCAAAAACAGCCAAAAGTTCAACAAGTTTATCAATTTCTAGCCCCCCAACCATAGCATCCCTCACCAACAAGTCAATTTGCCGGATCTCCTGAGTCAGTAAAGCCCTGGCAAGGCTCATGTGAGAGCGTAAAGCATGGATATCCGATGGCAAAACACCAAGGCGATCCCAACTGACTGCAGATAAGGCAGCATCCATAGCCCCATAGAGGCTGCGAAGCTGCCTCTTAAGTATCCGCAAGGAAGCAGCTATGCGGTGAGCTTCAGTACCAACCTGTATCACACAATTTAAAAACTCCTCAGCAGTGAATGTCTCTTCTTCTTCCGGAGGATAAGCAAGAGGATTTGGATGAGAGTCATCCACAGCCGCAGACCACAAACCGGGGCTTATATGCACATCAACAGAGTCACATGCGGGGAGTTACATGGACTTTAAGCTTCCGCCTCCATAACACGAAATCAACCTGGAAAATTACAAAGCAAACAAACAAACAAGCAAGAATTAGAAACCTGTACATAGCTCGCCCACAAACAGATCTCATCCGACTGCCATTGTATGATCTCCAGTATGAATGGGGATGAAATCGGCACCAACATCGGTACATTGGCTCGAGAACCAAAAGACCTTTCATCCGTGTCCTCAAAGTTCTCGTCCCCGCCGTCTAGGATGCTATCATCCCAATAGCGGCGCCAGCCCATTCCTCTCAACCGAACATACCCCCATCGGGCAGCCCAAATATAATAGCCCTGACATCTGATGGCAAACAAGAGGAAGGATTCAGAAGTACACGCCAAGCAGCCCTTACTCTATGCTCATTAATATGAGCAGAATTAGAAGGGATGATCCAGGAGCTGCTGAGCGTATATTTAGAAGACCTCAACATCTTACATACAGTATAAGTTAGACTAGGTGTATGCCTCCGTCCGCCATGGTAAAAAACAAAGTGAGCAGCCTTATTCATCAGATTTCTGTTATCAAGAACACACAATCCTTTAGTATCACCTGCCCCCCATCTAAGGTATAGATCTTTACCCCTTTCAACCATTCCCTCGGATACATTGTACAGATGACAAGTATAATGCACTTTGCCGATATCCTTCATACAATACCCGACCATGCCCTCAAAACAATGGAGCTTGGTGTTTTTTAAGGCCTTGCAGATCAAAACTACGCCCGTGGGCTTGGGCTTCCAGTTAAAAGCAGATTTAATAGCCTCATTCACGCTCTTTGGATTTCTAAAACGACATCTTAAAACGGCCTGTACATGCAGATGGTCGGCTGAGGACCCTCTTTCTAATGCCACAAACACCGGCCGGCATTTAGAGTTTGAGAACAAAACAAGGCCATCATAAAATGATCTTGGCACATCTTGGCCGAAAAGACCCGGCGTGGCGTAAACATCAAGCCAATCATTCATATTCAAATCCACAAGTGGAACAGATCGGGTTACACGGCCCGGGCAGATGGGAAGGAAGCATCACCGGCTTCTAGCAAGCCGACCACCGAATTTTCGACGCCAGCGGGGACATGGCAACAAGAACAAGGGACCAAGACAAAGCAAAAAAACGAGTAAGAGCGAGGGGATGGCGCAGGCGCTTACCTTCAAGGGCCGATGAAGATATGTGAGCAAGATCATCGGCTCCATGCCTATCCTCTGCGCCAAATTTAGAATCGCCCAGCTGCGCTCTCCTCCAGCAAAATAGGAAGGCAAGAAAGGAACCATCGAAATAAAACTAAACCCTAAAATACCCTTTCTCGGCCAAACTCAGGTATTTTATCAGTATTTATACGGTTTTAATACAAATACATTCCAAAAACCTTTATAAATCTTATGTAAGAAACATACGACATTTCAACCAGCAGACATTATAAAAACAAAGGCAAAGGACAACACGCCCACATTAGAAAGAAAATAATATCTCGTAGGCAAAAAAGACGTGCAAATTGAAATCAAATATCTGCCTTCATTAAGGAGACGACAAGCAAGAAAAGAAATGGATTAGTGTAAGAGATGCGTAAGGACTATGGCATTACTATGACATTATAAGAAGACTCACGAAATATCTTGTATAAATACAAAATTGACATCAAGTCATGGAAAGTAGAGATACTCAAGGTTGCTCTATATCACAAAAAATAGTTCATCATGCAAAACATTTAAATATACGGCCAAGATACATTACATTAAAATAGGACACATTTCAACAGATGGGCCTCATGCAGTAAAGTGGGACTCCTTCCAGAATTGATCACTTTTTCTCTTAATCATCGTTAGATTTTCACTTCATACAACAAGAAATGCTTCATGATATTTTTCCACAATGTTTATAAACAATGAGTTGAGAGAGTTCAAACGTTTATAAGTGACAAGTCTCATATAATACTATAGCTGGAGGGTGCTCATTTCTTTGGAAATGTGACAAGTAAGGTATGACCATACCACACACTCCACCATTTCCTCCTCATAGGATCAACAAGATTTGGCCGCCATTTTTTCTCCTGCCGGTGTACTGTTTTTTTAACTTGTCTCTCAACTGGCTCTCGATATTGCATCTGAAACAGTGTTGATTTTAGTGGCTATGTCCTACATATTCTAAACGAGGTGCACCCTGGACTACCACAGTCGTAGGATTCGTCGATCCTACGACCCAGATCATATGTTGGGGCATGTGAGCACCTTTCGTTTCGCTTATAGTCATTTATGATTGGAGGCGCCTATGATTTTGAAATATGAAATACGATTTCGCCTAAGGTTTTGAGAGAATATCGAACCTCTATACGGCTTTGCCTAAGATTTCAGAATATGAAATACGGGGGCTCGAACCTCTACCAAAATAACTCAATGTCCTAATAAAACTACTTTAACCAATATACCCAGTGAGCTAATGTGATTATTTTTTATCCTGAATCTATGTTTCTTTTATAACAACCCATTCAATTGTTTTAGAGATATATAGACTATGGTTTCAGGAATTGTTATTCTTTACATCCATATCAAATCCCCCTAGAACCCCCTGTTATTTTCCTACATATTTATCACAAAATTGCTATATTTTTGGATTTTTGAAAAAATTGCCGCTATGCTTAGTAGGCTTCCTTCAGTAAAACAATGAGATTAATTCGTCAAGTTTTCCTAGAGAACCCTTTGATCTTCTACCACATTCGCCAACTATATGAACTTAGTGAAGGAGCTTTTTTGCCTCTCTATCAATAATCTCAGTTCTTAAATCTCGAACATATCGTCTACTTAGAAACCATACAATTACCAATTCCGTATAGCCAGGGAGTATAGAGGTGATGGTTTTGAATTTTTATTTGTGCCATAACTATGCTTTAAATATCTGTAGAAATAAAGCTATTTTGATGTTTTTACAATGGGATGCAACCATATTAAAAAAAAAATACTACTCTCAGATACAATCACCAACAAAATAGGAGATTACAACATTATTTAGTGGCACTTATGTGTATCATTATGTTGGAGTTATAACAACAATGCTATGGTAGGATTTTAGACATCATTACAAATACTACACAAATACGTTAGTGATTAACATTTATCGCCACATGCACTACATAAATCCTTAAATGGGCAAAACTTATCGCCTTCCAAAAAGTATTACCAAAATAGTGATACCTAGATTATGATATAGTAAAATCATCACTGATCTGAAATCCAGGACGCAACTCTTCCCCATCCGGCATAGTGGTGCTAACCCCGATGAGTGCAATCCTTGACAATCCTCATCATCAGGGCTAATTGACACAAAGTAGCCTCTTGATATCCTCGAAAGCATCCCATCAGGAAGATCAAACCACTTCGAATAACTTATTGGCCTATTAGCTTATAAAATAGAGTTAATAAATTGTGGCATGCCACGTGGCATTATCTGGTGCGGTTGCTGACGTAGCGTACGATCAAACTGTATGACTGCCACAATTATCATTCTTTAATGTCTCCCGTTTCGAGGCGCAGCCCGTAGTAATTGCCAATTTACTTTTCATGTTTGCTACATTCTTCTTCCTTTCCATCCTTGCTCGAGTCTTTATCCTTTCTCAGCTTTGCTATTTCTCTGGCCGATCGAAGTGACCAGCACTCCCAGAGCAATCGAACCTTTTTACATAATGGCAGGTTGGTCGGCATGTTGGGACATCTCATCGGACGCCTGTAAAATTGAACTCTGAAACTTCCAATTGAGTTGCAGATAATGCATGAGAAGAAAACGAGGTTTGTTTATTGAGTTTTTTTACTCTTGCACTTGCTTCATGTTTCTTGATGCTTTGTTCTTACATGCTCTTGATTTTTATAAATTTTAGAGGATCTTACTATACCCTAATACCACAAACCTCTATTCTCGACTTGCGAGCTCCTCGAAGATCAAACCAACTATGGAGGCCTCCTGTTCAAGCCAATTAAACAGGTATGTGCCTTAGGCTTTCTATTGAGCTAATCTCCTTAGGTCTACTATTTTGAGTTAGCTCAGGATCCCTCAAATTTTGTTTTCTTAGTAACATAGAACCCTAAATAGACACCATGAAAAATTACTCTTAAGAATCTCGCTCCAGAACATAATTCTGCTTCTAAAGAAATCCTAAAGAAACTTAGCTATAACGTCATCTCTATATTCCTTGCTTCATGACTAGGTGAGGCATTCTCGACTCTGGAGTCCAGAATGCACCCAGCCCAAAATCCTATCCTCAAGATCTCTCGAGGAATGGCCCAAATTCGATTGGTATATTCTCGACTCACGAGTCAAGAATGGCTCATCCCATTCTGCCTTTACCAAAATACCCTCCCTTGTCTGGACGTGTCCAGACGCCAAGAGTGCATTCTCAACTCGCGAGTGAGAATGCACCCACCTAGATTGAAACCCTCTCTTCAAGATCTCTCAAGGAAGGGCTCTTGCTCGGATGAGCCCATTCTCGTCTTCCTTCTTGACTATCCGACTCAGTCCATTGACTCCTTTTTGCATACCCTAACTGTTTGAAGCCCTATTCGATTCCTTGGTTCTTTGTTCAGCATCTCTCAATAAGAAAACAAGGAGTCGAACCATTAGGGTTTTTTTGAGATTGTGAAAAGGCCTTCAAGATATGCCAAATAAGCCAAATGAAGACAAATGAACCACCAATCAGAAATCAGAGCCCGATAGGTCCAGTCAGCAAAATTGTTACAACTAAATCACTGGATCACGTTTTTAAGCATACATGTTGATAGAGTCCAAATGGCCTCTCGTTGGGCGTAATAGGTAGATCTCATTGAGGTCTTTCCAACCTTGGGTGCTTTGCACATATTTTAACCACTTGTGATTGTCAAAACTCCAAAAAAAATTGTTTTTAACATTTTTTTACTATCCTATAGGGTTAAAAGATATGCAAACCATCCAAAATTGAAAAGATCTCAATGAGATCTATCTATTGCATCAAACGAGAGCTCATTTGGATACTTATGCTAGAAAACGTGATCCAGTGAGTTAAACATAACTGTTTTGCTAACATTTTTTGATTGGTAGTTCATATAGATTAGTCAGAAATTCTTAGAAAGCTCTTTTATGATCTCAAAAAATCCCTAATCCTATTGTTTAAATTTGGTTTTTCCGGCAAGTGGAAAACTTTTTAGATTTTTTTGCTAAGTTAATTTCCTGAGGTTGTGGTGTTTTTCTTTGCCGATAAAAATTTTCGATTCTTCAAAAATCGGCCATGTCCACTGAGTATGATTTTAAAATGCAAAATTGAGAGGCGGTGCATGTTGGTTGTATTTGATGGGAGACGCGTAGGATGCACCAAAAATGTTTCGCCTGATTGCAAATTTGATATGGCAGGGATCGGGAAGGAGAATTTTCGTGCAACCCATCGAACTCAGGCATCTGGATTCTTTTGTGGTAGAACAAGTATGGCTCGCCCCCGAACTGCCATTTTAATTATCCAACATATAGTTTTGTATTCAATTAGGGTTCGCTCCCGGACTGCAATGATTACTTGAGCTTGGTGGAATTGTTGTAGTATACTGCTGGCGAGCAAACATGTAAGAGATCTGATTACTTCCATTGGCACTCCTGGGCAATCATTTCTTTCTTAAAACCACCGATGTCTATGCTTTTTTAGGTTTTGAAGGTTCGTTTGTGGATGAAAGTTTCCAGTCTGGGCAGAGGTACGTGGCTTGCTAAAAATCTGAGATGCTTGAGAACAGGTTTGTTTTGTTGCAACAAACCATTTGCAATACGTTTCTTCTCTGTTATTCTTTTGTTGCCTCTTGGCTAATGATTATTATGCATTTACTGAGGCCAGACATAGAAGCATGTCTTTGCACATGCAGAATAAGAAATAAGAACTGGGAAAGCTTATACCATATCAATCTTGGCTGCTCGGGAAAACAGATATATCTCTTGCTGCCTTTTCAAGGTGCTTTAATATCCAGCTATGGTTAGGTTTGCACTCTGACAATGACTAGCTATCACAACCATGTTTTGATATGTGCATCCTTAGGTCTAGGGCATCAATGTTATTCAGACTCTTAGGAATCAAGATACATGTGCAGTCTAATTTCACCATGGCATACTCTTATATGCATTCGTCTTTCAATTGCTAGGTATGGAGGCAGAACCGTATGCGCACCTTACAGTTCCTTACAGTTCAATAGAGTTGGTGTCTGTTTCTATGAAGTTTAATCTCAGCTTGCTGTTTCTGCAATCTCAACTTGCTCTTTCACTTTGACCTGTTACAGGAAATAGGCATGTATATGAAGTTCTTCTATAGTCTAATAGGGCTACATGAGTTTTACATGTGACTGCATAAGGTGTTTATTTGGGACAGTTGTCATATATTGCTCCCACGTAAGGCTTCACATTTGCAGGTGGATTGATTACCTAAATTGTGGCTTCTAGAAATAATTATGCAACCAGCAAAGTGTGAGGTCTGGCTGATACTTTTGCTTTTCTTTGCAGGAAACAGTAGCATGCGAATAGTCAAAAGCTTTTAATATTTGTTGTTTACAACTGTTTGCATTTCATGTATAGTCTTCTTAAAGTATATCATGGAACCTTTAGAATTAACATCATTTTGGCCACTATTTGCCTTTGATACTTCAAATTTGATAGGGAGTTAATAATATTCTCTACCTTACAGGTTACAGGGACAGAGCTTCTTGACTACATTGAAGATGAGGCACCCATCTTATTTGCATGTGCAGTCATTCTATTCAAGACTCCTTTTTCATTATCCCTCTTTTTCACACACAAGATTGAAGCTGGGGATTTTGTTGATGCAAGTACATGCCAGGATTAGCTTTTAGAATCACATATGCAAGGGTCCAGCTGTCTGGATATACACTATTCTAAGATTTGTGTAGTTATTAGAGTAATGGAATGGCTTATATTGAGCCTCCGCATTCATTTTAATGCAGTTCTACATGCTAAGAACAACCAAATTTGTGATGCTTGGGCGCCAGATATATAGTGCCACAATTCTTCGTTATTTTGCGGTTCTGCTTGTGTTTATGCAGCTTGCATGCAAGAGTTGTGCACGTCCTATGATACGGATGGAGGAAAAGGTTGAGATGGAAAGTAAGGTAAATGGAATCCTTCATTACAGGAACATGATTGGAAGTAACCAGTATATGCTAATGCTGGCCAGAATGGTACGATAGCAGTTAATTTTTTTTTGACGTGGTAAAAAACGATTCAGAGCTTATATGAGTTGCGTGACTGGTTGGTACACTCAATCTCTTTATTGAGAAAAAAAATGGATCTATCATTTCATACAATACTTCTATAGAAACCTTGGAGTTGTTTAGTAAGTGTTAAAGCTAGCCTTTTAACTGGATCCTCAAATATGTTGTGTATGTATATCTGTTTTCTATAGTTTAGAAATCCTTACCATATTTTCTCTATAACTACTGTAAACAGCTGTGTGGATTTATGTGCATATTGCTGGCACAATATATGAGTTGTGTGCTATTGGATGTAATTTCATAATCTAGCATACCTTCAGCACTTAATCAATCCTTTATGACCAGTTAAGAATGGTTGCCATTCTGCAAATGTAGGGAAAACCTCAGTATTTTCTCTCTTACGAAGTTTCCAGTTGTCCTTTGATGGGTTAAAGTCATGATGATGATTTATTGTGCACTTATCTTTTTTGTTAGGATACACGGCTTGGATATCTTCTTCAGCTTCTGTCTTTCGACTCCCCAACTTTCTCATGTGACTTTGATTCTAGAGCTTTGTTTAGTGGCAGTAGTACCGTTTTTGCAGCAGTAGGAGCAGAATCTTTTTCTATGCCATAACTATGCTTTTGACTTGGTGAATGATTGAATGGAGCTTCTTATTGGCAGACTATACATTTGAGAGGATACCTCAGCAATAAGTATACATCAATGAGTGCATATTCTTCAACCACAACATGAATCTCAGCAACAGGTATACATCAATGAGTGAATGGAGCTTCTTATTGACAGACTATACATTTGAGAGAATACCTCAGCAATAAGTATACATCAATGAGTGCATATTCTTCAACCACAACATGAATCTCAACAACAGGTATACATCAATGAGTGCATATTCGTCAACCAAAACCTAAATTTTAGAATTCCTTTACCATTTCTTAATGAAATAAAATTATACTAGCATGATTTGTTGCAGGAATAGTAACCTTAAAAGCACAAGTTTACTATAACAACTTTGACCTCTCCGAACTCATAGGCATAATCATCTTGAAGGATTTTGAAGTGTTTGCAAGCTCATTGAGGAGAATCTCATTCTTAAATCATGATACAGGATGGTCAGAGTTAATTGAGGACAAAGTAAAATGATGAAATAAAGTTCAAACTATCTAGACCAGTATATATTCTTGGCGATTCGCTTGGTGGATGCACGAAATATGAATGCACCAGCAAAGTTTCATGGGTATGTCTTATTATGTCCTCCATATTCTACTTATTATATGTCCTCCATATGTTGTATGTGCCATGTGAGAGGACACTATTACAAATTCTGATTTTAAAGCTAACTCTCTTAAGTTAAAAAAGCTTTTGAGGTGGATCGTCCAACATTGTGTATTCATAGCAGACAATTATGAAACAAGATTGTGACTTAATTATTTGAATGCTCCATAGTATCAATGATTCATCCCCATTGCATTGTAACTTAATGATCGCCTCTTTCACATAGCACCAACAGACAAATTAAATAAATGCCTATGCTATTTCTGCGTCATCTACTACATAACACGTAGTTAAAAGTATATGTTGTAGCTTTCAAGGTGGATGGTCCAACATTTTGTATTGCGTAACACACAATTATGAAACAAGATTGTGACTTAATTGTTTGAATTCTCCCCAATATCAATGATTCATCCACGTTGCCAGGTTCCCTTGTAACTTAATGATGGCCTCTTCCACATAGCACCTTCAACAAACAAACTAAAAAAGTGCCTCTGCTATTTGTGGGTCATCTCCTACATAACATGTTAGTTAAAATATATATTGTACCTTTAATTTTGAAATCAATTGCTTTTGGAGTATTAAATATGTTCATTGATATGCATCAAATACCAAACGTGTATGCTCTCCCATACTAAACTCACTACCTCTCATGTATAAGACCATATTACCAAGTACAATTTAATTTAACCAATCAAATATGCGTGGTTGAGTAAAGTTTGCATTTCACTCTTCTTGAGAATGAGGGGTTCATTCATAAAATTCTCCAATCGTTATGCTTTCGTGGCCTAATCAGATATATAATGTGATTGATGTTCTTCCCTCTCACCCCCATTAACTTATGTTCTCCAACCATTGGTTTCCCACATAAATAGATTTGTGTGATCTAACAAATGCATAAATTCAGAAACAACACAATTAATATTGCTATGCTAGGGCAACTCAACATAACTACATCTACAACTTCCAGGAAAACAATACTTAGATTTGAAATACACAATTTCAACTATAACTATTGTTGCCTTCATATTGCAAAGCAAATTTCTACAGATTGCTAAAGCCTGCCAATGTCTAACCATTGAATCATTTTGGTAGAAGTATGAAATAAATAAAAACAATAGCTATTTGACATTTCTACGCAATGGTTCATTATCTTTGTCAATGGATCTTAAAGGCTTGCTTTATATAACCCTTGCCCTCCAAACCACATTGTTTACTCCAGCCAAAACAACCATTGCTTCAAATTGTTACTAAAGCCCGGCAACGCCAGGCACCATAACTAGTGTAGTATTGAAATGACTTTATTTACCCAAAATTCAAAAACCTATGTCTATTCAACAACAGGCATTGAGATGCTATGCCCCCATTGCCACAGTATAAGCTAGGTTAGGGAGACAAGCATCGTCCATAGTGACATCTTCTGAAAGTAGACGATGTGGCGATCAAGGGCCACCCTCTAAAGCAAAAATTAATTAATTAAAGAAATTCCATTTTCTCATTCGACAACGAAATAGGTTGTAGTATTCCCCAGAAAAACATTTAATTATCCTAATTAAGCTAGATGCAGTGTCTGAGAAAGCTAAATTCGAACAATAAAATATGTAAGGCGAGAATCCGTATTATGCTGACATATATGCAGTGCTGGACAAGCAATTCAACCTCTACAATGTGAACTGAATTGCTTGCCATAGCGATTTATCAAAGAATTAAACACCTTAAATTGGCATAAGATTGCGGTAAGTCAATAGAAATGCGATACTAGAAAACTTTGGAAAATATATTACACGGTAATCGTTTACATTAGCAATTGATGACTTGTATCCAATAGGCCATGGTGAACCAGATACAGCTTTTAAGATAAGAGGTAAACATAATCGCCACGGCGATTTCATTGAGTCTCCTGGACGGAATCTGGAACAACACCAAGCTACTTTGATATTCTTGTATTATGTGTCTGGCCTGCAGCTATAACTTGCGACGAGGACCCTAGCTTCTGCAAGTCTCTCTTCATAGCCTTTGGCATCTAACTTGTCCAACATGTCATCCAGATTAGTCAAATCCGTATGCTAAGTAATATTAACATCGGGTTGATCCGTATCCACTTGGTCATGCTCTATATTTTTTTTCTTCCTCCACATGGGGGCTCGACCTTCTCCAACGTTCTAAAAACAGGAAACGACATAGTTTAGTCGAAGGACACACTCCGTTTTCCTTGGATCAAAGCCACCCTAGACACTGTACCTGCTGAGAAAAAATCAAGAACTATCCCCTCAATAGGAACTAGTTCATTAACTATGTGGTAAATATAAGAGGTTTTGGCTTAACTTTTCAGAACAAAGTCACCATCCATGTTTGCCCAAGAAAACTTAGGCTTGCCTGTGAAGTACATCATGTATAATTTTTCATCCTGCTCCTCGTTGCCTGTAATTTCATGTTTTGGAATGGGAGTGCTTTTCGGGGCGTTGTTCACTTGTGTCAATTTGAGTTCTAGGCTGCAAGGGAATCACACGAGCCACACTTTTGTTAATGGTCACATACGTGACGTAGTACTAGAACTCCTTAACCATTTTCTTGCTTACCCAACCCTGCTCTTCATAAGCATCAATCAATACATGTGAACTACCTTGCACCTGACTTTAGCTATATAAGCAATTTTGAAGTTGATCTGATCTCAAAAATATGACAATGTGATAGACCTTGGCAGTTGTCATGCTAACAATCCCGTTCAAGAGGTCCAGATATTTCTTTACATCCCAGACAGTGGTGTATCTTCTCATGTCAATAAACACCATTGTCGCGTTTTGAGGTTTAGGTGCTTTTACAGGTATTGTGTGCTTGATCACCATACATCTTCAAACCTGGCTTCTTGGTGAAGCCTGCCGTCCTCCACCTCCCTGATCCAGCGCACAAAAACCATAGCAGACATTAAGGGGAATCGAATCCCTTGCGCAGAGCGCAACTCAGAGGCCTGTCCTCCCCCCTAAAGGGTTGGGGGCTATTCTCATGCAGTATGCAGATGCAAGCATTCAAAGCAATGTCAAGCCGAATTACAGAAAAAAACCACACAACTTTTTTGCTTTCCACATACAAACCAGACACTTTTTTTGGCTTTTTGCTATGTCTTCACCCCACATGCAAGCAGCAGCATCCTCCTCCATTTGCCAAAGAGAAGGCCCTGCAATCTAAGTCACAGAAAACATTGACATTAGGGAAAGAAAATCATTTCCGCACGTGCGGAACTGAACCTTTAAAAAAACGCAAAAAATACGCGTATTTTTTCTCTATCTTTTCCGACCAACATCTTAGCAACAAAAATAGACAACTTTATGAAGCCGCTTTTATCCCGTTAGGGTCTCCTTCTCCACTACCCACGATCTCAATGGAGTTCTGTCCGGATTTCGTATAACAGTAAGCCAGTAAGCCATTTAAATCCATAAAATCTTAACTGCAAGACGATTCATGGCAGGAATCAGAAGATGTATGCCTGCAGTTCTCATCCAGTTCACATCCAATTCCCTTTCTTCATCTAGTTCACATCCAGTCCCCTTTCTTTTTTTCCCATGTTTTTCTCAAGATTTCTTGCCGCCTGTGCATTCTTCACCTATGGTTAGAAGCAGAACAATTGAATGGCAATATTTTGAGGTTGTAGAAGAGGTCTCATGGAGTGTTTTAGGTGAAATGCAAGGAATGTGATCAAGAATTTCAGGGCTCACACTAATTTAAGGCTGATTAAAAGAGAGTTACCAGCAGATGTTGATTGATTGAGAAGAAGCTGGGGCAATTGAAATCGAAGATGCCCTAAAGGTTACAGTGGCAGAAGAAATCCTTGATGAGGACCTTATGTTCTAAATGTACGCCAACCTCCAATTGCAAACGTTATAGCTTTTCGAGAAATTATTAAAAGAATAGAATAGAATACCCTTAAAAATACCCTTAAAAATCAATCTTGTTAATGATTTTCCGGTTTGAATAAAAAAGTTTTTGGAAGTTTTTTTAACTTGATTTCTTAAGATTTTGAGGAGTTTGGATGGCCGAAAAAAATTCCAAGTCTCCAAAAATCGAGAAAAACAATCTATGGTTTGGATTTGGAGGGAGGGGATTTCGTTTAATAACTCCACCCTCCTCTGTGGAAAAATATTTCAAATATTTCGTAGATTCGAACATAGGCTTCCGGAACACAGCGGCAGCTCTTGCGCCCTGCTTCCTCTTCCTGCAGCGCCGCAACATCCTGCCATGGTCAGATCAATAAGCTCAGAGCAGAGGCATCCAAAGTTTTATACTTTTCATCTCACAGCCTCAGCATAATCGGCAGATTGATTTGGATTTTTTGTCAGCAATTCTTGATGCTAGGTTTGGGATATTTCTTCTTCGGGTATTTTTAATGAAAATATCGATGTGCACAGAGGTAATTTGAGCTTCCAAAGTCCGTTTCTTTATTACATCTAATTTTGCACTTCATTGTCCCTCCTTTAGCTTCAAACTCCTCAGTAAGGTTGATTTACTAAGATTATTGTTGTTTTGGTGCCCGGAGAACATTTTTGTACTTCAAAAAATCGAGACTATTTTCTTTGTATTATTTCGACAAGAGTTTTCTATTTCTAAGGACTTTTCAGAATCTTTCCTTTTCTAGCTCTTCTTAGTCGAGAAGAAGATGCACGCCACAATTATCGCCGTTTAGGCTTATGCATTTCAGACTTATGTGCTTCTATCAGATTTGGCAAATGTTAGATGTGCATGAGAGTCTTGCAGATTGTTTTAGCCGGGTTGCCATAGCCAGATTTGGTGTAGCCGGAAGTGGCATGGATATTTGGCCGAATTGGTCTGAGAAGGAAATTTCCTCGAATATTATATGCACAGTTATTTGCTACAATTCCTATAACAGGTTAGTCTATGCTTTCTTGGAGAACAAAGGGCAGAAGAGTGTAGGAGGTTTTCCCAGAGGGCAGAGGAGTGTAAGAGGTATGTGATCTTTTGGATTAATCCTAGGCATCCTTGCTTGCATCGTCATGTTACTTGGAAATTTTGCATTTGTGACTCTATCTTGGACTATCTGAGTCTATTTGATTCATTTTATAAAGGAAAGAAAGCATAGACAACGAAGAATTCAATCAGTAAGGATAACATATAATAGAAAATATGTGTTGCATTTATTTTGCAAAAAGCAAGTGGTTCGTAGTCTTTTCTTCTAGATTGGTTGTGTTGCATATGCACGTTGTAAGGTGTAGATCCATATTGCAGGTGATTTTAATATGGTGGATGTCTGTCATAGATGTGCTATTGTAGGTCTAAGTGGGTCTTCTATGTGAAAAAGTGATATGTTGGAGGTATCCTACATTAATTGTACTTTGCATGGTCCAAATTTGTGTTATTCCATACAGAGACATCACTTCTTTTCCCGTTGTTCTCATAGGAATATGTGGAAAAGAACAAGACATATCAATGTGGGTTCCTGGCCCTGCTATTCTAAGATGTATCAATATGTGGAAGTTCTGTATGCAAGCTCTGTTTGATGAAAGCAACTCCATTATGCGCTTATGCATTGTGCTTTTTTTCTTTTTCCTTTTTTTGCTATAGCTTATTCTGGATGGTCTGGGTGATGCCGGGTACGTGCATGTGATTTTGCATTGAATAGGTTAGAATAGATGAGATCGAAGAGCATTTTTGGATTATAATTCGTATGCCCAAATAATGAGCCGACTACTAAAGGATATCTAAAAATGAGAATGAGCATAAGCAGCAGCTTCTACTTTCTTCAGAAAAAAGTAGAACTTGATTATAATTATGTAAGAACTGTGAAATGGATATCTCAGGTTGAATGCCACGAGCAGTCCAACGAAACGGTCTTTATTGATCAACGTGATATACAGGGCAAGCATTTTCTATGAGAAGATAGCTTTGCACAAGTTTATAAAGCAAATTGGCATCGGATGCCTGTGGCTGTTAAAGAATATAGTTCTTTTGCCAGTTTTGAGTAGTATGTGCTATCTAATGGCTTCCTCAAGATGCAGGCTTCCAATTGTTCTCATATTATTAAGGTAGTTGGTCCTACCAAATGCGGGCAGAATATTGACTTAGAGTTTATTGTCCTAGAGTTTGATGGCAATACTTGGAAGAATGTAAGATGCTTCTGCTGATAAAAGGTAGGTCTTTGGTGTTTGTCTTCATGACATCCAAAGGAACGAATAAATCATGGCTTGGCATGTCTATCTGCAATCCTTAGTAGAATGATAAATCTGTGCTAGACTTTGATTTAGCATACCATTGTTCCTAACACATTTTTCTCACGTTATGCAGGTATGGAATACAAATTATACTAATTACAACAAGTTATAACAGATCGGCCCGCAGTTGCTCTAATCACAGCAAGATAGAGCAAATTGGTCTGCATTTGCTCATTCTCTGATCAACTGTAGACACTTCCATCATCATGGTGAGGGAATGGAAGTTCCAAATGCAACGATCGCCTTAAGTTTCTGAAATAGGATGTGATTCTGTTCCCAGATATGGCAGAAGTGGCCTATTGTACTTATGTTGATATCATCCTTTACTTATGCCTTGCGCCATTTTTTCCAATGAACATGTTCGGGAATCTTAATGTGCCGTTTGAATCACTTATGTGAGTGGGATTTGGGGTGACGAAAGCCTCTCTTTAAGGCCTACTTAAGTTCAAGTAGTGAAAGAAAAATGTCAGGCAGAAGTTACGCCTTCTGATTTTGCTCATAAGGTTAGTCTCCTCTTATTAATTCTTCAAAGCAAACTTCTTATAATTTAGGTTTACGATTTGCAAAATGAATATTGACTGCCACATTTTTGTTTTTGGCTTATCCATATAGGTAGATGAGGAATGAGAACTTATCAATAACTGGATATCAGACAACACTAAAGGCAAAATAGTGGAGTTGCTTCCTTTGAGCTTGGTTGATTACCAAGACAAAGTTAATAGTAGCCAATTGCCTTCAAATGAAAGGTGCTTGGAAAACTAAATTTGATATATCTTAAACTTCTGATGAAAACTTATCTGCTAAATAGAGAATCTGTGAAGGTCCCAATGATGAGAAGAAAAAAAAGCAATTTTTTGCAAATTATGGCAGCTTCAAGCTGCTGCAATTGCCATATGCATGAGGCAGTGATTAAAGACAGTTTTCCATGTACATTCCCCCTACCTGGAATTGATTTCCATGGGAGTTTCTGGAGCATTGCCTGTTTTGTTTGAATAGTTTTGCAATCTGTGCGTTCAAGTTTTGATCTTATAGATTTATTTTTACAGAATCTACATCTAAAAAGATTGCTGGAACCTATTGAAGCAAACCTGGTGAGGGTTGAAGCAAACTTGGTGAGGGTTTTGCAGTGAAAAACATGGAACATTGATCTATAATTTGGAGGGCCAACTAGATTGCTTTTTTGCTTGCTATAGAACCAAGTAAATTTCTATTTTTTACTTGCTACAGAACTATGTTTTGTGCAATTATATAGTCATAAAGTGTAAATCGGATGGCTTAGATCTAGGCTGGATTGATTCGATAGTTTAGATCGAAGTGCACAAATTGCCATCCATAGCAAAGCTCACAGCCCGTTGTTTTTAAATGCATGTATTTGAAAAAAATGAATAGAGGATGTGTATCTCCAAAAGTGGTATGTTCAAGAATGGTGGATGAGTTTATTTTATGTAATTTGATACCGTTTGATCCTTATTCATGGTTCGATGCAATAAACTCTCAAGATGTTGACGTTCATTTTCATGGTTTGAGCTTTGGAGATAATTCTTTAAAACAACCACCAATTACAAGTACTCTCGCTTATTATTTATATGTTCCTAGCAACTGACATACCTTAGACATTCAAGAACATGATTCTAGAAGCAATGAGGAATATATCCATTCACATATTATTGATGACAAAATGGATTACATTCAGTTCATAAAAAATATTGCAACTGTATCCCATTAAGTACGCTATATGTGGATTGAATTCAATAACTTAACGTCTCAAAATTATCAGGATACCTTATTTCAACGTAGAGGAATATTATCGTTACTATTTTATCCGAGATTAAAGATTGGAGCAAAAAGAAAGAGCCTTAGTAAGTGTTAGAGATTCTTATTGATTCTAGATCCAGATTGCTACGCATCTCATCATTGTCTTACCATCTACACATCCTTAACTTATGCTCAGCGCTGGGCATAAGTTAAGGATGTGTAGATGATGTTTTGGAGAATGCCTTGCTTACAACCTGCAAAAGGGAATGTTTGCTTAGATTGCGTACTTCCATGCCATATATACGAGGCAATGGCTTGCACTTTGATCCTTCCAATGGAGATGGAAAAGTGACGCTTAGATTTTTTGAGCTGCAATTTTAGTCTCTCGGGCCCTACCGCTAATTTTTGCCAAAAGGATGGTACATTTTGCTTTCCATTTTCTTAATAGAGGTATCGCTTTGTCTTGCATCATTGCTATGCTATCCTTATTTAGATCCTGGTTGTCACCATTTATGACTTCAGATGCAGAGACTTTCGTACAACCTTATGATAATGCTCCGACTTACCATTTGCAACTATCATTTTAGGGCGCCCATTATATGTCTTTCATCATTGCAATGCTATCCTTATTTGGATCTTGGACTATTTGGAGCTCTCTCCCATCTGGTATGCCATCCTTTCTTTGTGGCACTATTCTTTCTATGGCGCATTACCTTGGCTATGTCTAATGAGGTGTCATCTAAATTGCTTAAAAAGTCCTTTAATGTGCAACATTATACTCCTCTATTACGTGCAAGTTTGAGGTCTTAATTGGCCACGTTGTCAATGTCCAAAACACCTCCATTCAAATATCATGATATAATAAAATCAGAATAATATATATTTGACATTTCCTACCTATTTAAATTATTCTTTTTTTTTTAATTTATGAAAATATAAACACTTACAAAACCCATTTCTCTGTTTGCATGGTGTCTTTCCCAATCACCCTCCCAATCACCCGTGTGAATATGCACCCAAACCAAAGGGGGTTTAAGGGGGATTTTAATTTAAATGTGTCAAATGCAATGATTTATGTTAATAATGTTAATGGTAGTTGTGTGTTGATTGTTATATTAAAAAAATTTTTACAAAATACTTGCTAAGGTCTAATCTAGCAAATACTATATACTTCAAGAACTAAACCTAGTTAGAAATTGAGAATTTGTCTGTCCTGGTTTAAACCAGGCCCACGCCCTTCATCTGGCAGACACATATGGTGATACAGAGGCAAACAAAACCTACGTATAGCATAGTTAAGGTACATCAAATGATGTGTAAAGTAGGGAGCTGAGATTTCAAACCCCAAAACTTTGCAACCACCAAGCAATGACCATACAAAATTTGCAGAGACTTAGAGATATACATACAACCCATAAAGGTCCCAAGAACAAGGAAGCTGAGAAATCAAGCCTCAAAAAATTTTGGGCCCTTCGGACCTTAACTAAAGCAGAAAGAAAATGGAAAAATCTTCCACCTAACATTGAGAAATGAAGAAACATCCATTCAGCACTATTACAACACTATTACAAGTTCAAACACCATATATATAAATTCTTGCTCAACAAGCAATAGAATGTGAAAAAACATATCTCATAGAAATCTTTGCTGTAGTAGGACTTTGAAGAAACCAAGGTAAATAATAATGATGCAGAACAGCATTTCCACGCAACAATAAACAACTGTGTGTGTTGTGGTGGCACACTGGCTTTATGGTAAAAGGTGCAGGTCGTTGTAGAAGCTTATCAATGTTAAGGATCACCTTTTCCATAGATTTCACCATTTCATGCTAATTGTTGTCAGGGTCTAATGACAAAATATCTTTTAGGCCATTTAAAGGTGGTTGCTGGATCCCGTCCCTTTATCCCCTGACAAAAAATAAAATGGATCTTAGTTATCTAGTAAGTGCAAAACTGACCATAGAAAACTAACCTTTTTCAGCAATGATTTTGTACTGGCCACCTTCCTTATTGTTCAAGCCACCAGGCCTCACAATATAGTAGCTTAAATTGAGGCAGCAGACCATAAATTGCATACCTATTATTTGATTGTTCACATACATGGCTATAGCAAACAACCATGCCTGGCCATTACTTTCATCAGCTCAATAGCTTTGTCAGTTCGATTTGCAGCACAAAGGCCACTCAAGTAAGAAGTGTAAGTCACTACATTAGGAACACAACCAACAGCTGCTATGTCTTCAAGCAGCTGGTCAGCTTTGCTAAATTGCCTCGCCTTGCAATACCCTGTAATCATTACAGTATAAGTAAAGACAGTAACTTTTTTGCCATTATCCAGCAGTTCTTGAAACATCGAGCACTAAAATTTGAAGTTCTCTATTTAGTCCCATGACAAACACTTACTGTGGCAAATGCTGCATCGATGAAGCACATCCACATGTAGGTTACCACATGTGATGTAACTGAGAATTCCCCCTGTTGGTTACAACTGAGAAGTCCAAGCAAATTTTTTCAGATTCTCTAGGATGAGCAGTCCAAGCAAATTTTCTCAGTTTCTCTAGGGCACTTACCTGCTAAGTAATATTCATCATGCTTGCAAGATCCTTGACATATGCCTGCACTACAAACTAAATGGTTAGCATCACCAAAATAATTACCCCAGCATAGGATACTTTGTTGATCTTTCCTGACACCACAAGTGTAGGAGTCTGCTGCAGTGATCAAAGCAAAAGGAACTCCACTGGCAGGGTTGCACTGGCCATAGGTGTTATCTCCCCAGCAGACGACTTCATGGCTGTCAGTCCGAAGGCCGCAGGTATGATTATCTCCCAGTGCTAGCGAGGAGAAGGTATAATTGGCAGGAACATCACACTGATGGGCATCATTCATACCCCAGCACAAGGATTTATTTGTGATCAGTTCTATGCCACAGACATGGTAACGGCCTGCGAATATGGCAGAGTACTGAGACCGGGGATCATTTGCCCAAATTTTGCCATAACCTTTCCAGTTGCTTCCCCAGATGTAAGACGTACCATCTTGCAGCTTCAATCCATAAGTGAATCCATCTCCTGCAGCCAATGCCTTCATGGGGGATATTTGGCCGGAATTGCCAAAAGCATCCAGACTTTGGTGTCATTGAAGCAATCAGACTTGGTGTCATTGAAGCCACAAAACGCAGAGCCCTGATGCAAGAACTAACCCGACACAGCCACGAAGCAAATTAGGCCCATAACTGCCCCTCAAACCAAATAAAAGCTTTAGTGCCTCCAAGAACTGGCGGATGCACAGATGAGCCCATCAATAGGGAAAAACTAAAGGAACCGAAGAGGAATCGCAATAGAACAATTTGAAAAGACCAAGGACGAATTGGACGGTGCAATAGAAGCAAAAGGCTTGATGACGCTTCAAATCAACAGGGATAGAGATTTCAACAGGGATAGAGATTTCGGTTGATGTTACCATGGATTATGGATTTAACGCTCCTTTTTACCATGAACAAGGTTTAAAATGAAACGCACTTATTTAAGAAGTGCGTTTGGAAGATTCCTTCTGAAAATTTATAAAATTCTAAAATCCCTCTAAAAAGGGCCCTTTTATTACCTTTAGTCCAAAGATTTATAAAACTGCTCGTGAAAACAGACATTTTAAGAAGACTTAATATTAAGGAAAAACACACACAAAAAAAAAATCCCATTGCAGAGGGGGAAAGAACTACAATGAAATTCAAAGATTGACTATGGGGCAAATTCGTATGAAGAAATTAGATGCTTTTGTACCTTGTCCCTGAAGTTTTTTATTATATTAGTTTTTTAGAAGACAGGAAATTTGTTATTTCACAACCATTTTGGCTGAACATCCTAATGGACCCTAAAACACATTGGGATGCAGTTGAACAAACTTCTTGAATGACAAACCATTGTTTTTGCATCACATAGTATTACAAATACCAATACATCCACGATGTCTTGTAGTTAATTTGAAGTTTTAGTTGATGATGCAAAGATAAATTTATACCGAGGATACAAAAGTTGAAGTAATGAAGCCATGTGATTACATGCCCTCCTTTTTATTCTCGGAGATGTATTTTCAAGCGACATACCAATCTACAACATGGTGATGCTCAAAAGATAGTCAACCTCCTTAGCAATGTTGAGCATATTCATCACAATTACATCATCAGAAAGCAATGGGCACCATGCACATTTTCTCTGGCGATGAAGTATTTAATGCGCTTTACCCTTTCCTATATATTTTGTAAATAAATAGGTAAACTTCTCGAGGGGTTGCTACTCCTCGCTCTCCTCTGGATAAACCATGTGGTTTCCTTCTAGTCAAACACTGCGTGTCACCATAATATTTTGGAGTTCTTTGCCTTTAATAGCAATTTTTAGTCGCCTCGAGTGAAGTTAGCATGTGTATGTAGAAAAAGAGTAGAAATGACAACATGATTCGACTACTTTATGCTCTAACATTGCATTACAAGCTCAGAAAATTTAGAACCGTTTTAGAACTTTTTAGACTAAAAAACTAAGAACAGTGTGTAAAATTATCCCTTATGTGTGTTACTTTAGTAGTTTTCAGTTGCCAAACCCTTTGGCGAGCAAGAAAGACCCCAAAAGATTTTACACGATATATACTTTATCTCTGGACTGCATATATATATACATATATATATATATAAAAGTCTTATATATATATGCAATTCGGTATAAATTTATACCGTTTCTCCGTATAGATTTATACCGCAAGAGTTCTCTTTTCTTGTCGGATATATATATGTAATTATGTGTATTCGAGCAAAAAATCTGAAAATATCCGGTCTCCATGAAACAGAAGGAGAAGATGTTGCAGATACAGTAAGACGGTTTTTCTCGGAAACAATGCATTTGCATGATCCTCTTCATGTCTCATCCAGAAGATTGGGAAAACTGGGCTACCATACTCGCCCCATATTGGTAAGATTTCAATCTAAAGAAGCAAGAGACCGTGTGCTACAAAACAGAAGTGCACTTAAGGGAGAGAAAATCTGGTTAGACTTGGACTTGACACCAAGCCAGCTGGAATTCAGGAAAAAAGAATGGGCCAAGGTAAAGGAAGCTAGAGAATCAGGATTTGTAGCTTACCTGGACCAGGGAGGCAGAGCAATAGTTACGAGCAGGAAACACAAATAGGAAGCAGGGGCCTTGAGAATAAGTTTATGGAATGCACACGGACTTACGCAAGCAAAGGTGAATGCTACTCTAGATGTCTGGAAAACTCAGGATGTATTATGCTTCACGGAAACATGGATGCATCAATTTCGTAGTCTTCCTGACATACCTGGATTTGAGATACTTGGGCAAGTATGGAACGAGAAAATGACAGGAGCAGGAAGGGGTTTTGGAGGGGTTGTCAGATATGTTTAGTAGGATCAGGACATGATATTCAAATCCTAAAATTAGATACAAACAACCAATATATTTGGTTGCAAATGAAAGGGAATAATCAGCTGTTGTTTCTGGCAGTATGTTATTTTGCTCCAGAAAGCGCTAATATATACAAAAGGCATGGACTGGACAAGGATAATCCATTTGACAGTCTTTGCTCTGATATCCTGGACTATTCTGCTCAAGGTGAGATATTCTTAACAGGGGATTTCAATGGGCGCACAGGGTCCCAGCAAGCAAGAATGTTTGAAGATCTTGCAAACATATACTTGGATGAAGTGGACGATCTAGCATATAACAGAATTTCAGAAGATAACACCTCAAATGAAATGGGTGAGAGGCTGCTTGAACTATGCACAGTATCCAGGCTGAAAATAATTAATGGAATAAGATCATTTCCTCAGTCTGGGAAGCTCACTTACCAAAATCATGCAGGGGCCAGCACAATAGATTATCTCATCGCAAGAGATAAAGCTCTGATAGTAGACTTTTTCGTCAGCACTAAATTACCAGAGTCAGACCATTCACCATTGCACATGGTGTTAAAAGTACAGGCAGCCCCAGAGAAAACAATCTCAAAGTTTCGTCCAAGGATAAAAGTGAGTTATGGGCATCACAAGGAATACAAAGCACATATAGAAAAGACTCTGACAGACGCCACATGGTTAGGGCAGTTTGAAGAAGATGCACATCGATTCCAAAAACTTGTATTAACTGCTGCCAAGGAGATCTTTGGGGTCTCTAAGAAACACATGCAGGGCAGACCCTGCAATTCATGGTGGGATTTAGAATGCCAAGATGCTAGGAGCAAGCTGCCACAGAACTGTATCTGCAAACCAAAATGGTACAAACAAACGATCAGGAAGAAGAAACGAGCATATTATGAGCAAAGAAGAGCACAATTAAGTGAGCAGTTCAGAAAACATCCAAAAAGCTTCTGGAACACGTTGAAAGGAAAACCAGACCAAGCTTGTGTGGACGTTGGCGCTCTAACTAATTTGGTCATGGCCCTATATGAAAAAGCAGGCGCCAGTTGCATGCCAATAATAGCTCCAAAATCTGAACTTTTTACAGAAATAGAGGTCCAGGATTGCCTATCCAAAATAGCTAATAATAAAGCCCATGATGCAGATGGACTTTGTGTGGAGCTCCTTAAATGGGGAGGAGATAAAACTCTCTCCATTTTGACAGATTTATTAAATAAGAGCCTCATGCTAGGGATGCCAGCCAACTGGAGAACTAATCGAGTCCATCCAATTCATAAGGGAGGAGACAAAACAGTAGCAGGCAACTACAGGACAATCTTGATAGGCAGTGTGTTTGCCAAACTTCTAGGCAGCCTCTTGGAAGGCAAATTAAGCTCTTGGGCAGAGCATGCAGAAGTACGCTCACCATGTCAAGCAGGTTTCAGGAGGGATCATAATACGTTAGATCATGTGCTAACCCTCAGAACCTTGATAGAAAATGCAAAAACTCCCAATGCAGCATTGTACATGGCGTTTATAGACTTTACCAAAGCATTTGATACAGTTCCGCGCAAAGAGCTTAGTGAAAGAATGATTCAGTTAGGCGTCCCACAAGAAATAAGAGAGGCAGTTTCGCAATTATATGCAGAAGTCTTGATTCAAGTGGAGTGTGACACGATCAGGAGCACAGTTGGGGTACGCCAGGGTTGTCCATTATCACCCACCTTGTTCGGGATATTCATAGACGAGTTGGATGAATGGTTGAGAGACAGATCTCTGGCAGGCACTAAATTGGGCACATATGTGGTCCAGCTTCTCCTTTATGCCGATGATGTCGTCTTGCTAGCAAGTAAACCAAAAACATTACAGGAGCATCTAAACAGTTTGGAGGCTTTCTGTGAAACAAAAAAGATGAGTGTAAATCTAGCCAAATCCAAAATCATGATATTCGGCACCAGAGACAGACCGAATTTTATGTACAAGAATCAGGTTATGGAAATTGTAGAGAGCTACAAATATCTTGGGATTGATATTACCTCAAACTATAGTTGGAAAAAATGTCTCAACAGGAGAGCTTCAGGTGGGAAAGCGGCTTTGTATAGCATGCTGGCAAAATGCAACAGGGCCTCCCTTACTGATTGGGGATTAAAAAGAATCTTATTCAAAACTCTGGTTCAAACAGTGACACTATATGGTGTTCCCATTTGGGGACCTGGCATCTCACCTCGCATGTGGAAACAGATTGAAGCGGTTCAAAAAATGTTTTTGAGAGAAGAACTTGGGATTAGATCCCAGATCCCATATGCAATAATGCTGGCTGAAGTAGGCATGCTCCCGCTAGAACTTGAAGGCTTATATCAAGCAATAAACTACTTTAATAGAGTCAGTGAGCATCACCCAAACCGTCTATCCCAGCGGGCTATGGGGAACGCAGAGGCAGGTTGGAAAAAAAACCTTATGACATGGGCGAATAGATGGGGTGTACATGAATCAAATTGGCCAAAGGATAAACAGGAAACAAGAGATCTACTAGATAAACTAGTAGTAGACCGCTTATGGGCAGAACCGGGGAAAAGAATGCTACAGTATCAAACTTGTTTCAATCACTTAGATACCTACGAATGTCAAGGTTATTTACATGCAAGTATACCAAGGAATCAAAAACAGTTGGTAGCGAAGTACAGAACTGGCGCACATAAGCTAGAAATCGAGACAGGAAGATGGTCAAAGACTCCGGTGGAGGACCGTTTGTGTAAGATATGCAAATCTGGAAGCATCGAAGACGAACACCATGTTTTTCTACTTTGTACAGAATATACACATATCAGGCTCAATTTTGGAATACAGGTCACAGATTTGCACTCATTGTTCCATATGCCACCAAAAACATTAGGACCATATATTAAGGCGGTGGATGTACACCGTTCCTTTTTACTGCTATAAAGATTGTTGTTCTTGTGCTCCATGGTCTCTCGAGGCCCAAGAGAGCAATAGACATAATATTATTATTATTATTATTATTATTATTATATTATATATATATACACATATATGTGTATAAATTGGTTGTCTGAAGGTTTTCTGCGGTATAAATTTATACCGAGAGAGCTGTCGCGGTATAAATTTATACCGAGAGAGCTCTCGTGGTATAACGAGGGAGCTCTCACGGTATAAATTTATACCGTGAGAGCTCTCGCAGTGAATCGAGAGAGCTCTCGCGGTATAAATTTATACCGCTCGAGTCCTCTTGCGGTATAAATTTATACCGCTCAAGTCCACTTGCGGTATAAATTTATACCATGCGAACTCTCTGGCATGTCATATCCGCACAGCACTACCTATTGTGGTATAAATCTATACCACCCAGAAATTTATTTTGAAGACGTTATGTCCACGCATTGTCATCGCGGTATACATAAGTCTATAGCAAGACGGATGAGCAAATAAGAGCAAGTATATAAGACTTTCATGTGAAAATGTTTGCTTCAATGAGGCAATGTCAAAATGTGTTGCATTTTTTACAGTTTTGTTCATAGTTTTGTACTGATTTGGAAAACTTTGAATAAAATACCTTTTTGGCACTTTAGTGTGCTTGTTGTTTTTTCCAATGTCTATTTTGTTTAGTTTTTTAAAATATTACTATTTCGCAAACCAAACTAGGGGGGCCAAAAAGGGATGTCAAACAATTTTGAATGGAAGCTAAGTTCACACCCCCCTCCAAAATGATGCCTAAAATTTTCAAATTGTCACACTTGTCACAAATATACCACAAAAAGGGACATTTTTGGGGGGATTTTAGGGAATCTTTCAAAGATTCCTTTTGAAGTGCGTTTTGAGCAAATTAGTGCGTTTCATTTTAAACTTTGTTCATGTTGATGCTCCTTTTTACGATGTTGATGCTGAGGCCTGTCTACCTGCATCACGCAACCCAACATATAAGTTCCGAACGCATAACCCTAAAATGGGTTATCTCGAGCCTTGCATGTCTAGCAAATGTGATAAAATAAGAAAAATACAATATAATAACGAAATATATGATATATGGATCTAAACCATTGGATATAGGCATCAAAAATAGTTCAAGCGTATGTCTCTAGATATACCAATTAGTATGGCTCATTAAATACATCCATGAAATCATATAAAAACCTTAGGCAAAAAAGGTCAAAAATACAAAAGAAACCCCCTGTTATTATGCTACATATTTAATACTTTATTGTATGGGTTCATGGTATTTGGGATGCCATTCTGGCATGTACCGGTGGGGCCCCGCGACCGGCATTAGCCGGGAGCGGGTCACCGGTACATGCTACAATGGCAGACCAAATAGCATGAACCCACAATATGGTATTTGGGGAGCAAAATTTTTCTGCGCTTGCTTCCCCATACGAATATGAATATGAATATGAATTAAATCATGCCCACTTAGGACCTTGAAGGTCACGGAGCAAATATACAACGTTGTTCATAGTTTTAGAACTAAAGAGCGATGTGCTTCCACATACCAAGTACCATGGGATCTCTTTCTAACAAAGAAGAAAAATTAACCTCAGTGATGCCAAACTTAGTTCGAATCTCCACATACGATTTTTGAGGCGCTAGACGATCCCCATACGATTTTTGAGGCGCCAGACCATCTTGAGATCCTGCAGGGATGGCGCCAAGCAGAACTTCCCTTCAGGGACGATGTGCATCCAGTTCTGCAAGTCTTGGCAACAATTTTGAGCGTTTTGGGATAAAGAGGGTAAAAGCTATGGCACGACAACAAAGGAAGCGAAATGAAGGCAGTTCTGCCATTTTTCTTGCATCATTCCGTCTGTGCAAGCTTGTTGAAGTTATGTTTGCTGTATTTTCTATTCATTCAGTCTTGCATGCTTCTGGCGGCTCCAAATCAATGGATTCGTCTGCAGGTAAGAATCTTGGTAAAAGTTGTGGATTCGGCTGCAAATCTTACATGTTTTTTACGTTTTTCAGTGACATTTGATGGAAATATGACGGTTCAAGCAATCTTGCATGCTTCTGGCATCTCCAAATCAGTGGATTCGAATGCAGGTAGAGTCAATCTGAGACGAGAATCCTACATTCAAGCTGAGTAATATCTCAGAAATGGAAACAGAAACGGTGTCTTTATTGCTAATATGCCAATCATTCTGTTGCACTGTTGTCTTCATAGCATGTCTCTGTTGGTAATTACTTGTTCTTTTTTCTCTTGGTATGCTGTTTGCATCATGGCGAAAAAAAATGCCGGAACATCCATCTTTGTTGCTAGCACTGGACTCTCATTTATTCCATACTCCATCACTGGCCTATATTGTATTTCGTATTTTGTTTCATTTCGGCCTTTTCATTCATTTCGTATTTTCTTGTACTTCAAGCAAAAGGTTTGATCATTCTGCTTCGTCCACATTTCAGATTTTCAGCAAAGTTATTAGCTAGAGCTCATAGTTTTTCCTGCATGCAGATATTGCTGAATCCCCTGCTGTTGTTGAAGACCATAATGCAGCTTCATTAGGTATAGATTCTAACTCTTATCTTTACCAGAATCCTAAGAAATTGTTTGCTGTCGTTGGGCAAATAATGCAAATAAGAGCCATGCCATAAAATCGTAAATAATGCAAAATTAAGAGGCCATGCCATAAAATTGTTGTACATGCTTATATTTCATGTTTCATGGTTAGGAGGATGTTAAGGTTTTCATTTGCTGATTTTCGTGTATGCAGGTTAGAATGCTCCAATTTTTTAAGGCCAAAATGATACAGCTCTTGGTGCTACAGGTATATGAAAATACTTCCATTTTTTTTTCAAACTTTTATTGTATTTTCAGCTTCACATAACATGTTTCTTTATGCATATAGGTGTTGTTGACATTGAAGACGGCCCTTCATTTAGTCTTGGTAGTGCAGTTGAGAGAATGGTAGTTGATAATCTGGAAGAGGAGGCACATGTTGAGAATCAAGAAGAATGCATGGAGAATCAGGATCAGACCGCAGTTGTTAAGCCTGTTGACCGTCGTTTTGGCAAGAAGCCTTTGAAGATTCAGGGTTTTAAGGATTTAGATCCAACATTATTGGAGAAGGTAAATTCCGTGTCTAGTAGTTCATCCGAAACTACTGATAATTGGGCCAGGGATCGCTTTGATGGATGGAGATTACATACTGGTTTAACAATTGATAGAAAGATTGAGGAAATTCCGCTTAATGAGTTTTTGTCGACGGTTAGAGAGATTCATTCTCTGCGTACAACGACAAGACGGTACCAGGTTTCCACCCGAGACGTAAGTTCTAACTTTCTTAATTTATTTAGGTTGCAAAAATTAGGTTTCTGAATTTAGGTTGCAGAATTTAGGTTACTGATTGGTTTAGGTTTCTGAATTTAGATTTAATTGCAGAATTTAGGTTTCTGAATTTAGATTGCAGAATTTTTTGATAGATTCTAACTTTTTCAATTTATTTAGATTGCAGAATTTGTATCGTACATTCAATAGAATTCTGCGGCATGCCCAAGATCTTCGAATTCTCAATACAAGGCAAGATGAAAAAATTATAGATATTTTGCATGACGTGCTATTTGCTAAGGCATGGAAAGCATTGGAAGTAGCGATGCAGGAATCTGCAGCTGCTGGTTGCATCAGAAAGAGGAAGACAGTTGACATACTTAGCAGGGCAGATCAGATTAAGATTTTGGCACAATGCATCAGGTTGGAGTTAATACAGGTTTGCAGAAGAGGTACGCCTTTTATTGCATGACAAGATTCCTTATCCGTGGTGGTAAAGAGCTATGCAAGGTTCGTGATTTTCAATTCAATGTTGAAAAAGATTTTGTAAGGGATTACATTGAATACTGTGAGACCACTTCTAAGAATTGGACATGCACTATAAATAAGTGCAAGACTGAGGATTTTAGGCAGCCAGTCCGTTGTTATGAACCGGATGTTATTAATACTTGGAAGCTTCTATTGTTTCATCTTCCAAATTATGAGGTCAAGGATAAAATGGGCGGTAGGTTTATCTTCTTGTCTGCAATTAATCGTCCCAGGTCTGAAATATGGTATCAGACGAACCACGCATCGCAGAAAGTCATTTCTAATTGGCTGAATGATATGGTCAGCGTTTGTAACATTGAAGGTCATTTCACGAATAAGAGCTGCAGGCATACAGCAATTACGCAGATGTCAGTCTCTGGAGTTCCTATAGAGGTTGGTATGGCGATTATAGGGCATAAGAATCCGAAGTCATACAAGAGGTACGACCAAAGTGGTGTGGTAGCTAAGGCTTCAGCGATGGATGTGTTGTCTAGTGGGAAAAAATATTCTGAGTCTTTTCAAGCTAATGTTGAAAATCTGAATGTTGGTCTGGCTGGTACAAGTGCTGGAAAGGCTGCAGATTTGTCTAAACCTTTGAGCGATGTGACAAATTCTCTTCCACCTATTTTAGAAGATGATGAGTACACGCGGGATTTTGCTGCTATGTTAGAGCAGAGGCCAGAGTTGAAGTATTACTTTCCTGATGTTGTTTCTGATCATGTCGGTACGCGTGCTGCAGATTCTTCCTCTAAGAATATCATTTTGACAGGTAATAAAATTGAACACATTGTCATTAATGTTGGAAGTATGTCTGAAGCTGGGGCATTGGCTGAAAATTTGTAAGTTTCTGTATTGTTTTGCTTTTTTTATATATTACAATCTCATGTATTGTTTCTATTCTGTTATAGAAAAAATGCTGCTAGTCAGAGATCCTAGAAGATCTAATCTGAAATTGGAGTTGGAGGTTGAAGCTTTAATCTGAAATAGAAGTTGGAGATTGGAACTTGAAAATCCAGCAAACTAAACCAGCAAACTATTTTCTAAAGTTTTTGATGTGTTGTAAATCTTGAAATCGATTTAAACTTCAGGATTGTGATCTTCAGGGTTGTAAATGTTGTTATCGATTCAAACTTCAGCATTTAAACTTCAGGATTGCAAATATGGATTAAAAAAAAAAGCTCTTGATATGGGTGCAAAAATTTCTTCAGAAAACTGTTTTGTATATAAACCTGCTATAGCCTGTAACCACGGAATGGTAGACTCAACTACCATTCTGCAATAGAATTGGCTGCCACGTGGCAGCACCACAATAAGCCACAACAAAATTTTGTGACCCAAATACCATATTGTATATGAAATACATCTAGCAGGAATACAAAAAGTGTGCTTCATTGTTGCTCCCACAATCTTCAAATGAAAATTTCTATGCTCCAAATCTTTTTGAGTATTAAACAACTAACTTGGACAATAACTTAAACGAGCAAAATTGACAACCCTACATATATTCCTAAACCCTGCATCTTATTCATACATTCTATAATAAAATTGTATTTACGCCCGGCAACGCCGGGCACCATAACTAGTACCCTTTCATTTTATTTTAATATGAAAAAAAATGGAGCTCACTGTAGTGGCAATGGGTTATTTTTGAAATTTTCCCAAAAAAACCCACAATCTAAAATAGAAAAGAAACCATTGATGACGAAGCGGCGGAAAGTGTAGTCTTGGAAGTGCCAGTGAAGTTCTTTATACTTGTTACGTTTTTTTACGCTTTTGCCATCAGAGTAAAAAGCTTTGGCGCGAACCGGGAAGAATGACTATGTCTATGCACGGCGATGGAGAAGGATTTTTCGACCCTCCAGACCCTGGGCAGAAAAAGCGTAAGCGGCACTTTAATCAGAATGGAAAAGTACCCATAATCATACTTGATGATGATGCAAATGATGAAGGTTGCGGTTCTGCAACACTTAGCAAGAAAAGCTTCAGCATAACTGGAGATATAAACCTCCCTGTTACACAGGTAGACGCCCCTTGCAAAATAGATATCATTGATTTGGATGTTGTAGAAATTTGTGGATTATGCATGAATGCTGTTGATGAGGACTTTCTTTTTACAACAAGATGTCGACATAAATTCTGTGTCGGGTGTTTAAAAGACAATCTCTTGTTGCAAATTGAAACCGCAAAGCAGAGGTTATTTCTCTTGTGTCCTTTTAAGGGTTGCACTGCAGAGCTCAGAAGTAATGAGGCTTCAACTATTTTAGGGTCTGATAAATTTAGGGCATACACAACAATGTTTGCTTCCTGCTATGAGGATTTGTATGCTCCCGTTCTGAATAAGAGCTCTCGTATTATTTGCAAAAATGGAATGTGCAACCAGGAAATCCCCTCTGCAATTTTGGCAACAAAGGTGAAAATGCTGACATCGGCTGAACTGCTTCAGGCCCTTGATGTAAGATCTGTAGTTACAAAATATGTACAAGCCAAACGGAATGTCAAACTACTACTTGATGCAATTGGCTGGGAGGATCAATTGCCTATGCCTGTTTGGGTTTGTGTTACCTGTGATGGTGCTTGGTGTGGTCTATGTGGAGTGCAATTTCCAGTTCTAAGAGATGGTAAGAACGCACAAGGAACAATTCGCCACAACTGTGAGGAGAAACATTTTGAAATCTTTAAGACAGTCACTGCTCTTAATGAGGCCTATAGTGCCTATAACATAGTGGGACGTCAAGAGGAGAAGGGAAATGCCCATAGTCCCAACTTGCGTGCCAGAAATGTTGCAATTGAACGTGAACAAATTCGGCCAAAGGGAACAGGATTTGGAGGCTCTTGTGTTTGGGCAAAAGGTACTGGATTTTGTGGGGCTGGATCTGGGGGAACAAAACATAATGCGTCGGTATGGAAGGATGATAGCAAGAAAGCCGAAGGAGAAATAGATAAAAGAGTGGTGAAGGCATTGGATTTTTTTATAAATGTTTTCAAGGATGATATCCCTGCGTCTATTTTCGGTCTATTATGTTGGAAGGATATTGTACAGCAAGTTCTTTTATATCTGGCTGCCAATGATTCTATGCTTGACATTTCTGAGAGGAGTGCACTCTATTTCAAGTTCGTTGATTTCCTGAATAACCTGAAACACCAGAAAGAACTTTGTATCGCTTTGTTAAGAAAACCATGTGGAGATGGAAAGAGCAATAACCTGCTGCTTCAGAAGATGGAAAATATATATAAGCAATCCAAAGTCATGCTCCACAATGTCAATGTCAATGATGAGGTTGTTGAGGTTGACGTAGGTCTTGCAAGGGAGCTTTCCGACTGTTATGAAAGCTTATCTGCATCAGAAGCACATCTGGGTAGAACAATCTCATCAATTGGAGAGTCTGCAAAGCGCAGTTCCTATGTGGAGAAGCTTAAGACCCTACAATTCAGACTCGTATCCATGCGCAGAAAAGATGGAGGATATAATCACTATTTTAATAACAATGTTCTGGGTAACACAGGATCATTAGCAATTGATAGTAGAGGCATACACAATCATAAGCGAGTGCTCCATATTTCGAAAGAAATTGCGTCCCTTGCCACTACATTGCCCCTGGAATGGGAATCAAGCATCCATTTATGTGTAGATGAAGAACGGATGGATGTCCTGAAAGCATTGATTATTGGTCCATGTGGGACACCATATGCAAATGGGATTTTTATTTTTGACATACTCCTGCCTCCTGATTATCCACACGTTCCCCCTCAAGTGCAGTTTTTGACAACAGGGGGTGGGGCAGTGCGTTTTAACCCAAATCTTTATGCTGATGGAAAAGTCTGTCTAAGTCTGTTAGGGACATGGAGTGGTCCAGGCTGGCTTCCAGGTAAGTCTACTTTGTTACAAGTGCTGGTGTCAATTCAAAGTTTAATTTTTGTAAGTGATCCATATTACAATGAGCCTGGCCGCGAACATTCTAGCTCTAATTCAGCTGCAGAAGCAGAAAACATGCGGCACAGAGCAAACACTTTATCGGTTGCAATTTTAGGAGCTCTTCGTTCCCCAGAAGTTTTGTTTGAGCAAGTTATCTACGAGCATTTTCAGCATAAAAGATTTGATATAGAACGACAATGTGATGAGTGGGTTTCTCTTGCAACCAAATCAAAAAAGTCTAGCATGAAAGCAACAGCTAAGGAGATCAAGCAACTTCTCCAGAAACGGTAAATATATGCTTCTTCTCAATCTTGCAACTCGTAGAATCTACTCACCATCTAAACAATCAGAGAAAGTGCCAGGCTAGTTGGTTTTGCTTTTCCATATCCGAACATTTTCTTTCCCAAATCAGGTTTCCCCTGGCTACCGTTTTATGGCCAGAGACGAGTTTGAGCTTTTGGCTGATTGTGATGCAGTCAGGAATTGTTTCCAGGATGCCGATTTGCTGGTTGCTGCTCGGTGTTAGATGGAAATGGCAGTCAGGCAAAGGGCTTATTTTGCTTCGACTTAGAGCATTTTGGTCGACGACTAAAAAAGTTGATTTGAACCAAGGCATTTTCAGAATTTTGGTTGATTAGTTGATTTTACAACAGAGGAGGTAGATGTTAATTTTTTATCATTTCAAGAAAGAGGATCAGATGTACATGTTGTAATTTTTTATCATTTGAATACAAATATACTGCCTTACCTTCAAAAAAGAAAAAGGCAAAAGAAGAAGATTTCCAGCACAAAGCATATCTCTACCACTGCAATGGGATCAGCAGCATATTCTCAAACCCGTCCCCCACTCCTGGGGTTAAATCAGGTGGGACCAACTGGTTGCTAAAGAGCTCATTGACAGTCTTCAGAGCTAGCAAATGCCAAAACATGGACAGCACATTTTATGGTTACCTTCCAGAAAGTGATCTCCCTAAGGCAGAATACATTTCACATTGAACTTGCCCAAGATGTCTTCATTATCATGATTGCCGAAACGAAATATTTGCAAGTTTGAGCCAGAAAAAACTAAAAACATAGCATTATCTACATGTAACAAATCATGAAATGAGGTATTAGATCATAAAAAACCAAAAATTCAGCCAACATTAGGATCTGCAGCAACTAGGAACAACATACAACAACATGAGAGCATCATGAGGTCCTCTGAACTTTATCTTAATAAGAGTTCTGCTCAAGAAAGAGGCAAGCTCAGACATATATCAGAGCCTATAAATAGCCAACTTCTAATCAAGTGTTTTAGGTGTCCATTTGAAATTCCATCCTTCTGCCTCACCAACTCTAAGGGCAGCTATCAATTACAAACTCATAATCTACAACCATGTTGGCTTCAACTAGTGCCCGTGTTGACACTAATGTATGTTTCCTGTCAAGTGCTCCCCATCTACTAAAGTGTCTTGACATATTGATCCAAGGTATAGTTAAAGAGGTCACATCTATATGATACACAATCCACACGTTTCAGCTATAAGAAATAATCAAAATAAGTTAATCAATATGCACCTGAAAGGCTGGCCAGGAACATAAAGTGGATTCTTGACAACATATTCAACATAAATACTGTTGTATATAAACTTCAATGCTTCACGTAGATCCCCCATTCTAGGATCTGTGACAAGGACAAACTGCATATCCAACAGGAAGCTGCAGAATATGAGACCACAAGAAAAGAAATCTAGCAATAGAACAGGGCTCATAGATCAACCTTTATACCAGAGGGAGTTTCCATAAAGCCAAGTTTGTACGTGTTTGTACGGAAGCTGTGAAAGGAACAACCTTCTCCAGGTAATTGTGGAACACCTAAATTACCTGTGTTGCTTCTGCCAGTCCAAACAACATCCTTCACTTGATCGTGCCATATTCAAGCAGTAATGTGCAGCAGATATACACCCCTTGCTCTTCAAAAAGGAAAAAGGAGACGAACCAACTTCTGGGTACAGCTATATTATGAACTACTGGGGTTGAATTCTATATGTTTGAGGAGGCGAAGACTGCGAACGTCTAATTCAAGATTTGCTATAATTGAGAATTTTTGCCCCATTTTTAAGCCCAAGTGTGACAATTTATAATGTAACGAGCTCAACTGACCATAACTTTACTAAGGGACATGAGACACGTTTCCGAGCATAGACTCTGATCTAATGGGAAAAAATAATAGATCAACCAGGAACACCATATTGGAAAAGCAAAAGATGATACCTTATTAACAACGACAGTTTACCTTGACTTACTTGAGGGGATCGATCTTGGCAGTTAAAGACTTGAGAGAGAAGAGAAGCCCGAACATGAGCTTGTGATCCTGATGCGGGCTCAATGTGGAGAAGGGTCTATCCCATACATGGTAATGCAGGCACACACCATTACGATTGTAAATGTATAGGCATCTCATTCTGTTGGGCGCCGGAGGAGCCATGGCAGATCCCCGCGCTTCTCTCCGTCTTTGCAAGACACCGTTAGCCTATAAATATTATTTGACCAACAAAACTAGCAGTAGCAGTAGGGCTGGCTTAAAACTAGCAGTAGGGCAAGGCTTAAGAATAGGCTTAAGGAAAAAGCCAAAAGGTGAGGGAAGGGGGAAATATTGGGTAAAAATAAAATAACACACAATATATCTTAAAATTCACCCGCGTCGACCGACCATGCTGCGCCACTTGGCAGTTGTCCTTTTTCTGGAATGTTAAAAAAAAAAATAAAAAATGGACAGTCGCTCAATTTAACCTGACATTCTCTTTCTTTGTTTTACACGACATTCTGTGATTTTACTTGAATTCCATTCAATTTTACCTGCATTCTAATCCATTCTAGAGGACGAATTGCGACTAACCTACATTCACGTTGCACCAATGATATCTTTGTCTTGATTTCAGGGCGTCGTCCCCTGTTTCCTCCCTGTAATCAACTCAAAGAGATCATTCCTATGTAAAAAACCAACATCACTATATAGGTATATGGAAGGCTCAAACCAAGGAATCCCACTATACTCTACAAGTAATAAGTTTATCTCTTATAGTTCTAGACCTTGAATCTTGTCAAAGGACATTCTAGATGGAATTGATGAGTTCAAGTGTTGTTGCTAGTGAGTTGTGCAAAATATGAGTGCTCCTTAGGGAATTATGTTGTTGTTATGTCTTGTGTAACAAATCTAATACATCAAAGCATTTGTTTACTCTGAGAGCATAGGGTTGTGTATTAATTTTTTCATTTTTGTTGAATAACGAAAAAATAATAGGTTAGAGTTAAATGAATAGTGGCGAACAATGCATATTTCGTTAAGGCTTTTACGTTGTTGTACATTAGAATAAGATGTTTGATTCACAACAACATAGCATCACGTAACTCGTGTTGTCACCAATACTAGTAGATCTTTTAAATGTTTGCCTAATGGTTACAATAATGTACTTCATTCCACGTCATCAATTTGCCTCATTTCGGGTTATTTATTCGTTTTTATCTTTTTGAAATCATGAAAGAAGTTATTTTGAAACCAATATGTTGCAAACGTTTTTGCCATCAATGCATCGTAAAGATAGCCATGCATCATCAAATCTTGTCTATATTTGTTTTCTTGTCTCTATCTGATGCAACATTGTATAGATAAGTTCAGAACAAAATCAATTACTTGTTTTTTGCATTTCTGGCCATCTTACACAGTAAGCTTATAAGATGCGTGCATAACATAAGAGACTTGGTCCACAAATTGTGATCCATTTCTTCAATGTCTCATCAGCATTGCCATGAAATGCAAATTTTATCAATTCCATCGCTGCAAATGCATCGAGCAGGTTCAACCTGCTCATATAACTAGATTCCATCCTATGTTTTCTCAAATAATTCTTTCTTATTGTGAGAATGTTAGAATCCAATAAAATGTCATAGCATTCCATGTTACAATGTAGTGCATACTTTCGGACTATAAAATACATCTTTTATTTTCTATATGCATTCACAAACAAGAGTGAGATCTAGAAAATATATTCTCCTAGTCTATGATCAGTAGTACACCTAAAGAATTTATAATTGCAACTCTGCATTTCAGGCTAGAAAATGGGGCTAAGGCAGTGATAGGCAGTGATATGTAGTTGCTACATATTCTAAACGAGGTGCACCCTTGACTACCACAATCGTCGGATTCGTCGATCCTACAGCCCAGATCGTATGTTGGGGCCTCTATCGTTTCGCTTATAGTCATTTATGATTGGAGGCGCCTATGATTTTGAAATATGAAATACGATTTCGCCTAAGGTTTTGAGGGAATATCGAACATCTATATGGCTTTGCCTAAGATTTTAGAATATGAAATACGGGGCCTTGAACCTCTACCAAAATAACTCAATTTCCTAATAAGACTATTTTAACCAATGTACCTATAGAGCTAATGTGATTATTTTTTATCTTGAATTTATGTTTTGTTTTACAACAACCCATTCAATTGTTTTAGGGATATATGGTCTATGGTTTCAGGAATTGTTATTTTTACATCCATATCAAATCCTCCTGGAACCCCCTGTTATTTTGGTACATATTAATGAGGTGCATCCTGGAATACCACAATCGTCGGATTCGTCGATTATGTTGGGGCCTCTAGGCACCTCTCGTTTCGCTTTATGTTGGGGCCTCTAGGCACCTCTCGTTTCGCTTATAGTCATAGATTGGAGGCGCCTATGATTTTGAAATATGAAATACGATTTCGCCTAAGGTTTTGAGGGAATATCGAACCTCTATACGGCTTTGCCTAAGATTTTAGAATATGAAATACGGGGCCTTGAACCTCTACCAAAATAACTCAATTTCCTAATAAGACTACTTTAACCAATGTACCCATAGAGCTAATGTGATTATTTTTGGGTTGCCCCTAAGGGGGCAAACCCTTGTTTATGTGGGTTTGTGGCATATTATAGGTATATGCCAGTATATGCTTGAAATATGCCTATGACTGTTAAAAACCCCTTATTGGCTGTAAATGTTAGGTCGTTTTCGTTGTTGGGCAGCCACTCTTGAAACTGGCTAACCGGAGAGGCAGGAAATGGGCTACAGATCGCCGTCTCAATATCCGAACCATCTAAAAAATTTATGATGCAAGAGTCTAGCTTCTTTGGACTCTTCAACAAAATGTTCTTTCTTATTTAGGCCATAACCGAAGTCGTTTTTTGCGATTCGGCTTGGGTATCGTGTAAAATAGTTTTGTAGCTTCATTTCAATGAGATTTCGCTTTCGGTTTGGTGCAACCGGGACCTTTGTTACGTAAATCGTTCTTCCCGCTTTACCAAGAAATCGTTCTTCCATAATAAGCTTTCCCATTGTATTTTGTTTCTTAATTACTTGCTAGAGTTATCTAGCACTTTTAACGGATGGGAATCCGTTTATTTACTTGGTGCTACATGACATCTCTACCGTCCGGCCAAAGAAAGAACATGAAGGGATTGGAGAGTTATGCTAATTTTGCGATTATTATGCCATGATGGCATCTCAACCGCCAACAGGGAAGATCTGATTCAAGAACTTTACCTCTTACAACCAGTTCAAGTAAATTTCATTTGATTATGTAAGGTCTTAACTTATGGATCATTCCTTCTTTCAGATTGCAATGGCTTAGAGTATTGGAGGAATAACCTACCAATTGGTATGCCTCCCCGAAGTTCAACTACTTGTGCGAGCCACCATCGGAATGGATGACAACAAGATATATCATTTAAACACCACTTTCTATGAATGATGCAAAATTCAAGACCTTTAACGTTATGATAAGCGATCCCACTTCTTTGTTGTGTGAGAACGTTGCGATATAAGCAAAATCCATCGGCCTTTGTGTGAGAAATTCTCTTTCTTTAGAACTTTCTTGCAGCTTCTTAACATTTTTTTTTCTATTGTGACTCCTTTCAGGATTTCGTTTCCATCTCCGGTGACTCATTATGTGGCGAAATTTCTTGTGGATTGCTCGGAATACATGCCGGTGCAAAGATTATTGAGGTGCGTTATTATGAGAAATGTGAAGTAGCTAAATTATGAGCGTACTTTGTTTATGTATAGGAACTTTCTTAGTCCTACATGTCACAAATCCATGAACTCTCGATAACATCTTAGAATGCACTTAAATGAGATTCAGGTTAATTGATGTCTCTTAACATTTTCTTAGAAAAAAGACTCCGTTGCCAATAGCACAAGGGATGCATTGATGTTGGCCTCCATTTTCCCCTGTCCATCCCATCAACATCAAACGCTTGAATTGACATGTTAATCAAGATCATGTAATGTGGAGGAATGACATATACTAAAAACACCATGGAAACCCCGTCCACGTGTTTTGGTTCAATGCTTATTCTTTAATCTTTAAAGGATCCTACTACGTGATGTAAGGTTTTGATAAGCGTGTATGGAAATAAAGTGGAAGGTGCATATGGCGGAAGTTGTCATGGTTTCAACAAGAACCTCAAATTTGAAATTAATCACTTAGATTGTCTATCTCATTTACATTTCCATCCTTATTTCTTTCTTGAATTTCGCCCTGGATTAGGTACGCATGAAGGGGCAAGACCACGGTATCGATAAAGTAAAGTTACGAAAGCTGCGATTATATTCAATCCGCCGCTTTTTACAACTCGGTGAAACAAGAAGGAAACATTTGAAGGTTATTTCTCGTGTAAATTACCTAAACATATAAAGACTTCCACAGTTCTTCTGTTATACTACCCGCAATAAGGCAAGCAATGTTTTACAGGATTTTGGCATGAATGCCATGTTGCCAATCGGATAATTGCTGATTCGTTTGAGAGTTGAAATTTCGTATCCGGTTTTATAGTCTAAGTTGTATTCCACTGTCGGATGGTTTTTCCATCGCCCATTTTATAAATGTACCGAGAGATTGTCAAGAAAACTGGTTGTATGTGTTGCATGATCCAAGTTCTTGGCAAGTGTTCAGATTTTATTGGCCCAAGGAAAGCTCTTGTGGCTTGGATGATCTTGGCGATTTTTTCAACAATATAGCGGGTAAAGCTTTTGCTTCTCGTGACATTCTGTGGCTCCTTCCACTTCAAGTATCCTTAGCTCGGCTGCCATACTTGCTTGCTAAATGCTTTGTTTTCCAAATGCTAAATCGCTTTGCCCCGCCAATGCTTTATAGATCTCCAAGGTGCTAAGAAGATGTAAGTTGGTCAAATCATTTGCTTCTAAAGTTACATCCAATGACAATCTTAGCGATTCAAAGAAAAGGTAAGGAGATGATTGTACACATTTTTATTTGGTCTGTAAATGCCGGGTTGATTTTGCCAAGATATTTGCAAAGCCGGTTTCTTAGATTTGTAGCTTTGGCAGAGTTTGTTTGCGCTCTCCCATCCTTCTCACATCTTTAGTGCCCATTTTTAAACCTGCGTTTATTTCACTCTGACTTCTTTCGAGAAGTGATGCTTTATGTTCATATGGTTAATAAGTTATGTGTTTAACTATATAAATCAACCTGGATGCAGATATAGAATGAGGCTTGGGGACAAATGTTGAATTATGCGGTGACTTTTTACGCCTTTCAAGGTAATGGTTTTGCATAGTACTTACTAATTTTGAACTTGCTTGATTTTAAGCATTTGGGTTTTGATCCTAAAGGCTAGGCAAGTGACCTAAGTTATCTATTTATGATTGTGATTAAAAGAACATCGCCATGCAACTTATTGATCTGGATTTAGGATGTTTAAGGTTGGCACTATGATTGTTCCTAATGTGATACCCAGTTATATTGAGTCTGCAGCCGCCTTCACCGATTGTATATGTGTCTCTTGGTCCAAAAGCACACGTATTTCGTTGGTCCCGGCAGTTGGGGGGGTGCGGGTTCTTCAAAGAAAAAAATAGTGCTTCACATCCGGGTCAGCTCGGATCATTCTTCCATTGTCCATTGTTACGATGGACCTCATAATGAGAACCAGTGCTAATAGGTTCTTATTGGTTTTATTTTTAATGATTGGAGTTTTTTATGCCGTTGGTTATGGATATGGACTATTGATGCGGGGCCAAAGACATAGAAGAAATTGAACTGTTAGGAGCATCGCGAAGTCTAGTCGGCCTCTTTGTTAACATCTCACATTCATTTCGAGAGCCACCTAACTAGTTGCATAATTTTGCTTGAGTTTGTCATGATTAATAATCTACAAATTCATTTTTTCGCCACTTTTGTGGATCCCATTATCCGAGTAACGCCCCAACATGATGATATTAGTCAACTCGGGCATATATATTGTGGGTTTTCCTTGATGCTTGGAGTAGTTGGGTATAGAGCATCATTGTTATTTAAACCACATTTATTCGCCAATCAACTGTGAGCACTCTTATGTTCACGGCTTATCCATAAGCGTAAGTCTCTAACACCGACACGGCAGAATTACTTTGAATGGTGATTTGCCAAAGGAGTTGCGCCTCTTAGATCTCATCTTATTCCCCTGTTGTGCATGCCAACATGGGACATTTAAAGAATCTCTGCACTCTATATGGCCGGTGGCGAAGGCTAGGGAAGCTAAAAATTTGCAAAAACTATTTGCAAAAGCAATCGATATGTATTTTGCTTGCATCTTTGCCTTCAAGAGCCAAGCGCATTTATGCTTTTCTATGAATAAGATTTATGATTTTCTATGAATAAGATTTATGCTTTTCTATGTCCGCCAATCTGAACTATTGTCTGTCTTTTTGTTCTCTTTTGTTTCAATAATTTGTCATCGATAACCTTTGAAATAATAATATTTTTCATAGGGGAATGGGAGGGCTGGATTAATTTCTACATCGGGATAAGTACCCGATTATGCGGTTGTTTGAGAATACATGAGGTATATGTTACCTAGGCATGGCCACAATCAAGGTAAAAATAACAGATTCAATAACATTATGGAATCAATGTACTGGTTTCCAAATGGGACATAGTCTCAACAATTTGATGCATGATGGCTTTGTTGGACTATATGTTCTAACCTCTAGAGTAGTGTTTCAAAATCGTGTTTCAAAACTGCTTAGAATCATCTCAGATGGGCATATGAAGGACGTCTTAACATGAAGGTCTTATAAGACGTTCTCTTTTGGTTGGCGTTAATAGTGTAGCTTTGTACCATTATATTGTTACTTTCAAGAAGAGAATATCGAAGTAGAAACCAAGGTGGAAGCAACCTAGAGTACACACATATACCTGGGCCATCGGATCTAGCGGCATATCTTTCGCATAATGTGTCAGCGAGTAAACAGAAATAGCAGCTTAAGACCATCAACTACATATTTTCAACACTAGACCCAAGGCAACCTAGGATTACTTCATGTGTTTTCTAATCATATTGATCAGGCAACCTTCCATATACATGTATTTCCCGATCAAATTGTTGTGTATTTGTAAGAAACAAGCATTTTTAAACTCATGAGACAATAATGAAGGTAGAGGCAAGGGATTTAATTTAGTACTTCTTGACCTTGCTCTAGATCCATATTCCCATTTGTGTGATATGACACTTGAAATAATTGAGAAGGTAAAATCTTAAGGAAGATATGCGTTAAAGGCACTAGTCAATTCTCCCTGTGTATTTCCTGTGTATTATCCTTGTTTTGGGTTGGCATCATTCCAAATTGCGTTATAGTAGTTAAAACTTTGTGTATTTAATAGGAAACAAAATGATAGAGACCCTATTATGGAGCCATATTTCTAGAAAGTTTGATTTGCAGGCTACCCATGCTTACAGGAGTATTCATACATCTTTTGGTCAATTGTTATATAGCCACAATTTGGTGGTTGGACATCCCTATGCTATTATAAGCAAATGGAAATACCAGAAATACTGTGTCAGGACAAAAATGTTCCATTGGCATCACCTTACCCGAATTGTATGTCTGACAGACATGTCTCTGCAACCAGGGCAATCAAGTCTTTTGGTTATTTTTCCTCCACGATGTAAGCTCCATTTTCTCCCTAACTCTATACGTGGATTTAGTAACTGGGCTATTTGCTTTCGACAAATTGTAGATAAGAATGATATACTTAAAAATTTTATAGGTCTTTGTGAAACTCGTGAAGTTTTAAGTTTACCTTAGGCACTCTTACCTTGATCACTTAGCATACAATCTTAGCTTGGGAATACATCTCAACTGCATGTCTTTCTGAATTTAACAGTTCACTTCATATTACTTGCTAAACAAGGAAACCTTAGTATAGTAGGAATTCTTGACTGCCAAGTTCTGTGATCAAGTGCATTTCCAGATTAACACTGTATCAGACACTTTAGTTAAAAGCATCAAGTTAGCTACAAATTTTACATTCTAAAACACCATATCAACAAGTTTATAGACCTCTCACGCTTTTCAATATGATGAATACAACTTTCAGTTGATAGAATGATAGTGATACAACTTCTGATAGAATGATATAACTTTTGAATGCACCTTAATTTTGATGGCTCAAAACCTAGGAGCATCAAACCTTCAAGGTTTCTCACTCTAGAAAGTGCAGCATAAACCATACATACTCAAAACCCCTTGAAAGATCGGTTTCTACTTTCTCAAGGGTCATGCCCTGGCATATATGAACAACAGGCCAGCCATGACTAGAAGGAGCAAGGGCACTTCACATTAAAGATTAGATCTGGTTTCAAGATCAACGCCAACATTAACTTCAATATTGCCAAAGCATGTAAATGTATTCATTATTGAACTAAAAATGAACATAGTAGGAAAGCTGGGGCTTTACAATTTTGGTTTTATGGCATTTCTACACAAGCATTTGCTCTCGAAATGTAATGGAACTTTTTCATTATTGTTCCATGAACACATGATGTAAACTGAAAGTTGGTGGACTGTCTTGCACATACGGTTAGTTTTTCTTTTCTAATGAAATTGATACATTGCATTGTGATGCCATATAAGCTTGTATTTTATCAAAAAACAGTGGCATTTAAAATATCATAGTAGGGAACATATAAATCTTTTGATAGTAACAAGTTAAAATATAGATTGCTTGCCCACACACAATCTACGGAGTAAGCAATATTAATCTCAAAAACTTGGAAAAACAGAAACCATAAAATCACACTTTCGCGACACCGGAGGGCAACCCATCGTGCGCAGCACCTTGTTTATCTTGAATCTATGTTTTTTTTTTTACAACAACCCATTCAATTGTTTTACGGATATATGGTCTATGGTTTCAGGAATTATTATTTTTACATCCATATCAAATCCTCCCGGAACCCCCTGTTCTTTTGCTACATATTTAAAGCACTTGGGATGCAACTTATAAGTTTGAATATTAAACAACTCTAATCTAGAGATGAATATCATGGTACCTTGCAAGCCCCTTCAACTAGATTTTACTATTTTAGAAAATGGAAAACTTTGAAGTTTGCATTTCACCTATTTTTTTCCTCCACAGTTGGTGTAGTTGTTGTTGCGAAACGAGCTAATCTATTTTTAAAATATAGTATTTTTTCTAAAACTTTTCCTACAACTAGTAGAGCCAAGTTTTCAAATATTCTTGAATGTGCATTCTACAATAACTTTCTTTAGAAAAAAACTGTAGTGTGAATTATTTTACCATTCTTGTGGATCTAATTATCATCATTTAACTTTAATCTATTTGTTAAACACTAGCTTTAGAAGCATTTCAGTGTATTATCATCACTACCACTAGAACATTTAATGTTTTTACATGATTTTCTAATGTGAAATGCCTTCACAGAAGACAATGTCTCATCCGGGTTGATCCATGATTCCCCGCAATGGATGTTGATGAGATACTTCTATTTCGCACTTTGGGATGGCATAGCCTTCAACAACAGCGAGGTTCAAATGAGGGAAGGCTTACGGTGGACACTTAGGCAATCAAGAACTCAACTTACTTTCCTCCTTTACATCAGAATACCTGCATAATTTGAAGCAAGGGAGCCAGAATACAACATGTTCACTGCTTCTTGTTGGTGGATTCCCCTGGCTGACAATGCACCGCTTTGCTTTGTTGTGCATTTTGACTCAAAGACAATGGAAAATGGCTGGAGTCTTAACAATTGCAATGTGGTATAGCTCAAACCATTTGCCCACATGGGAGGCTTTTTACTTATAATTTTTGTTGGGGCTCTTTGGCAAAACGTTGATTATCTACAACACAACAAGAAGATATTTTGGTGTGGACGTGTCATCAGGAGGTTAAAGAGTGTAGACTTGTGAACTCTATGTATAAGCTGTTGCTTGCTACTGATATTCTTCTGCCTTTTTATAAGTGGCCGCTTCAACTCCCTCCTCAATGGCAGCAGATGTGGACTTGGGCATGAGATAAGCTACTTCATTCGAAAGTGGTTGTACTTTGGTGGCAGATTCTTTAAAGATGTCTTTGAGTAAATGTTCTTGTCTACAGGTTTGACTCTAGAATCTCATATATGTGTCCAGTATGTAAGCAGAGATCTAAGACCATTGAGCATTGTTTTTTCATGTGTAGCCACCTTAAACATGTATGTGATTGGTTGTTATTCCTTTTAAGGTATCACTAACAAGTTAACAAGTGCTTTGGCGATTTACTCAAGTACCTAGACGAAGTTACAAAGCCAGGCTTTTCATTTAGCAGCAGGTTGGTTGCTTTAGACTATTTGATAAAGACAAAGTCTGGTAGTCTTCAAAGGTCTGGATGTGGCAGATGATGTCATTCTATAATATGCTCAAGGTAGTATAGTTAAGTCTTACCATTATTCTTCACTTGCCCCTCGTAAGCAGTGCTTGATCTTTGAGGAGTTTTTGGATGTGCGCTATGCATAGGCAGGTTGCTTCACTCAGTGGTTTTTCATGCTTACCTTCTAAGATTTTATTCATGTCTTTGCAACTTTACTTGTATATGACTTTTGGTTAAATAAAGACTGATGTCCTAACCAAAAATAAATAAAATAAAAGCATGTCCACATTGAATTTTCATTTCTAACAGGCTATAGTAGAGGAGGACAACAGATAATTATTCTCAAATTTAATTAAACTGCAATATGACACCTTCACAAAGATGCATCTTAGCGTGTAGGTGTGTCTGCAGATTGGCTTTAATGCCAAGTCATGTAAAAATCTTCATATATTGCAAATAGAACTATCTTTTAGTTTTGTTTCATATCAAAATGTTTGCCTAGATTTGGATGGCATGCAAGCAAAGTTGCTCAAATGGGCAGGGCCTCCGATAGTGCCCATCCTAACGACATTGTTCAACAGGGCATTGCAGGAAGGCTTTCCCTCATAGTGGATCACTAACAGGGTTATTCCCATATACAAAGCGGGCAACCCATACTGCCTGGTCAATTACCGCACCATCATGTTCAGTTCATACACCATATAATTAGGCAGCTTATATATGCCGAGGATATGGATCTCTTAGCTTAGACCCCAGATGACATGCAACGCCATTTGGATGCCCTCAATACTTTCTATCGATTCATTGACATAGGGGTTAATTTGGCCAAGACTAAAGTGCTTCTAGTCTCATTCTCGTGCTAGTCAAGGGCTCTCTCCTTACTTACCAAGGCCACAATGTGGAGATGGCACCGACCTACAAGTATTTGCGGGTGGAGTTTCTCTTCTACCACATGTTGGAACACTTCCATTTGGCTTTGCGTGATAGCAGACTGGAAGGAATTGTAGGCTATGCAGAACAATAGTTACAAGTAAAGTCATATGACTAGGCCCATCAGTCGCGCTTGTTCAGGGCCTTGGTTGAGCATGTTCTCCTATAGTGGATCGAGGTTTTGGATCCGGTAGTATCCCCCACCACCCAGAATGACCTGAAGCAAGTGCAGAAAGTCTTCCTAGCTTAGGCATTTAGTGTAAAGCCCACAGTTCCATATCAGATACTGCAGCAAGAACTAGGTTTTCTGTACTTCAGAGGGCCTCACTAGACTGCCATGTCATTTATTTTCAAAAAGTAGTCGGTATAGGTGACGCTCATGCCCCCAACCTTGCTTATTCCATGGCATTAGGTCCATATCTTAAAGCCTGCTGGAAGGATAAATGAGCTTAGTGATTCTTCTGATGGAATATGCAGGAGCACATTCACATACAGGTGAGGAAGATCACCGTTACTTGAAGCAGTACATTAATGCTTGCTTTCTTAGCAAATTCTGGGATGCGAGAGCCCTCTAATAGGTTAAAATAACATACTACTAGTAGCAGATCAATCCAATTCTCACACGCAATGCTACTTGCATACACATATGCCATAAAGAAGTGTATACTGATAGCTTCCATTCGCACAAATGCACATTCCCTCTGCATTGAGAGATGCAGATGGATTTGGGAGGCATGTGAGTATCTAGTCTATCAGTGTTGCCAACATGGTGTCATTGAGAATGAACGCCATACCCTTTAGCATTGTCCGGCATTCAGCCGAATCTAGGCATGCTATATGAGCTGCTCGACGCGACATCAGTGGGGCTACTGGAATCATATCTTCAAGAGATCATGGATATGTGCCCTCAGATATGTCCTCGATATGGCATTGAAATGTAGCCTAATATATCATTGTACAGTTTGTCATCATGCTTATTATTGCCAGGTGTTTTCTCTCGAAAACCCTTCGAGGTGAGGATTTTTTAATCCAGACAATAATACGCTTGATGTTCTCTTCCTTTTGGGTCCCATAGGCCAATTGCTCTCCGTGCAGGATAAAAAATATATTGATTTATTCATTCTTATGGAAATCAAATTATCACTTGCCACTTAAAATTGCATCCATCATTTGTTATTAAGTCCACTTCCATTGTCCAAATGCAGCTGCAATGGTGATTGCTCTTGAATTGCTACTTCATATGGTCCTCTGGCCTTTTTTTCTTGGTGCCACGACTCTTTTCCATGTTGGGGGAATGTCCTCCTTGATGTTGCAGATGAAGAAATTTCTGATCTCAAGCACCATGATGCAATAAAGGGAAGCCAATTCTGATCTCAGAGATCAGTTCTTGCTCCAATGAGAAGTGCCATACCTCCATTTGCCCATAATCTTCTGAAGTAATCAATTCCTGTAAAATCAAAAGGAAGAAAGCTAGCCAATGTACTGCCCCAATAGGATGCGTCGTGGATCTTCCTGCCAATTCTAGCATGAACGACCAACCAAAAATTACGGTAGAGGGTATCTACAGGTACGATAAAAGGCTCTCAAGGGTACAGTAGAAGTTTTCAAGGATGCAGTAAAAGGCTCTCAAGGGCACGGTAAGAGTATTTAGAGGCATGACACAAGAGTTATAGCTATGTGAAAAGAGGGCAAAGTAACAATAAATAAAAGGGTAGTCATCCTCAGTAAAGGGGCCAGTGTATGGATAATGACTCTCCTCTCGTACGTATATTTAGATAAATTGTTAAATGTAAAGGTTAAAAAAGCCACTGCAAAAACATACTCTCCTCATATAGGAGAGCAATTACATCTTTCAGCTCGTTTCTTTGTCTACGTCAATTGGGACGTGTCTTTTTGGGTTAATCATAGGGAAAACCCTTGCCTTATGGTGGGCGTGAGAATCGTGGTGGGGAAATCTACACGAACGAGAGTTTGCCCTCTTAGAGTCAACCCAAAAAGCAATGTTAAGACTACACTATAACAGGGCCCAACTACCACTATTTATGGGTTCAACTGCGTGATGAGTGGATCCTCACTAAAAGTGCCATAATTCCTCTTTCCCATGTTTGTTTGGCATAGGACACGTGCATGTGAAAATTATTTGGAAGGGCATTTTGGGGATGTAGAAATCTACCATGTTTGACTCTTAAGATCCCCTTAAAAGCTTTGAAGAAAAGGGTACCTTCCTTGCCATTAGCCCCCCTGCTATTTTGCCTAGTTTAGTTTTTTGTAGATATGTCAGAATCGGACGATTTGGGTTCATGTGAAATGCAAATAGATTGCATATCCAAAAAACACGTTATTAACCAATTTTGACTTTGACCATGTCTCTATTTTTTATGATTGCCTCTTAAGTGCGCAAAACATGGAGATCATACCCTAAGTGTATAACTACAAAATCCATTCAGAGTTTTTAAGCTTACAAAGAAAAACGACATCGATGTCCATAACGAGAGAGATTACATGTACGCATATTTAAATAAAAATGATCAAGACTATTAATATCCAACAGATCAATCAAGAGATTGCATTTATCTCCAAAAGCAAAATGATGTAATAAAGCAACAGTAGACTTCATGCCTTCATGGTCTAGTCTGAACAAACTTATATGCACCGAAGAATAAACACCTACCTTTTCCTTCATATGTCATAAGCATTCCCAAAGCACATTCAAATATCATGAATAATCCTATTAGCGTGTTTACAATCTACTTGTTAAGAAGGCAAAATCTGTAGGGTACTGTGGCCACATAGAGCTACTGCCAAGTAGGAAGAGAGTACTACCAAAGTGGGACATCTCTGCATGGTATGTAATACTTGGCAAAGCCCAAAATGAAATACGCATCTACAAGGGGTGAAAATGAAGCTAACCTCATTATGGGTCGTGGCACAATCATGATCGTTGGTTATTCTACGGGATGGAATTACCAACCGTTGGGATTACGCCACATAAGCCTGACAAGGGTACCACAAAGTAGCCAATATTCATAATGTTTCAGTAAGCAAGCAAGAGGATCATGCTTGTATGTGCTATGGGCGGATAGGATTTGATCTGGGGCATGGATTCATTGGATTTGGACTTTTGGAAGCTGGTCTATCTGAAGATTTTGTTAACCACGTAATCATAGCATTTGATAGAAGACTCCGGGTGCAACATAATAAAACATGGCAAACCAGAAACATTGAATAAAGTAAGTATAAGGGGTATCAATTTCTCCCGACAACCTGAATTAAGTCAGACAATAAATTTGGGGACATCTGAGTGCTACCCTTCTATAGATAGATCCACAATAATTTTCTTATTGTTCCAACCTTTGGCAATTGTTTCAATCTCGAAACACAGTGACATGCTTGAGAGATTTTGAGCTAATGGCAGCATACGCATGAGAGAATCTGCATGTTGTTTTACAGAGAACTTTGAATCTATTTAGATCCGAATGAGACATTAGTTTCAATGGATAAAGGACACTCCATTTCATCCATGGTCTTCTTAAAAAAAAAACAAAGAACCCCTGAAGGAATTGCCATGCCTGTAGTTTGTCACTGTCTCTGACATCAAATTTCTATGTTCTCTCATCTTCGGCATGTTCGCTATCATGACCGCCAGATAGCTATGCATAAGCAGAGAAGGCGTTGGCTAATAAGAACAAGATCTCTCAGACACCATGATGATCCTTGGTGTCTTTAAGCAAGCATAGGACTATAATACGTGCTGAGATGTCGTCGAATAACTGGAGATAAAGACTTCCTAGTCAAATCTACTCTACAGAACACACACATTTCAAATGCACATTGCAAATTTTGGCAATATACACAGTTACACAGGAGCACATAAACCTTGACCAAGTTTTGCAAAAACTGCTGCTTAAGCTTGGTAAAAGCGATCAACTATCCTTATCTTGGTTCTTCAAACTTCTGTTAGACATAACTGTAAAAAAAAGGGGAATAAAATATTTGTAAATTACATGCAATTGTAAAATATATGCAGTACACCACATACAACAACCTAGAACTATAAAGAATGATAACATCAAAAATGACTATACATATACATGATGATACCACAACTTAGCATGTTAATAGCTGTGGAAACGCCTATGTATACATGGCACAACTTTAGCATAAAAATTCATCTTAAAAATTCATTTTTAGCGTGGACGTAAAAATTCATCTTATCTTATCTTAATGGCCACGGAGATGGGAGTCACGACTTGTGAGTGGAGCATATCTTACAGAACTTGTTGACCATTGGCTAAGTTTTCCATCCAGTCCTTTGTCAATCACCACCAGATCCTGAAAAACATCGCCTACAAGGATCACTATTCGTCCACCAGGTTTTAACTGCTCCATTAGGGCATGTGATATTTTTTAAACTACTGCCCCCATGTGAATAGTATCATATGGGGCATGTTCTGGCCGCACTTCTTGCCCATCTTCACAATATAAAAATGTCATATATAAATTTCTATAGATATATTCTTCATCCATATTCTGTCTATGCTATAAATTTGCTTACCTCCTACATGCAAGGACAAGAAACCAGCTTCCAAAACCATGTGTTATCTTGTCCTAGAGCTGAGAAACAACCTTGTACAAAAGCTGTGGTGATATTATACAAACTCCATGCACAGATGCATCTACAAAATGATGGGTCCCATATAAAGAAACTTCCACTGTGAAAAAATACCGAGAAATAGCTGATGAAGAATCGATATACACGAGAAGCACAATTTTTTGAGCTTGCACACTCAATGCAAGCAACAATGCAATTTGCAAGCCTTCTAACTGCCAAAGTTCAATGCCAAGGTATTTATAATACCTGTTATGTTGATTGCATAAATGAAAGGAATGATAATTAATAACTACAAAAGTAAAAGTTTCATAGATTTTATTATAGAGTAAAAATACCTCATCTGAATTAAAACTTTCCAAAATCACTCCTCCTCGATGGGAATTGCAAGCTCTCTCCAATCCATTTGAAAGTAGCCAAAATCTCTAGCCAGTTTCTGACATCATGTATTTAAGTAAATACAGTAGTTGCGTCGGCAAAAAGTAAATGAACTTGATTTCTAATGTGGCAATGATCCATACTTTATTCAATGGGGCATTACCATATCCAATTACCCCTAAAACATAGCGTCTATAATCAACATTTGAACCCTGCAGAACTTCACTAGTTACTTTACTTTCATTGAACATATAATTAGCAAGTGAATATACCTGCCCATGTATTTCCAAAACAGGAGTGCCTTTCAGAGTCTGCAAGCCAGCAAATTCACATTTTACAATTACAATAAAATGCAGACTGTGAAATGTATCTAACCAGGCATAATATAAATAATCACATAAAGAAGCCATCAAGGTACCAAAGTTTTCAAGAGTTAAAGTCTTAATGCATCAGGTATTGTTTGTCCAATGGCAATACTAACTTGACTTCCAAACTCCTAGGAGAAGACCCAAACAAGTCGGCAAATGCATACCTGTTTTGAAACCCAATTAAGATATTCTTCCCAAGATAAATGAGGTGCATCACAGTCAGGCCTAAGAACTTCCCATCCATTTCCACGCAATTGCTTCTCCAGTATATTTACTACCTGAGACAGTTTAATATCCTTTGTTAGGAGAAGAAACAAATATAATCCTGATATGGAAGGTATATGCTTGGTCATTGGTCATCACCTGACATAATGGTTTGGCACATAAACTCATAAAAGTAAATTCCATGCTAACCTCTAAATTAAATTCACGTTCTCCTGGTGTGCCTGCCTCATATCCTGGATCAATCCAATGACCAGGAACTACAGTAATCACATCATTGCTGCCAACGTCCTTTGCAGCACTAAAATAAGCAGAAGCACTTGCAGGAGTCTTTTTCTTCGTCTGCATATAATAGCCAGCATTAGAATATACTTCATCACCATAAATTCCATATTATATTTCGAACTATTTTCCTACACACCTATGCCTCTAAGCACGAGACTCAATATTTCTTTGGTTCTTTAATTTTTCTCCCTTTTCTTTTTCTTTTTGCATACATATCACGCATCATGAAGCCAAATCTTTTCTACATTTGACATCTGTCCAAATGACTACCATGCTGATAAAAAATATCTCTATGTTCTTGATTTAAAAGCTCAAAGAAACATACTCGAGGTCCAATTATCTGCGAAACTTTGAGAGAATCAAGCTTGATATGGATGGGCAAACTACTTTCTAATCTTGACAAGCGACCAGCAATTACATTTAATGGAACTTCTGCAAGGCCACTTGCAACCTGCAAAACCAACTTTAGGCTATGGCAACGCAAAGCTTCCTGTGGCTATGGCAGTGTTTCGATCTACAAAGTTCCAAAAACATGCAAAATCAGATTAAGAACATACTGTGTTGTTCAAGATGAAAGCATATCCTATCTTGAAGGCCAGAGTCTGGCATAAAGGAGCTCATCTGCATCCGCTGCATCTAAATTTGCTCGTCCAATTAGAGTGCGACGATAGCTGGTTAGACCATTTCTAGGACGTTCAGATGCAGACAATACAAAAAGATATGATCGCAGAATGGATCACTTTAAGAAGCATTCGGTTGCCACTTGTTCACATGGGCCTTCAACCGACCTTCAAGAAGAGTAGCAGACTCCATCGCTTAAGCACCGGTTAGCCAATTTCCAAATGGATGCCCAAGAATAGTGGCCACCGCCAGTTTACACCCTATAGCAAGTTTGGAGCAGCCACTGGCATATTCCTGGCATGTACTAGCATATACTTAGAATATACTATAAACCCCACATGGACAAGGGCTTGCCCCCCTAGGGGCAACCCAAAAAAAAAACTAGTAGTAGGGCAAGGTTGGGGCAGAGGCTTGGCCGGATTTTCAAGCCAAAGGGTAGGCGAGAACAACAAATTATCAATTACGTAAACATTTCCCTAATGTGTCGATGATTTACAGTATAAACCACTTGTGAAATCCCACAAGTTAAATTAACAATACACAACCATTTTCACCATTTCTTTTTCAAGCAATTGTGCATCCTTCAATCCTGAATCTTAATCATTCCTTTGGTACGGGCATCATAGATTTGGTTAACCAAGAAACGCCCAACCTTTACTAGATCCAAATTTTGCTAGTATTATTTCATTTATTAGCGTTGGGACTCACAATGATTTAGCTAAGCATCTAACATAATTTGCTTAGGTTATGTATCTAACTGAAATGCAGTAAAGCTCGTCCCTAAACTTTAGTTAAATAACATAATAGCTTCTATTCTTACTAGGCCGTTACAATAGTGAACAAGACATTTTCTTCGAGGAGGGAGCATAAGATATATTTTAGGCATGCATTGGAACTGCATGCAAAATAATGTAACATAAACACTCTCAATATTAACTCCATTATACTGTATACAAAGGGGTATATGCCATGAGCCTATGGTTGTACAAAAAATTAGTCTGCATAAGTAATACCACCACTTCTCACTTCTGTGTTTCTTCTACATGCTATACTTTGTCAATCTTGCACTTGCTGGCTTTAAAAATAGGATTCGCTTGTGCAATTGCCATCTCTTCCTGCTCCTTTATAATGAAATGTGCAAGCATGCTCATCAAGTGTCTATGCAAGAGGCAGAAAACAGTGCTAAGATGTTTAACAACTAGCCAGTGTGCCAATCAGAGAATATAAGCTGGTCCGTTATTTTAAACCGCTTCAACCCATGCTAACATTGTGTATGATCCTTATTAGAATACAACCAGAAGCATATTCGACATTTTGGCAAGTAGGTGCCCTTTTGCAATCTTTATGTATTGCATGTCCGAGAATGTAGAAGGTGCTTAGATCCTTAGCAAATTTATCAGCCAATTGATTTCTTGTGTAAATTAAGGCAAAACTTGTAATAATAAAAGAGAGATAACTCTTGAACCTCAAGCAGCTTTTTTGACCAAAATAGGATGTGGTGGCTTTCATTTCTGTTAAATGATAACAAGAAGACGTGGAAACATGAAATTCAATGTTTTCTATGATAAAAAGGCAAATAGCTCCAATTTTAGGTTAACGCCACTTTTTGCTAGAAAGTCTGAAGAAGGCAGTTTTGGATTGGTGCAAAAACTGCCAAATTTCTTAAGGTTTGAGAATCGAACTCAAGGTATAAGTGATCCCATGGGTCTTGAAATTCCCAGAAGCCATGAAGAAACTATTTGAAGACTTCAATGTGGTGGTATATTATAAAACTGAAATTTTTGTAATGAGTTACATGTGTGCAAGTGTTAGAGGTCATGTGGACCAGTTCTAGTCCATGGACCAAGAATGGTCCGAAAGAAGTGTCTAGTGCTATAACATTTGGGTGGGCAACAATTCCTACTTCTCACCGTCTTGAATTCAAGTTGCAATTGCATACAAGTTTATATTTTATTTGGGTAATCTTCCTTAGACTTTTAACTTTTAATGAAACGGTACTTCAGAAGTTTTATATCTTGTATCTTTTGGGGCAATTCAGAAGTCTTTATTTTGTAACGTCGATAGATGTATAAGATATCTTATCTTTATTGCATTATAAGTTGGAACATACCATCAAAGATATAATTGTTGTTATTGGCACCCAAAGTTTAAATGTTTTATCATTTATTCTTCATTGGAGAAGCTTTTTGTTATATTCTCATTCTATGCTAATTAAAGATATGATTCACCCTTTCTCATTTATTTGATTCGTTATTCTTCTTTTGATTTCTTTTTGGACCCATTGCCACGCAACAGAGCCTTGAGGATGACAGATAGTTGACTCTAACATGTAGGCAATATCAAAAAAAAGGATCAACTAACATGTAGGCAGTATCTAAAAAAAGGATCAACATGATCATTTGATGGACCAAAAAATAATAATTTTAGGATGTCAATAAAGGATAGGGATTGTTTTGGCATTTCGCGACTATACACAATGACAAGCTATCATAGATGTTTTTAAAGTCATTGAAGAACGATTTCAAAGTCTCTTCACTACTCACAATTATTGAGCCCTTTCTAGTACCTACTCCTATTATTGTGCATCCATTTGATACTTTCATATGTTTCTTAATAACCTAACATGGTAAAGTTGGTGGGGTTATTCCATGATGTGTGGAATCCCCATGCAGTGGAGAATTGTAGGTGTCCTAAAAATTCTTCAGGTCGACTCATTTTACTCATGATGGCACTTTGAAGCAGACAGCTTTAGTACGGAGAACAAATAAAAACAGCTCACTTTTTTATGTAGCATGATCTAACATGTTTGTTATAGATACTGTGACCACACTTGGAAAATGGACCACTACACTTGATTAGTAACAAAGGTTCTTCAAAATGATAGATTGATAATGGCTAAAAAAAAACATGCAATTATATACCAAGAATATTGACCTTAGAATAAGAACAATGGCCGCCAACAACTCGAAAAATGGACCATTGCACTTGATTGGTAACAAATGTAACCTCAAGATGATAGATTGATAAGTGGCTAAAAAAAGCAAGCAATTATGTGCCAAGAATATTGACCTTAATAAGAACATTTACCATAGAGGATTCTTTTCTAGTGGGCACACCTAAAAATGGCAACTTGTCAAAATTGCAAGTGGACTTCTTACAAGGTGGTGCCCATCAGACCAAGTGTATGATCCAAATACATAGCTGCCATTACAACACTTTTCTTGCACTTTAAAACTCACACTAAAGCTATGGCTTTCTCCTATGCTTTTGAAAAGAAGGGTTTTGGGTTGTATGTTTACCAAAATACCTGGAGGATTTTTTATGGTAACATTGTAGGTGGCATAGTTACTTCCCACATTGGTTACAGTTCGAGGGACTACTTGGTAATCTGTGAGGTTAGCTATGGCTATGGATGGGTAGTTGAGGTTGCTAATGTCAGGAATGTTAGTTGGACATGTGAAGCGTTTTATCCTTGTGGTGTTTGAGATTGTTGAGGCATTGTATCCAACTTTGCACAGAAAGAGTAGATAATCTTCTGTTGTGGTGTCATACACAAGCCCTGGATCCGACGCCGCTGTCGGGTTGATCTCCCCAGATCCATAGTTAAATGGACCAGCTTCGACCCCGGATGCATTTAATATTGGTTCTTGCATGTTGTTCAAAGTTGAAGCTGCAAGATCAAAGCATTGACTTTAGATAAACTAAAAGCTAGTACACTATTCTATGATGGAACAGTACATTATTCTATGCCTGTCCTAGATTGAAGATCAACTTATTTTATTAGTCAAGGAATAGATTATTCATTGTACAGTAATAGATTGTTCTATGCTGATTCTAGATTAACATCCGTTTATTGTTTACTCTATTTTAAGCTAGGGACATCATCAAATGTCTCACTTACCAGTGGTCATGATGGCAGATTTGATGGCTGCAGGGCTCCACTTGGGGTACAAGCTTTTCAAAAGAGCTGTAACACCTGCAACATGGGGGCAAGACATGGAGGTTCCTGATATGATGTTGTACTCCACCCTTCTAGTGTCATTTGGCAACTTTGTTGGCGAATTTCCGCCAGTCCAGGCTGCTAGAATATTGAGACCTGGTGCTGATATATCAGGCTTCAAAGATCATACAAGATAGCAGTTAAATATTAAAATTTGAAACAAACAAACCCTTAGACAAAGAAAGACAACTTGAACAAAGAAGTCTTGAAACAAAATGTACCTTAAGTATGCCTGGATTGAGCGAATTGGGACCCTGAGACGAGAATGCGGCCATCGATGGTGCAGGTTTGAAACCAAGCAGAGTAACTGGAGGAACAATCTTCACCATTGGCTCTCTATTTCATCAAGTGTGATTTGGTTAAGTGAAATTACCATTTTCCTTGGGCACAAAGTTAGACAAGTATAAGTTTTTACTTGGTAGAGTTGATATAGAAGAGAGCAGCCACTGCATTATTGGCATTGATAGCAGTTCCAGGAAGTAGATAGGCATCAACAGACACCTCACTTCCCTGAGCAGCAGAATTGCCAAGAACATATCCTGCAGCTCCAGCTCTCAAGACCTCTTGACTTTTGCCGACGCGCGTCCCCTGGCCTCTCAAGCAAAGGACAACCTTGCCCTTCACCTTTGTAGAGTCTAATGAGTTGGGAAGGCATTGGCTGCCACAAAAGCATGCATAATCATTTACAGACAAGTTACATGTATTGCTCAGTCAATGTAGTAGGTTGAAATACCTGGCATTGGTGATGTTGCTAGACAAGGCAGCATTTCCTGCAAAGAAGAAAGGATACCATTTGTCTTCGAGCTTCAAAGGAGTAATGCTTTTTCCCTGTGTGAACAGGCCACAATTGTTAGATGCAATTCAAGTTGAACTAAAGGGTTTTTAAATTTATTAGTTCTAAGAAGTTTCCGAGCTATATAAAATGGTTTAAGACTTACATTCAATACAGTGCCATTTCCAAGCAAGACATTGGAAGGAAAATCCCTGTCCAAGCTACTAGCAGCAACAGTAATGATCCAAGGGGCAAGGTTACCAACAGTGGAAGGAGTAGGACCACTATTTCCAGCAGAACATGAAACAACAATGCCCTTGTTGACAGCATGAAATGAACCAACAGCAATTGCATCTGAGAAATAATCTGGCTGGGGATTTGGAGATCCTATAGACATGGAAATAACATGCACACCATCTTTCACAGCATCATCAAGGGCTGCAAGCATGTCTTCTTCGAAGCACGTATCGTCGCCTTTATGCTCGCCCGAAGGAATTGGCCAGCAAACCTTGTACATTGCTATTCTGGCCATGGGGGCTCCTCCTTTTGCAGTTCCATTTCCAAATCCAAACACATTTGCTCCTGAAGCAAATGCACCTGCTGCAGTTGATGAAGTATGTGTTCCATGTCCATCTGCATCCCTGGCTGATAAATATTCTCCAGTTGCATTCAGTTTTCCATATTTCTTCTCATACCCTTTGATATAATACCTTGCCCCTATAATTTTTCTGCATTAATTTGACCAGAAACATGAACTCGCTCTATTGTTTGCATTGTAAAAATAGTAGAAAAGTTGCTGCCAGAGTCTCAAAGAAATATTTTACCTGTTGCATGTAGATGAATTGAACATTTCGCCTGATACACAAGTCCCTTTCCAATGCGATGGTATTGGCCCTAAATCATCATCGTTGAAGCTCCTGGATTCAGGCCAAATTCCTGCATATCAGAGTAAACGTTTTTTTTTTCAGCTTCAATTCATGCATATAAAAGTGCCAATAGTAGGTAATTTCATCCTTGCCTGTATCTAGAAGGCCTATTATCACATCCTTGCCATACTTTGCTTTTCGCCATAAATTTGGATACAGATCCTCATCCATGCTGCTAAACAGAGGTATTCCGGTTTCAAGCCCGAGAAAATCCCAGGTTCTGGTTGTATCCAAGGACCTAGCTTTGCTGGGAAAGACCGAGACCACTTCGGGCATCTCTGTTTATCAGAAAAAATGATTCAGATTCTACCGAAAAACATACTACTCATCAATAACGCAAAATGAAATGAGAATTTCCTAGTTCGCAGAAAAAAATTCATATCCCATTACCTGATATTGCAGCTGCTTCATCCTCGGAAAGTAGTGCAGCAAAACCATTGAAGCTATGCTTGTAGCTATAAATGATTGACTCAATTCCGGCCTCTTCGCTGTTCGGTAAGATTAATAATCAAAACATTCCATTCTATCAGACCAAGAGAATAAAATAAAACAGAGTTTATGAACTCTGACTGAACTCCTCAAACAGAATGTGAACTCTGTTCAAGCATTTAATGGTTTACCTGCCCAATGCCTGCGTGAGCAGGCTATGGTGGAAATCTGTGACCTCTGCAGGAAGAAAATCTCCAGTGTCACCCATGTAAACTATGTGCACCTGCACATCCATGGATTGCCATTAATGCTCCAATTCGATTGGACCCATAATCTGAAATTTGAGAAAAACCCAACCCATCTATCTATTCTATCTATTTTTCAGAAACAGGGGAGTGCCGCTGCAGCACGCATTAATGCGGATTAAGATCTGAAGAAATAGTTCGATAAATTGCTCACCTCTTTAGCCAGAGCAGAGCAGATAACACTGCTAAACATGAATATAAGCCATAGCAGAGGATTTGCTGCCATATTTCCCCCTTTTTTCTTCCGTTCAATCGGATTCAGTCCGCATTCAGGACCCAAAAGGAGAATTATGGAATGAAAGCATGGAAAGGGAGTCAAACAAAGTTACTGTCGGAAAAGATCAAAGACTCGACAAATAATAATCAATTCAGATTAATCTGTCTGATTTGCATTGTAAAAGGGCGTTCAAAAAAAAAACCCAGACAGCAGCCTTAAACAACTGGGCCAACGTGCCGGAGACAACGACGGGGACGGGCGATTCGAAGAAGCTAAAGCTGCAGAAAGGGTCAGAATTCCCCTCTCCAAATGGACAGAAAGGGAAGAAAAAAAAAAACAAATCAATCAGACCATATCGGTCTGATTGATCAGAGTAGAAGAAGCACGGGTTAAAGTAATCTGATAACTGTGAAAGCTGACAAACGGAAGACAAAAAATGGAAAACGAAAAGACCCAGTTTTCCATATTTGCAGGCCGATTCTCCGGCAGGAATGAAAATAAAAATAAATCACGAGCTTTATCTATGCCCTCTGCTGCCCAAAATTGCGCCCTTTTGCTCGGTTCGGCCGTGCAATTCATGTGGTAGATTTCCTTTTGTATCAGCGTCGCCATGGCCGACTCCGTGGCTTCAGGATTTTGCCCTTCGGATGTTTTTCTCGTGTGTTTTTCGATGATCTGGGTTTTTCGTCGAGCTTTGTCGATCACGGATTTCCATTATCAGCCACCTTTCGAGTACTAATTTCTACATTCTTTTCTTTTGGTAATCATTCTCGTAAGAAAAAACAATGTAAGATAAATTCTATTCTATGCTTAATCTATTTCTAGATAAAAGCTTCTAGTGAAAAAAAAATGTAACAAACACTTCTTCAATCTATGCTTAGATGCCCAAATCCAGACCTTGATAAACATAATTTAATAGAGAGAAATAGTTACAAGTTATAGAGCAGGGGCCCTTCATTGTGAGATATATATCATTGTGAGATATATAAGACAGAGTACTACAGAACAATACCATCTCCTGACTTCATTACATTACTTTGTAATCTTACATTACAATTATCCTAGATTTACTTCCTTTTGTCCTCGACTTTGACTCTAAGCCTAAGGAGATTGTTGCATACTTATTAAGCCAACCTAAACGTCATACAACATGTGTCACGCAAGTTCTGACTTCAAAGTCTTAGCCTTATAACTGATTTCACCAAATAAACAACAATGATGACAACATCACCAAACATGCTTTGTATGTCATGGGCAATCTCAAGCCTCTCTCTTCTTGAATGCAAGATTCAAATGCGTTATGCTAACATCAACTGACTACGTTAGCATGCCAACAAGAAAGGGATGCATATCGAACATGCTGGGAGTGGTTGGCATTTCTAAATCATAGGGGTGCAATGTCACAATCTTTTGGGCAAGTAGGAAACCCATAGCTCATTAACCATAGCTATTCTAAATCCTGTCCAAAATCGTTCGGTTATAATCTTTTGAGTAGTTTTGGAAAAAGCACAAATAACTAGATATCTTTAAAAAGGATTGAGTAACATCGTAAATGTACTATTATGTAACACCTCCTATGGATAATATCAAGGGTTCGCTTTCTGATCGGACATAATTATCAAATTTTTCAAGACGTTATGGACCAAAGGTCAATAGTCAAGAAAGTTGTGTTTTTGAGGTGGATTGATCCTGCACTACATTGCTGGATTTTTTTCTTCAAATGCAGCAAATACAACCTGTTATGAAATGTTGATAAGAAAATCTGAAATATAGACTATGAGAATTTTGTGATCCTGCATATTTTCCTAGATTGTTATGTATCTAAAAGCATAATATCCTAGTTTGTTATCAGTTTCTGTTCTGAATGTTTCTTTTTGGACACAAAAAAATTGGGCCACAGTGTGTTATGGCTGGTAATGCAATTTGATCTAACAGTTGAGATCTAATCTTAGCCTGTAAATGATAGGATCACTTTGTCAAAGGCCAAAGGTCAATAGTCAAGAAAGTTGTCTTTATGATAGAATCTCTTTCAAGAATGAAGTATTAGAACTCAATAACACAATTAAGAAAAATAAGTGGCTCAACAAGATTGGGAGAAGCAGATGTGGAGGTGTGCGGTGCAAAGCTCCTCCTCACGGATCTTTTCATGCAAGAAATGGACATTCTGCTTCAAACTACTCTTGCTTACGTGCAATAATATCAAGGTTCAAAAGACAATCATTGGCCACAATGGATGTGCCAATGACTAGGACAGCTGAGCATGATCCAAAAGTACTAGAAGTACGAATGGAAACAAGAGGAATAGAAGTAGGAGAGATAGAAGCAAGAGGAAGGATGGGAATGGTAGGTCTTCGAGCATGATATATTTACAAGCCCCACAAAGGCCATGGACCGTTAAGCAAAGACAATTTCTATTAAAAGAAGAGCGGACCACTCTGAACAACCACAGAATTTGGGAGAGAGGCCTCAGCAGAAAGGGATATACAAATACAAGGACCACTGACAATGGGGAAGGAATCGATGGGGGAATAGACGTGTCATTCATCCCTTCCTCCCTTGGGATCGTCCTAACTGCGGAAGCGTAAATAAACATAAGCATATGACATCAAATACATACAGTTCCACCTCGTAGGGTGGCTCACCACATCACACATCTGTAACAACAACAGTACATCACATATAAGTTACAGATGAACAGGGAGGTAATATTTAAGTTAATTATTATAATCACATCCCTTATTTCATAACTTGTAATAGTAAGGTAATTTTCGTCACCCTTACTTAAATTAACACTTAATAATCACAAAACTTTTATAATTTTTCACACTTAATATTTACAAAAGTTTCAAAATTTTATAATTTAAAGATCTGTTTTGTCTCCTTGCAACACATTATGACAAAAAAATGTCTTCACCGTGCGACCCTCCTGTCGTTTGGATCCTTCTATTGGCCTGCAGGTCCGACACTACGTTAGTACACATTTATTTATTATAAAGATGGTTATTAGGAAACCACCCATTTAATTACAATTAATTTAACTACATGGATGCAAGACTAATGTCCTGGCGTAGGAAGAGGATGCTTCTTCCATCGTAGCCGTGGAGACGGCGCCCTATAATGCCTAGGATGATGTCTAATGCCTACACCTTTCGTCGCCCTTGGCGTGGAGGATGGCGTCCTCCCCATAGTAGGCATAGACTAGAGGTGCTTTCCTATCAATGCATGATCCTATATGACCTCTTATCTTTCAATTTCACCTATTTCCGTGACGATGAAAGCAGACTTCTTAATCTACCTTCCACTCACCTATCAGTTCGATGTCGACTACTTCGGTAACGAGTTGACCTTTGCATTGCTTCATAAATTGGGGGTGCTGCTTCTCCAGATCTGATTGTAGTACTCACACAGCGTCTTCCACGGTAAGTGCGTCCATTTTACTAGGTATTGGAGAAATTGAGATCTTCTTGTCTTCTTATAGGATCTGTCAAAAAGAACCTCCGGGACAATCTCAGTTGATCGTCCGTCATTTCCAGTAACTCCAATGTCACCAATACTTCCTCTGGATCAAGAGTGTGCCTCTTCAGGAGACTTAAGTGAAAAACTCTATGGATCTTCAAGTGTGCTGGCAGGTCCAACTTGTAGGATTGGTTACCTACTCTCTTGGTTATCCTGAATGGTCCAACCCACCTTGGAGCAAGCTTCTTGCAATCACCAATGCGGAGCTTCGCTTGTTTGACCCTGATCTTCAGTCAAACATTGTCCCCTACTTAGAACTCTCTTAACGCTCTTCTGCCGGCTTTTTGTTGCTAGGAGATATCCTCGTACTTCCTCCACCAAGTGTTGCATGTCAGCTAGCATCTGCTGGGATACTTCTACCTTGGACACGGGATTGTGCCAAGTGTCTGGAGTCAAGCATTGGTAACCGTAGTTGATCATGAACGGCGACATTCGAGATGACTCCTGCTTGGTGCTATTGTAGGAAAATTCCACCAAATTAATGTAGTCATCCCACTTCGATTGCTTGTTCCAGACATAGTTTCTCAACATGTCTTCAAGTATCCGATTCGTACGCTCCGTCTACCCATCAGTCTGAGGATGGCATGTCGTGCTCATCGACAACAACGTCTGAATGGTGCTGAAGAAATCTTGCCAAAGTGCACTCATGAACTTCGAATCCCTATCAGAGATTATCTCTCTCGGCATCCCATGGAGTCAGAAGATTTCCTTTGTGAACAACACGGCGGTATCCAATGCCATATCCATTGTCCTGCATGGCACAAAATGCGCTATTTTTGACAACTTGTCGACTACGACCATTAAGGCATCCTTGCCTATTATGGTTTTAGGGACCCCTGTTATGAAGTCCATGATAATTACCTCCCATTTGGCATTGCAATGGACTCTCGTCGTCAAAGAATGCCTTTAGAGTGCGTCCGCAACCACATTGAGTTTGTCTGGTTTGTACACGATGTCAAAATCATACACCTCCAGGAACTCCATCCATCTCCTTTGTCTCAAGTTGAGATGTGGTTGGGTGAAGACATACTGTAGACTCTGATGGTCCGTACCTAATTGGAACTTTCTTCCCAATAGGTAATGTCTCTATATCCTTAACGCTCTCGCCACTGCTAGCAACTCCTGGTCATGGGTTGGGTAACGTATTTCTGTGTCGTTCATCTTCCTTGAATCATACGCTAATACCCTCTCCTCCTACATTAAGACTGCTCCTATTGCAATCTTGCTAGCATCGGTTGCCACCAACTTATCCTTCTCGAGATCCGACAATGTCAAGAATGGGGCAGTCATTAGAGCTTCCTTCAACGTCTCAAATGCTACTTGGGCCTTCTTTTGCCAATGACTCGCCCAATCTTTTATCTTTTCTGCTTTAGTGAGGCCCATTAATGGTGCTGCTATCTTGGCAAAGTTCTTGACGAACTTTCTGTAATAATCCACTAAGCTGAGGAAGCTCCTCACTTCATGGCCAATCAATTACCGCTTCAACCTTTGCAGGGTCAGTGGAAATTCCCTCTGTTGAAATTACATGTCCCAAATACTCTACTCTTTCTGTAGCGAAGTGACACTTGGACAACTTTGCGTAGAGTTCATGCCTCCTGAACTTCTCAAGTACCTTCCTCAAGTGTTGTGCATGCTCTTCTAGGGACTTGCTATACACCAAGATGTCATCAAAGAAAACTATGATGAACATATTTAGAAACTCACTAAAAACATCGTTCATGAACCTCATGAAGGTTGCTGAGTCATTGGACACTCCGAATGGCATCACTGTAAACTCATAGTGGCCATATCGCGTTTTGAAAGTGGTCTTATAGATGTTCTCTTCCTTGATCCTGATTTGGTGGTAGCCCGATCTCAAGTCTATTTTGGAGAAGACCTTTGCATCTTGAAGCTGATCCATCAAGTCGTCTGATCGAGGCAATGTTCTTGATGGTGTGCTTGTTTAATTGACGATAGTCAATGCACATTTTCAGACTTCCATCTTTCTTCTGAACAAACAGGATAGGTGCCCCAAACAGGGAGACACTAGGTCTTATAAACCCTAGGTCTAGCAACTCTTACAATTGCTTCTTCAATGCCAACTATTGAGATGTCATTCTGTACGGTGCCTTACTTGTGGGCTTAGTTCCTGGTTCAAGTGCTATTTTACACTCGACTCTCCTATATGGAGGAAGTTGCTTGATCTCATCTGGGAATAAATTATGGAATTCCTTCACTAGCTTGGCTACTTACTTCGGCAGCTTGTTCAATGTTTTGTCCTCCTTGTCTTCCTCTATTTCTGGCTCTTCAACTTTGAGCTTAAAGACATAAGCCACTTGCTCCTTCTTTATGCACTTAAGTAATTTCTTACTAGACATGCATTGGATGATTGGGGTGACTTCTTTACCTATTATCTCAATGATTTTGCCACCTGGCACCGTTAAGGTTACTTTTCGCTGCCCGCAATCATTTACAGCACCAGTTGGGCCAAGGTATTCCATGCCTATGATCAGGTCATACTTGTCAATATTGATGACCTCTTCTCCCATCCCAATGTTGATACCTGACACTACCACCCCAAAACTGGGTCCATATGTTGTTTTTCAGTGTCTTTTTTGCAAAAAAACAACACCAAAAAACTACATGTTGTTTTTTGTCCGGGTTTGCTAGAAATGACGTGTAGTTTTTAGCAAAATGTTTATACATGTAGTTTTTGTTGCCAAAAGTCTACGCATAGAGTTTTTTCAAAATTATCTACACGTAGGAATTAACGTATATTTCTACAGGTTGTTTTAAAAATAGCTATAGTTTTCAAGCGTTGCTTTCTTCAAAATTAGACATGTGGTTCGTAATAAAACTTAAAAGGTCCACATGTTGTTTTTAACTGTTGTTTTGCCAAAAATCAACACTAAAAAACCATGTATAGGATTTTGTCCGACTTTGCTAAAAACTATGCGTACTTTTCTGAAGTGTTGGTCCTTCAAAAAATGATATGTGGTTTTGAGAAGCAATGTATTTTTTCAAAAATAGGTGTTGTCTTTTAGTATTGTTTTACATAAAATGCACATGTGGTTTTATAGAATTTTCAATAAACAACATGTCAAATGACATGGCATTAAAAAAAAAAACATGGCTAAATGACATGGCATTAAAAAAAAAAACAATATGTTGAAAATTTAAAAATTTTCTATTATTTTTTACCATGATATCTAAAATTAACTATGGTCTTTAAGCATTGTTTTATTACTTTCACAATTGTTGGAATCTTATTAAAGTTCTTTTAAGCTCTGATATAATTGTTATTTTCAGGCCAGTGGTGAGATTATCATGAAATGGAAAGACCAGGGGCCAATGATATTGGTAGGAGATATGAATGCCAGAACAGGCCAGGAACAAGCACAAATTACGAGTATAAATGAGATAAGTGGACAATGGATACAAAGTGGCGAGATCACAAGAATGGAAAAGAAGTACATAAGACAAGGCGAAAATCAATGCCAAAGGCGAGTTACTGATAGAGGTGTGCATGATAGCAGGGGTCATCATAGCTAACGGGTACAGAGATGGAGTGGGTCAGGGGAATTCACGAATCAGAATACACATGGGAAAAGTATAGTCGACTACGTAATCCTGAACGATAAAGACGTGGCAAACATCTCAAGCTTCATCCTGGCATGATGGCCGACTGGGAAAAGGGAGAGCCACAGATCCATTCAATTGGCAGTAAGACAGGAAGAATGGGAATAGATGGAGTTACTGGACAGGGAAAAATGCACGAACATGAAGATACATTTTCGGAATAACCACGCAGAGATATTCACAAAAAATGTCAGATCAGAGATAGAAAAATGGGCATGGGAGAAGCGTGGAGCAGATGAGAATGGAAACAAGCTGAATGACATAATAATACAGGTGGCGATGGATATATTTGGGAAAAGAAAGAGGCCTAGGAAGAATCAGGCGTTCAGTGCCTCAGTATGGTACGATAAGGAATGTAGGAAACAGAAAAGGAGAGTCAAAGATCACAAGGCACGGAAGAGGTGGCATACCTAAAACTGTTGAAATAAAAAAGAAACAAAAACTTATTACAGCACATGGGGCCTAGCAGATATGCTAAAAAAGCAACCTAGAAGGTTCTGAAAGGGACTGAAAGAAGGGGGAGGGGGGGGGACAAAAAACAGAGAAGGCGCATCAGAATACTCAAGGAATCGAATGGGAAAAATACCTCGAAAAACTGTATAGGACAGGGGCCACGGCAATGCCAATACCTGTGCCACCAGAAGCAAAGAAGCCATGTTTCAGTGAACACGAAGTGATGGTAGCATTATAGAAAATGTCCAATAACAAGGCATTGGATCTCTATGGACTTACTGTAGAGCTACTGAAATGTGTGGACATAGTGATCACCAAAATATTCAATGGCATAGTCAAAATAGGGGTACCGAATAGGTAGACATATACAACAGGGTAATACCTTTACACAAGGGAGGAGATAGGGAGGCAATAAGTTGAAGTACTGACAGAAAAGCTAAGAGCACAAGGGCAAGCGGGCTCCGGCCTGAACACTCGACTACAGATCCCTTCGAATATTAATAGAGCAAAACAAATCACAGGGAAAAAGATAATATGCTGCTTTGTGGATTTCAGAAAAGCATTTGACACTGTCCCAAGAGAAAAGCTGTTACAGAGACTAGTGGACCTGAGGGCACCGGAGTATATGGTAGGTTCTATCGCACGGTTATTTGTTGCCACTAGGTGGCAACATTTTCATTGTTTTGACAGTCACATTTCACATTGTTTTGGGCATTTCATATAATTGTCCTTTGGTTATTTGAAGTTGCAGCCAGCTAGATGCAGTCCAGGCTCAAGACCCGGTGAGTAGGAGCACCTCTCGTTGAGTCGTTTAGATTCACGAGGCCATGGGGGAGTTACTATGGCACAGTTCCAGTTCCATTGACGTTCCATTGACGGCATATGTAGTGAGAAGACTTGGTGTGTTGGAACATCTCATGCAAAATTTATGATTTTGCATGGCCATGGAGGAGACACCATGGTGCAGTTGAGATCTGTGTTGCTAGAACATAGGCCTTTTTAAGTTAGAAGGTTTTTGCACTTGCTCTTATTAACGTTTACATTTGGTATATTAAAAAACAAAAAAACAAAAAAAAGGGAAAAAGACAAAAAGAAATCGCATGAAGACAATTAGATTTGCAAATTCCGGTAGAGCTGCGGAACAGGCGGAGACTTGGAGAAGAAGTGGTTTTAACAGAAGATTTATGGCACTGCAAGATCTGGAGTGGCTATTATGGCATCTGACACTATTCTGGTGGAGGGAAAAAGCCGTTGCAGCAGATTCCGGAAGCATGGGAAGCGGGATAAAGAGGAAAAGAACAGATGAAGGGGCTCTCAGTTGGACATTCGTAAGGGGTATGTTCTTGGGCAGCCAGAAAAATATTGTTTCAAGAATGTTGTGATGTCTACCATTGATTCAAACATTCTGATAATATTTAGCTCAATTATGTGCTGTCTTTTGGGCTAGTTCAGGGATTCTTATCTCAGATTTTAGCTCTTGCCATTGAAAAACTCAATATATCTAGTATATTGCTGTTGTTATTTCGAAATATCACCATTGTTGCTGTTGTTGTTTCAAGATATCTCCATTGTTGCTGTAGTTATTTCAAAATATCACAATTGTTGCTGTCTTTAGGTCTGGTTCAGGAATTCTTATCTCAGATTTCTGCTCCAGACAACATTGAAAAATTCAATATATCTGGTATATTGGCTGCTGTTGTCTCAAAATATTACTATTGTACCAAGTGTTTTCCTGATCAAATCGTATGAAGCGAAGATTGAACTCCTTGTGGGAGCGAAACTCAGTGTTCATTCATCTAGGCTTTGATGTTTCAGATTGATCCAAAAAGCAGAAGTTTTACATAAGGTTATCAAAACTGTTCTCTCTCATTTCATCACCCATTTGTCAGACATTGGAAAAAGATATTTGATTTAAGGAGAAATCATAGCTGAGGAGTGATTGGCCCAACCAATCTGGAGGTCCTGATCACTTGGGGTCTCTGAAGACTGTTGCACAAAGCCTAATTTGTGTGCAACATCTTTTTGGAGGTCCTACCGGGATAGTTCTGTATCTTTTGTGTCCATTGCACTTATGCCTCCAAAAAGAGGTAACGCTGAAGAAGGGATTATGGAGCAGGGAAGTAACAGCCAGACAGATGGACATATTGTCTCAGCAGTGCCGCCATACCAAATCGAAGTTAACCTTCCAGTGACAATGCCTACCTATGATGGAACCATGAACCCACATGAATATCTCACCCAATTTGAAGAGTACTATGCAGAAAGTGGTAAAAGAAAAGGGAGTAAGGTTATTGTCTTTGGTTTGGCTATGAGAAGAGAAGCCAAAAGCTGGTTCCAGTATCAAGAATGCTGCGGCGTGACAGAATGGGAAGTTATCAAAGACAATTTCATGGAAAGATTTGGCACCGCTGCTTCAAAAGGAGGACTTATTCAAGAACTGCCAACATTGGTTATCAAAAAAGGTGAAAGTGTTCCTGCTTTTGTAGAAAGGTTCAACACTTATCTGCTGAGATGTAAAGATAAGAAGATTGATACACCAACCATCCATCTAGTGGAATTTTTTATTTGTGGATTGAAGCCACATTACAAGCTATACAGGAAAATGGGTAAGCTACATGACATGGGCTTACTGGATTCTATTCATAAAGCCTTAGCTAAAGCAATGGAAATCTCAAAGCAATTACTGGCTGTAGCTGATGATGCTCAGCATATGCATGACCAGTATTCCCCCGATTGGGAGCAAGAACCAGAAGCGTGCTACACTATTGCTAAAGAAAAGAAGCCCTCCTTGAAGGAAGAAGTAGCAGCAGAAGTGGCCAAAGCCACCAGTAAGTTAGAATCCACCATGCAAACTTTAGTGGAGTTTTCAAAACAGATGGCTGAAGTATTGAAGGTTCAGTCAAACACATCAACATATGGCAGACCAGCGTACTCAGGGCCACCTTGCTCTTATTGTTTAAAACCCAATCATCCGGAGAGTAGGTGCTTCGCAAGACCCTGCCTGAAATGCAACAAAAGGGGACATTTTGGGCAAGAATGCCCCGTGTGCGACTTCTGCAAAGAAATTGGACATAAGGAGGACAGGTGCCTTGTTAAAGAATACATGCTGAAAATGGGAAAGGGAAACACATCAGCTACCTTGGAGACTCCTAATCATGCCTTTCTTGTGGAAGCCACGGATGAAGAACAACGTGCAGGAAAGGAAGAAATACTTGCTGTCCAAACACGTGGCCAAATGGATTCAGCACGCAGGTCTGCTTCTCCCAAGAAGGTAACCTTCTTTGATCCTGTGACTCACACGACCTCCAACACACATGTTATAGCTCCTGCGCTTGTCCTTAAGGAAGTAGCCTCCCATATGCCCGCATGCAAATCTCCTGCTAATGAGGTGGAAGCCTTGCTGAAAAATTCGAAAGTAAGCATTGACTTATGCACTTTGCTCAGAATTGCCCCATCCTATAAGCAGTTGTTGTTGTCACATACGATGGAGCCTGACAGTGATACCAGCACCCATCTGGTAACTCAAGGAGCAGCAGACCCGGGCATTTTTTCTTGCGAGGCCATTGTGAACAATGTAGCCTTACCAAAGGTTTTTCTTGATGGAGGATCAGGCCAGAATGTCATGCCTTACCATGTAATGATGCAGCTCAAGTTGCAAATAACCTCACCAGCATCAATCCTGCTGAAATCCTTTGACAATCAGAAGGTGCGTCCCTTGGGTTTGGTACAAGGAGCTAAAGTTGCAGTCAAAGGCATTCGAGTGGAGACGGATTTTGTGGTGATCTCGTTCGGAGACGATCATCAGGATACCACTTCTTATGGTTTAATCTTAGGGAGGAGATGGATGAAGGTCGTGGATGCTAGACCAATCTGGTCCCAAGGAATCTGCACAATCACAGATGGGCAAAGGACAGTCACCATATACAACAACCAAGGCAAAATTGGCGCTCGTGACGAGTTCTCCATGTTGATCGAGCATGAGGACATGCTCCAATCAGTTGGTGTAGGTCATTTACAGCTACAAGTCCCTGCCATAATTCATCGGCCTGAAGAAAGGATGTGTTCAACAACGTTGTGCCATGCAAAAGCCACCCTATGGTTCGATGGAGGCATTTCCAAACAAGCTAGAATAGCTTCTGCGGGAATTATCATAAGGGATGAGAACCATACAGTTCTGAGAAAAACAGGGAAAGTCATTCCTTTCATCACTTCAAATGCAGCAGAATATGAAGCCCTGCTTTTGGGTCTGGATGAAGCCCTCTCGCTGAACATCACACACCTCAATATTTATGGAGATTCCTTGTTGATATGCAAGCAGGTCACTGGTGAGTTCTCAGCAAAACACGAGAGCATGGAAGTGTACAGGCAGAAAGTGCTCAGCAAACTGCATAGGTTTAAATATTGGAGTATTCAACATATTCCAAGGGAGATGAATTCAGAAGCTGATTGTATTTGCAAAGAGACTCTGGTCCATCATTTGCAGCAAGATTCCACACATGAAGAGGACTTAGATCCGGAAGCTCACCAACACATGCACCCCATATTGGTAATAGATGTTAGCAAGGAGGCAAACACACGCGTAGTACATATTTCCAAGACTGGACAGCAAAGGACACTTTCGATTGGAGATCACCTTTCGAAAACAGAGTATGCTTCACTTACCCAACTCTTTCAAGAAATGGTTGATATTTTTGCATGGGATTACAGTGAATTGAAGGGTATCCCGCATGAGTATGGCATGATGGAAATTAATCTCAAACCTGGCTCTAAGCCTGTCACTCAAAAATTAAGGAAGATCAATCCAGTACTGTTACTATTGATTCGAGCAGAGATCGACAAGATGCTGGCTGCAGGATTGATCGTGGATATTCAGTACCCACAATGGGTCTCTTGTATTATTCCAATAGAAAAAAAGAATGGGGGCTTGAGAATCTGCGTCGACTATCAAGATCTCAACAAATGTACACTCAAAGACTTCTATCCGTTGCCTTTTTTGGAGGAAGTACTTCAAGCAGTAGCAGGTAAGGCTTGCTACTCATTCCTTGATGGGTTTTCGGGCTTCAACCAGATAAGCATACTTGAGAGGGATCGAGAGAAGACTGCCTTCATAACCCCTTGGGGTACATACGCCATGACTAAAATGCCTTTTGGCCTGAAGAATGCCCCTTCCGTATTTCAAAGATCCATGGATACCATTTTTAAATCCTTGCCTTCAGCTAACTTTAGGGTCTTCCTAGATGATCTCTGCCTCGCCACCTCTCATAATGACCAACTGGTCATGATCAGAAAAATTTGCCTTCTATGCCAAGAATTTAAAGTTTGTCTTAACCCTAAAAAATGTGTGTTTTGGGTCCCACAAGGCATTTTGCTAGGTCACCAGATTTCCAGCCAGGGAATTCATGTTGCAAGGGATAAAATCACTATGATACAGTCTCTGCCAGCCCCTAGAACACTCAAAGATGGTAAGAGGCTCATTGGTATGACCAGTTTCCTCAGGATGCACATTCCTAACTTTTCCCACATTCTAAGCCCCATCACGAAGCTGACAAGAACAGGTGGTGCAGTTTCCAAAGGCAAGAGTAAGTATGTTATGATTGAATGGACAGCTGAATGTCATGAAGCTTTTCAAGTCATACTTCAAGAATTACAAGTGGGCAGGGCACTCGGTACACCAGATGCAGGACAACCCTTTCAAGTTTACATCATCGCGGACAAAGAAAAGCAATTGGCATAGCGTTGGCGCAAAGGGATAAAGTGTTTGGGTTCAATGGGAAGCAATGGGGGATAGAGGAAGAGAAGTATCCCAAATATGAAAAGTATGCTGCTGCATTGATGTTCCTCTTGGATAAGCATGGATATTTGTTCCTGAGACAACATGTTACTGTGTTTATGAAGCACAATCCGCTCAAGATCCTTTTCAACCGATCCCAAAAGAAAGATAAGCTCTATAGGTGGTCTGCTCGTTTGGTGGAGTATGATTTGGAAGTGCAGCTGTACAACGCAAAACGGAATCCTAGTTTGTACATACCTTATGCTTTTTATTCCCATGATCTAGAGCTTGGGGACCCTGAGGTGTGCCCTGACATTGGTGAAGAATATCAAAGAATCGCCTTGATTGACTCAATACACTCATGGAAATACCCCATATGTAAGTATCTGCTCACCCAAGAGCTGCCTGCAGGTTTGACTCAGAGTTCAGCCAGGAGATTCAAGGAACGTTGTCTTCAGTATATACTTGTGGAAGACATTCTTTGCAAGCCAGATAAATCAGGAACATATCTTAGATGTTTGGATGAGATCGAGCAGAAGTTGGTCCTCAAAGAATGCCACGATCAAATGTGTGGTGGCCATTTTTCTGGGGACACCACAGCAAAGAAGATTATGCTAAATGGGTATTACTGGCCCACAATTTTCAAGGACTGCCATGCATATATCCAGAAATGTCACCAATGCCAGATCCACGGCCGGAAAATCTTGCACCCAGGAGCCTTAAACCCAATAATCACACCCGGGCCGTTTCAAGTATGGGGATTGGATTTCATTGGCAAGATAGAACCTCCATTAGCTGCCTAGCATAATTATATCCTTGTGGCCACTGATCTCTTTACTAAGTGGGTGGAAGCGGTACCTCTGAGGGATGCAAACGCAAAGGTTACAGCAAAATTCATCTACACAGAGATATGCAACAGGTTTGGAATACCCTTTCATATTATTACTAACAGAGGCACACCTTTTGTAAATGATCTTTTGCAGCATCTAGTATAGTACCTAAAGATCAAACATACCAAAAGTAGCTCCTATTACCCCCAGGGTAATGGGCAATCAGAAGCCACCAACAAAGTTCTTAAGGGCATCCTTAAGAAAACAGTAGCAGAACACAAACGAGATTGGAATTTGAAATTGACTGATGCTTTGTGGGCCTATAGGACTACCCACAAACACTCTATAGGGATGACACCATTCCAGCTTGTATATGGCCGAAGCCATGTTGCGGTGCATCTCGAAGTTGCCGGCTTTTTAAAGTTTATCTATCAACAAAACTTGTGCGAGGGGAAGAAGCGGTGGTACATAGAATATGCTTCTTTGGAAAAACTAACCCAAATTAGAGACTAAGCTTATGAAAGCATGGTATTGAAGAAGAAAAGGGAGGAAACTACTTTCAACAAGAAAAAACAGTTACAAGATTCATATGTTCCCTGGGGATATGGTGTTGATCCGGGATAAGAAAATCGAGAAGAATCCCCCAAAATTTGCAAAACCTTTTGAAGGGTCCATATTTTGTCAAAAAGCGTCTTTGGTACTAACTCCTATCTTTGCGGGATCTCCATCTAGAGGAATTACCAAATCCTATCAACATACAACATCCGAAGAAATACTTTGGATCTAATATTGTGATGGGAGGGGACCAGCCCGCTTTTTATTTACGGGCATCAAATGTTGCCACTAGGTGGCAAACATTTTCATTGTTTTGACAAATACATTTCACATTGTTTTGGGCATTTCATATAATTGTCCTTTGGTTATTTGAAGTTGCAGCCTAGATGCGCCCGTGCTCAAGACCCGGTGAGTAGGAGCACCTCTCGTTGAGTCGTTTAGATTCACGAGGCCATGGGGGAGTTACTATGGCACAGTTCCAGTTCCATTGACGTTCCATTGACGGCATATGTAGTGAGAAGACTTGGTGTGTTGGAACATCTCATTCAAAATTTATGATTTTGCATGGCCATGGAGGAGACACCATGGTGCAGTTGAGATCTGTGTTGCTAGAACATAGGCCTTTTTAAGTTAGAAGGTTTTTGCACTTGCTCTTATTAACGTTTACATTTGGTATATTAAAAAACAAAAAACAAAAAAAAAGGGAAAAAGACAAAAAGAAATCGCATGAAGACAATTAGGTTTGCAAATTCCGGTAGAGCTGCGGAACAGGTGGAGACTTGGAGAAGAAGTGGTTTTAACAGAAGATTTATGGCACTGCAAGATCTGGAGTGGCTATTATGGCATCTGACACTATTCTGGTGGAGGGAAAAAGCCGTTGCAGCAGATTCCGGAAGCATGGGAAGCGGGATAAAGAGGAAAAGAACAGATGAAGAAGGGGCTCTCAGTTGGACATTCGTAAGGGGTATGTTCTTGGGCAGCCAGAAAAACATTGTTTCAAGAATTTTGTGATGTCTACCATTGATTCAAACATTCTGATAATATTTAGCTCAATTATGTGCTGTCTTTTGGGCTAGTTCAGGGATTCTTATCTCAGATTTTAGCTCTTGCCATTGAAAAACTCAATATATCTAGTATATTGGCTGTTGTTATTTCGAAATATCGCCATTGTTGCTGTTGTTGTTTCAAGATATCTCCATTGTTGCTGTAGTTATTTCAAAATATCACAATTGTTGCTGTCTTTAGGTCTGGTTCAGGAATTCTTATCTCAGATTTCTGCTCCAGACAACATTGAAAAATTCAATATATCTGGTATATTGGCTGCTGTTGTCTCAAAATATTACTATTGTACCAAGTGTTTTCCTGATCAAATCGTATGAAGCGAAGATTGAACTCCTTGTGGGAGCGAAACTCAGTGTTCATTCATCTAGGCTTTGATGTTTCAGATTGATCCAAAAAGCAGAAGTTTTACATAAGGTTATCAAAACTGTTCTTTCTCATTTCATCACCCATTTGTCAGACATTGGAAAAAGATATTTGATTTAAGGAGAAATCATAGCTGAGGAGTGATTGGCCCAACCAATCTGGAGGTCCTGATCACTTGGGGTCTCTGAAGACTGTTGCACAAAGCCTAATTTGTGTGCAACAAGAGTGTATGCCAAAATGGAGTAAGAGAAACAGACAATAGGCTGTGATACAGGAGTCAAACGGGGTTGCCCATTATCCATGACACTATTGGTATTTACATTGATGCATTACAGGGATTCATAGAAGAAAGACAGGGAGATGCAGATGCCCCCACTCTAGGGGACACTAGGGTACCCACCATGTTGTACGCTGATGACTTAAGCATAATGGCTACTAAGAACAGGGGTATGCACAGACTATTAGGGCTACTAAAAGCTTTCTGCAACAAGACAGGTCTATCAGTGAACCTCGCAAAGACCAAGATAGTCACATTTGGAACCAGGAGTAAACACAGACCTTTCAAGTATATGGGTGCAGAATAGAAGGAATCGGCAGAATATAAATACTTGGTATAAGATGCACACGGTACAAGTAAATGGTCTAAGGGAGCGGATGCCAGATTCCAGTCGACTATAGGAAGCTACTTTAATATGAAAAACTCAATACAGTGGTCACGTCAACACTATTTATGGATCAGAGGCATGGGGACCTGGCTTATCAGATTAGAAATAGGAAAAACACGAAGGAATTTTCAAACAATGGCACATACAGGAATTCAGAGTGCAGAGAAACACACCCTTGGCAGTCATAGTATATGAGACGGATCAGAGACTAATGGAGATTAGAGCCTGGGAATGGACCATCAGATATCTGCCGAAAGATAACATGGGAGGACATACGGGAAAACTATCAACAATCGCAATCCGGGAGTCAGCCAAATTACACATCGTGACAGGTAACAAATAGTTCAGGGAAGTCGTATGGATCAGAGAGATGGGGATGAATCTAGGTGACATACTAAACGAAGGGAAATGGAATGAAGATTGGGTCGACAGAGCGACAAGGACATGGTTACAAAAGCACAGCGGCACGAAAACACTTTGGCTGAGATAAGTCTTCAATCCGGACCAGCAGATAGGACAACAAATGTATAGAGACAGCCGGTTAGGGACGGCAAGAAGGGACACCCTAGCAAGATTCAGGATGGGGAGTCACGACCTAAGAATCGAGGACAGATGGAGGAAAGTGGAAAGGGAGAATCGAGTCTGCAGAATTTGTGATACAGGGGGAATAGAAGATGAGAACCACATGCTCAATGACTGTACAACATACAAAGACATCAGAAGTAAGTACAGGCTTGTAAGGTGGGGAGAACCAGCACACATCCTCATGGCAAGAGTGGAGACAAAAGCAGATCTGGCTAGGGAAATGATAACCAGGCACCGGGAGGTGCACAAGGAAGAAGGGCTAGTAATATAAACCACTGCAAAGATGGGACATTAAAGCCCGCGATACGCATAGCTAAAAGCTGATGATAACGACGCACCCTTGCATGGTCATGATGTGAATTATAATCGGGGTGCCGGCATTAATAGAAAATAAGATAAGCCCTCCGAAAAGGCTACAATGTACCAGCATGATACATTGGTAGCACCCCCCTGGGTGAGCTCGCCCATGCTACATCAGTCTGGTGGCCTCAAGGCACTAGGGACAATAATTGTATCCAATTCTATTCTATTCTATTATTACAATGATTGAGAGAGAAACAAAATTTTAAACTATTCTTGGAATCTTCGATATGTAGGGTGGTCCTCCAAGAACTTCTTTACTTGGGCTGTACGAACTGTACATCCCAAGTTTCTGAAAATATTGGTGGGCGTCCCACCTTGCAAAGCTGTCACCAATTCTTCCACTCTTTGGTTCGATGTGTAGGTCGCAGTAATGGCTAATCTGCCCTGACGTCGGTAAGGGACCGCAAAGTCGAAGATGCTTAACGCTATTGCCCTCTTTACTAGTATGACATGGCCGATGTTTTGAGGCATTGGAGCATGTCTACCAAATCTTGAGAGGGCAATCAGCATGAACACCCCTTCTTCTCCCCATGGGCTGAACTGCCGGCGGATCATTGCTATCCTTCCGTCGGTGAGGAGTGGAAGGTAGTACCTGAGGGCCTTGTCATATCCCGCCTCTTCTGCTGCATCTCCGGTCCTGATGCTGGACCTATGCCTCCCAGAGTATTCGTCCACCGGTACTACAGTCAGGTCCTTGTAATCTGTATACACGGACCTAAAGGAGGTTAGATTGATCATGCTTTTGTTGACACCCACTGGAGTCGTTGATGAAAAGCTAGGCAGGAGTGCACTTGTGGTCTTACCCTTGATGTCCATCCGATTTCGGATGGCGATAAATTCTTCTTCTGAATGCAGCTCCTATTGAGTCATCATCTGACGGATATTGTTCTAGGCTTCGATGTCAGATGATGACTGCCCCATGTAGGTGTGCACTTCTCGTATGCTGACGGGCAAGTCTTGCGTATCCAAGTCGATGAAGTCATCGAGGTTCGCAGGAGGTGTAGGAGTCCATCCACCCTGTATCCTCGGTCTCTGCACTCTGGAAGATGCTTGATATCCTACAGTAGGAGATACTCCTGGCCTTCGATCATGACCGGGGTCAAGCTGATGATGCCTAACCCAAGGGGGGGGAGCTGTCCTCATCGTCCTTAGGCCTTCGTCGAAGTCCTGAAGTTCTTGCTCTGCTTGCTGGCGCTCTTGAATGGGGTCAACATCGATGAGGTCTTCGACATCGTAGCCGTGTCCACCTTCTTCTTCCTCCTCCCATTCTGAGCCTTCATACTCCAAGAGTAGTTGATCTTCTGATGTGGAGGCATGGGGCTCAATGTTTGGTGGCTGGATAGAAGGTTCTCCTATTTGAGTTTGGGCTCTATGGGACAAGAATATGGCTACAGCAAGAGTGTAGGAAAAATACATTTTCCTGTTTATAGATATGGTCATGTAGTCTGGCATGCGAGCAGCTCTATTTTTCAAGTATTTGACGATGTTAGGAACATCGCTCAATGCAGCTTGTAGCACTGTCCTAGGTGCAAAGTATCCTATGTAGAGAGGGAGCTCTACCAAGGAAGGGCCTACCTTAACTTGGAACTCTCGCATGATGTCATTATACCTACATTAATTTTTTTTTTGGAATACAACAAAGATAGAGTTGATGTCGGCCTCGGCCACATGAGCAGTGGCGTTGTACCATCGCCTGAAGGAAGAAGTGGCCATGATGCTGATGTGACAGATAGAAGCGCCTCTGTGATCAGGAAAATCGCCTTGGAGTGAGGAGTGAAACTTTAGGTTGCAAATGAGGGTTATATTGTGTATTTATAGGCAGACCTTAATTTTTGAAATTTTTGGGTTTTGGACATGTCTATCACTTCGAGGTCTAGCTAGGTATTTTACAGGTAGTCTAAGATGTGAACATGTATAGGACTTCCTAATGATCCTATTGCAACAAATTTCAGCTAATTTAGAGGTGGTTTAGGTGAATTATGGCCGTTTAAATTTGATCACTCACACAGTGCGTGAGAGGCTCGAGCTAAATTTTAGCTAAGGCCCTGAGCACACTCTGTGAGTGGTGGGCTCCTGTTTAGGTCCTCAGTGACTCCAAAATTTTGGTATGAAGACAGAATCTTGCTTATCTGATGGAGTTAAGCCAGAATATGCCCTTAGTTTCTTGTTTTGGACTTGTCTAGGTATGGATCAGTGGGCAAATACTCACACAGTGCGCGAGAGGGCCGAGCTAAAATTTACTAAGGCCCTGGACGCACTGTGTGAGGGGTGGAGCTCTATATATTCACTTTTTGTCCAAATTAATCAAAACAAATTACACATGCCATCATTATGACTACATCAAAGACATTATTATAGTTCACAACCCAACTTAAACAAGTTTTATATTACAAAAATTTTATGTACATGGTTTAGCAGTCTTCTTTCTTGATAGCTTCATATCTCTAGGCATGCAACTGACTCTTTTTGCACGAAGAGCACACGCTAGAAAGTCTTTAAAATGCTGGACCAGCTTTTGCTTCGTTGTTTCTGGCAATGCGAGCAACATGTCATCTCTTACTCGCTTGTCATCTATTACTTGCAGGTCAATCTTGCAAATGCGGCTCTTGGGATCAGAAGTCCATACCTCCTCTAAAAGTGCCGCATCTCCCGAGCAGCTTTCGCGAAGCATGAGTCCTTGTTCCTGTTCATGGGCTTCTTGGGTGGTACAGGTCTTTCCGGGGGCGGCTTCAAGGTGTTTTCTTTTGTGGGCCTTCCTCCTTTGACGTACCGGACCTTGTGTTCCTCGTAATATTTGGAGTACGCTTCGTACATCTTAATGCTCTCTTTATACTCCGCCATCTTCTTCTTGTACTCTCACTCGTGGCTTGAGTATGTAGGATTCCCTTGCCGGCTTGTTTGGCTTCTTGGGATCTACAGCTGGTTTAGGCCAGGCCGGGTAGGGAGGTGGTGTGCTACTTCTTGGTTATCGAGGATTGGAGGGTCCTGTATCTTCCCTGTGGTGAGGTATTCTCCAAGCATCATCGTCTAAGTCCATGTCTGAAGAGAAACATGCGGGTATGTCGGGCTCCCTCTTCGTGAATGTCACCCCTTTGCTGGGTATCTTATTCGTCTTCCTCGCAGGTTCCTTTGCAGGAGTGGATCCTTGCCCTTCTCTTCTCTTTGCCTTTGGAGTTCCTCCTTCTCTGCTAATCGTCTTTTCTTTGGTTCCCTCTTTCTCTTGTTGATCCTCCTATGACGACGAGCCTCTCTCTCTACAGTTACGGGGTCTGGCTCCTCGTCATCGTTCTGATCTCCATCCTGCTGGTTCTCGGAGTTCCCCTGTTGGTCGGGATTCTGCTGGTGATCTTGCTCATGCTGCTCCTGTTTCCGTTCTTATTCCTAGTGTTTCCGTTCGGGGTTTAGTTGATCTGGGTCTAGGTTTTGGGACCCTTCTGTTCTGATGCGTCCTTGGACCTCCCTCGCCTTCTGTTTGGTGACGAGGTCCTGGATGTTGGTTGATCCATCGTCCATAACGACTCTATCAATTTGTTTGATGCGGGCTATGTTTTGAAATAGTCTGATCGCCTTTGGAGCACCTAAAAATCACCTTGTTAGTCGAAGCCAGCAAGTTGGAGGAGTACGGTGAGAATGAGGAACCCTAAGGATCTATTTATAGGTCTGAGAGTTTTAGAGTTTTGACCTGCAATTTTCATGTTATCCCATTATATAAAACATTATTGTTTGTTGGATTGAAATATTGGGTTCCTTTAGACTGAAGTCGTTGCCGCTATTCACACAGTGCGCGAGGAGGCCGAGCTAAGATTTAGCTAGGGGCCCTGGTGCACTCTGTGAGGGGTCACTCCTTTTTTACTCTATTTTAGGTTTTCTAGACACTTTCCTAGGGGTATGACATGTTTTCCTAGCTTAAAATTGGATTCTAAGCTGCCTTATGCTATCAAATTACTTTAATTATGCATCTTCCTGGGTGAAACATGGTCAAACACTCACACAGTGCGCGAGAGCCTCGAGCTAAATTTTAGCTATGGGTCCAAATGCACTTTGTGAGGGGTCACTCTCTGATGGCCAAAGTTTTTCAGGTTTCAAGGTTTTTAGTTATACTTCTGCTAACTATTTTTAGCTTAGCTTATTATTCTAAGATGAGAAAAAAAATTCCCATTTTCGAGGTTCATGCTTGGGTTGCCATCCCCAAGACTGAAGATCTAAACTGTTAGTACTACTAGGGAATTGGCCAGTGCTCAATCTTGATCTACCAAGATCATTGCTATGATACCACTTTGAAGTCCCCTGCTCGTATACGATGTTCTCATCGTATAAGAAGCCAGAGTTCATCCTTCTGTCAGCACAAAAGCCGACAGAGGCCGTCCACCTGGCACCAAACCCTTGCTAGCTGACAAGGAATCGATGGGGAAGAATGGACGTGTCATTCATCCCATCCTCCCTCGGGATCGTCCTAACTGAGGACGCGTAAATAAACATAAGCACATGACATTAAATACATATAGTTCCACCTTGAAGGGTGGCTCACTATACCACACATCCGTAACAACATCAGTATACCATCACAGTAAAGGAGATCCTACCCAAGGCTCAGACTCGAGGGGATCAACTGACGACTTGGGCCTCCAGAAATCAATAAGACAGAATTCATGGCAAATGAATGGGATTGAGTCCATCCGCCCGTCTTGTGCATACTTTGCAGATTAGGCTGATAAGTCTTGGGACTTGACCGTAGCCTGCCAGGTGCGTAGCCAAGGGGGCTACTCCTGAGTTGCATCTCCCCAATCCCAATGAGGCAGGAGGAGATCACTCCCTCCAAAGGTATGCATGCCCATCACAGGCAGCTAGAGAGCCACTGCTCATCTATGACTTGAACCCCATTGAAGGTGACGCATCACCCAAGATGTGTCGAGCCTATGCCTTGCCCACATGCAGTGGCAAACTATCAAGCCTAGCCTGCTAAGATCCCCGGTAGGCTTTACACACCAGAGGGATCAATCTGTAATGGGACATGTCCTCCTTCCCCGCCCCCCACAGCCAGGCGGGCGCTTATAAACAGGTCGCATTAATTGGGAATTAATGAGGCTATCTAAGTACATTAACTACTAAGGCTTTTAGGTCTCTACCCCCCTTCCGAATACACAGGAGTGCGCATAGAATAGAACATCATCATCCATAGAATTGAAATATAGAATAACATCTAATCCATCTACCTAAACATACATGGCTAGGTTCCTTTGTTAGGACTTGTGATCTCAGAATCTATAAGGCCTCTAGGGCTAAAGAACATGCTAATCTAGCTCATTGCTGGACTGAAAGTCAGTACTACACAATAGAATTGCTATTTACCTGATCCTTAGCTTACTCCACCTCCTCGGAAAGCGTCCATGCTTCGTTGCCGGGCCGGCGAAGATCGGGGCCGGGAGATCTTGTGCAAGGCTGGCTTGGCGGTGCCTGGCAATGCGGAATAGTGCTAGCACTTGGCCGGAATTGCTCAAGGAAGTTGGAATGCGAAAAGGGAAAAGGTTAGGATTTTGCTTTTGGTTCCTTTACATGACCCTTTTAGGGTTAGGGCTAAAAGGTCATGTGGGGTTTTGCCATGTAGCAAAGGGGTTAAATGGACATGTTTATAGGCATGTGCAACATAAGAAGTTGCCCCCTAGGGTGCAACCCTTTACGATTTCCAAGTACATCATGTCAAGTTGACATGTACGACTAGATGGGCGATATAATATCATGATTCACACTATATTTTATGATGGGACCTCACACCATTCATAAAATTTGGAGCATCCTAGATGTCAAGAAGGAGCATTAGAGAAATGTCATGAATTCCAAGCTTCAAGAAGCTTTATACCATCGGTGAGACTTAGACATATGATTAGGTAGAATGAGGTGCAGTTCACACCACCTGGGTGTAGCGGTCGGGCACTGGGCAAAGATTACAATATGAACTAAGATGTGCAAGGTTTGTGGAGTACATGAAGTTAGGATGAAGGATATTTTATCCCATATTGTCTCGTTTAGTATATCCGAACAAATATTGAGATACATGTAGCATCATTTATAAGTTCTTTGACTTATTCCTAATTACTGTTGGCTAATTACTCGTAAAGATTATGCAGGTACAAGAGACTAATATTCAGACTCTAAAAAATCGTTCAAAGGAGAAAATGGTTTTGAATATGAGAAGGTGAGCACTAATATGTTCGTACCTCTGAAGACATATATTAGATAAACTAGCTTATGACGTTAAATGTACATTTTTAACGCCTTCTAGGCCTGATGGTCCCACAGACGTAACAATAAAAATTTCATTTTCATTTCTCTCTTCTCTATTCCCTCGGTGTCTATCTCTATCTCTATCTCTATCTCTATCTCTATCTCTATCTCTATCTCTATCTCTATCTCTATCTCTATCTCTATCTCTATCTCTATCTCTATCTCTATCTCTATCTCTATCTCTATCTCTATCTCTATCTCTATCTCTATCTCTATCTCTATCTCTATCTCTATCTCTATCTCTATCTCTTCATTCTCTATATATTTTTCTCTCTCTATATTCTCTCCTCTCTCCAAACTATTTTCTTTCTTTTCTTTTATCTCTTAATTCTCTATAATATCTTCTCTTTCTCTTTTTATATTTTCTTCTTTATTCTCTATCTCTCTCCTCACTATTCTCTATATCGGGGATGCACCTAAGCTATAGGGGACACATCATCTGCGTGCACATGGTTGTAGGAAATCCCTGTATACACATTTCCTCATAGAAAAACCCCTCCCATAAGGCCTTATATTGTAATAAATTTTGCACCTATACCATAATTGTACAAGCATTTTTGTTACTGGAAGATATACCAATCCCATTTATATACTTAGTTCAAATATACTAGGAAATATATCTAACAGTGTAGAAGCCCAAATCCAATAACTCCTCTTCGCATCCAAATATCAAAAGAAGCCTCCCATACATGTATAATTTATTCTCCTCCAGCCAATATCCCCCTCATGACTTTGTATTGGTATGAAATGCACAAAAATCATATTTGTGTATGATGTATATGTATGTTATCATAAAAAATAAACCCCCTAAAGGTCACTCACTAGTGTTGTATGGCCAGTACAGCATGAACCCCCCTTATTCTCTATATCTTTTCTCTATTCTCTCTCTATCTCTTCATTCTGAATCTCTTCTCTATTTCTCTATCTCGTTCTCTCCTCTTTCTATCTCTTTGTTCTCTATCAAATGCAAAAATGAAAGAAGGCGCAACCTCACTCATAGAATGGTTTTTATGTAGGTGATAGAATAGGCTTTCCAAAAAAAATTAGTATCGGGAAGGCCAAGACATTCATGGTCACTTGAAAAAATTGTAAACAATATTCCACTATGAAACAAGGAATCATAAGCTATAACTGTTAGATGTTTAGATATATTCAGCATAATTATATCCAAGTTCACTCTCTTCCTAACAAATTTCCCAATTCACAGGGAGCAATCCAAAAAAGGATACTACATAAATACATAATGGCTTTGAAGGAGAAAAACAAAACCATTAGAGCTATACTCTTTCCGAGGAGGAAGAGAGGGTCATAGCTTATAATATACAAAATTGTTGTACATCAAAAAGTCCTACATAGCCATTGTAAAAAGTTCAACATTTATATTGAACCAATCAGATTGTCAACAGTCTAGAACAAATCTCAAAGCATCAACCTAGATTAGAGTATATAGGGTCTCGAGTTGGTCCTTATCCAAAGAAGTGTGGTCTTCAGTTGATATGAAATCTCAAATCATCCCTGTCATTTTGGCTCAAAGATTTGCATGAGGCTATTCCTATCATTTTATTTCACCACAATGGTTATCACTAGAAGCAAATACATAACAAAATATGATCAATGCATTTTTACGAATCCTAAATGCCAATTGGTCTCTTTAAGTCTTTGTTACTTTTCTCAAGAGGAACATTTTTTACCTTTCCTATTTGTATAATTTTAATATTTAAGTTGAAACATGATAGTTAAGGGCTAGAGCCCCAAAAAGCAAAGCGTACGCTGTAGATTGGTCATTGCTAATACCTGAAATAGGATTGGTGTGTCAATATAGATATTAGATTTGCCATAGAAGAAATAATTTGGAAGCATGTTTACTCACCATAGAAACTGAAATTACATTTAAAAATTATGGCAAAGAATATGAGAAATGTGACCTTTGTAAAACCAATGCCACAAGCTCCTGTTACATATTCAATATTAGAAAAAAAAAAAAAAAAAAAAAAAAAAAACAAACTTGAATTCTTTGGGACTACATTCTCCACGTTCATAGTAGGCTATTTGCCACGAGATATAGAACATTTCTCATTGGCTTCACTCTACTCAGCATGTAATGCATGACCCCATGAAGGAAAACAAAGGGGACAACATTAATAACACTCTTTCTCGTCATTCACCATATACGCCATATGATCATATTAATCATCTTAAACATTTTCAACAAGAGGCACGTTGATATATAGTATGCTATGTCACAGAAGTCTTATTCATTCTTAATATCTTGCGCATTATCCTGTCCAGATATGTATAGGCTTATTCTTGCAATATTATTGTGGCAACCAACATTGCACTTCCACACAAAAAAAGGATGACAATGGTTGTTCTTTTATGGGTTTTGATGATCGAGCTTGTGTTTAAGACTAAAATATGATTCTCTTATGGATTGCCTATGCTTCCTGGCTTGCATTTTATGGTATTCGCAAGCATAGAGATATCGATGTAAGTTAATGAGGTTCTTGTCTTATATATCCTTGCTTCAGATGCACAACATCTTCGACTAAGTCTTGCTTATCTTTAAAGCAGTGGCCATCTTCATCCTTCAACACTTGCCCACAGGAGAATCAGGGGGCGGGTCCAAGGTTGTAGATTATGTGCTTATGGCCAAGCAAGATCTACACCTTATTATGCATCTGAGGTGGGAAAAGATAGCAAAGATGAAGAGGTGGATTCAGATCACGAACCCCTCTTCGTTGAGATAGACTGGCAACATGTGCAGACCCAATGCTGAGCTATATTTCATGCGCCTCAATTTTGCTTGGGTTACAAATCGAGAAGAATCTCATACTTAGTCGCTAACATGAAACTTATTGTAATTCCACATTTCCCACTTTAGAGCAATAGTGACACTTTGGTCACCATTCTTTTTGTGTGCATAAAGCATTATTTGGGAGAAGATGCACAATAAAGCCTTCGCGTTCAACCACCTTTCCTCGGAACAGGCAGTTTGATGTTGGATTTAAGGACTTGAATGCTGGCTCAGGCAGGTACTTGATCCCACTTCTAGATCATAGGCAATCAAATAGTCAAGAAGGCACAGTACATTGTGGTACATCAGGGGAAAACATTCTATCTCCATGATCATCACCCTCGGTCATTTCAGAGAAGATTATTACAAAAACATGTGCAATCTATGGAGAACATCTCTTTAGAACAGTAACTGCAATACCTGCTACAGCTTTATGATCCCATAAGGATCAGCCTAACATTAAACCATACAATTCGGTAGATATTCGTCGTGATTATCGTTTGCAAGTGTCTTATAAGCTACTTAGAATGCTAAATGGATTGCATGTCCACAGCTATCAATTTTTATTTGTAGCTAGCTGGTTATTGTGAACAGTTTAAAGCTAGCTAATCCAGGTACATGTGCAATATTGCAAGAAAGGCAAGTTCCATTTTTTTCGGTTGTTTTTAGCATTTGATGCTTATCTGAAAGGATTTCAATTTTATAGACCTCTCATTGGTCTAGATGGAACATTTTTAACAGCAAAATACCAAAGAATTTTGTTGTCTGCTATTGCTATTGATGCAATAGGGAAGCTGTTTCCTTTGGCTTTTGGAGTGTGTGATGTTGAGAATGAGGATAATTGGGTGTGGGGTTCATGCAGAATGTTGGCAGATATATGAATGTTTGCTAGAAATGACTTGACTTTCATTTCAGATAGGCAGAAGGGATTGCTGGAAGTAGTTTCATTAGTTTATCCTAGCAAAGAACATGCCTCTTACATGAGGCTTTTGGTGGATAACATAAAGAAAAAGTGTAACAATTATGAGCTTGTAAATTTATTTTGGAAGACGGCCTATGCAATGTATGTATAGATGAGATGAGAAAAAATTAGTGCCGATGCAACCGCATACATTCTAGATGATGCTCCATGTTACTGGGCCACTTCACATTTCAAAGATAAGCATTTCAAATATCTCACTTCTAATATCGCAAAGCCCTTAAATTCTTGGCTCTCAGAAGCTAGAGATAAGCCAATTATTACTATGCTAAAGAAAAATTTGTACATGGTTCTATGAGAGAAGGAATGTTGCAAATACTGCTATAAAAACACTTAGAAATGCAACACATGAATCTTTAGTTTCAGAAGAAGAAAGAGAAGTAAAGGAAGCGGGAAAATGTGCAAGATATTGTCAAGTTTTGCCTACATATGATCATGTGTTTAAAATACGGACATACAAAAATTCAAGGATAATGAATTTGTTGGCAAGAACATGTTCATGTAATAGTTGGCAGACATCTGGATTGTCTTGTTCTCATGCTATATCTGCAATATATTTCAAGAAGCTCCTTCCACAAGACTATGCACATGAGTGTTTCTCATTGGCCTCCTATTGAAACACTTATGTAGGAAGTATTTGTCCCGTGGTGGAAAGGGATGATGATACATTTGGACAGGTAACAAAATCGCTTCCACCAGAAAGCCATCGTCGAACTGGACGTCCAAAGAAAAGGTGCATTCGAATTGAATATGCATTGAAGGAGGTGCAAAAATTCACGTGTACTAACTATGGGGAACAAACATTGCACAATAGCCGAACATGTAGAAAACCTGCACGATTTTTGTGATCTTATCCTAATCTGACATGAAACTAATTGTACTCCTATCTCTAGTTATTCTTTTTTACGTTGAAGATAGCTTTCTCAATGGCTTTTTGATAATTTCAAAAATACAGGTGGCTTTTTTGTAATTTTTGAGAACATTAATGGTATATTGGTAATTTTCTCTATGAAGATTTTGCTAGCATTGCTTCAGTGCTCTATTAATTAAGATATATCCATTCTATGAAATGATCATCACCAATTTGCTTTTCAAGCTATGAAGGATGCTATGATTGATCCTCTTGTGATGCATTTACTTAAGTTTGGAGTACTCTAATTGATGTGTATTGATGCTAATGGTGCAGCTCTGGATGCAGACTTTTGATATAAAAGGTCATTCTATAGCTTATGAAAGTCACAATTTTTTGGAATTTGAAAGTCGCTTTAATGTTTATGATAAGGAAATTTTGGCTATTAGACATGCATTACATGTTGGGCTCTGTCGTTTATAGTTCGACTAATCATCATAGCATTTAAGCACATTGTCATCCGGGTAACGAGAACGTACTTGTTGATGCTTTAAGCCGACGAGAATATGAGGTATATTCTGTTTCCATTGTGCAGTTTTATCATTTAGATGAAATGAAACAACTATATGCAATAGAAATTATGAAGATTTTGGTTGATGGCTTCAACAGGTAATGCTTTTGGATATAAGAGAATCAATGGTTTCAATCAATAAATCAATCAATCAATATAAATGTCCAAAGTATGTATTGTTTATGTCCTGACAACTTACTCTTTAGAAATCCTATGCTAGTTATCGTGGGGTCATTCCAACTTTGGCTAAGATTGAGCCTTATTTCACTTGGTCTATTGCATTGGGATGTGATGGTTCATCATTTTTCTATTATGTTCAAAAGACTAAGAAAGCAAATAAAAACTCTATGGCAAGCAACGTAAAAGCTTAATTTTGTTCTTAATTGCATAAATACTGCATCCCAGAATTTGCTAGTATCCCACTTTGAAACAATAATTTTAGGTTAACCATGTATACAAAATATCTCTTTGAGATAAAAATTATCGTAGCAGTATAAGATGCTAACTTATTTGAGCAAGGAATAACTTGTCTATGCAAGGAAGTCAACAACAATCTACAATTGTCCAAATGTTAATCTTGCTAGGCTCATTGAAAATCAAGAATAAAAAACATAATAATTTGTGCCCACTTACTTTGCAGAATAAAAAAAGCAATGGCAGATTGATGATAATCTGAGGTGGTATATAGGATTATTTTCTTCTATCTTAAGGGGATTTATCAATGAACATCAGAGACATTTGGAACCTTGCTTATTATTGAGTTTGTCTATACTAAGATCATTTAGTTTACCATCAAAATGGCACGCTATCAGGCAGTCTATGGCCATTGTGTTCAAGAGCTACTCTTCGAAGAATGTGATGATGTTCCAGCTACCAATGATTTTATTCTCAGGATAAAGATACTTTAAATTTGCTCCAAGCTCACATTCAGTATCTTAAATCCAAGATACATTAAGCAATGACTTTTAAAGAAGAATATTTAGTGTGGTTGAGGATGCACAAATGCCACTTTATAAAGGATTGGCGCAAGAAAGACCTTAAGTTGGCACGTCGATTCCATTGACCATTTCAAGTCCTTAAGGTGGTCAATCATAATGGATATTGGTTGAGATTGCCTCAAGGTTGGAAATTAACGCATGTCATTAATGTCTCATTTTTAAAAGCTTATCAATTGGAAGGATTTGCCTCAAGTTGGGTGAATAAGTGAATCAGAATTGATTGAGGATTTCGAGTAGAAAATAATCCCCCCTCCTCCCTTCTTTTTTTAAAAGTAAGAGTAGATTTTTTTATTAATCAGAGAACACCATACAACATTCTGCTTATGAAGTAGTAGAATCAGTTTATAACATGAAACAAGGTAAATTAAAATACGTGCTCTCTAATATTGAGAACAACTAGGGATATCACAATAGTTTTAGCAAGGTTGAACTTTGAGATTGAAAATTCAAATATCAAATAAAGTAGGAGACTATTTTTTGATAATTCACGATTTGCAGTAGAGAGTCTGCAATCTATAAAATAAACGAAGTCTTATACATGATCCGATCTATCTCCTAGATAGATCAGATCATGCATAAGACATGAAGCCAATTTGCAAGTGTGAAGAAACACCACAATCCATACACAAAGTTCTTCCACGACTCCCAAATACATGCAAACAACAAAGTATCTTAAAAAAAAAAAAACTAAGTGTAGATCTTAAGCACGTGACAAGTAAAAGATTTGGTATTGAGCAGTCCTAGAAGGGATTCTATATGGAAAAACAATTTGGAAGCTCATTTTATATGGGAATAAGAAATGGAGTTATAATAGGTGTAAAAGAAATCAGTAGAGCCAAAGATACAACTCTTTGCACCTGCAATATTTTCTTCGAAGAGTCTATGCACATCCTCACTCTCCATGAGTTTAACAAGAATACCACGTAAGTCTGCAAGCATCTTGTGAGTATAACACATCTCTCTATATCTACTTAATTGCATGTCTCATTGAAAAGTGGTACATGATTAAAAAGTCATGCAAGCAATAGACCTAGACCACCTCTTTGCAAATTATTCTCGTCCAATCAGCCCCTCTAGCCATACATCTTAATATGTTGCCCTTGTTTCCTCAGGTGTAGCAAATCCACTAGTGTTTCTAAGCAACATTTGATTAGATTTATCAATAAGCCTTTGGAGCATGCTTCATGGATTTGTGGCAATTTATTAAAGGCCTATTGGGATATTCGTCAAGAATATAAAGACTAAAAGGCACGAGACACTGAAGAGGCTTCTATTAGTCTGTTGAAAAGAGGGTCGAAGAGTCTCGTCTGACAATATGTAATGCAGGTACTCAAATCTCTATACGGCTTCGCCTAAGGTTTTACAATATGAAATATGAACCACTACCAAACATTACAATGTCCTGATAGATAGATAGATAGATAGATAGATAGATAGATAGATAGATAGATAGATAGATAGATAGATAGATAGATAGATAGATAGATAGATAGATAGAGACAGAGAGACGAGAGAGACAAAGTGAAAAAGCGGGAAAAGCGCGGGGCGAGGGAGGAGAGACAGATAGACAGATAGACAGATAGCTAGGTAGGTAGGTAGGTAGCTAGGTAGCTAGATAGATAGATAGATAGATAGATAGATAGATAGATAGATAGATAGATAGATAGATAGATAGATAGATAGATAGATAGATAGATAGATAGATAGATAGATAGATAGCCCAAAAAGTATAAAGAAAAAGATAATGATAATGCCAATGATAAGAATGATTTGACCAATACAACCAGTGAGCTAACATGATTACTTTTCCTATTAGATCTATGTTTTTATCTATAACAAGCCATTCAATTATTTTAGGGGTATGGTCTATGGTTTTTAGAATTGCCATTTATACATCATATCAAATCTCTTTGGAACCCCCTATTATTATGCTACGTATTCTAAATCAGGTGCACCATTGGCTACCTCGGTCATCGGATCCATCGATTGTACGGCCCAGAGCATAGGTTGGGGCCTTTGGGCGCCTCTCGTTTCGGGATTATGGTCATGTATGATTGGATTGTCGGATCCATTGATCCTACGACTAAGATCATAGGTTGGGACCTTTGGGGAATTATGATCATTAATGATTTGACTACCCCGGTCATCGGATCCGTCAATCGTACGGCCTAGATCATAGATTGGGTGCCTCTTTTTGGGATTATGATCATTTATGATTGGGAACGTCTATGATTTTAAAATATGAAATATCGACCATAATCATAATTGGGAACGCCTATGATTTTGAAATATAAAATACAAGTTCATCTACAGTTTTATAATGTGAATTATAGGGATTCAAACCTGTATATGGTTTCGCCTAAGGTCTTACAACAGGAAATGCAAGAACTCAAATCCTTACCAAAACATATCAATGTCTTGATAAGAATGCTTTGACCAATACAATCAGCAAGCAAACATAATAATTTTCCTATTAAATTTATGTTTTTCTTCATAATAAACCATTCAATTCTTTTAGGGGTATGGTCTATGGTTTCTGAAATTCATACATCTATATCAAATCCCCATGGAACACCTCTGTTATTGTGCTATATATTGTTATAGGACTATTGTTATCACTAGACTAAATGCACACAAAAGCATTAAAAGAGAGGGTTTGGGGGGAGGGGGTAGGGTGGGGTGTGTGTGTAAACAAAAGCAAACTAGTAAGACGTTAGGTATACAACTTAGAGCAAATATGCCTGAGACATCTATTGCACACAACATCTTATTAGGGTTAAGTCAAGCATTGGAGTTAGGTTATGGTCTAAGTCATGCCAAGCATTGTATTTCCTTTACTCTGGCAAAAACAAAGTAGAGCAAAAAGCCATCCTCGGGCCAGAACGAAAAGCAAGAACAAAGCAGAACAAGAAGCCTTTGGGTGGAACAAAAAGCAGAATGGGTGTCTTCGATAATGCAAAGCAAGAAGCCTTTGGGTGGAACAAAAACCAGGATGGATGTCTTCGATATTCGTAGCTTTAGCGTTGCCCAGCTTAGATCTTTGCCCATCTTAGATCTTTGCAGATGCTGCCAATTTAGATCTTTGCAGATTCAAAAGCTCTTCGCCAGATCTAAAGATCTTACCGAATCTGAGCCTCATGGACACAACAAGCAAACATCAGTGCATTAGCGGCAGGTAAGATGAAGCAAATGCTTCTCCTTTTCTACAACAATGCACGAGACTTGATTCTTGGGTTGCTTCAACTTGGAACCACTACTACAGATTATGTTGTTCATGAATTGGGTACTATTTCGAGGACAATCCAATTTCCATGAATTGGCATGTTATTGGTATTGCATACAAGCAATAAGATCAATTTGATATGACAGTTAATGCAGTTGGAATGATCTTCAACATTTTTAAAATTGCGTATAGCAATGCATAAAAATGAAGTGATGATGTATTGAAAAGTTCATTCAATGCTATAAAAATGGATGGTTCTATATACGAGGTGAAAAAACATTGAGCATTAGAAAAACATTGTCTTTTTAAAGCATTGTTCAAGCTTTTTTAACAATCTCTGTCTACAATCACATGTAAAGCCCACCGACGGTGGGCAATTTACTACTATTGTTATAGGACTATGATATGGAGCATGCTAGGGGGAGTGGTCTAGAAAACTAAGGCAATGGGGCAAGATATTATACTCAAATCTTATGAGCAAAAGAATAGGAAAACCTCATGTAACTATCTTTGCAAAAAAGAGACGATATTTCCAAGAAAAGTTTCATGCAACTATACTTATACAAAAAGGACGATTTGGAGCGAGAATAGAGTTGACATGCAGAAAAGGCACGAACTCTTATTAGAAGGGCGGTTAACACAGACAGGGATCCGGGAGGAGAAGGACCTATTCATCAGCAAACCGGCATCAGCTGCGGCCTTTCCCATCGCTGCTGCCCATTCCGAACCCAGAAGTCGTGATCTGGACTGTGGTTCCCAGCTCCAACCGTACTTGCTAGCGTTAATAGCGTTGGAGACCCTGGAGCTTGAGATTGCTGCTGAATCTGGCTAAATTACAAAGAAGGTGATCTGTGCAGCCGAGATCCGGCATTTGATCCATGCTTTCTGTTGCGGCTACTCACAGGTTTCATTAAGCGAAGACTCCATTGAAGTTCCTCTTCCAATTCTCGTCTGGAGTTCTTCTGTTGATGTTGAAGACAGAGAGCAGATCCAAACTCAATTTCGGCTGCCCTAAGAACATTTGTGCTTGTAATCAGTGTGCAATGAGGTCACATGCTTAAGCAGAAATAAGCTGTGGCTGGAAACTATTAGTTCTAAGCCTTGGAAAAATTGCCTTAGTTTTTGTGGATCCGGTTAGGTGGAAACTGGATGCTCCAATCCTGGTTGTGGAAACCTTGTACAATTGCTCTTGAGAAGAGTTGTTATAGAACTCAAAGTATTATCTCTTCTGTTTCTTTCTATTCAATTGTTGATCTAAGTGGACAATATCTCTAAGAACACTTAAATCATATCAAGTGGTATCAGAGCGAGCCGATCCTCATACCTGATCAATGGCCCAACGCTTCAATGTTACTGAAGCACAATACCAGCAGGCCCTATCTAATGCCAGCTACATTGCATCCCAGCTAGCTTTGCCTATGCCTAGCAGTCAGCAAGAGTATGACAGGCAAGTGGAATTGCTGTCTATTCTGTATCGCTTCCTTCCAGATATTTATTTGCAACCTTCGCAACCACCTCCTCTGCCTAATGGTCCTCCACCAGTAACTCCGCCACCGCCACCTAAGCTGAGAAAATGGTTAGAGAAAGTAGACATGCCGTCTTTCAAAGGGGGAAAGACAAAGCCCGGCCAAGGTTGTCGATTTCATCGGTCGATTGGGAAAAGTTCTTTGAAGCGTAATGCGGGCAACGGATGTGGAAAGAGCGCAAGCCATGGATACCTATCTAAAAGATCAAGCCCAAGCATGGTGGCAAGGTAGACGAGAATGTGATCCCAAGATCACTGATTGGGAAAGTTTCAAAACGGCATTTGACGCACATTATTTGCCTTCTAATTATCACAGTGAGCTGCGTAGGGAATGGGATCTGAAAGGGGGGGAAAGAGAGTATTCAGTCCTACACTTCCAAATTTACTCATTTAGCGGCACTAATAAGGAATCTGGATAGAAAAGAGCTTCTGAGAAAATATGTCAGCGGATGTAGGGATGATATCTATGCGGAGATGGAGATATTTCATCCCAAAGATTTAAATGAAGCCATAAAACTAGCATCTGCAAACCTTTGTGATCCCCCCTTCTCCAAACGGACAATCCCTTAGGTAATGCTTTCCTCCGCATCTATAACAACCTCCTTTTATTTCCCTAGTTTCCTTCCTCAGGTCTACCGGACTTCCCTCTTCCCCTTCCTTTTCAGAACCATTACCGTTGCCGTTATTTTTCCTCTTCTTGAAGCTTCGGGAAGATTCCTTACTTCCATTCTTCTCTTTGCTACTCTTTTTATCCTCTTGATCATCTGAAGTGTCTTCATCCCAGAAATCAAATTTCCTAGTTTTGGGATCTATTTTCCGTTCCAAGGGGTGTACACATGCATGCTATTGAAGGTCCCAAGCTGGAAGATATACCTGAGACCTCTAAAGCTGCTGATGAGCGGAAGAAAGGTGTAAGCTTCCAAGATGAGGAACGAGCAAAGGCTAATGCCAAAGAACGGAAATGGCTCCAAATGGGAACTCTGGGGTAAACATAGTTAAAATTTATACCTTTACGGTAAGATTTGCAAGATTTGATTTGCAAGATTTGATTTGTATGTTGAATTTCGTGTGGAATGAAAATTAAATTACTACGTAAGTATGGTGCATTAGATGTAAATTTTGAAGAATGGAAATTGTAGTTGTAGCAATAGGCCTGACAAAATTTACATCAGTATCGCGGAGATACAATGATTGGGTATCGTGGAGATACTATATTATGGAGATACAATCAATAGTACCGCGGAGGTACAAGGATATATCGTACTGCGGAAGTACGCGGATATCCATAATTATTTCTTAAGTTTGCAGGGTTAGAGATCGATGCAATTTGGGAGCAATCATCTTGAGAAGGGATGGACCCATCTCAAGTGCATCGAAAGATCGCGGACGATCTTCTTTAAGAAGGGATGGAGTTGATATGGAGCATGCTAGGGGGAGTGGTCTAGAAAACTAAGGCAATGGGGCAAGATATTATACTCAAATATTATGAGCAAAAGAATAGGAAAACCTCATGTAACTATCTTTGCAAAAAGAGACGATATTTCCAAGAAAAGTTTCATGCAACTATACTTATACAAAAAGGACGATTTGGAGCGAGAATAGAGTTGACATGCAGAAAAGGCAACGAACTCTTATTAGAAGGCGGTTAACACAGACAGGGATCCGGGAGGAGAAGGACCTATTCATCAACAAACCCGGCATCATTTCGCGGCCTTTCCCATTGCCGCCCATTCAGAACTTAAGTCGTGATCCGGATGTGGTTCCCAGCTCCAACCGTACTTGCTAAGCGTTAATAGCGTTGGAGACCCCGGAGCTTGAGATTAGCTCTTGAATCGGCTAAATTACAAAGAAGGTGATCTGTGCGGCCGAGATCAGGCATTTGATCCGTGCTTTACATTCCGCTACTCCACCGGGTTTCATTAAGCGAAGACTCCATTGAAGTTCCTCTTCCAATTTTCGGATGCGAGTTCTTACGTTGATGTTGAAGGCGGAGAAAGAGGATCCAAACTCAATTTCGGCTGCCCTAAGAACATTTGTGCTTGTAATCAGTGTGCAATGAGGTCACATGCTTAAGCGAGAAATAAGTTTGGGTTGGAAACTATTAGTTCTAAGCCTTGGAAAAATTGCCTTAGTTTTTGTGGATCGGTTGGGTGGAAACCGGATGCTCCAATCTCGGTTTGTGGAAACCTTGCACAATTGCTCTTGAGAAGAGTTGTTATAGAACTCAAAGTATTATCTCTTCTGTTTCTGTCTATTCAATTGTTGATCTAAGTGGACAATATCTCTAAGAACACTTAAATCATATCAGACTATTGTTATCACTAGACTAAATGCACGCAAAAGCATTAAAAGAGGTTTTTTTTTTTTTTTTGGGAGGGGGGGGTGTGTAAACAAAAGCAAACTAGTAAGACGTTAGGTATACAACTTAGAGCAGGTATGCCTGAGACATCTATTGCATACAACATCTTAAAGACAATTCACAAGGATCTAAATGAAGGCTTTGCCTTATATTTAACTGCATTCAAACACATGTGAAAGCTACAAAGAACCTTAATTTACTTCAATTCTTCTAAGCCTTTTGGTAGACAACTTGATAAATGGATAGAAACTTTAACACCTCATGGGACCTAATGGGCATGACACGAGAGATAATGAAAGATAACAGATATATAGATGTAATGTAGGAAAAGGAGGTGATGGACATTGGTGACATGATTTTCAAAAAATAAATTCATTCTTTGATTTCATGTCCATTCCCCAAGTTACGTATTGTAATATGATCTTATTGCCAATAATCAACTTAATAGCAAGGGTTACTAGACAAAAGACAAGCTATATAGATATAACAATGAGCACAACATAAATTCTAATCAAATTCTAAACCTAAAATATTGATGAATCAAAATTGACATACCTTTGTATGTATAGAAAGAAAGTTGTATGGTCTTGGAAGCAATTAACCCAAATATTGATATAATAAGCATGTCTTGAACGTGTTAAGTCGATTTTGCAAATGTCAATATGTAAATATGGAATACTTAGCACAAGATGTAGTATGGATACTGCCCAAAACACGCTCCCACCAATCAAGTCCGTACAATCCAAATGTTATCTGATACATAAAATAGATGTGCTCGATCCTCTTGTATGAGGTCTGTGAATTTCTTATTCAAGTAAGTTACCCAAAATAAAAAATTCATTGAGAAATAAACATCAACATTGTAAATCAAATATGTAAAACCTTATTCTGTATATAAGGTATATAGGGTTCCCTATATAGCCTTGTTTGGCCATAAGCCATTCAAGCAAATTAATCTTAAAAGTAGACCATATTTGTACTTCTTGATGCTCACATGAAACATATGAATGATATTATCATGCTTTAAATATGTATTTATCACTATCTATCTTAAATACTGTATATAACCTAAGCATAACATTAGAATGCGATCATAATTTGTTCCATGCCATTATTATAAAGATCTCACACTCTTTGTTGTCACCATTTCTTCGCGTTGGATTGGTTCGTCATGATGCAGTTGCAAGGCCATGTGATCCTCTTTGGTAAATTTTTACGTTCTTCAAGCCAGCTTGTGCCAAGAGGAATCGCCTTACAAAAAATCGTAGATTCAATGTACGGTTTTGGCAAGGTCATTTATCATCTTTATTAGGTTTGTGTTACCTTATTCACACCAAACAATTTTCATTTTCAAAACCAACTATCATCAAGAAAATAGATGCAAGATAAAGAGTCTATACTGAATCCCCATATTTCAAAACTTCAGAAAAGGGTTGGTATAAGAAGGTGAAACTTCCATTTAAATTGTCAAGAGGTACATTGTTATGCTCAAGATGCTATATTGACCTTAATAGACATTATTTTCAACATGGTACTTAAGGAAATATTATTGTTGATGGTGGTGGGTGATAGTGGATGGATAAAGGCATCTGTAGTCATGCGGCAGAAGTGGTGGGTCTTCATTAAAGCATTCTTTCCATTCTCACGATATGATCTTTCACTATCAGAGGTGCCCTACCGTGTGTATGCGATTGTCCCTCAATCAATGATCCTACATATTCTAAACGAGGTGCACCCTGGACTACCACAGTCGTCGGATCTGTCAATCCTACGGCCCAGACTGTATGTTGAAGTCTCTGGACACCTCTCGTTTCGATTATGCTCATTTATGATTGGGGACGCCTATGATTTTAAGATGTCAAATACGAGTTTGCCTAAGGTTTTGATGGTATATCGAGCCTCTATACGGTTTCGCTTAAGGTTTTAGAATATGAAATACGGGGATTCGAACCTCTACCAAAATAACTCAATGTCCTAATAAGACTACTTTAACCAATCTAACTAGTGAGCTAATGTGATTATTTTTTATCTTAAATCCATGTTTTTTTTTATGATAACCCATTGAATTGTTTTAGGGATATGGTCTATAGTTTCAAGAATTATATCTATATCAAATCCCCCTGGAACCCCCTGTTATTTTGCTACATATTCTAAACGAGGTGCACCCTGGACTACCACAGTCGTCGGATCTGTCAATCCTACGGCCCAGACTGTATGTTGTTACATGAAATTTGGGGTGTGTGGGCAAAACCCTAATGAGAGAAAGTTGGCAAACCCTAGAGAGAGAAGACAGGAGGGTAGGAGGGCACTAGAGAGAGAAGGCAGGACTGCAATGGAGAGAGAAGTGAAGTAAAGTGAAATAGGAAATGATGAACACCATGTGTCCTATCATGCTTTTGACAATCATTCACGTGCGTCTTATATCAACCACGGTCATGTTTAAACCAAAAAAGATACACAAGATTTTTGTGGACTTAACGAATCTTTTCGTGAGTGTCATGTTAAAGCCACATCGAAGGAAAAAATACATGGAGTTTTTTTATTTCATGCTGGTTCAAACATGACCATGGTTGTTAAATAAGACGATCGATTCATTCAAGTGTTATAAACCTTTTTGGTAGGAATGAATACATGTGTCCAATGTCTATATTTGCCCCAACCATGACAATTAAAAATTAGATGTGAGATGGCACCCGCAAACAATAGTTTATTGAAGCATGTGGAGCATGATGAGCATGTGGATTATTATCAAAAGAGTCTATGCTTGAAAATGGCCGGAACCATTAGATCGAGAATTACAAAGGGTTTGCATATTTTAAAAGTTTTAGGCCAACTCGAAGAGTAGCATTCATTCTATATTAATAGAAGTTCTATCTATGCAACTAGCCATCTGAGTGCCAACAACATATTGAAGTTTTGGCTAGTTTTGGTTATGGCACCTGCTCAAACAAGGCCTCATGTTATCTTATTGTAAGATAGAATTAGATCTTGAATTGCAACTGATAGGTCTCCTCAAACATCAACATTTATTGTATATTAATAGCAGTTCTATACATGCCAATATCCATAGTGCATTAAAGAAAAACTGAAAATGGACTCGTGAAGCAAGGTTCCAAAAATACCTTGTAAGCCCTTTTGTTTGCCTCGTCCAATTTAAAAATTGCTGGTCTAAATTTCTGGTGCCGGAAAATTTTCGATAGAAAAAAAAAAAATATATAGTTTAATGTAAAATCTGATAGAAAAAAATATATAGTTTAATGTAAAATCTGGTATATTTGTATATTATTATGTTATATATTATATGAAATATATATTTTACATAGACGGCAAATTATCTGGAAGAGCTTAGAATATTTATTGAGCCAACATCAAAAGACTGAAGTTTGCTGAAGCCAACAAAAGACAAAAAGACAAAAGACTTAAAAAAATACTCAGAATGGACTTTGAGCAGGCGCTGCTCAAAGAAGGCCTCATGTTATAGGCTTGCCATTTTCTGAGATAAATCCTCTAATGCGTTTGGGCAGATTCTCACAACAAAGGGACTTTGTTTAATGCGTTTTTTGAGAACGGAACAACAGACTGAAGTTTTGGCTATGGCGCCTGCCCAAAGAAGGCCTCATGTTATCGTCTTGCCATTTCCTGCAGATGGCCACATAAATCCTCTAATGCGGTTGTCCAAAATCCTCACAAAAATGGGATTTTCCATTACTTTTGTCAACACTCAAGGCAACCATGAAAGACTGTTGGACACTGCCAAGCAATCAGGAATATCTGTGGACCAAGATCCCAGTTTTAAGCTTGTTGGGCTTGCCGGATTTTCTCATGAAGAAACCAAAAAGCTTGCTGGAATGAAAGGTGTTGAGCTCATGATGGCCAGTGTGGAGAGTCTGAGAAAACCCTTCGAAAACCTTGTGGAGCAGGAACTGGGGAAAAATCCTTGCTCTGTGGCATGTATAATTTCTGACTTCTTTGTATATTGGTCTTCTCAGGTTGCAGACAGATTTGGCTTAGATATGGCGACGTTTTTTCCTTCAAATGCCATCAGTCATCTTGTACTTCAGAACTTGGAGGAGCTGAGAGCCCAAGGTCTGGTCCCCATTAAAGGTGAAAAACAGATCTCAGTTTTAAGTTACAGGTTTTACAGATCTCAGTTTTTATTTAGCTTAGCGTTACAATCACAGAAAGCCAGTCAGTATTCCATCCACTACAGAGCAGTTTGGTTTTAATTTGGGTTTTTTTTGCTGCAGATCCAAGTGCAAGTAGCACAATCCCAATTGCGTTTTCAAGCGATCTGATTTTGATGCAAAACGAGATCCCTATGATAGTGCACGAAGATTCCCTTTCTGTAGAATACTTTTGCAAGTGCAAAGCCAGAGCAGGAGATTGGAATTTGGTAAATTCTTTCGAAGAACTAGAACCCAAAGCAGTAGCAGGAATGCGGAAAATATTACCCAATTACTTGCCTGTATCGCCAATGCATCACTACGCGGTTTGTAATGAAATGCAAGGGAATGAAATTGGGTTAACAGTGGAGGACAGATCGTGCATGGGTTGGCTTGATAAGCAGGCAGAAGGGTCGGTGCTGTATGTGTCGTTTGGAAGCGTATCAGTGCTGGGAAAAGAGCAGCTGAGAAATATTGCGAAAGGGGTAATGGATAGCAAGGTTCCATTTCTGTGGATACAGAGGCCGACTCTGACAGGGGAGGAAGAAGATCTGGGTTGGATTTTTGAAGGGCTGAATGAGGAAGAAGGTATTGTGGTAAAATGGGCACCCCAGATCGAGGTACTCCGACATCGTTCCGTTGGTGGATTTCTTAGCCACTGCGGATGGAACTCGACCCTAGAAAGTGCCTGCGCCGGAGTTCCAGTGCTTGCATGGCCCCTTTTGGGCGAGCAGAATTTGAACTGTAAATTGATTGTGGAGGAGTGGAAGATTGGGTTGGATTTTAGAGGCGCTATCAGAGATGAAGGCGGATTGGTGAGTGCCCAAGATGTGAAAAATGGTGTTTTGAGGCTGATGGAATACGAGGAAGGCAGAGAATGCCTCAACAGAGTTCGAGAAATCAGAGAAATGGGGATCGCAGCTGCCCTTCCTGGCGGTTCCTCCAGCATTAACCTTCAGCTATTTGCAGATGCATTCATAATGAAATGAAGCCTTCTAATCAAGTAATACCATACTACTAGTAAATATGCCCCGTGTGTTACGTGTGTTTTCCTAAATTGTACTCGTTTGGCGAGTGCTTGATGACAACAATTATTCAACTGATGTTCAGTTTGTTAAGTCTGCTTCTGGGAAGGTACTTCGTTATCCTTTCCTTTGGATGTTTTCTGCCAGCCATTCTTCTAACTGATCTTGGATGTCTCCATCTGTAGAGCCATGTTGGGGAAACTTTATAAGAGAAGGGCAATACAGCACATATCTTATACGCCTGAGGTCTCAAACATCAAACACAAAATTAGTATGCACATCCATACGACATAAGCCACCCTAGCCCATTTCTGCTTCATAAATGTTCCTTTTGTGAGCAGACAACTGACATAAGCCACCCTAGCCCATTTCTACTTCATAAATGTTCCTTTTGTGAGCAGACAACTGTGGAATAGTAATGAATGCAACATTGTTGTTGCCCTTAAACATTAAAATGACATCTCGCCAAATTGAGTAGCTAGCTCACTGAATGCAACTATGTTCCCAATTAGCCTATAGTATGAGGCCACAACAAATTTCACAATCAGAAAAGCTCACTGTGAAGCTCTCTACGGGAAGTGGTTCATTGATCTATAAACATGGAAACTCAAACACCTTATAAGTTGTAATTTAATTCAAATGGCATTTCTTAACATCTTGTCACGTCCAATATCAAATGGATTTTTAAAGCAGCATTGCCATTGATAAGATAAGATAAGATGCATTGCCATTGCCATTAAAGCAGCCAATAGAAGGTCCATTTAGGCAGAGCACAATCTATGCTTTTCTTGGATAAAAGCTCCCCTTGGCCAACACTCCTTGCTCCATTGCCATTAACTTTCATCTCTGTATTATAAGAACTAAATGTTAGGCCACAATAGGAAAACATGGGCCTTATTGAAGTGCACTTAGAACCTGCTCTTTGATAGGCCATTGGCAAAGATTTAAAAAATCAGATGTTGTACCTGCTCTTTCATAGGCCGTTGGCAAAAATTTAAAGAATCAGAGATTGTTTTGAAGCTGCTTTCGCTTCAAAGCTCAATTTCAATCGTTCCTTATTATAAACAAACTTGCAGTAATTTACGATGTTGAAGGATTACCATGCATGAGTATGGGAATCAAAATGGTCATACGCAACTCACCTCTTGCTCAAGATTAGAAGAATATCCATTTCGAATTTCAAAATACCAAGGACCAAATATTGCTGACGAAACAAAGCTGTGTATTGTTCATATGCTGAATGCACCAAGCATCTTTGGGTCAAAGCATGGAGCTGGGGGGCATTTTTGCGCCAGCCAAGCACCCCTTAAGCACTTAATACTGAAAATTTTGCTTATTTTTATCTTTTTTTCTACAGCTCCAATCAAGCTGAAATTTTGTATTCAAAGGCGTAATATGAATCACCCACTAAGCACCATGTGTCGCTGACACAAAAAGTGTCCCCCACCCCCATGCTTTGACCCCTTTGTCCAATACTACTTATAGCAACCTGTGTGAAGGTAAATACATATCTATATGCAGAAGTAGAAGCTATGAAGGCATCTCATTCTAATTCCTAATAAAGCATGGACATTCCTCAATTTCTTCAAGTTTTTATCTAAAGGTGCTATCATATTGACGTACTGTGAAATATTTGGCTTTATAATACATTAGGTGCATCTCTTTTTGGTTTTTGTCTTGGAAATGATGCCAATGGTCCATGGAATCTTGCCATTTCACTCCTCCTTCACACTGTTGAGAACTGCTTTAATGATTTCTTATGCAATTTATAAATGGCAAGATCGAGTACTTATAATCAACAAGGAAAACATTGCACTTGTTTTTTTCCTAAATTGTACTCATTTGGCAGAATGGACAACTGTTGCTCAGGATGTGCTTGATGACAACAATTATTAATCTGATGTTCAGTTCGCTAAGCCTGTTTCTGGTCAGGTCCCCAAAATGTTTCTGTACTGTTCATGAATATAGGAAAGATTAGAAGAACATGGATCATCTTTTGTGCTCAATCTTACCCCATACTCCAGTGGAGTTCCAACCGTATTGCAATTTTGCATATCTAACCTGTGCAACCAAGGAGATCTCTTGAGGTATGGATTTCAATTCTGTTCCATCTGATTTTTCTGAGTATGAGGAGGATTATGATGTGGTTCCCTCCACCCAAATTTGCTTGTGGCCATGGAATGCAACAGACAATTTGCTTGCCAACAACAGATAATCTGTATGATACATTGAAATATTTGCTCGAAATCATCCTCCCCATCATCCCGTTCACCGTAATTGAGCACAGGAAGATGATCTTGAGCCATGGAGAATTCAGTAATTTGAAGAACAAGCCAGAGGAGATAGCTTTCAGGGAAAGGGAATATCGATTGTTTTTAAGCTAACTTAATGGCGGTTTTTAAGCTAGCTTAATGGCGGTGGGAATTCTGATGCTAAAAACACGTGGCCCCATGTGAATACGTGGTTGAATAAGACGTTCAGCACTGACCATGATTACTCAGCCCGGAGTCGGACGCACTCATCCACGTGAACCCTAGATAGGTGGAGTCGATTTAAGAAGGAGGATGTTAAGGAGAGCGACCGATTAGAGCATAGGGCATTCCGGATCAGGGAGCAGCCAACCAAATTCAGATCTGATTAGGAGCAGCCGACCATCATTTAAGAGATCAGTGAGGGCAACGGATTCGGGGCAGACAACCTTATAGAGCAGAGAAATAGATTGATTACAGAGGCCAATCGACCAGAGCAGGGAAGTATATCAGACCAAAGGGTTTCGGATTATCAGATCGAATCCATTCCTTCTGCTCCTATTCTGTTTGTGCACCCCCGTTGAAGATGCAGATTTTCGTGAAGAACTTTGTCAAGCCGCCAGAAGATCTTCTGATATATTCGTAGCCCTAATAAGACTACTTTAACCAATCTAACTAGTGAGCTAATGTGATTATTTTTTATCTTAAATCCATGTTTTTTTTTATGATAACCCATTGAATTGTTTTAGGGATATGGTCTATGGTTTCAAGAATTATATCTATATCAAATCCCCCTGGAACCCCCTGTTATTTTGCTACATATTCATATGTGGGTAGGACGTAGAAAGGCATCATAAGAAATATCAAATGACGAAAGGCCTAGAGTAGAATAGTCCATGCGAGCAATTGACCTATAAGATACCACACCACATTACTGCAAAAACATATTGGGTGTTAATAAAACAAAATAATATCAAATGCTTATCAAACCTAAGCAAACAATTCTCCATCAATATCAATAAAAAATGTAATTCCGGTAAGGAAGTTGTAAGAATGAACATCACTTATATAGGTGGCTCATCCCTTCCCAGAATGCCGATCTGATGGCTTGGATCGATGTCATAATCATCAAATAAAATAAACCGTTACCAAATGCACATACAAATTGGTTGTTCTTCATAGCCTATGTCCAGAAGAGCAATAATGTTCAATCTTTAGTAAGGCAATCTCCGATGTAATTGCAAGAATCTATAATTAGGCATTGAAATAACATATTAGCCCCAGTATTTGGACGGAGTTACAATATGTAGCATAATAACAGGGGGTTTTCTTTGTGTTTTTGTACGCTTTTCACAAAGGTTTTCCTATGATTTCGTGATGTATTCAAATGGATGTACTAATACGTACATCTAGAGTGCACCATTTCTGAGCCATTGATTTTAGCCTTTTTTTTCCAATGGTCAACAATCAATGGCTCACAACAAAAACCCTTTTTTTGTGCGTGTGGTGCATAATGGTCAACAACCAATGGCTCACAACAAAAGCCCTTTTTTGTGCGTGTGGTGCATAATGGTCAACAACCAATGGCTCACAACAAAAGCCCTCTTTTTGTGTGTGTGGTACATAATGGGCACATGAAGGGCTTGAAGGGCGCATGTAGTGCAGTTTCCCCACCGGCAACACATTTCTTATCATAACTTTTGATCCAGAGCTCTGTTTGAGATGATTTTTTATTGTGTTGGAAAGCTCTCTCCGAGATCTTTTTGATAGTGTATGATATGGATATATTTGGTCAAGTTATCTATGCTAAAACATTAATTTTCCAGCCGGGTTTGGTAGGCTTTCACATCCTACCAGCTGATTAATACAGGATTGTGCTATTGGATATTGTTTTATGGCTCATTCCGAATGAAGCTTGCAAAAAATTACCATCCCTTTGGTTTGGGTGCATATTCACACGGGGGGTGACGTTGGGCAGTGAGAGTCCTCATAATTGTATTTTGCACGTACGAAATCAACACCATATAGTATTCCGCTTGAAATCTTATAGTATTTTGCGAATCTTGTTATACATTATAGCAAATTTTGTACTTGCATACCCCACAAATGAGGAACTTTATGTACGGTGTAGATTAAGGAATAAGGGGTGAATATGCCTATCCAATAGCTCTCGTTTCCCAGAGTCACCCCCCGTGTGAATATGCACCCAAACCAAAGCCAGACTTTTCATCTTGCAGAGGGATGATCACTTTGGACTATCTGGAGAAGACGAAAACTGGTAATCTTCAAAGGTTTGGATGTGGCAGATAACTGTGTTCTTTAAGAAGCTCAAGGTCACATTGCTAAGTCGTTACCATTGTTCTTCACTTGCCCCTCGTAAGAGGTGATTGATTGTTGAGGAGTATTTAGATGTGCGCTCTTATGCTTAGGCAGGTTGCTTCATTTGGTGGGTCTCTGCTTATCTACTGAGATTTTATTCTTGTTTTTGCACTTATACTTGTATTGATTCTTTGATTAAATAAAGGCTGAGTGTCCTTCAACTATTCTATTCTATTCTATTCAATAAGAAAAAAGAAATCGGCTCAAACTAGCTTCAGACGAAAGCCCTAGTAGCATGATTATCTACCTCAGTCAATCCCGTGATAGACTTATCCATCTATACATGGACTAGGCTAATCCAAGTTCGTACTCCACATCCATGGTCTCTGGCACTTATCAAGGCATACAAAACCAGCTTAGTATTATAAGCCTTAAACAGCAAATAAGATTCTAATTTCAAAAAGATTGATGTAATAAATTCAATAAGTCACTTTAAATTTTATCTCTTACAGAATTGTGCCTGTACATACAGTTCTGAATATCAAAACACCAACGATTGAATTTCACTGGTGCATGTTTAATCTATGATTTATACTAGAGCATTCAGCCCATAAGTTCCCAGAAAAGGGGAAGAAGACTCTACTTTATATTGTCAAAGCATAACCCTGTTTTAGTCACAAGTACAAGAGCTTAATCTGCTATAATTCACATCATATTTCCCAATACTAAGACTGAAATTTCGGTGATAGTTGAAAGGGATCAATGAGAGGATGACTTACTTATAATATACAGTCATTAAGTATGTGTAGCACCCCTTATTTGATATAATCGCTTATTTCATATAATCGCTTCATCTAGACTGCTGGTCTAGAGAATATAACAAAGGATATACCATATCCTCAAACCCTGGCCATTAAAAGAAGATGGGGTCAAACCCCAATTTCCACGTTAGCCTAAGCTTTTGAGGCCATGGTCTCAAGTCAATGATACAGTCAATCATTCAGGATTTATATAAACTGTCTTCCATAAGGAGCCAGCAACGCAGTTGTGCAAATAACATACATTTGAATTACAAGAATAAGTAAGTACACCATAAAGTCTGATACAACTCTGGACAACATTTCAAGCTGCCATTATGAAGACCATCAACAACACAACCCGTGAAGACCATCAACATCACAGTTGATAAGAGTGCAACAAATTGAACTTGCTGAATCAACACGGAGCTCTGTCAAAAAATGACTATCAACCCTTTTAATTTGGGATTTTCCAGTCTGGAGGAAAAACATTTAGAATTTTGTTTAAGTGCTTCCTAAGGTTTTGGGGTTTCTATATGACGAAAAAGAATCCGGTGTTCCAAAAATCAGGAAATATTATTTAGGTGTGATTTAGGCTCCCATTTTTCCCTTTCGAATCTCGGGCAAATCGATTTGCCCCCTTTCATTTTTCCTATGATTTCAGATTGATCCTGGATTAGATTATGGTGCATGGTTACAAGTGGCGATCTTGGTGTGTATCCCAGCTCATGGATGGATTTACAGCTACAATTCATAGATCATAGAGTAGGTCCATGCCAATAGTTGTTGGATCTAGACCATAGCTATGGTTCTCCTTCACATGATGGTAGATACGTCTGGAACCATCATTATTTTTGCTATGCTATAGAGCAGTCTGATTGTTTTTGTGCTTTGTGCAGAGCCGAATATTTGTTGTCAACTTCCACTTCGTCTGTTACGTTTTACGCCATCTCTTTGACTCGATATTTCTTATATATCACACAGCATCGTCTGCATCGATGCTCTTCTGTTTAAGGTCCAAAATTAGTTTAACTTTTTCTGTTATTTCTTTACTTGCATACATGAATGGCATGTTGGAGGTGTATATATCCATGTAGCTTAGATGCATTGAATGGGAGGGAAATTCATAATTGGGATGGGAGGCTTCTCTTTACCAAATTGAATGGGAGGCTTCTCTTTACCAAATTAGGCACCATTGCATATAAGGGACCACCTAGATAGTCAGTGCATATTTTTATTGAATAATATCCGTATCTATGATTTGCATGTAGTGTAGTTTTGAAAGCTATTAAGATGCTCAAGATGCCCTTTTGTATCTATGATCTGCATGTACTTTTGTATATCTTTATTGGTGTTTGTTTCTAGGCAGTAATGGATAGCAATTGGCAAATTACTCAAGAGTATATATCTTTTGCTGAGATGTGCCAAGTGTGACGTTCCAGCATAATATACATTATATCTATGAATATAAACCATGACCTTAACTATGTTTTCTTTACATATAATTTTGTCCCCACAATTGCATCATCAACAAACCAGTGCAACAACCCAAAAAAAGAACTAATCATCAGAGTTCAATCTAATTTGCATGCAGCTAGAGCACCTAGGAATGTTGAGGAATAAGGACAACGTGAACAAGAGCGTACTCCACCAAGGCGTTTCCAGCCAAGAAATCTGTACCAAGAGTTTGATGCAGCAACACCAGAGGAAGAGCTATCCCAGATTAGGTCTGGCATTCATGAGATAAGGGCATTGCTGGCAGGAGCACCAACAGGAGGGCAGGATCGGAATGTGCCATTGCCAGAAACACCAGCCGGCCGAACAGTGCAGCAAAGGAAGAGAAGCCGGAGAAGAAGATCTCCTAGCTCGGGGTCCTCCGACTGTAGCTCAGACTCGAATTCCGGATCAGAAGAGCGGGAGGAGGAGAGACGGGACCGTCGGGAGGATCCAAACTGTGACAGGGGCAGGTCACAATCTGATTATCAGAAGAAGGTTGACTCCGCGCTCAGCAATGTATGGAAAGCAAGGAAGCTAGAGCAATTCTCAGGGGATAGCAGGTCAGGAATGGAAGCAGAAGCTTGGTTGGATGAGATAAGAGAGTATGGCAACGCTTATGGCATGAAGGACAAGGACAAAGGTAGAGTAGCTACAGCCAACCTGAAGGGAGCAGCAACGCCAAAGCACGTGGACTAAGCAGGGATAGTTGCAGGTTCAAGAAGTTTGCTAAGGCATTCAAGCGTCATTATGTGCCAAGAGAACATAAGTGTCACATGATGCAGCAGTTTTACAGGTTGCAGCAGGGCAACAAATCAGTTCAGAAGTACACGGAGGAATTCATGAGACTAAGGCTATATGTGCCGAAGTTGAGTGAGAGGCACGCGGGCGAGGGTTATATCGAAGGATTGAATGAAGAGATCCGGAAGCTAGTAAGAGCAATAAACCCTAGGACGGTGTCAGAAGCAGAATCCAAAGCAGTCAGCCTGCAAGGAACGCTACCCCAAGAGCATGCACCAAGGCAGCAGTATTACCAGGATAAAGGAAAAGGCACAGGAAGTTATAGCCCAAGAGCGGCAAGCCCAGCAGCTAGCAGACCTCAATATAATGCTAATTATGGGAAGCAGGGCAATGCAAACTTTGGCAAGCATGACAAGAAACAGGTGACCTTCAAAGAGCAAGGAGGGGATTCCAACTACTCCAAGGCAGTGAAACAGTTTTTGCAATCCATTCCCAAAGAGAAAAAGCAGGAGTGCATAGAAAAGCAGCTGTGCTTTAGGTGTTTCCAGCCAGAGCATAGGACAAACAACTGCCCCTTGGTGATGAACGCGGCACTAGCGGAGATGGGATGGGAGACACCCACGGACGCTGACGAGGAGGACGCACCAGACTATATCCAGGGTGAGTGCCATATTTTTGCCGCCATTGACACTGAGAACGCCGAAAGCCAGTATCAAAAGTCATCTCGACAACCGGAAAAGCCCAAGCAAAATCTTTCATAGTCTTGATAGATACAGGGAGCACCCATAACTTTGCGTCGCCAAGGATGGTACAGATGTTGAAGCTGAAGCCTTCGAAGTCTAAGCCTAGGCCAGTTGTCTTGGCTAGTGGAGCAGTTCGACACACAGCAGGGAAGAGGATCAACTTCAACGTAGACTTGCCAGGAATCAATGTAGCACTGGGAGCCGAAGTGATGAACATCGGCAAATATGATTTGATAATAGGCATGGAATATCTTGGACCAGCAGGAGCCGTCATTGATTGTGGGGAGCGGAAGGTGAACTTAACAACGCCAAAAGGCAAAATCATTGAGATAACAGGTAAGGAAGTCACCCCAATCATGCAATGCATGTCTAGTGAGAAGTTACTTAAATGCATAAGGAAGGAGCAAGTGGCTTATCTTCTTAAACTTGAGGTCGACAACCAAGAGTCAGAAGAAGAGAAAGAGGCCAAAACATTGAGCAAGCTCCCAAAGCCTATAGCAAAGTTGGTGAAGGAATTCCATGACTTGTTTCCTGATGAGATCAAGCAGCTTCCACCCTACAGAGGAGTCGAGTGTGAAATAGCACTTGAGCCAGGGACTAAGCCAACAAGCAAGGCGCCCTACAAAATGTCGACTCAAGAGTTGACGGAATTGAAGAAGCAACTGCAAGAATTGCTAGACCTAGGGTTCATAAGACCTAGTGTCTCTCCTTTTGGAGCGCCTATACTTTTTATGAAGAAGAAGGATGGAAGCCTTAGGATGTGCATTGACTATCGTCAATTGAATAAGCACACCATAAAAAACAAGTACGCCTTGCCTAGATCAGATGATCTCATGGATCAATTGCAGGGAGCGAAAATCTTTTCCAAGATAGACTTGAGGTCAGGGTATCACCAGATAAGAATCAAAGAAGAGGACATCCACAAGACAGCATTCAGGACAAGATATGGACACTACGAATTCACGGTGATGCCATTCGGTTTGTCGAATGCTCCGGCAACTTTCATGAGGCTCATGAACGACGCGTTCCGTGAATTCCTAGACTCTTTCATCATAGTCTTCTTTGATGACATTCTAGTTTACAGTAAGTCCCTAGAGGAGCATGCCCAACACTTAAGAAAGGTGCTTGAAAAGCTAAGAAGGCATCAACTCTTTGCGAAGCTATCCAAGTGCCACTTCGCAACAGAAAGAGTGGAGTACTTAGGGCATGTGATCACAGCAGAAGGCATCTCCACGGACCTTGCGAAGATCGAAGCAGTGATTGATTGGCCAGCACCGAAGAACACCCATGAAGTAAGGAGTTTCCTTGGCCTAGCAGGATATTATAGGAAGTTCATCAAGAACTTTGCTAAGGTAGCAACGCCATTGACGGACCTCACCAAAGCGGGAAAGACAAAGGATTGGGCAAGTCGTTGGCAAAAGAAGGCCCATACAGCATTTGAGACCTTGAAAGAAGCTTTGACAATAGCGCCAATCCTAGACTTGCCAGATCCAGCCAAAGATAAGCTTGTGGCGACAGACGCTAGCAGGATAGCAACAGGTGCAGTCCTCATACAGGAGGAAAGGGTAGTGGCCTATGACGCGAAGAAGATGAATGAGCCAGAGCAGCGCTACCCGACGCATGATCAGGAGCTTCTGGCTATAGTAAGAGCTTTAAGAATTTGGAGGCACTATCTGTTGGGAAGAAGGTTCCAGCTAGATACGGATCATCAAAGCCTTCAATACATTTTTACACAACTACTTCTCAATTTGAGACAAAGGAGGTGGATGGAATTCCTCGAAGAATATGACTTCGAGATAATTTATAAGCCATGTAAGCTCAACGTAGTTGCAGATGCGCTTTCTAGGAAGCCATTGAAGACGAGGACGCATTGCAATGCCATATCAATGCTCACAAGTGAGTATGGCAAGAAGATCGAAGAAACCTTGCCAATAGATCCCGACTTTAAAGAAGTTTAAGGAAGTCTTTGCAAGGAGGCCAGGACTGATAAGGAAAGGGAGATGTTCAGGCACTATAAGAAAGAGGGTAACTTGCTATACCATAAAAACAAATTGTGTGTACCAGAAACTTCAGAAGTAAGGAAGCTAATCCTCCATGATACACACAATAGTCCAATAGCAGGGCATGCAGGGTTTATGAAGACGTACTTCAAGATTAGAAGTAGCTACTTCTGGCCCGGCATGAAGAAGGAGATAGCAAGGTACATTCGTGAGTGCCAGATATGCCAGCAAACAAAGGTGGAGCAACTCTGAATCCCAGGAGCCTTGGAGTCGTTGCCAGTGCCAAATGCTAAGTGGGAAGTCATACGCATGGACTTCATTACAGGGCTCCCAAGAACAGCAAGAGGCAAGGATGCCCTGATGGTGGTGGTCGATAAGTTGTCGAATATGACACACTTCGTGCCGTGCAGGACAACAGATACAGCATTGGATACTGCCGTCCTATTTATTAAGGAGATTTTTAGACTCCACGGCATGCCGAGGGAGATAATCTCGGATAGGGACTCTAAATTCATGAGTGCTTTTTGGCAGGACCTATTCACCACCATCCAGATGAAGCTCTCCATGAGCACGGCATATCATCCGCAAACAGATGGCCAGACGGAGCGAACCAATAGGATCATCGAAGATATGTTAAGAAACTATGTTTGGAACAAGCAATCTAAGTGGGATGATTTCATCCACTTAGTAGAGTTCGCCTACAACAGTACCAAGCAGGAGTCATCGCAGATGTCTCCATTTATGATCAATTATGGGTATCAGTGTCTTACCCTAGATACTTGACATAATCCAGTGTCCAAGGTAGAAGTCTCCCAACAAATGCTTTCGGAGATGCAAGAGTTGGTGGAGGAGGTAAGAGGTTACCTCCTAGCAGCGAGAAGTAGGCAGAAAAGCATCGCCGACAAGCATAGGACAGTAAGAGAATTTCAGGTGGGAGACAAGATGTGGTTGAAGATCAAGGTGAAGCAGGCCAAGCTCCGCATCAGCAATTGCAAGAAGCTTGCTCCAAGATGGGCTGGACCTTTCAGGATAACCAAAAGAGTAGGTACCCACTCCTACAAGTTGGACCTGCCAGCACATCTAAAAATCCATAGGGTCTTTCATATAAGTCTCCTAAAGAGGCACACTCCTAATCCAGAGGAAGTATTGGAGACAACTGAGTTACTGGAAATGACGGACGACCAGCTTGAAATCGTCCCAAAGGTTCTTCTTGACAGGGCTTATAAGAAGACAAGAAGATCCAAATTTCTCCAATACCTTGTGAAATGGACACACTTACCTGTGGAAGACGCTACGTGGGTACTACAATCAGATTTGGAGAAGCAGTACCCCAAATTCATGGAGCAATGCAAGGGTCGGCTCGTCACCGACGTAGTCGACATCGACTCGATAGGTGAGTGGAAGGTAGATTAAAAAGTCTACTTCCGTCCCACGGAAGTAGACGACCTTGAGAGATAAAAGGTCATTCAGGTATGCATTGATAGGAAAGCACATCTAGCCAATGCCTACGACGGGGAGGACTCTATCCTTCACGCCCAAATATGGGAAGGACGCTATCCTCCACGCCAAAGGCAACTAAAGGTGTAGGCATGAGCGAGCATCCTAGGCATGATAGGGCGCTGTCTCCACGGCCACGATGGAAGAAACATAATCTTCCTATGCCGGGAGATATACCTTGCATTCATGTAATTGTATTTAATGGGTGGTTCCCTAACAACCAACCTTTATAATAATTAAATGTGTACTAATGTAGTGTTGGACCTGCAGGCCAATAGGAGAATCTAGCGGCAGGAATGTCACACTGCGAAGACTTGCAACACATAATTTTTGTCATGATGTGTTGTAAGGGAACGACGTGGAACCTTAAGTAGGAAATTTTGGAGCTATGTTAATAATAATGGTATAAGCCATAAAATTTTTGTGAATAATAGATGATGAAGTAGAGGACGAAAGAGCCTCTCACTGTAGTACGATATTATACAAGGATATTTTATGATTAATTAAAATATTACCTTGAAGTAATTGCATTATAAAATTGTATGTATATTAAATGTGATTGCAGGATATGCAGGTTTCCAAGGTGGGGAGATGCGTGATGCTGAGGACAGCATCAAGTCAAGGTGGGGAGAATGTGACGTTCCAGCATAATATACGCCCCGAATACATATATTATACTGCCACGTCACCCGTACATGTCACGGATGACATGTACTTGGTAGCCGTAATAGGTTGCACCTAGGGGGCAAGAGTTGCACCTAGGGGGGCAACTTCGAATGTTGTGCATGTTAAATAAACATACACAATTATTAACCCCATGGACCCCATTGCCAAATGGCTAAACCCCATTTGGCCAATGTTTAAACTAACCCTAAGGGTTTCTATATAAGGGCTTCCCCTTAAACCCTAAACCTTTTCTTCTCTTTGCATTTAGGGTTTTTCTTGGGCTCCCTTTGTGACGTTCCAGCATAATATACGCCCCAATACGTATATTATACTGCCACGTCACACATACATGTCACAAGTGACATGTACTTGAGAGCAGGACAACGTTGCACCTAGGAGCTAAAGGCTGCACCTAGGGGGCAACCTTGGATGTTGGGTATGTAATTAAACATACACAACAAAAGGTTCCTTCTTCATCCATTTCCAAATGGCTTAAAGCCATTTGCCCATGTGGATGCCCTAACCTAGATAGGGTCTATATAAGGGCTAAAACCCTAGACCCTAGCTCTCCTTTCACTTTGCCAATTAGGGTTTTCTAGAGCTTCCTTTCCTCTTTCGCATTCAGGGCTTTCCTGGGCCAATTCGGCCAAGGTAAGGTTCGAAATCGCATTGCCCGGAGCTCGAAAAGTCGGTTTGCACAACAAAGTTCTTTGAGTAGCGGTTTCTTCGACAAGATCGGGGAGCATGGGCCCCGGGGATCGGGGAGCAAGCCAAGGAGCGGTATCTAGTTGTTACATTTGTGCAAAACCGACTTTTAGGCGGGCAATATGCGGATTTAGTATGTTAGATCATCTCCGGAAGCCTTGTAGATCCCTAGATCCGAGACTCTAACGAATGAACCTAACATTGGATGTTAAGTAGATAGATTGATATGATTCTCTATCTACGTTACGTGATATTGCATGTATTCCACTCTGTGATCTCCTTGTTGTGGGAAGGGGGTAGAGACCAAAAGGTCGTGTAGAAGATGCTCCTAGCATAGCACCTTAGTTCCCACATAAATGCGGCCCGCGGTGCGGGAGCCCACCGGTCGTGGGTGAAGGGGCAAGGCCGGTTGATAAGGAGGAACTTGTCTCATCGTGGGACCGACCCCTACGGTAGTAAAGCCTATCGAGGGTCTTTGGTGGCTAGGCTTAATGGCTTGTCTTTTGCGTGTGGGCAAGGTATGAGCTCGACACTTTCGTGGGGTGGTGGATATGACCTTCCGGTGAGTTCAAGTCGAATAAGGGCGGTGGCCCTCTAGCCGCTACTGAGCATGGATACCTCGGAGGAGAGGCAGCTCTCTTCCGCCTCATCGGGGTTGGGGAGATGCAACCCGCCAGTAGTAGCCCCTCGGCTATTCACCCGGCACTACGGCCAAGTCCCAACACTTTTCAGCCTACCAAAAAAGTGTGCACGGGAGGGCGGATGGAGTGGACTACCCTAAGCCATGTTCTATGCCAGCCAAATCCATTGCCATGAATTCGCCCGCAATAAACTCGGAGACTCGGCCGTGGGTCATCCCCCTTGAGTCTGAGCCCTGGGTAGGAACTCCCCTTGTTATTATTGCTATGAAGGTATTGTTATCTCTGTGATGTTGCTATCTCTATGGTGATTGTATATTGTTAGTTGTGCTCACGTTTGTTTATTCACGCTTCATGAGATAGGATTAATCTCGATGGAAGACGGGTGAATGACACATCCACTCTTCCCTTTGCCGGCTCGCCCCATGGGAGTAGAGTGGTGGATGGCCCCCGCCGTACCGCGGGGAATGCTCCTCCGCCGAATAATGACGGGCATCATTATAAGGAGTAGGGGACGCCACAAATGGTATCGAGCATGATCTTGGCATCCAAGATCGAGCACTGGCCATTTTTCCCTTAGGACTAACAGTAGATTCGAGTCTTGGGGTATAGCCACCCAAGCAAGAGCTTCGAACAATTGGGAAAATTCCCAATTTCTGGGTAGATTTTAATTCCATGATAGGTTGCTAGTGAAGTATAGCATCTTTCCCAACCTAAATTGCCAAAAAATAGGCCACCCCTCACAGAGTGCGCCCAGCACCGTTCGGTTCGCAAACCGATTCCGCCCAGGCGCACTGTGTGAGTGGTTGACCTTCGTTGACATAGTTAGGTGTCCCAATTAATTAAGATAATGGTGTAGTTTGGCTTATTCCCTTAGTTCTAGATAGGTTTGTATGTTATAACACTAAGAAACTCCCTGTAAATTGTTAAATAGTCTCGAAAACAGTCGACCCCTCACAGAGTGCGCCCAGACCCTTTCGGTTGGTAATCCAATCTGGCCCAGGCGCACTGTGTGAGTGGTGGGTGTTTTGGAGTATGGTGAACCCAGATGAATGCCTCGTACCTTCGCTAATGCCCTAGTTTGTTTTTTTTTTTCCCATATGAATTGCAGGTCCCAACCCTAAATTCCACCTCCCTATAAATAGAAAAATAGGTTTTCTATTTTATCCCCACCCTTTCCGGAGAACAGCTCGCCCAAGACGACGATCTTCAGGCGCCAAAGCTCGAAACTTGTCAAACAAAAGCATGGCACGGACGAAACAAACCGCACGCAAGGTTATGCCACCCGTTATGTCGCGCCAGAGCGGGTCCGTCCGGCTGTAAGGCCGCATTACTGCATAAGCACACATCGAGGAACAGGAGGCACCTGTAGAACCCCCTAACCCTAACCCAGAAGAGCAGGAACAAGTATCGGAGCAGCTCGACCGGGAGATGGACTGGCGAGGAATTAAGAAGGAGCCGAGAGGGAGATCTTCGCTGGATGACTAAGAACCGGAACTGTAACTGTGAGCCCGAACCAAGGAAGGCTAAGAGGAAAAGAGAAGAAAGCCACCAAGAAATCAAAGGCGGGAAAGGCCGCAAAGAAAAAAGAGGAGCGGCGAAGAGGGGAGGGAGGAGAAGGAACAGAGGGAGGGTAGAAAGGAGGAAGCGCAAGGAGGAGCCGGAGAGGGTGAGAGCCTAAGAAAGGCAAGACCCCCGAGGTGCCGGGCGAAGAAACCCGAAGAAGAAGAAGACGGGTCAGAGGGAGTGACCATACAGAGCCGGATCCCGAGAAGCCCCCATCTTCGTCCCGACCAACCCGAGGAGGGAGCGGGAGGACACCGAACCGGGAGGGCTCGGGGGCCTTCAAACCCAAAGACGGAGGATGAAGACCCCGTGATCAATGCACCGCCCCTATCCTAAATGGTCGCCGCCGGCACCCCAAATGGGACAAGCACCAAGAAACCAAGGCCGCAGAGGGAGTCTTACGTGCTGAAACGGGATTTGAAGTACCAGGAAGGAGTTGAAGGAGTACACTTCGTACATGAAAATGTACGAAGAATACTCCAAGTACTATAAAGAACACAGGGTGAGGACCATTGAGGGAGGTCGGCCGACGAAAAAAAATACGTTGAAGCCCCCACCGGAACAGCCAACCCCTCCGAAGAAGCCAATGAAGAGACCGGCGGACTCAAAATTCGCGAGGGCGGCCCAGGAAATCAAGCACTTCCAGCAGAGCTATGGCTTCCTCATTCCCAGAGCCCCCTTTGCACGCCTAACGAGGGAGGTTTTGCAGGAGTTCGACCCCTCCAAACGGGTCACGGACGACATGTTGCTTTCGACCGCAGAGGCGTCCCGGAGCAAAGACATCATTACATTACGAAGACTCATTGCGTGTGCTCAACACGCTAAGAGAGTGACTTGTATGCCCAAAGATATTAGACTAGCTCGGTTTATTAAGAAGGAGGGCCCCGAACTATTGTAAATGACCTTTTTCTTTGGTATAAGTCTATAATTTTGATAAATAAATAAGTCAAATCGAAGTTTAAATAGGGTGTATTGCGAATTCTACATTTAGAAATAGCAAAGTTAGGAACAAACCAGGCATTTTGATTCCACCCCTCACGAGTCGCCTCAACCCATTAGGTTTGCAAAACCGATCCCACCTGGCGCCTTGTGTGAGTGATTGAGCATGGTTTGGTGCCAAATCTTGCCTAAATGCAGAAAGTAGGTATACTATTCGACCTAACTCATCCCAGTTAGTAGGAATTGACCCCTAATCTGTCCAAATTGGCCAACGCCGAGTCAAATGGAGCTCCACCCCTCACAGAGTGCGCCCAGACCCATTTGGTTTGGAATTCGATTCCACCCTGGCGCACTGTGTGAGTGGTCGAACCCCAAACTCCACCACAACTTGCCCAAATAAGGCGAGTAAAGGCTCAATCCTATCTATCTCGATGAGATATCCAGGATTATGTCTTTAGTTCTCTAGTTTAGCATCATTAGTGACCTAAAAGAAGAGTCCACCCCTCACGCGAGTGCCCCAACCAGTTCGGTTTGCAAACCGATCCCACCTGGCGCCTTGTGCAGGTGAGTGGTCTCGTAAATTCATCCAAGTTGTCCTTAGACGAACCAAAATCATTGCTTAGGGACCCTTAGGAGCATTTCCAAGCTCAGTTAGCCTATAAATCATACCTCTAGACCCCAGAAAGTCAGAGAATTGTAAACCTAAAATTTTTCCAAAATTAGGGTTTTGCCTATAAAGGGGAACCCAAGTGTCATTTGCACCTTCCAACCTCGCTCTCTGCTCCAAGCCGATTTTCACGATCCTTAGGGCGCCAAGATCGCATGCATTCTGTCATCCCCGGCTCCTCGGTGCTCATGGCCACTTCTTCATTCAAGCGATGGTACAAAATGCCACGGCTCATGTGGTGAAGGCGACATCGAATCTGTCTTCAGTGTCTTCCGAAGGGAACTTGACATTGAGGCCACCATCAACGCCACTCCCTTCTACGAGAACATCATGTTCGAGTTCCATGCCAAGATAGGACCTTTTTGGTAGAACTCCCACCTTGTGTAGGGTATTTTGCACCTAACACGCCCTCAAGTCAGCCACCGCAAGATATCCCAAATGTAGATAAGTACTTAGAGAATAAAGCAGTCCGCCTTCCCAACTACATGTCCATCTCACAATAGGAGGAGGTACTTCTCCTATACAGCGAATTGTAAGCCATCTTTCTATCTCTTGGGGTCAAACCGGATAGGGGAACCCTCGGTCTGACCTTTAGAAGTTGAACCCATAGCCATGGCGCAAAGCAGAGGAGGAACGGATGCGACTTCAGTCTGAGCAAGAAGAAGAGGAGGAGGATGAATACTGAATCAGACCGGAAGACCTGGATCTAGAACAGAGAGGCAAAGCTGAACAAAGCAGATCCAAAACTTCAAGAGGGATCATGCGAGCAAAAAGAAGAGCCCCACCACGGGCGGGCGGGGGCATTACAAGCTTGACGCCGGTGTTCATAAAGGAAGCAGGCATATCTAACCCTTCACGACATCAAGAATCTTCCACGGTGCGCTGCAGAGGCCTTAGGGTGGATGAGATTTTACACCTTCTACGACGGCGAGGCGGATCTCGGCGACTTCATCGATCGAGAAGCTTCGGAGACTTCCCTATCAAGATAAAGAGAAGCCGGGACCTTCACACCGTGAGACATCATCGATATAGAAGCTTTACGCGGGCATCGAGGGCGCAGATGATGGCGAAGGGAATTGCCCCGGAGGAGGAGTTCATGGCAATTCAGGAACAAATGGGCATCAAAGGCAAGTCCACATCAGCATTATTACCGAAGCTCGCCAACACCCATCCCGAAGCGGCATGGAGGCAGTATCAACCTAAGGAGGCTGGTGCACCAAGACTTGAGAGAGCTAGAGGAGATACCGGTGGATGACTTCGGGAAGGCACAGGGCAACTTCCTCGTGCCACAAGAAACAGGGCATGATAAGGCTCGGATACTACACCGCCGATTCGAAAGCGGGCGGAAGAATAGCGGTTATTCACGCCAATTTAGCCCTAAGAGGTGAAGAAGGGTCTTTATGCTTATCGCCCTCTCAGGGGGTTTGGACACCATGCGATTACCTCCAAACATCGACCATGTTGTCCACGATCAAGAAGAGCGATTGCATTGACCATCTTCGACTTTGCAATCCCTTATAAGTAGGCGATTGGCGATTGGCAATTTTGCGTGTATACATCGGATAGGAGAATTGCGAGACATGGAGGCAGTACTCCAAGGAGGGACGACAACAAATATTCTCAGGAACTTAACAGGGTCATTAGGTACGGCCCAAGTGAAGAAATTTTTGGAAGACCACCCTGACTACCTCAAGAAGTTTGAAGAGTAAAAGTTTATTAAATTGCATGTAAAAGATTTAGTATATATATATGAATATAATATATATCTCTTTTGTATATAATTGCTCCCTCAAATTGTATAAACAAGTAAAACAACGTAATACACAAAACAAGAACTAATGATCAGAATGTACTCTAATGTGCATGCAGCTAGAGTACCTAGAAACCTTGATGAACACAGGCAGCGAGAACAAGAACGCGTACAAGGCCAAAGGCTTCCGGTAGAATTTGCCTGTGCAGACCAAGCGAATAACACGGAGGAGGAGCTATCCCAAATCAGATCCGACATCCACGACATAAGGGCATTGCTAGCGAGGCAAGCAAAGAATAGGAGGACAGACTCAGAATGTGCCTTTGCTTGGGAAACGCCACCGGGCCAACAAAGGCAAACGAAGGAAGAGAAGCGTAAGGAGAAGATCTCCCAGCTCGGGATCCTCAAGCTCCAGCTCGGATACGACACTTCGTGATCGGAAGAGCAGGAAGAAGAGGCGCATCGGTAGGCCGGGCAGATCCAAACCGCGATGTGGGGATGATCACGACCGATTACCGTAAGAAAGTTGACTCGCCCTTAGTAATGTGTGGAAAGCCGTGAAAGTTAGAGCAGTTTTCGGGGAAAACAGATCCGGAATGGAAGCAGAGGCATGGCTGGATGAGATGAGTGAGTATGGCAACGCCTTATGGCATGAAAGATAAAGACAAAGGCGTGGTAGCAACAAAGAAACCTCAAGGGTGCAGCCAGAATTTGGTGGAAGGGGTATGCCAAAGCACATGGGTGAAAGCAGGGACAGTTGCAAGTTCAAAGTTCGCCAAGGCATTCAAACATCATTATGTACCAAGAGAACATAAGTGCAACATGATCAAAGCAGTTCTATAGGCTGCAACAAGGCAACAAAATCATCGATCCAAATGGCGAGGAGGAATTCATGAGACTAAGGCTTTATGTGCCAAAGTTGAGTGAAAAGCATGCGGTGGAAGGCTATATTGAAGGCTTGAGCGATGAGATCCATAAGCTTGTAAGGGCAATAAACCCGAAGTCCGTCGAGGCGAAGCAAAGGCCATAAGTTTGCAAGGAACAGTCCATAAGAGCGGGCATCAAGGCAGCAATATTTCCGGGATAAGGGGAAGAGCCTGGGGGCTATAGCCCAAAGGCGGCAAGCCCAAATAGCTAGTAAGACGCGGTACAATTCAAATTATGGGAAGCAAGGCAACACAAGTAGTGGTAAAGCGGGGAAAAGAAACGTAAGCTTCAAGGATCAAGGAGCCAAGTCTAACTACTCCCCAAGCGGTGAGGCAATTTCTGCAGTCCATTCCCAAAGAGAAGAAGCGGGAATGTATAGAGAAGCGGTTGTGTTTGGATGCTTCCGGCCGTGGCATAGGACCAACAATTGCCCCCGATTATGAATGCGGCATTGGCAGAGCTGGGATGGGAGACACCATCGGACGCAGACGACGACGCCGAAGCGGGATTACATCCATGGTGAGTGTCACATCTTTGCAGCTATTGATACGGGGAATGCAGAAAAGTCGGTATAAGGTGATCTCAACGACGGGAAAAGCCCAAGAGAAATCCTTTATAGTATTGATAGACTCTGGAAGCAGTCATAATTTTGCATCCCCTAGGATGGTAAGCATGTTGAAGTTAAAGCCAATGGAGCAATTAGGCATACAGCAGGGAAGAGAATAAACTTCAATGTAGACCGCCGGTGTTAATGTTGCATTGGGAGCGGAAGTCATGAATATAGGCAAGTATGATCTCATTATTGGAATGGAATATCTTGGACCAGCGGGAGCAATCATCGATTGTGGAAACGTAAGGTGACCTTAACAACGCTAGAGGGCAAAGTCATCGAAATCACGGAGGGTAAAGAAGTAACCCCAATCATGCAATGCATGAGTAGTGAAAAATTGCTTAAGTGCATAAGAAAGCAGCGGTGGCCTATCTCCTTAAGCTTGAGCTCCAAGATCGGGGCCGGAGAGAAATAAAGAGATCAAAGAATCTAGCAAGCTTCCCGGGCCAATAGCAAAGTTGATCGAGGAATTTCCACGACTTGTTCCACGATGAGATTAAGCGACTTCAGCCCTATAGAGAGTCGAAAGTGTGAAATAGCACTTGAACACAGGGGCCGAAGCCTACAAGCAAGGCACCTTATAGGATGTCAACCGAGGAGTTGGAGAGTTAAAAAGCAGATTGCAAGAATTGCTAGACCTAGGGTTCATAAGACCTAGTGTCTCCCGTTCGAGTCCCCTATTCTCTTTGTGAAGAAGAAGGATGGGAGCCTTAGGATGTGCATTGATTACCGCCAGTTAAATAAGCACACCATCAAAAATAAGTATGCCTTGCCTAGGTCGGATGACTTAATGGATCATTGCGAGGGAGCAAAGATCTTCTCCAAAATAGATCTCGATCAGGATATCACCCGATCGAGGATCAAGGAGGAAGACATTCATAAGACAAATTGGGGACAAGATATGGGCACTATGAGTTCCACAGTTATGCCCTTTGGATTGTCTAATGCACCAGCAACATTCATGAGGTTAATGAACGGCGTCTTCCGCGAATTTCTAGATTCCTTCATCATAGTCTTCTTCGACGATATCTTGGTTTTCTGATAAGTCCGTGGAGGAGCCGCCCAACACTTGAGGAAGGTGCTTGAAAAGTTAAGAAGGCATCAACTCTTTGCGCGGTTATCGAAGTGCCGCCAGCGGAAAAAGTGGAGTACTTGGGCACGTGATCACAGAGAAGGCATTTCCACGACCCCGAAGATAGAAGCCGTGATCGGTGGCGGCACCAAAGAATACGCGATGAAGTCGGGGAGCTTCCTAGGGCTAGCGAGGCTATTATAGAAGATTTGTCGGGAATTTTGCCAAGGTAGCAAGCGCCATTAACGGATCTCACAAAAGGTGGGAAGATAAAGACCGGGCAGCCATTGGCAAAACAAGGCCCGAAAAGCATTTGAGACGCTTAAAGGAAGCTTTGACGACGGGCCCGGATTGAATCTTGCGAGATCCGACCAAAGATAAGCTTGTAGCAACAGATGCTAGCGGGGATAGCAGCAAAAGCGCAAATCCTCATGCGGAGGAAAGAGTAGTGGCCTATGATTCCAAGAAGTTGAACGACGCCGAAAGCAGCAATACTCAACGCATGATCGAGGAGCTCTGGCTATAGTAAGGGCTTTAAGAATTTGGAGGCATTATTTATTAGGAAGGAAATTCCAGTTAGACACGGATCATCAAAGCCTCCAATATATATTTACGCAGCCGCTCCTTAATTTGAGGCAAAGGAGATGGATGGAATTCTTGGAAGAATATGACTTTGAGATAAGTTATAAGCCAGGGAAGCTCAATGTGGTTGCGGATGCCCTTTCCCAGGAAGCCATTGGCAACAAGAATTCATTGTAACGCCATATCAACACTAAATTAGTTTAGTTTGGCAAGAAGATTGAGGAAACATTGCCGACGGACCTCAACTTCAAGGAAGTTTGGGCGAGCCTTTCCAAAGAGGCCAGGACCGACAAGGAAAGGGAGATGTTCAGGCACTACAAGAAGGAAGGAAACTTGCTATATTATAAAAACAAATTGTGTGTACCAAAATCTTCGCAAAGTTAGAAAGCTTATTTTGAATGATACACACAATAGTCCCATAGCAGGGCATGCGGGGTTCATGAAGACATATTTCAAGATTAGAAGCGTTATTATTGGCCCGGCATGAAGAAGGAAATAGCAAGATATATTAGAGAGTGCCGATATGCCAAATAGACAAAGGCGGAACACTCGGATCGTGTGCCTTGGAACCATTGCCTGTGCCAAACGCTAAGTGGGAGGTGATAAGTATGGATTTTATTACAGGACTCCAAGAGCGACAAGGGGGCAAAGATGCCTTGATGGTGGTAGTAGATAAGTTGTCAAAGATGGCACACTTTGTGCCGTGTAAAGAGGACAGTCTGCATTAGACACAGCCAACCTATTTGTTAAGGAGATTTTTTAGGCTCCATGGCATGCCAAGGGAGATAATCTGGGATAGAGACTCAAGTTTATGAGTGCCTTTTGGCGGGACCTATTCACCACCATCGGGCGAAGCTTCGATGAGCGCGGCATATCATCCCCAAGCGGATGGATGGTCGGAGGAGAGGACAAACGGGATCATCGAAGATATGTTAAGAAGCTATGTATGGAACAAGCAATCAAGTGGGATGATTTCATCTACCTAGTAGAGTTTGCCTACAATGGCCAAGGTGAGTCATCGCAGATGAGTCCTTTTATGATTAATGCGGGTATCGGTGTCTTACCCCGGATACTTGGCACAACCTCGTGTCCAAGGTGGAAGTCTCCCAGCCAGATGCTTTAAATGCAAGACTTGGTGAGGAAGTGAGAGGATATCTCCTTGCAGAAGAAGCAGAAAAGCATCGTAGACAAACATAGGGACGGTAAGAGAATTTGAAGTGGGAGACAAAGTGTGGTTGAAGATCAAAGTCAAGCAGGCCAAGCTCCGCATCGGCAATTACAAGAAGCTTGCTCCAAGATGGGCTGGACCCTTCAGAATAGAGAAGAGAGTAGGTAACCAATCCTACAAGTTGGACTTGCCAGCACATCTTAAGATACATAAGGTTTTCCACGTAAGTTTGCTAAAGAGGCACACCCCAAACCCCGAGGAAGTATTGGAGACAAATGAGTTTTTAGAAATGACGGACGAGCATATTGAAATAGTTCCGTAAGTCCTTCTTGATAGATCTTATAAGAAGACAAGAAGGTCAAAATTCCTCCAATACCTTGTGAAGTGGAAGCACTTACCAGTGGAAGACGCTACGTGGGTACTTGAGTCAGATCTTAAGAAACAGTACCCCGAGTTTATGGAGCAATGCAAGGGTCTATTTCGTCACAGTAAGTAGTCGACATCGGCAACCAAGAAATCGCCGGGCATGTCGATTTGGGTTTAGATTTAAGCATGTGTAGCTAAAGCTAATCCACGATGCCTATGCTAGGCATGGGTTGCATGCGTTGCCCGATGATGAGACCACTACGGTGCTCTCTAGGGCGGGTGTAATGTCAATGTAGGCATGACCGGCGTTCCGCTGGTGGAGTGGAAGGTAGATTAGAAGTCTACCGTCCCACGGAAGTAGGCGACCTCGAGAGAAAAGAGGTCATTCAGGTATGCATTGATAGGAAAAACACCTCTAGTCAATGCCTGCGGGGAGGGCCCTTCACGCCATATACGGGGAAGGACCCAAGTCCCACGCTAGGCAACTAAGGTGTAGGCATGAGCGGCATATAGGCATAATAGGCCGTCTCTTCGGCCGGGGATGGGAGAAACATAATCTTCTATGCCGAGACATGCCTTGCATCCATATAATTGTATTTAATGGGTGGTTCCCTTACAACCAACCCTTATAATAATAATTAAATATGTACTAGCGTGGCGTACATCCTGCAGGGCAACTAGAAGGACCCGGCGGGAGGGGGTAGCTACAAGAACTCAACGCATAGTTTTGCCATAATGTGTTGTGAGGAGGCGATTTTGAAGTTTTAGTTAAAACCTTAAAGCCATAATTGATGTCAATCTTGTTTATAGTCGATTATGAAGTAGAGGACGGAAGAGCCTCTCACCATAGTACAATTACAGTAAACTATAAATATTACCTGAGGTGATTAATATAATATGGATATGTAAGTGTTGTAATTGCAGGATATCACGGTACCCAAGGTGGGAGGCAGCGTGATCTTTGAGGGCGACATCAAGTCAAGGTGGGGAGAATGTGGCGTTCCGGCATAATATGCGCCCCAATCACGTATATTATACGCCGCGTCACACATACATGTCACAAGTGACATGTACTTGAGAGCAGGACAACGTTGCACCTAGGAGCTAAAGGCTGCACCTAGGGGGCAACCTTGGATGTTGGGTATGTAATTAAACATACACAACAAAAGGTTCCTTCTTCATCCATTTCCAAATGGCTTAAAGCCATTTGCCCATGTGGATGCCCTAACCTAGATAGGGTCTATATAAGGGCTAAAACCCTAGACCCTAGCTCTCCTTTCACTTTGCCAATTAGGGTTTTCTAGAGCTTCCTTTCCTCTTTTCGCATTGGAGGGCTTTCCCGGGCCAATTCGGCCAAAGGTAAGGTTCGAATCGCATTGCCGGAACTCGAAAAGTCGGATTTGCACAACAAGAGTTCTTGAGTAGCATTTGTCTTGACAAGATCAGGAGCATGGGCCTTCCGAGGATGAGGAGCAAGCCAAGGAGCAGGTATCTAGTTGTTCATTTGTGCAAAACCGACTTTAAGGCGTGGCAATATGCGATTTAGTATGTTAGATCATCTCGGAAGCCTTGTAGATCCCTAGATCCGGAGACTCTAACGAATGAACCTAACATTGGATGTTAAGTAGATAGATTGATATGATTCTCTATCTACGTTACGTGATATTGCATGTATTCCACTCTGTGATCTCCTTGTTGTGGGAAGGGGGTAGAGACCAAAGGGCGTGTGTAGAAGATGCTCCCTAGCATAGCACCTTAGTTCCCACATAAATGCGGCCCGTGCGGTACGGGAGCCCACCTGGCTGTGGGTGAAGGGGCAAGGCCGGGTTGATAAGGAGGAACTTGTCTCATCGCTGGACTGACCCCTCTCCGGTAGTAAAGCCTATCGGGGGTCTTTCTTTGGCTAGGCTTAATGGCTTGTCATCCTTTGCGTGTGGGCAAGGTATGAGCTCACACGTGGGGTGGTGGATATGACCTTCCGGTGAGTTCAAGTCGAATAAAGGCGGTGGCCCTCTAGCTTCTTGGCCGAGCATGGATACCTCACGGAGGAGAGGCTCTCTTCCTGCCTCATCGGGGTTGGGGAGATGCAACCCGCCAGTAGTAGCCCCTCCGGCTATTCACCCGGCAAAGCTACGGCCAAGTCCCAACACTTTTCAGCCTACTCCGCAAAGTGTGCGGGAGGGGCGGATGGAGTGGACTACCCTAAGCCATGTTCTATGCCGCCCAAATCCATTGCCATGAATTCCATGCGCAATGAACTCGGAGAGACTGGCCGTCGGGCCATCCCCTTGAGTCTGAGCCCTGGGTAGGAACTCCCCTTGTTATTATTGCTATGAAGGTATTGTTATCTCTGTGATGTTGCTATCTCTATGGTGATTGTATATTGTTAGTTGTGCTCACGTTTGTTTATTCACGCTTCCGCAGATAGGTCGACCCGATGGAAGACGGGTGAATGACACATCCACTCTTCCCTTGCTGGCTCTGCCCCATGGGAGTAGAGTCGGGTGGATGGCCCCTGTCAGGCAGCTGCCAGGGGGAATGCTCCTCCTTCGAATACGATGCGGGCATCGTATAAGGAGTAGGGGACGTCACACCCTTCCTTCTTTCGCATTTGGGGTTCTCTTGAGCCATTCCGGCCAAGCTAAGAACCAATCCGCATTGTCAGGCTCTGTAAAGCCGCCTTTGCACAACAGATCGCTGAGTAGCAGCCATCTTCAGCAAGATCAGAGGCATGGATGCATTCCGAGGATCTGGAGCAGGTCGATGACCAGGTAATTAGTCATTCTGTTGTGCAAAGCCGCCTTTGGGCTAGGCAATAAGCTAGTTTAGCATGTTAGCCCAGTTGTAGAGGCCTTATAGATCCCGAGATCATAAGCCCTAACAAAGGAACCTAACTCTAGATGTTTAGATAGATAGACTAGATGTTATTATTCATTTCAGTTCTGTGATGATATTTGTATTTCACTCTGTGACCTCCATGTATTGGGAAGGGGGGTAGAGGCCTAAAGCCTGTGTAGCAGATGATTCTAGGTAGCCTACTAGTTCCCAATTACATGCGGCCTGTGCACAGGAGCCCACCGGGTTGTGGGTAGAGGGACCAGACCGGCAGACAATGGGGTACTTGTCCCAACACTGAAGCGATCCCTCTGGTGTGTAAAGCCTACCAGGGATCCCTGTGAGCTAGGCTTAATGGCTTGCCACTGCATGTGGGCAAGGCATGAGCTCGACACCCGTGGAGTGATGCGTCACTCTCCATTGAGTTCAAGTCGAATAAGGGCGGTGGCCCTCTAGCCACCTGTATTGGGTATGGAAGCCTCTGGAGGAGAGGTGACTCTCCTCCTGCCTCATCAGGGCTGGGGAGATGCAACCCAGTGGTAGCCCTCTTGGCTGTGTACCCGGCAGGCTACGGTCAGGTCCCAACACTTTTCAACCCACTCTGTAAAGTGTGCACAGGAGGGGCGGATGGAGTGGACTACCCTCAGCTATGTTCCTATGCCAGCCAAATCCATTGCCATGAATTCTGTCTGCAATGACTTCTGGAGGCCCAAGACATCAGTCAAACCCCCTTGAGTCTGAGCCCTGGGTAGGATCTCCCTTGTTGCTATTGTTCATGTTGATGTTGTATATCTGATGTTTATGGTGTATTCACCCTTCGAGGTGACTGTATTGATATAATGTTCTTATGTGCTCATGTTTATTTACGCTTCCTTGAATAGGTCGATCGAAGGGAGGCAGGGTGAATGATGCATCCACTCTTCCCTTGCTGGCTCATTCATTCGGGAGTGGTGTCGGTGGATGGCCCCCGCCCGGGGCCGCGGGGAATGCTTTCGAATCTTCGATAACGATGTGCGCATCGTATAAGAAGTAGGGGACGTCACACCAAGCCAATTCTAATTGGGTTGTTTCATGGCTATATGTTTTCACCTTATAATATGGTAGCCTTAAATCTTGCAACAATAGTTCATAGAAAATCTCCAAATATCTTATTTGGTCTATATATTATATGTTTATGTTCAGACATGGTTCCAAACATTTTAGAGGGCAACTTTTATACTTGGAATGATCCGCCTGTGCTAATACTTACGCAGTATAAGCAGGCCCATATATCGAGAAGGGTGAGCCTAGGGAGCAAATTTATAACATGTGTCCTACTTCTGTGACGTCCCCTACTCATATACGGTGCACTCCCCGTATACAAACAGGAGTTCACCCCCCATACCAGCTCCATGCTGATACAAGGCCCTCCAAGTGTCACTGCAACCTTGATGAGTTCCAGTGGGAAGAATGAAGGGGTCATTTTACCCTGTCTTCCTCAGGGCCTACCTAGCTGCAGAAGCGTACATACATGTCAGTATACAACATCAACATCACATGACCATCACGAAGGATGGCTCACCACATATCTGCATAAACAGAGATCAGTACATCACATATGGAGATCCTACCCAAGGCTCAGACTCAAGAGGGATGACTGACGGCTTGGGCCTCCAAAAGTCATTGCAGACAGAATTCATGGCAAATGGATTTGGCTGGCATAAGAACATGGCTTATGGTAGTCCACTCCATCCGCCCCTCCTGTGCACACTTTGCAGAGTAGGTTGAAAGGTCTTGGGACCTGACTGTAGCCCACCAGATGCATAGCCAAAGGGGCTACTCCTGGGTTGCATCTCCCCAGTTCCGATGGGGCAGGTAGGGATTACTCCCACCAGAGGCTAACATGCTGACTCAAGGTGACTAGAGGGCCACTGCCCGTACTCGACTGAACTCCATGGAAGGTGAACACCACCCCAAGAGTGTCGAACCCATGCAAAGCCCGCACGCAGTGGTAGGTCTAGTGCACTGTAGTCCTCGATAGGCTTTACTACCAGAGGGACGTGATCATGAGTCAGGACATGAACCTCCTTGTAAGCCAGTCTGGCCCCTCCACCCACAACCAGGTGTGGCTCTTGTACACAGGCCGAATTTAATAGTGCATTAAAGAGGGCTAGCTAGGAGCATCAAACTACTAGGCTTTTAAGGCCTCCACCCCCCTTCCCAATACAATGATTCCACAGAGATCATCATCACATACATATCATAGAAGAACTAAAGAATAAGATTTAATCTAAATCACAGAGTTAGGTTCTTTAGGTATGGCTTGATATCTAGAGGTCTAGATGGCTGTTATAGGCAATTCAATAGGCTAAACCTACTTACACTATGCCTGGGAGGCGGATTAGACTATTGAATTGGCAAAATACCTGATCCCTGGCTTGCTCCTCCTGCTCTGAATGCGTCCATGCTGCAGAACTGCTTGAAGATGAAGCTAGAAAGGGAAGCTGATGAGCTAGACTGCTCAGACAGACTTCGAGAGTCAAGATTGGCTCTTGGGGCAAGCGAAACGGAGCTCTAGAAGGCTGTGGACGAAAAATGGAAAGTTAGGGTTTCAGATGCCTTATATAGACTATAAGTTAGGGCTAGGGTTTCCATCAACCCTTGAGCATGTGGGATAATTGGATGTGGCCCACTTGCTATATTAATTAAGTGGGCTAAAGTGTACACATGAATAAATGTGCACACACTTGCAAGTTGCCCCCTAGGGTGCTACTTGCTTAGCTACACGTCGGCGTACACGTCAATCGGGATGGCGTGTACGCGTGACGAGGCAGTACAGTATACGCCCTGGGACCGTATACTGTCCTGGAACGTCACAACTTCTTGGTGAGTATTATTTCTTGAATTGCAGTCAAATTCCCATTTCTTTTAATGTTTGTCATTGTCATTTCTTCACACCTAAAATCAAATGGTCTAACCAATATCATTCTAAAAACTCCACCTGAGAATTATGGTTCAATAGAAAAATTGTTTACCATCTCTTGGTTTTGCCTATTTACTTCTGCCTATAACATGGTTGCTTAGACCCTTGCTTATACATTTCGATGCTTAAATATTATTGCTTAGGGTTTTACAAGTCATAGTAACACTGTTTAATGCAAGGGATCACCTCTTGCGGGATCCACATATGATTGAGGATGCTCTGGACATTGAATACAATGGTTTCACGACCCACATCAGTTTTCCGCTAGGTAATGTCTACATCTATGTTGGCTACCCTTTTGAGTAAATTATTTGATTTAGATCTCATGTCTATAGATATTTAAGCGGCTACGTTCAAACCCTGAATGCCTTATGGTCTCATAGAAGCAAATGGACTCCATGACAAGGTTAGATACCACAGTGATCAGGAAATCTTTTAAATCCTATGTTTCCGGGTGGAGATTATTCTCTGATAGGAGATTTTAGAGTCTCATATGTTGGTTTCTCCAGGATTCTGTTTATGTTTTCCATATGCTATACATGGTAGTTTCTCAGAATTCTCTGATAGTAATATACATAGCAAGCGCAGCAAACCCTTATCTGCCACTCTTGCTGTCAAATGTTTTTCATGTTCTTTTCAGTTCTTCTTAGTAATAAAGTTGTTCCCCCTGAATTATGCGCTAAAGGACATATTTGTAAGAAGCGGCATCGATCACAAAGCCATGTGCGACCTAAGCAATGGATGCTGATAACGCTCAGATTGGATATTATGACTTCCACAGTTTTCATTTGCCTCCATTCTTGATTCAAAAATCTTTGAGGATTAAGTGTGTGCGTTTGCATTTTAAAATTTCTGCCTTTTTATTTGTTCTTTGTGCAGCAATAACCCTTTGATTTTCGAGCAGAATGGTAGTCTTCTTTTTAAAATATCTGCCCTTTTTTTTGTTCTTTGTGCAGCAATAAACCTTTGATTTTTTTAGCAGAATGCTAGTTTTCTTTTTAGAATATTCAATGAGTATGTTGGAATGATTTCCTTCTATTTTAATGGAAACATTTCTTTATAATAGCATATGGCATTTTCTTATAGGCAAATTTGTTGACACATTCATATATAGGCCACTCATTGATTGTGAGCTCACATGTGCTGCACCTAAAATTAAGGCCATTCCTTGGGTAACATTTTGTTAATCAAAACGCATGAGGTCTTCCTTTACAAATATAAAATCATCTTGAAGATTCAAAAATTACCAACTGTGTTGCATCTCATAAACATTGCATATGATTACCCCAAGTTCTATCTTCATCTCATCATATGAGACGTCACAACCAAGAGCTAGGGCAGTCTAACATCATTTGATAGATTTCTCTTTGAGCTTTGTATTGCACAGACCTATTGGGCCTTTCAAAAAAAAGCGCAGAATGGTATAACTAGATCCAAGTCAGAGTTGAGAGCTTAAGTTTTGGATTTCCTAATTGGTTGCATAGTGAGAACATAGAATCCATGAAGTTCCAACTTAAATTACTTTGGGGGATGGCTCACATGATCCTAATGCAAGCTTGATATGGCATCTGAAGTAATTACATGGGTATTATGGTAGCATAATCATTATAGGACATGCTCAACATGATCATTGCATGCATGCCCTAAAGTATGTTAACATAATACATTTGATGATGATATTGCATGTTATTATTAGTTGCAGTGTCCAATTGAAGTTTTTATGCTTTCAAGTCGCCAATTCCTTATTCAAGTTGACAATTTCTTATTCGTTAGTACATTTGTTTAATATGCTATGAAAGTGGTAATGGATCTCAATTGTTAAAGTATTGGCGGAGCCATTCATTTCAAATTGTTTTGACTATGCTTAGCTAAATTTATTTCAATCGGCAAACTAGGTGCATGAGCTTGGTGGTGAAGTTAAAACATTCCAATTTGCTTCTCGCCGTGCCACATACTCAATGGTCAAATAACTTCCATAGCATTAGTAAATAAATGTGCCTTTGCTCTGGAATAAAAAGTAAGATTATTCTAGACCAACATGCCACTTGCACAACCTGCTTTGCAATTGGCATCTCCTTTTGCAACGACTTGAGATCATTCATTGGTTACATGAGTAATACTTATCTTCTAGGGACTATATAAAACATCATTATCTAGCCAAAACATGGAAGATGTGAATTGTTGTTGCAGATGGGATGTTACTATATCTGGTAATGCAATTGTGAATGGCAAGGATATGATTTCCTATGTGCAAATGCTAATGATACTAGCATCGCAACAAAAGAATCATTAGTTGCATATCGATCTGCATTTCTAAGAATAACAATGAACTACTCATCTTCTTTACCCTAAACCAATAAATTATATAGGTAGGTAGGTGAATATGCTCACCTACCTACATACTTGTCTCCCTATCTATACATAGCTCTACATTTTAGCTCGGCCCGTGTACCAAGTGCTACCCTAAATTCATTTTCCCCTCCAATGCAAATTGTTTATGTTGTTCTGCCTAAAGCCCGACAACACGAGCAATGTTGCTAGTTTATCTTAGTTTCGAGAATAAGAATAAGAATAATAATTAAGCTGAGCTCTGTAAAGTAGATGATGAACAAGAGATGACATCATGATCAAGCAAAGTGGATAGAATCTAGCTTTCTGGACGGGCTATTAAATGATATCATCTTTGGAAGATCACTAGAAATAACCATAATAACAAATCTGTTAGCATTAATACTTCACACTTAACACTTCACAGTCCTTTGCTATTGTTCTGTTTGTAGCTATTCTTGCTGTTTCAATCACCGAAATAGAGAAAAGAATGCATGCCTTTCAGGATCAATACAATTCTGCTGGCCAAATCTAAAGAGGGAACTTGCATAACATCTTCGAGCATGTCATGGCAAGACTGTTCATCAATGAACACAAATGATTGTCATGACTTTCAACTGACACCGACATGTTAAAATCAAACAAGAATCTTTGAAGCACCAAAATGAGCCATAACCTTGACAATAATTAGTACAGAAGAAAAGATTTCCCTTCAAGCAACAAGCCTCCAGTCTGAAGTCTCCAGTCTTTCGATGCTTTTCTTTCATCCAACTCTTCAAGAAAGGATGCCCCTTTCAATGATGCTCTTCTTTCATCCAGCTCTTCTTTCATGCTGCCATCGTTGCCCTACCAAAGATTATACACGTGCAAGACGTTTCCTACCATCTCTATTCCTGTAACTGGGCTGCTTCTTCGTTTGCCCGATTCTGCCTTTCATGGACCTATTTCAGCATCTGGACTCTTCCTATTACACCGCCATGGCAAAGCCTCAATTATGCCATCGTCTCCACGTGGCCAGTCCTTTCCTGCAAACATATCTCGACTCAAAAACCTACCGTAAATAACCCTACAAAAATGCTAAAACCATAGAAACCTCAAATGCTATTTATTGACATCATCAAAACATAGTTTAGAGATACTAATACTTCCCTAAACCATATTAAACCATATGTAATACCTTGGCCTTTCAACAGTTGCAAAAGATAATTAAGTATATATATATTTCATCAACATGAATACAAACACACCATAAAAGTTGCAGCATAACTTTTTCCTTATTTACTTATTACCAAGTCTCAGCTTATATGGGTCATGAGATTGCAACTTTTGAAACTTTGATCACTCTAAGAAAAGAACGAATCTGCTTCTTAATAGCCTGCTTGTGACTTTCTTCCTTCATTCCAGAAATGACAGTGTCACGAGGCTTGTAACGACGAACATTGAACTCTGTTGCATTGCCAAAACATCAGTAGCAACACAGTTCTACAAGAGGAGCATCACAACAATAATTCACCTCTAGTTATGCTATTGTGGTCATCTTGAACAAACAAGTCTTCAATGAACAAAGATAACTTACCTTGAAGTATGGGTGATCGATGTATGGATAAAGCAATACACCAATATCAAGCATGGTCTTCTCATGCTACTCATGTTTGGCGAAAAAGGTTTCAAAGCTATTGATTGTTGCATCAGTCTGAGCAGTAACGCGACCAAGGACATCGATATCAATTTGTGTGGTAGCCAAAATATCTGGGTCATCGACCAGTTTGACAAACCAGGAGTGAACTTGAAAAGAAAGGAAGTTATACGATTAGAAATGTATTAACTTTTATTGTCCTCTTCGAGGCCAAATAGTCCATATGGAATCCAGTACAGGAGACCAAATGGTCATATGGAACCGAATATAGAATAGAATAGAATTATTGTCCCTAGTGCCCTGAGGCCCCCAGACTGATGTAGCATGGGCGAGCTCCCAAAGGGTGCTACCAGCGCAACACGCTATAAATACAAGAAATGGTCTAGAATGGAAACCAAGAACATAAATACACGAGAAGATTATATAGATCCTACATTGTGCAGGCGTTTAGTGGACATTCACGTTGCTTACCTCACGCACAACTTGCGCATCAGGTGATCCATCGAACTTGAAGTAGTTTGTATTGTTCTTGACTAGCATATCTGATCTATGGATCCCGTCATCCATGGGCTCGATCAATGGATTCTGCATCAAAATGCTTACTACGTTCTCCCAATTTCGTTGTTCAGCTGGAATGCGAGCAATGATCGTTGTGGTTCCCGCCATCATGACCTTGAGATTATCTTCTGCAATTGTTGAAAGGCCAAGGTATTACAAATGGTTTAATATAGTTTAGGGGGGTATTCGTATCTCTAAACTGTATTTTGATGATGTCAATAAATAGCATTTGGGATTTCTATGGTTTTAGCATTTTTTTAGGGTTATTTATAGTAGGTTTTTGAGTTGAGATATGTTCGCAGGGAAGGACTGGCCGCGTGGAGATGATGGCATGATTGAGGCTTCGGCATGGCGGCGGAATAGGAAGAGTCTAGATGCCAAAATGGGTCCATGAAAGGCAGAATTGAGCAAAGGAAGAAGCACCTCAGTTACAGGAATAGAGATGGCAGGAAACGTCTTGCACTTGCAATAATCTTTGAGTAGACAGGTAAAGGATAGGATTTTGAGCGCATTATAGGGCATTTCGACAGTCATAAACTTGAGCATGGCGGAAGGATCTTTTGGAGGGCAACGATGGCAGCATGAAAGAAGAGCTGGATGAAAGAAGAGCATCATTGAAAGGAGCATCCTTTCTTGAAGAGTTGGATGAAAGAAAAGCAGCAAGGACTGGAGACTTCAAACTGGAGGCTTGTTGCTTGAAGGGAAATCTTTTCTTCTGTACTAATTATTGTCAAGGTTATGGCATCATCTCATTCATGTGAGACACGTCAAAGTTTTTCTTGAATTTTTTTGAAGAAGCTTAATTATATACAAAAGTTGGGTTTAAATAGGGCTTTCCGTTGAACCTTCTAGCTTCTCCTTAATCAAGTCATTCACATGGAACATCTAGCATACATATAACATGGCAACTTCAATGCTTTTATTGACTTATTCTACATTATAACACGCTTTTATTGAGTTATTCTACATTATAGCACGCAATACATTATAACACGTTTTGAGAAGTAGGGTCTGCCCCCCTCCCCTCCCCTCCCCTCCACCGGAATTGCTGTCATATCTTGAAGAAAGTAAAACAGCTTGGTGCTAGTAAGGAATTCGGCAGAGGGTTTTGAAGAATCAGGGATTGTGGAAGCCAAATCTTGAAGCAAAATCAGCTTTCTGGATTTTCTGGTAAGCCACTAACGTGGTAATCCTGTTCTTTTGCTCTAAAAAGCAATATGTCTTTGCTTCAAGAGTGAGATCGGGCATTCTTCATGCTTACTTTCTTATTTCTTTTGATCAAAGACACACTGAAAAGGTGGAGATGCCTATAAGGTGGAACAGATTTGTGTGAAAATCTAGTTTATGATGCAGTTTTAGGTTTTGATAGCGCATTTATTTTATCTGGGTCTTCTTTGCTTGCTGAGTTTCTTCTTTCTTCCGCCCTTTCTTTCTTGTAGAAAGGTCTAGAATAATGTGCTTTGGACGATCAGAAAGATACATCTGGGATAGTGGATTATATGAATTAGTACAAATTTTTGGAAACTGGAATTGAAGTGCAGAGCAAACAGGTTGTATGATGCAAATAGATGGATTATCCTAGCACTCGGTTTTTTAGTACTGCTATGCCAAGAACCTCATAATCATGCAAGTACAGATATGCTTGTATGGTTGTGCTCAAATGATGATTTTTTAAGCACTCGGTTCTTTGGTACTGCTATGCCAAGAACCTCATAATCATGCAAGTACTAATACGCTTGTATAGTTGTGCTAAAATCTTTACATTTGAGTGAGAGCTTTCTTCAGGCACTGATATGCCTGATTCTAATTCTTGTCTGGTACCTTGTACAGAAATGGTGTTGAATCTTGCTTCAAGCAGGATAGGATCTCGCTTCTTATTTTCAAATTGCAGGAAGATTTATTGGTTCATCTGGACTGGTTGTATCATTCGGAAGCCTATCTGGCTTGTGTCATCACATATTCTCTAGTTACCAGGTGGAAGGATTTTATGTGCTTCATATGCTTCAGATTAGTTATGTCAGTCTGAATATTTGCTTTTAGGGCTCTCAATAAGTTTCTGTAAGTAGAGGATGAAGACATAGAGATTACTCTTATAGTAATTCTCTGTACCTTTTATTATTATATAATATAAAAAAAATTTGTACCCTCAAAAAAAAAAAAAGGGGGTCTAGCTTTTAGCTCAGATTGTTGAAGCCTCATGGGCAAAATGTGCTTTTCCTCATTGGTTTATGATAAAGATGCGCATAGAGTTGCATCAATGTATAAACTACTATAATCTGCTGCTCCCTCCATAATTTTTGCATAGGTTTGCAGGCAATACATTGTTCAAAAATGAAGAAAGCAACAATCAACTCACCCTTTATTAAAAGACCTAGAGCATAGAATATTACCACCGCACTATCATTCCAGGGTGCACAAGCCTCGCAAGGTGGGTGGATGCTTTCCTGGCCATTTTATATCAAAGCGAAAACGTGCTGAGATGGCAGACTTGGCAACTATGAAAACCCATGTTCCTTGTCCGATGCAATGCAACACTCTTTACCTGGTTTCAATTCTCTGTGTTTCTTAGGCTACACTGGAAAAGAATTTTTTTCTAAATGCAATACTGATTGAATGCTTGCTAAGAGCTGGATTCCGAAATCAGTTATAGCTCGTCTTATGGGTCACAAAAGGAGTGAATGCAATAGAATGGAATTTTAAAAGACATGATATGACGTTAACAAAAAGCTACACCATTTTGGACAGAAAGGTCCGAGGAACTAAGTGCAAAGATAGAGAGGTCTGAGGTCTGAGGGCTTACCTTTCAAACCTGCACCCTTCTTCCTTCAGCATGTGCCTCCCCTGGAAATAGGCCGCTTCCAAAACCTATTTGCCGCAGGTACAGATGCAAAGAACCTAAATGCTGGTCTAAGTTTCGGGGACGGTTTCGTTTTACAGCCCCCCTCATGACGTGGCATAAATCCAGACCATACAATATGAAAGTCAAGGGCCCAGATGCATGCACGTCAGAGGGGGGGGCTGTAAACCGAAAACTAGCCAAGTTTCGTTACACTTTCCGTAGAGGCACCAGCAACATCAAAATTTCAAGATCCTTCTCACATAATTACTTGTTTTCTTGCTCTAATTTTCAAAAACCATCAAATCTATAAAGCCAAGCGACATAAAAGAAGGCAAGTCCCAGATAATAAGAAGGGATTCGAGATAATCAAACGCCCAAAATAATAGGCCTTCACGATGACGAATGAGATCTCTGGGCCTATTTTCTAGACTTTTGATGATAAAAACAGTTTCGGGCCCCAGAAAGAGGCCGACATGAATCCCTATACACATTCTAAGGATTTTGGCAGGAAGCCTTACACATCCTAAGTAAGATATTTAATTAGTACTTTCTATATTAGAGCATACCTCTGCGTCAGTGCTGTTACGAATCTGTAGCATGACAAGATAAAGCAAATTCACATAACATCGCACAATTCTATGTCTCTGCCCTTTTTAGCACTACAATATTCAATTTGTTGAAGCAAGAGCTGGACTCTAATAAAAATACTCACATTACCCAGTCTTGGACAAATTATCGAACAATATAAACCTTATGTGGTCGGATCTTGCTCAGGGCACAAAACAATAAGAAAATATGCTGATCGAATGGATTGATTGATCTACGGATTGATCCAGTCGGAGTAATCTGCCGTTAAAACTCAAAACAAAATTTAGAGAAGCCCTATTTGGACGCACTCAAGCTTTACATGCCCGGGAGAAGAAAAAGGGAGGATGAAGCAAGCGGGAAGAAGCCGAAAAAAGAAAACAAGGGTGAAGAAAAGCAAGAAAAAGAAAAAGATGTTCTGTGCCATGGCTATGGACGCAGACTCACCAGATTTGAGCTACAGATTGAGGCTTCAAGTAGAAAAAGAAAGGATCTCGATCCATATAATCTTGCAAAAAGTGCTTCACAAAAGGACGCGGAAGTCGAAGAAGCATTGTCATCGTGACGTTCTACGCAAATGTTTTGCTATTTTTCTACACCGTTTATTGGGATAGATCAAAATCTAGGGGCTTATTTTGTGTCCATGCCAATTTGAGGACACGTGGATAGGCTAGGCTTCAACATGACACCCAAGGTTAGGCTGTTGCGCTAAAAAAAAGGACCATTGGAAATAACTGCATGAAATTAACACTTACATAAACAACTTCATAAAATTACCACCCATATATTACAAACGTCCTAGCTTCATGTACAAGCCAACATAATTACAAGGGGGCGCTAGCTTCATGTAGAAGCTAGCGCAACCACACCAACATATCCACGAACATAAAACCAACCCAAGAACAAGACACTCTCACATGAAGACACATAGAACTAGGCATGCATGGTACTCTCATACGCAAACCCAAGAGACTCAAAATCCCTAAGCTTTCACAAGAGAAGGCCGCGCACACGGTTCATCTTGGCACGAAAGATTCTCCTTTCCTTCTAAGACACATAGATATTAGGATCATCCATAGTGCACAGACACTCCTCTAGAATATCAAAAGCATTCGTCAAAATAATTTGCAAGTCATGGATTATGCGCGCTATGTGCTTGGCCATTCCTTGGGGATCAAAAAAGGGCCTACATGCGCAGCGGGAACAACAGCATCTACTTCCCTCTGTACATCAGTCCCCTCAGATTCACTGTCAAAAGAAACAAACAACGAAAATAAGTCAGGAATCCTTCCTTCACAATTTTCGTCGGGACCTACACAAGAAACCAAAGAGTAAATGTCTGTCAAGCATCAAAACATACAATCAAGAGATATCAAGTGTATTATCATCTAAATCCAAGGAGATGTAATCTTGAAACGGCAGCACATCAGCGTTCTCGGGAGCAATAAAAGCAGGCATCTCCTCTCTGTATTCCTCACTTTCCCCCTGCTCATCCTCCCCACTCTCCTCGTCCCCCACACTTCAGGGACATCCAATTCATCAAGCTCTCGCGGGGCAATGTAATCATCCCAAAATCTGCACCTCCTCTTACCCACACGCTCAACAGGAGCAGTTCCATCTGGAATACCATAGAGTATGCACCTCACATCCTTGATGAAAGCATGAGATGGATCCAGAGTGAGCCTCCATGATGCCTCTACTCTCTCACATCTTATATACGCAACATTGAGCGGCAGAACTCGTTCTCAACATCCCTGCAATCGTGTAACAAAGAGATGGGGTCCCCTGTTTGCGGCCATGATACAAAACGAAATGCTTAGCCCTCTACATCAGATTCACATTGTCCAAAACCACGGTGTTCTTGATCTCGCCAGCGCTGTTAAGCGTACGGATTCTTCCCTCTTTCCATCTGCTCAGCACTCACTTCCTTTATGTGGTAATGAACATGAAGCTTACCAACGTCTTTTAGACAATACCCAACCCTCCCTTCAAAGCAATGGAGACAGGTGTCTTTCAAAGCCTTACACATGATAACACCACCATGTGGTCTGTGATTTCCCAATAAGCCAGTTTTTCATACGGGAATTGACAGACGTGGGTCTTGTCTTCATTCTCAAAGTGGCTTGCATATGTAAATGATCCAACTCATTCCCTCGCCCTCGTGCCACAATCCCAGCAATACAATGCTCGTCGAAGAATTTGCAAGTCCCAACGTACACAACCTCTGAAATATCTGCACCTGCAACGCTCATTGTCATGCTCAAATCGGTGATCGTGGACTTCTCCGTATCTAGAACTACTCGCTTACCGCTCTGCCTCTGCTTTTTCATAGCATCTTCAGGACAATCTCCCTCTACAGCCTCTCCTTCTGTTTCTCCATTTTAGCTCTCTTCCTATTTGCTCTTTCCTCCTCCTCCTGCTTCTTCTCTTCCTCTTTCAATTCAGCCTTCTCCTTCCTGTTCAATTCCTTCAACCATAACTGCCATTCCTTCTCCAAAGGATCCTTCCTTGGACGACCCTTCTTCCTGCCAGGCCTTGAAAAATCACGGCGACATCGGCAAAATTAACAAGCTCTCCGCCGGGAGGCACCTCACAAAATTCGGACTGCGGAAAAGCCCATGCATGAAATGCAAGCTGCTCTCTTACTGCTCTAACACAAGCAATGAAACTTCTCTCCAGAGGATGCCCTTCCTCATCCACGCAACCAAACACTACTGGATTTCTAGCTAGCCTATGAAGCATCATCCTTGGAAGCTGAATCTCAATTACTTGAGGAGCCCGCCACTGAAGAAGCCATCTCCGCCATCGAACACCAACAAACATAGGAGAAAGAACTAAAAGTGGCAGACCATGTGCACTCCCCAAACATCTCGGAACACCAGGATCACAGCCAAGATGACGACCACCTATACGGATCCGACAGGGAGAACCCAGCTAATTTTGGCCCGCTAACCTGCATGCGACCCGTTACAACAAGCGAAAGTAACAGGAAGGAAAAAAAGGCAAAAAAAGAAGGTCATTGATAAAAATAAACAAAGGTCATTGATATAAAAATAAACCACGTGCCCTTTTACCAAATTTTTCTACCAAAACCAAAAGGGACCGGCCTCAGAAAAAACATTCGGAAACCTTATAGTCCATGCTTCGATAGGTGTGATCCTCAACTTGGCACCTCTATGCACATATTCTGTATGTTAAGCAAACAAATATAGTGCCAAACACATGATATAGTGCCCTTCCATGGATTGGGCCACAGAAACTAGTTGTCTTACAGCATCCTTTTTATGGAGGGAAGGTTTTTGCAGCAAATAGCTGATCAAAGATAACTGTAAAAAACTACAAAACTTCAAATGTGATTTTTAGGTGCTTACATCTGAAATATGATCTCTCGAGCAGGGAGATTGTGTATAACCATTCAATATCAAAGACAACTGTAAAAAACTACAAAACTTCAAATGTGATTTTTAGGTGCTTACATCTGAAATATGATCTCGGCGAGGAGATTGTGTATAACCATTTAATATCAAAGATAAGCGTAAAAACTACAAAACTTCAAATGTGATTTTTAGGTGCTTACATCTGAAATATGATCACTCTCGGCGGGAGATTGTGTACAACCATTCACTTTCATTTATATCTCATCAAATCCGCAAACGTGGCAAATGGCACCGTTCTTATATAAGAATGTCCGCATGGAGCAAATTCTGGCCTAAAAAATCCGCACGGAGGCCAATTTTCTGTCGTGAAAACGGGGTTGTCCAATTTTCTGCTGACGTGGCATTCTTTTCTTGTTTTCTTTCTGTTTGCTTCGAGCTCCGGCTATGGCGTCGTGTTGGCGTCAGGCAGCTTGGTTATGGGCGGTTAATGTCGTTCTTGAGTTTTTTCCGGAACGGCCTTGGGCGTGGCATCATTTTGGTGTAGGTTTTACATGGAAGCCAGTGTTCTTGGAGGTCCTTGGACGACTATTTTAGAGTTCTTGGAGTTCTTTTGGAGTTCTTAGAGTTCTTGGAGGTTCTAGGAAGACTATTTTTTTGCCGTGGACTGATGCTTCGTTGCTAGGACGATTTTCTTGGTTAGATTTATGGTGTTTTCTTTGTTTGCATGTATTCATTGTATCTAATCGTGTGTTGTTCCTTTTATGCAGGTTCGGGAGATGTTCAGGGGGATGCAGAAGGCTTGGAGGCGAATCTTGGTTTTCCTTCTACACAGAGTCCCCGCTTTTTTGTAGCAGAGTCAGTTTTTGGGGTCTTTGCATCTATAACTGTTCCTGAGTAGCTTAACAAGATGCATGTAGAGATTCCTAACAAGACAATCGTATGTTTTGTGAAGCTTGGACAGGATTTCGAAGACTTTTTATACTCTAATCAAGAATTTTGAAGCATCCCCAGTGTCTTTATTTTCTATGAAACTCGGTTAATAACCCTCTACATTAGCCCTCTACATTAGATTTACATTGTCCAAAACCACGGTGTTCTTGATCTCGCCAGTGCTGTAAAAAGCGTACGGATTCTTTCCTCTTTCCATCTGCTCAGCACTCACTTCCTTTATGTGGTAATGAACATGAAGCTTACCAACATCTTTTAGACAATACCCAACCCTCCCTTCAAAGCAATGGAGACCGGTGTCCTTCAAAGCCTTACACATGATAACACCACCATGTGATCTGTGATCTGCCCAATAAGCCAGTTTTTCATACGGGAATTGACAGATGTGGGTGTTGTCTTCATTCTCAAAGTGGCTTGCATATGTAAATGATCCAACTCACTCCCTCGCCCTTGTGCCACAATCCCAGCAATACAATGCTCGTCGAAGAATTTGCAAGTTTCAACGTACACAACCTCTGAAATATCTGCACCTGCAACGCTCATTGTCATGCTCAAATCGGTGATCGTGGACTTCTCCGTATCTGAAACTATTCGCTTACCGCTCTGCCTCTGCTTTTTCATAGCATCTTCAGGACAACCTCCCTCTCCAGCCTCTCCTTCTGTTTCTCCATTTTATCTCTCTTCCTATTTGCTCTTTCCTCCTCCTTCTGCTTCTTCTCTTCCTCTTTCAATTCAGCCTTCTCCTTCCTGTTCAATTCCTTCAACCATAACTGCCATTCCTTCTCCAAAGGATCCTTCCTTGGACGACCCTTCTTCCTGCCAGGCCTTGAGAAATCCCGAGCAGCATCAGCAAGAATTAACAAGCTCTCACTGCCAGGAGGCACCTCACAAAATTCAGACCTGCGGAAAAGCCCATCTGCATGAAATGCAAGCTGCTCTCTTACTGCTCTAACACAAGCAATGAAACTTCTCTCCAGAGGATGCCCTTCCTCATCCACGCAACTAAACACTACTGGATTTCTAGCTAGCCTATGAAGCATCATCCTTGGAAGCTGAATCTCAATTACTTGAGAAGCCCGCCACTGAAGAAGCCATCTCCGCCATCGAACACCAACAAACATAGGTGAAAGAACTAAAAGTGGCAGGCCATGTGCACTCCCCAAACATCTCGGAACACCAGGATCACAGCCAAGATGACGACCACCTATACGGATCCGACAGGGAGAACCCAGCTAATTTCGGCCCGCTAACCTGCATGCGGGCCGTTACAACAAGCGAAAATAGGAGAAAAAAAAGGCAAAAAAAAGAAGGTCATTGATAAAAATAAACAAAGGTCATTGATATAAAAATAAACCACGTGCCCTTTTACCAAATTTTTCTACCAAAACCAAAAGGGACCGGCCTCAGAAAAAACATTCGAAAACCTTATGGTCCATGCTTCGATAGGTGTGATCCTCAACTTGGCACCTCTATGCACATATTCTGTATGTTAAGCAAACAAATATAGTGCCGAACACATGATATAGTGCCCTTCCATGGATTGGGCCACAGAAACTAGTTGTCTTGCAGCATCCTTTTTATGGGGGGAAGGTGATTCACATACTGGACAACAGAAACTAGCTATTTTTGCAGCAAATAGCTGATCAAAGATAACTGTAAAAAATTACAAAACTTCAAATGTGATTTTTAGGTGCTTACATCTGAAATATGATCTCTCGAGCAGGGAGATTGTGTATAACCATTCAATATCAAAGACAACTGTAAAAAACTACAAAACTTCAAATGTGATTTTTAGGTGCTTACATCTGAAATATGATCTCTCGAGCAGGGAGATTGTGTATAACCATTTAATATCAAAGATAACTGTAAAAAACTACAAAACTTCAAATGTGATTTTTAGGTGCTTACATCTGAAATATGATCGCTCGAGCAGGGAGATTGTGTACAACCATTCACTTTCATTTATATCTCATCAAATCCGCAAACGTGGCAAATGGCACCGTTCTTATATAAGAATGTCCGCATGGAGCAAATTCTGGCCTAAAAAATCCGCACGGAGGCCAATTTTCTGTCGTGAAAACGGGGGTGTCCAATTTTCTGCTGACGTGGCATTCTTTTCTTGTTTTCTTTCTGTTTGCTTCGAGCTCCGGCTATGGCGTCGTGTTGGCGTCAGGCAGCTTGGTTATGGCGGTTGTGTCGTTCTTGAGCTTTTCTGAGGCGCCTTGGGCGTGGCATCATTTTGGTGTAGGTTTTACATGGAAGCCAGTGTTCTTGGAGGTCCTTGGACGACTATTTTAGAGTTCTTGGAGTTCTTTTGGAGTTCTTAGAGTTCTTGGAGGTTCTAGGAAGACTATTTTTTTGCCGTGGGTGATGCCGTTGCTAGGGCGATTTTCTTGGTTAGATTTATGGTGTTTTCTTTGTTTGCATGTATTCATTGTATCTAATCGTGTGTTGTTCCTTTTATGCAGGTTCGGGAGATGTTCAGGGGGATGCAGAAGGCTTGGAGGCGAATCTTGGTTTTCCTTCTACACATAGTCCCCGCTTTTTTGTAGCAGAGTTAGTTTTTGGGGTCTTTGCATCTATAACTGTTCCTGAGTAGCTTAACAAGATGCATGTAGAGATTCCTAACAAGACAATCGTATGTTTTGTGAAGCTTGGACAGGATTTCGAAGACTTTTTATACTCTAATCAAGAATTTTGAAGCATCCCCAGTGTCTTTATTTTCTATGAAACTCGGTTAATAACCCTCTACATTAGCCCTCTACATTAGATTTACATTGTCCAAAACCACGGTGTTCTTGATCACCGCTTGATCTTTGTAAAAGCGTCTGGATTCTTTCCTCTTTCCATCTGCTCAGCACTCACTTCCTTTATGTGGTAATGAACATGAAGCTTACCAACATCTTTTAGACAATACCCAACCCTCCCTTCAAAGCAATGGAGACCGGTGTCCTTCAAAGCCTTACACATGATAACACCACCATGTGATCTGTGATCTGCCCAATAAGCCAGTTTTTCATACGGGAATTGACAGATGTGGGTGTTGTCTTCATTCTCAAAGTGGCTTGCATATGTAAATGATCCAACTCACTCCCTCGCCCTTGTGCCACAATCCCAGCAATACAATGCTCGTCGAAGAATTTGCAAGTTTCAACGTACACAACCTCTGAAATATCTGCACCTGCAACGCTCATTGTCATGCTCAAATCGGTGATCGTGGACTTCTCCGTATCTGAAACTATTCGCTTACCGCTCTGCCTCTGCTTTTTCATAGCATCTTCAGGACAACCTCCCTCTCCAGCCTCTCCTTCTGTTTCTCCATTTTATCTCTCTTCCTATTTGCTCTTTCCTCCTCCTTCTGCTTCTTCTCTTCCTCTTTCAATTCAGCCTTCTCCTTCCTGTTCAATTCCTTCAACCATAACTGCCATTCCTTCTCCAAAGGATCCTTCCTTGGACGACCCTTCTTCCTGCCAGGCCTTGAGAAATCCCGAGCAGCATCAGCAAGAATTAACAAGCTCTCACTGCCAGGAGGCACCTCACAAAATTCAGACCTGTGGATCAGCCCATCTGCATGAAATGCAAGCTGCTCTCTTACTGCTCTAACACAAGCAATGAAACTTCTCTCTAGAGGATGCCCTTCCTCATCCACGCAACTAAACACTACTGGATTTCTAGCTAGCCTATGAAGCATCATCCTTGGAAGCTGAATCTCAATTACTTGAGAAGCCCGCCACTGAAGAAGCCATCTCCGCCATCGAACACCAACAAACATAGGTGAAAGAACTAAAAGTGGCAGGCCATGTGCACTCCCCAAACATCTGGAACACGGGATCGGCCAAGATGGCGACCACCTATCACGGATCCGGCCGCGGGGAGAACCCGGCTAATTTCGGCCCGCTAGCACGCATGCGGGCGTTACAACTAGCGAAAGTAGCGGGGGAAGAAAAAAAGGCAAAAAGAAGGTCATTGATAAAAATAAACAAAGGTCATTGATATAAAATAAACCCGTGCCCTTTTACCAAATTTTTCTACCAAAACCAAAGGGACCAGGCCTCGGAAAAAAACATTCGAAAACCTTATGGTCCATGCCGATAGGTGTGATCCTCAACTTGGCACCTCTATGCACATATTACGTATGTTAAGCAAACAAATATAGTGCGAACACATGATATAGTGCCCTTCCATGGATTAGACCCGCGAAACTAGTTGTCTTGCGGCATCCTTTTTATGGGGGAAGGTGATTCACATCTTGGACAACGAGAAACTAGCTATTTTTTGCAGCAAATAGGCTGATCAAAGATCTTGTAAAAATTACAAAACTTCAAATGTGATTTTTAGGTGCTTACATCTGAAATATGATCTCTCGGCGAGGGGGATTGTGTATAACTATTCAATATCAAAGATAAGCTGTAAAAAACTACAAAACTTCAAATGTGATTTTTAGGTGCTTACATCACGAAAATATGATCTCGGCGGGGAGATTGTGTATAACCATTTAATATCAAAGATAAGTGTAAAAAACTACAAAACTTCAAATGTGATTTTTAGGTGCTTACATCTGAAATATGATCGCTCGAGCAGGGAGATTGTGTACAACCATTCACTTTCATTTATATCTCATCAAATCCGCAAACGTGGCAAATGGCAGATTACGTATATAAGAATGTCGCATGGAGCAAATTACGGCCTAAAAAATCCGGAGGCCAATTTTCGGCGAATTTGCATTCTGCTGGACATTGGTGTAACGTGAAAATTCTTTCTGTTTGCTTCGAGCTTCGGCTATGGCGTCGTTGGCGTCAGGCAGCTTGGTTATGGCGGTTGTGTCGTTCTTGAGCTTTTACGGCGCCAGGCGTGGCATCATTTTGGTGTAGGTTTTACATGGAAGCCCGGTGTTCTTGGAGGTCCTCGGACTGACTATTTTAGAGTTCTTGGGTTCTTTTGGAGTTCTTAGAGTTCTTGGAGGTTCTAGGAAGACTATTTTTTTGCCGTGGAATGATGCTTCGTTGCTAGGACGATTTTCTTGGTTAGATTTATGGTGTTTTCTTTGTTTGCATGTATTCATTGTATCTAATCGTGTGTTGTTCCTTTTATGCAGGTTCGGGAGATGTTCAGGGGGATGCAGAAGGCTTGGAGGCGAATCTTGGTTTTCCTTCTACACAGAGTCCCCGCTTTTTTGTAGCAGAGTCAGTTTTTGGGGTCTTTGCATCTATAACTGTTCCTGAGTAGCTTAACAAGATGCATGTAGAGATTCCTAACAAGACAATCGTATGTTTTGTGAAGCTTGGACAGGATTTCGAAGACTTTTTATACTCTAATCAGGAATTTCGAAGCATCCCCAGTGTCTTTATTTTCTATGAAACTCGGTTAATAACCCTCTACATTAGCCCTCTACATTAGATTTACATTGTCCAAAACCACGGTGTTCTTGATCTCGCCAGCGCTGTAAAAAGCGTACGGATTCTTTCCTCTTTCCATACCTTTCGGCACTCACTTCCTTTATGTGGTAATGAACATGAAGCTTACCAACATCTTTTAGACAATACCCAACCCTCCCTTCAAAGCAATGGAGACCGGTGTCCTTCAAAGCCTTACACATGATAACACCACCATGTGATATGTGATCTGCCCAATAAGCCAGTTTTTCATACGGGAATTGACAGATGTGGGTGTTGTCTTCATTCTCAAAGTGGCTTGCATATGTAAATGATCCAACTCACTCCCTCGCCCTTGTGCCACAATCCCAGCAATACAATGCTCGTCGAAGAATTTGCAAGTTTCAACGTACACAACCTCTGAAATATCTGCACCTGCAACGCTCATTGTCATGCTCAAATCGGTGATCGTGGACTTCTCCGTTATCGAAACTATTAAACTTACGCTCACGCCTCTGCTTTTTCATAGCATCTTCAGGACAACCTCCCTCTCCAGCCTCTCCTTCTGTTTCTCCATTTTATCTCTCTTCCTATTTGCTCTTTCCTCCTCCTTCTGCTTCTTCTCTTCCTCTTTCAATTCAGCCTTCTCCTTCCTGTTCAATTCCTTCAACCATAACTGCCATTCCTTCTCCAAAGGATCCTTCCTTGGACGACCCTTCTTCCTGCCAGGCCTTGAGAAATCCCGAGCAGCATCAGCAAGAATTAACAAGCTCTCACTGCCAGGAGGCACCTCACAAAATTCAGACCTGTGGAACAGCCCATCTGCATGAAATGCAAGCTGCTCTCTTACTGCTCTAACACAAGCAATGAAACTTCTCTCCAGAGGATGCCCTTCCTCATCCACGCAACTAAACACTACTGGATTTCTAGCTAGCCTATGAAGCATCATCCTTGGAAGCTGAATCTCAATTACTTGAGAAGCCCGGCCAGCGGAAGAAGCCATCTCAGCCATCGAACACCAACAAACATAGGTGAAAAGAACTAAAAGTGGCGGGGCCATGTGCACTCCCCAAACATCTCGGAACACCAGGATCACAGCCAAGATGACGACCACCTATACGGATCCGACAGGGAGAACCCAGCTAATTTCGGCCCGCTAACCTGCATGCGGGCCGTTACAACAAGCGAAAGTAACAGGAAGAAAAAAAGGCAAAAAAAAGAAGGTCATTGATAAAAATAAACAAAGGTCATTGATATAAAAATAAACCACGTGCCCTTTTACCAAATTTTTCTACCAAAACCAAAAGGGACCGGCCTCAGAAAAAACATTCGAAAACCTTATGGTCCATGCTTCGATAGGTGTGATCCTCAACTTGGCACCTCTATGCACATATTCTGTATGTTAAGCAAACAAATATAGTGCCGAACACATGATATAGTGCCCTTCCATGGATTGGGCCACAGAAACTAGTTGTCTTGCAGCATCCTTTTTATGGGGGGAAGGTGATTCACATACTGGACAACAGAAACTAGCTATTTTTGCAGCAAATAGCTGATCAAAGATAACTGTAAAAAACTACAAAACTTCAAATGTGATTTTTAGGTGCTTACATCTGAAATATGATCTCTCGAGCAGGGAGATTGTGTATAACCATTTAATATCAAAGATAACTGTAAAAAACTACAAAACTTCAAATGTGATTTTTAGGTGCTTACATCTGAAATATGATCTCGGCGGGGGAGATTGTGTATAACCATTTAATATCAAAGATAAGCGTAAAAACTACAAAACTTCAAATGTGATTTTTAGGTGCTTACATCGAAATATGATAAATTTCGGCGGGGAGATTATGTACAACCATTCACTTTCATTTATATCTCATCAAATCCGCAAACGTGGCAAATGGCACCGTTCTGTATATAAGAATGTCCGCATGGAGCAAATTCTGGCCTAAAAAATCCGCGCGGAGGCCAATTTTCTGGCCGGAATTTGCGACACGCGGACATTGGTGTAACGTGAAAATTCTTTCTGTTTGCTTCGAGCTTCGGCTATGGCGTCGTTGGCGTCAGGCAGCTTGGTTATGGCGGTTGTGTCGTTCTTGAGCTTTTCTGAGGCGCCTTGGGCGTGGCATCATTTTGGTGTAGGTTTTACATGGAAGCCAGTGTTCTTGGAGGTCCTGGGACGACTATTTTAGAGTTCTTGGAGTTCTTTTGGAGTTCTTAGAGTTCTTGGAGGTTCTAGGAAGACTATTTTTTTGCCGTGGACTGATGCTTCGTTGCTAGGACGATTTTCTTGGTTAGATTTATGGTGTTTTCTTTGTTTGCATGTATTCATTGTATCTAATCGTGTGTTGTTCCTTTTATGCAGGTTCGGGAGATGTTCAGGGGGATGCAGAAGGCTTGGAGGCGAATCTTGGTTTTCCTTCTACACAGAGTCCCCGCTTTTTTGTAGCAGAGTCAGTTTTTGGGGTCTTTGCATCTATAACTGTTCCTGAGTAGCTTAACAAGATGCATGTAGAGATTCCTAACAAGACAATCGTATGTTTTGTGAAGCTTGGACAGGATTTCGAAGACTTTTTATACTCTAATCAGGAATTTCGAAGCATCCCCAGTGTCTTTATTTTCTATGAAACTCGGTTATATGGAAGAAGGAAATGGTGAAATTTCGTTGCCAAGGTTCTATTACCTTTTTCTTTGCAGCCAAGCAGCAGCTATGGCACTTGTTTAATGGATCTTTTATGAATGCAAAAGTTTATGATTATGTGAACTCATCTGTGTAAATCTGTAATTCATATATGTGATGAAATAAGTCTGATGAATGTCTGTAATTTCATATCTGTGCTGATGAATATCTGTGTAATGTTCTCGATTTTTTTGTGCACTGCAAAAACACACACTTAGAAATTGTTTGCGAATAAGTGATTCTGTGAAAATGGAGCTCAGAATTGATTGATTCCTGGAAAGAATGTCTGCCACGTGGCAGACACCCATAGGCGGATAGGGCAGAAAATGGAACATCCTATTTTTACGTAATACATTATTATTTGGCCGCCGCGAACATTTCTGTGGTTCCTAAATTGTGCTAGGAGATCCGCTATTAATGTCCAACATTAGATTATGGCTCTTTGCTTAGTAATGAATTTGTATCAGTTTCAAACATTACAAACATGTTCCTAAATGATTTTCCATGAAAATCTTTTTTCATGTAAGTACCACAGTCTTTCTTTTAGATATGTATGTCTCCATCAACTTTGTTCATGCATGTTGCGACTTAGGAATAGGGTGAAAAAAAAACCACACTAAGAAATCACCTACCAATATTAGAAGTATCTAAATGTTCTGGGTTTGCGATATGAACGTTGATTTACGACATTAATAAATGATACTATGACTATCACTACACAAGTTACATTAGAAGCACTAGAGACAAAAGAAGAAGAAATGTTAAAGGCAATAGAATAAATCTTAGTGATAGGGCAATTGTGTAAGTAGTCCTTATATATTTGTGTTTTTAAGGAAACCACTGACTTTATTAATACATATACAAATACATTGTACAAAAAACACAGTTATACAGAGCAGTGTAATGGGTGGCTATGGCAGGAAGAAGCCTTCATTCAACCCTCTCCAACACACAGAGTGCCGGAATACCTTCGCCATAACCAGATCTTCAACGTAAACACGTCTCCGGCCAAAAAAAGACATGACCCATCTCAAGTCCGATGGCCAGGCCTTGTTTTCTTTTAAAAAGGGCATGTTCAGTGATCCACAGGGTTTGTTAACATATTGGAATGAAGCAGATATAACCCCTTGCAGATGGAGCGGAGTTTTATGCTCTACAATAAGGGAGGAATCTGAACCCAGAGTACAGAGTTTGTGCTTGATACAAAAGCAGAGAACACCCATCTACCACAAACAAAATAAGCCTAAAAATTCCTAACAATATGAAAATAGAAACAATTCTTAAATTCTAGAACCATAGCCAGATGAAAATAGGAAAGCACAAATCACAGGCCAATGAAAATAGGAACAATTGTTTAGGTTTTATTCAGGCGGGGACGAACACAAATTTGAGGAGAAAGAATGGGGAAACCATGGCAGAGGCGAGTGGAACGGAGCTTTTGAAGCGGCAAATGCATAAATCTATAAGCTCCTACCCATTTTGTAGAGGTCATTCCTTTTTATTCTACTTCAGTAGATGGTAATTGCCACAGCCATAGCCATAGCCATCTCAAACAGGAAAAGGGCTGGAGCTGGAGCTGGAGAAGTTGAAACCCAAAATAAATTTGATGTTGGAAAGATAAAAAAGATGGATATGAATTTGGGGTTTCTCGATGCAACAAATAGTTCGATTTTAATAAAATCAGAGGATGCAGATTCTGCCAGTTTATCAAGAACATTTGTAAAGGCGAGAAGTGGAAATTTTTTATGGCGTCTTGGGGCAGAGCAGGTCTGTCGGAGTGATTCTTTGAATCCGTCATGCAGGGGATATAAAATAAGCGATTCTTCTTCTAGTTTAGATAAGACATTGCAGCAACCTTGTTCTCTAAGTATTCCCGAAAAGAAAATCTGCCATTCGTCCACATTTGTGGATGCTCCTTGTGGATGCTCCATCTTCAAGTAAGAAACCTTGCACCGGAGCTTGCAATCTGACATAGATCTACAAACAAGTTCTGCTGGAAATCTAGAAACGGGGCTTGTCTGGATCTAAAAGCGATCTTTGCAAAGGTAAGACAAATTCTCATAATCTGACTCTGAGGATGAATTTTGGAATTTGAAATTGTTAGCAGATGTAACTATGGATTTCCTGCGCCTAGCTCACCAACATGTTGGAATGCAATGCAGGATGCGGTCGGTTAGTAGCGTTTGCACAATCTGCAAACGGCGAGAATGCAAGCAACGATCTCGAGAATCTGATAAATAAAATCTTTGGTTTCTTTGCACATGTCGACAGCGGCGCCATTAAATGCATCATCCACACACGTATCGACATCAGATCATCTGAAATCTGTTTTGATATCCGCCATAAATGCAATGAATGCAACGTGTCGTGCGATCGTAATTTTGAAGGAAGTAATTAGGTGCGAACAGAAATTGGATACTGCTTTATATACATATGCTAAGTGTAACCTTATCGCTAAGTGTAACCTTTTGTATTTTTTTTAAGTTTGAACCATTGTTAAACCATTGAATTATCACGTATAAACATTGAATACACCAAAATGTGCAAATACATGCACATATCGATTGGTTCGTTCAAGCTGAACCACTAGCTCGGTCGAGTCGGACACATACAACCCAAATTTAACAAGGGGCATCGCTGCTTGCGAGAACAAAAAAAGGAGACAAGCGGCATGTTGCTAAAAACGCATAGTGCAGAAAGCGAGATAGCGAGATAGCTGCTTGCGGAGAGCGAGAGAGCGAAGAAAGTAGAAAGAGGCAAAGGCTGCAGAGGCGAGATAATAGCGGATGTGGAAGAACTAACGGACTTCGTCAAAGCGAGGAAGACAAAGTCCGATAAGGGCAAAATCGGTGGGATCTGCTATCGGATATGATCGAGAACTCGAGGAGCACGAAGCTTTGACCGGATTATGCAGCCCGCAGGCGGTCATGAATCGGCCCTCATAAAAAGGAAACAAGCGCTTTCAAAATTTACCATGTCCAACGGATCAATCGGCTGACCACATCCATGAGCCGGGAACTACCACATTAGAGCAGGGGCCACATGCATGAATCAAATTTTGTCCGTAAAACGTAGAAACGAAACTAACAAAACAAGGTGCTGCGCACGGAGGGTTGCCCTCCATGACCCGAGGAAGAAGTGACTTAAACTATCAAATTATCAAATTATCTTGCTTACGCACATCCCCAGATTCATCTGTTGTCAGACATCACGATGGCGAAGGTCCAAAGATCGAGAAAGAACATGAAATGGTGAAGAATTAAGAGGACTTGAGAAGAGAAATTAGGTAGGGATGGCATATAATGAAGAAGTTCGATGAGAAAACGAGAGAATTGCACCGCTAGCTTCTGTTTGATCAGATTCTGGATGCAGCGGCCATGGCGGCATTTTGTTGGAGCTGCAGCCGCCATGGTGTCTAGCCTCGACAAGTTAATAGGCCTTTTCAATTCCATTTCTGCTAAAAGGATCCAAGCCACTGTATGTAAAGAACAAGATCTAGTAACAGATAAGAGGATGATGGTCCAAAAAGATGGAATGAAGCTTCAAGGGGAATCCTCCCCTGAGGATATCCAAGGCTCTACGATGGTTGAAGAGAGAAATGCTCTGGAAGCTTCTGAATGCTGCCCCTCCAAGAAAAGGTAAAGAAAGAACAGTGCAAAACAACTTAGTACGTCCCCTGTTTCTAAATAACACACTATTCACCTGTAATGTCCAGATCTGAGGGTCCTTTGCAGTCTGACTTCTGTTCTGCTAGCATGCCATGTCTAGAAATATTTACAATATTAATAAAGCACATCCAGATCCCCTATTTGCCAGTAGCTTTCAAGATATTTATTATTTAGCGATGTCTATGGCTATGTAGTAATGTTTTCTGCATCCTGACATCTCATCTCATCAGCCCTGCCATGGTTAGCATGCATAGTTGTCCATAATTAGTGTTTGTAACTATCTTATTGAGTTTGTAGAGAAAATCATATGTAGACAATGTTAGTTCTGCTTTTATAACTCTCTCATTCAGTTTCTAGATCTTCACAATAAACATGCATTGTTTGTTTCAAAGTTATAATTCTTTTATTTCCTTGTTACAGAAAGCCATCCTCGGGGCTGACAAACTCAGATCAAGAAAATGAGTCTCATCTGGAAGATGGATATAGTTGTAAGAAAATATGGTCAAAAGGACATATTTGGATCAAAACATCCTAGGTAAAAAAAATCTCATGCCATTTTCTGAATTTCTATGGATTCTTCAAGTTGACATGGAAACCTTATGTTGCCCTCATATTTATATATGTCTATCAGAAGCTATTATCGCTGTAGGCTGAGGAAAGAGACTGGATGCCAAGCAATAAAGTATGTCCAAAAATCAGACGATAATCCTCCAGTATTCGACGTAATATATAAAGGAAAACACATTTGTCATTTACCAGGGGCCAAAATATCGAGTTGTCATCTCCGAAGGCCGCTGCTACAGAGCTCTAGTAACTCTGTCTTTCTCAGCATAAACAACGAGGGTAATCTACAACTAGGTTCTTGTTATCCAAAAATTCCAGCAAAACAAGAACCTAAAATCCCTTTATCGGCAAAGAAAACAATAATCGAGTTTAGTTCCACACTTTCAAAGAAAGATAGTGATCTTGCCTGGGAAAACCTAGAATGGATATGTAAATGTGTTGGTTGCTATGAAAAACCCTAACTACTGCTTAAATAATAAAGACCACCCTACCTTGCCTCTTAAATTTCTTGCACACTTATGCTCTCTTGTAAATTCTATGCACCTATGCATAATAGCAGGCTAATTTGTAGTTATGTTTTTTTCTAGGATATCCATGTCCACATATCATAAGGGTAATGTTGTTGGCAAATTCTCTTTGGTGAGTCTCTAACAAACAATGTTGAGTTGATCCAAGTGAAATTAGTGGGCATTGCAATTGCAAATTAAAATGTAAATTTGGCCCGAGTTTATAATATCATTACAATTGCCAAGTAAAATGTAAATTTGGCCGAGTTTATATGCCTTTGTGATAGAATTCTTTATTCCTAATGTGTATCATCTTATATATATGCATTATTATGTGTATGTATGTAAGTAGCTTGTCCTCATTAGAAAAACTGTTATGTGGCAAAATACTATTAATGAGTCCCTAACTAAAAGATCTGAAACTGACTCGCTGAAATCGGGCTACATTAAAAATTGCCAAGCAAAATGTAAATTGTGATAGTATTCATTCTCCAAATGTGTCACGCCCTTATTGCATGTAAGTAGTTTGTCCTCAATGTATCACATTGCACCTAAGTAGATTGTCCTTGTGGACAAATAAGAACACAATTTCCATAGGCCCAAGACACATATAATTAGCTTCCTTTTCAGCCTACAGGAAGGAACGTAGATCAAGTAAGATGAATTTGTCATCCTATAAACTAACATTATGTAACCTCCACCACACCAAGCTTCAGTTGATGAAGAATGAACTCCAAATATCCATATGTTGCTGACAACACCACCACAGCAAAGTAGCAGTCCAGAGCAAACCACAGCAAAGTAGCAGTCCAGAGCAATTTTAAACTTTTTCAATGCATGTAACGCCAATATAAAATAATGGTAGTGTATCCAAACATCCAGCCACATATCCAGCAACCCACACGTTCAGGGGTGCATGAGGCTCTTTATCTCGAGATAGAGATTGCACAATTATAGATGCAACAATTTAGCTTATAGTAGTTGTAAATTCTATGGAGATCCATAACCCAGAATTTAAATAACCCAAAAATTAAAAAACTAAGTCTTTAGCACGGAAGGTTATAAGAAGTGCCTGCTCTACTAGATCTTGAAGAAGATGTACTTGCATCAGAACCCCCATTTTGGTTTCTCCTAAAAGTTCCCATATCATGATCTTGTATAGACATTGGGCATTGCTAATACGATCCAAGTTGCTGTTTTCTGAATCTCCTATACCAGCTGCAGAGAATCCTGGCCTGACATCCATAACATGTTCATTATTTGAACAGTGATCCATCACTAAAGGATAAGTGTCCATGTCTTGGACTTTTAGATCCAAGTTCTCATGTCCAATGTCCATGGAATTGTATTTCCCGATTAAACTGAAATAAGCTTGACAAATAGGCTAGTTTCAAAAATGGCGATGCATGCACTTTTTAAAAGGTTTACAGTAAAGATTGGTCCACATTACTGTATATCCCTGTTTCAGACATATATGATCTGCAAGAATATTGCCGTTGCAACTGATTCTTAAGCTTTTAACAGTTTCCTTCCTTTCCAACTTTGATGGTGTAATATTTAGTCTCAGATGTTCCACATGATCCGGCATAGCAAGCCATCATTGCTACTAATGCCAACACTTGTTGATTACCTGATAATAATATAAAAACAATGGTGAATTTAGTGGGCAAAAATGGGAAATCAAAATGATATAAGTTCAAAAGCCCACAATTTAGTACTTTGTCTTAACAACGTACGATATCTTTCTATGTACCATAATACTTCTACTGCAAAACTAACTTCTTTTAGAAGAGCTGCGCCCTTTTCTTTTGTAGCATAAAATTCCATGGGAAATTCTGGACAATGGACAGACCTATGAAATCAGTACCCAGACATGCCTGTTGTTTTGCTCGAAACTCTTCCAAGTTTGTCACTATAGGAGCCTCTGTCTGTCTCTTTTACCAATTGCAACTAATCATGTGCATCATAGAATTTCAAGTGAAAGTGTAGGGATGCAAACCTTGCGTTCTTCTTGTAGTGCTTGCAGTTGCTCAATAGCATGCATCAGAACTCCTTCAACCTGGGTAGGAGCTTTATTAAGCTTATTGTATCTTATAAATTCTCCAAGCCTTTGTCTAACATGTTCCACTCATCAAAAAGAACAATGCTGTATAATTGATCTATCCAGACCAAACTTTCTAGAGCAAAAGGTAGATAAACAGAGTTAAACAAAGTTCTACTTTCCAGTCTTTGATAGACCAGGTTTTTAGTTGCACATGACGATAGTTCTTCTAATTATTGCTTAAGGACCCAACATGATAGATAATAACATGCATACCTGCAATATCCAACCAAGATAATGGGGATCCATACAAATAAGTACTATATAGAAAGGGGATGTGCGGTTCACTGCTCTAAAGCTTTGCCGCCCCTCTGAACTGAAAATGCATGAATTTGTCATGCCGGAATCTGTCATGGTTATGGGCTATGGCTATGAAGTTGAGAACATACCTATGGTGTCGTATGTAGCCTCCTGCAAGCCAGAACGTGTAGAAACACCAAGCAGATAGCATCATGTTGCTCTCAACCTAGCCCTGAACACGATATAGAAATCGAAGCATAGGTTTGTCGATGCATGGGTTATCCAAAGGACATGGTATGTAAAGATAACTCGAACCCGTAGATGAACACGTCCTGTAAGTTTAGGGTCGGATCCCGGAATCAAAGAAATTAAGCATGATCGATCAGGCACAACAGACCCAGCTTAAGAATAGTTGGAGCAATTCTGAGGTGTCCTTTTTCGGCTGATCGGTATGTTTTGATCCTGTGGATTGCATGCTTTGTTAAAGCATCTCGATCTAGGTAAACGCCCTGCTTCATACTCCACAAAACCTATTCCTCTGTAAATATGCCCCGATTTGTATGACCCTATCTCTCGATCTGCATTCGGCTGCCAAATCATATGCTTCCCTTAGCCTTAAGTTGTTTCTTCCTGATCTTTATTTTTACTGCCAGTTACTCGGTTGGAGCATCCTGGATCCAGAACGCAGGTGACCGAGAGTTTACAGCGAATAGTAGGTTTGGAGCAGTCATCAGCATATCCTAGGTATGTTCTAGCATATACCTAGGATATGCCATAAACCCACATAAACAAGGGTTTGCCCCCCTAGGGGCAACCCAAAAAGAAAAATATGAAGAACAAGAACCATTGAAATAAAAGCCACTACAAAAAAAAAAAAAGATAGTCACCCAACCCAACCTTTGGCCAAAATCTTATAAAACATCTACAGCAAACCTTCTAGGAAGGATAATGTTCCACCCGTTCTAGCAAGTCTACGACTTCAAGCCGTTTCTTAAAAAAAAAGCTCTCATTCCTTAATTTCTTAAAAAATACATAGCCACGTATCGTTTGCATCTACACTTTCATGCCTATTCGCGCTCATTTCCATTCCGTTCTCCTCCTATTCTTCACTAGCTCTTTCATGAGGGCACCTGCCTTGTTTTGTTTTGTTGATTGGTAATCTTAATTTTTCAAAAAAACAAAAGGAAGTCCTGCTGAGTTTAGGGTCCTTGAAGATGGCGACGATACGGCGACAAATTTCCTTTAGCTGGGCTCGGAGGTGGCATCAGGCAAAGTCATACCCTCCCCCTGCCATGCATTTGCATCGTTTCTTTGCTGGAAGGTCAGTTCTGGGCTTCTACTTGGATTTCTTTCTTTTGAGTGCATCTAACTGGACAGTATCAGGTTTATTGAAGTTCAGTTCAGAACAACGTTTTATCTCATCCCCTTCATCCGGACTTGATTGCTATGATTTTAAACACAACATGAGTTTCACAGAAATAATGTGGAAAGCACTTCAGGAAAGAAGAACTTTGGATGCTTGGGAAGCTTTCCAAGTATTGAAAAAGGGACACCTAGTGCTTAATAGAGAGTGCATCAGTGAACTTGTTGCCCAACTTGCCCTTGAAGGATCCCCTTCTTCATTACTACGTGCTGAGAAGCTGGCCAATGAGCTCAAACTTAGAAATCAAGTTAACTTGCTAAACCATTGCTGTCTTTCGAAACTGGCTGTTGCGTTTTCCGAAACTCAAATGGGAAGCTATGCCTGCAGCATGGTAGACTTGATGATAGAACTTGGATACCTGCCTTACGTGAGAGTGTGGAGTGGCATAGTCAATAACATAGGGAAAGATTCTCGTCAGGCCTGCATGGCATTGCGCATATTTGATAAGATGTGCAAATGTAGCATGCAGTTGAAACTTCGAGGTTCTAACCTAGATGCTTTGCACATTAATGGGGAGAAAACCTCATCTTCAGACCATCTTGACAGCAATGGGGTGATACCTGACCTTGTAGCATTTAATATTGGTCTGACTATTTGTTCTAAATTGGGGTACACAGAAGATGCAGAGAAAATGATGAGTGCAATGTATGACTTTGGAATCTCTCCAGATTACCACTCTTTTAATTATTTGATTGGTGCTTATGCTAAATCTAAGCAGCCAAATATGTTGAGCAAGATGCCTTCTCGAATGATGGAAGCACAGGTAGCAGCACATTCATCAACATTAAGGATTCTTACAGGAGCATTACTGGGCTCAGGTAACATCCCAGAAGCGGAAAAACTTATGAGCTTGATGCAACCTGATACAGTAGAAACAAATAAGGAGTCTCTTGGACATGATAAGCTGCAATCACTTGAAGATGATAAGCTGCAATCTTGGCTTGGACATGTTCTGCCTGATAAACAAATGTACGCAGATCTGCTACAGGCTTATGCAAAAGAAGGAAGGCTAGACGATGCTGTAAAACTTCTTCAAAAAATCAATGCTGGAGATTCAACAACAGAAGTTACTCAGGCAGGGGTTATCTGGGCTTTGGTTGTCTCGGGTTCAATTGATGCAGCAGAGACTATTATCCTGTACATGGCAGCTCATAACAAGCCTGCAAGTGTTTATGCATACAATTCCTTAATTCAGGGTTACTGTACCACAGATCAAGTGGAAAAGGCTGAAGCACTGTTGGAAAACATGAAGACAGCAGGAGTGGATCCTATTTCTGCAACATATGGTCCATATATGGAAGCTCTTATTCGTGCTAATGACAAGTTAGGTTCCCACAACATGCTAAAGAATTTGATGGAGATGGGGCTTATGCCACTTGAAAGAGCATATGTATCTCTTATACATGCATATGCGTCTGATAAGCAAGCATCAATGGTGACGAAAGTCTTAAACACAGTACAGAATCATCCAAATGTCAAAGTGAATATTTCCACATGGAATTTTGTGATAGAGTATTTGTCAAAGTCTTTATTGATACATGAAGCAAAGAGGTCATTAAATGACATGGTTGAATCAGGTGTGCAGCCAACCTCAACAACCTACTAGTATCTTGTCAAAGGTCTGGTTACAAAAAACCAGATGCAAGAGGTATTGCTCCTCTGGTCTTGTATCAGACAAGATTTAGAAAAAAATAGAGATGGAGTTGAGGTGTTTGAATTAAGTAAAGATCTAATTGATGCCTTGTTGTATGCCTTTGTGAAAGGTGCTTATTTTAAAAGAGCTAGAGTTGGTTGCCTATGCGGATGCATTCCATATTCCACTTGACAGAATTGCGTTTAAGGATCTTTTCCTCAAGTATCACCTAACACGGTTCACAAGCAAGCATAGATCCCAGAGAAGGATTGATAAACATCAGCGAGACCTCCAGGAAATGGAAGAGTTTAAGAAGTGGTTAGGACTTCCACCATTGGACACGTCCAATAAGAAAAGAAGGAACAACTTTTTGCCACCTAGCATTTGAAGATCACTATATACACTGCCGTTACAATTAGTATTCCTGTTTCCAGTGGATTTGTATGGACATAAATACTTGATGAAATGTTACAAAGGTGCTGGTGGCAGTGTTAGAAAGGAATGACCGACTTCCCATCCAAACTTCAGCTGGAACTGTATGTTCCTAATGTCCGGATTAAGAGGTAAGAGACGAATGTGACTGGGCTCATAGGTATAGCCGGGGTAAACAAACAATGTACCCAAATGTGCAAGAACATCATGCTACTGCTACTGCTATTTTTACTGCTACTGGTGAGATTCATTTAGACATGCTTGAAGTGGAGGATTGTATATTACTGGAGGGAAAAAACATTGGGTGGTGTGGAAGATAACTGTTTTAGCAAGCTTTGTGATGGTTGCTGCAGCTAGAAATACATGTGATGGTCACATGCCGCATATGTTGAAGTAATGAAGAACAGAGTTGCAATTAAGAGAATCTTTCCAACAATCGTCCCATATTTAAATCAAAAGACTTCTCCCAGCAATCGCCCATGTATAACTGCTTTATAAAGTTTGTGTTGCCCTTGTTACAAAATTCGAGCGACTCTGCAACATGTAGGGATTGTTAGAAAGTCTCCCATACTCTGTTGTTATTCCATATTCTTCTGTAACTACTTGCCTTGTGCTTCAATTCAGAGGGTGCACGTATAAGAGTTCTTAAAGCACTAGGATAGATTCTACGAAGTATGAACATGAGTTATGGCATGGAGTTTCACGAGAACTTACTCTCTGGAGCTATGCAACCTGTTTTAAAGTAGATTTTTTATTATTTGTGGTGTTTTTGATTCAGCAGATGCTGCGTGGAGCTTTCAAAAGGAGTTGAAACATAAGAGTCAATTATGGTTAGACTCTCCTTCACTAAAATAGGCAGAATTCATTAAATTTGCTAGTGTTTCGGGATAGGAAACCCATCAATGGATGTGCCTTTGTAATACCTTTTTTGTAAAATTTCAAGGTTTTAATACTGCAGCTTCCGGAAAGAAAAAGCATATGCCATCGATTCACCTCACGAAGGTTTGTGTCCATTTGTTCCCCGTCAAAGGTTTGTTCACCGTCAAAGTGTTTTTGATGTTTCTGTCTTCGTTCTATAGCTTGTATTTTAATCTTATGATTTTTTTAATGTGTAGTATCTTAAATGCATTCATTATATGTATTTAAGTACTCAAATACATACTAGACAATGCATAACTTAATGAGCGGTTAGCATTTGGGAATGGGTTTATCTTTGTTCTCTTAACTAAAACAAAAATCCAGGATACGCTGAAACCTGGTTGCTGATTACTGGTCGATTAAGAGCCTGCCAACAATGCTAGAACAATATGGTGTTTGTGTGATGCGATAGCAGTCTCAATGATTGTGTATGTTTGGTTGCATAAACCAAGGACCTTAGCTAGATGCCAATAATTACTGTTTTCATGCGTGCATGTGTGGGTATTTCACTGTAAGGTTGAATGATTGCAGAACATTTAGATTGATAGTTAGATCTTTGTAATCTTTGATGGTTTGTTTCTACTGATTTAATGGTTAAATCCACAATTTCTCTTGCAGGATTCCCAGGATCTCAACCCATTGATTCAGACACTGGCTGTCTGTACTATGGGTTGCATTCGAGTAGACAAGATTACTGAGTATCTTTGTGACCCTGTCCAAAGATGCTTGAAGGTAAGTTGGCGTGCCAAATTTTTGTGTTGGTTCATTTTTCAGCTACTCATGGTTGATTCCTGTAAAAACAGGATGAAGAATATGTTCATGAAACAGCAGCTACATGTGTTTCAAAATTATATGAGATCGATGCCGAGTTGGTAGAGGACAGGTGTTTTCTTGAAACTCTTAAAGGACTTGATTTCTGACAGCAATCCAATGCAATGGTTGTAGCAAATGCCGTTGCAGGCAGAGATACAGGAAACAAGTAGCAAGTCTGTATGGCCGTACTGAATGAATGCACAGAGTAGGATATCTTTTCATTCTTTGGACATTCCAGAAGAAATGGTTGGCCGTTCGTTTAAAGTTGTTGGTTTCAACAAGATTCACGTCAAAAGGTGCATATGACACATATTTAGGCAGAAAGTGTGCTGTGCTACTAAATTATCAAATAACTGGTTACAGGACATAAGACTTCCATTATGAGCTTCTGCAATATAACCAATATTTCGTTGGTTCAGATGGGGCCAAGTTTTTATCTTAGATGCTTTGTCAAAGTACAAGGCAAAGGATGCGCGCGATGCTGAAAATATAGCTAAACGTGTTACGCCACGTCTTCAACATGCAAACTGTGATGAAGTCTTATCTGCAGTGAAGCTGTTTCCCTATTCACATATCATTTTTCTTTTAGACTCTCTGGCTGACCTTGGCATGTTTAGGTCATCCTGCAAGCAATGGAGTTGATTACAAGCAGAGACGTTGTACGTAACTTATGTACGAAAATGGCAACTCCTCTGTTGCACTTATCTCTGCAGAGCCAGAAATACAATATGTGTCAGGAAAGCTGTCAATGAAATTGGACAGTGTGCAATCAAGTTGGAAAGAGCAGCAGAGCAATGCATAACTGTACTGCTTGAGCTTATAAAGCTTAAAAGTTAATTATGTTGTACAGGAAGCAATTATAGTTATCAAAGATATATATCGGCGCTATCCCAACATGCCAGGCATTTTGCCCTCGAGCCGATGCCGCATCTGCGGTAGGGCAAAGGCGCTTTTCGGAGATATGATTCAAGACCCGTCGATAACTGGTAGCCCCTAGTAAATCATATCTACTCTACTCCGATTAATGTTATTTCAGGCATTTTGCTCCCTGTTTTTTTATCATTGGTGCTGATTTGGTCAGCAATGTCGATGGTATACATCTAGCCTATCATTTGGGACAAATATCCCATGGCCAACAAAGCCATCATTAGATCTATAAACATGCTTCACAGATCTGCAATAACAACTATCCTTTTGGTGGAAAATGTTTCATCGCATCGGGAGACTTCAAACAAATATTGAAAAAGGAGCCTATGCTTCATTGCTTATGCTGTTTCGAGCTACAGAATCCGAAGGTGAAATCATAAAATTTCTGTTTCCCCATAATCTAATAATGCCGCCCCGCATTTGCGAAAAATTAATGTCTCTATCTCGACAGCTTCAACGAGTCTATTCTTGGTCAGGTATAAACTATTTCCTTCATTTGGAATCTACAAGTTGACTGCACTCTTGACTTATATTTTCGTTATCCCTTTCTGATACTAATTTTGTTATGGGGCTAACTACTTGAAATTACCAAAGTGCATTACAAATTGCAGAAGATAGAAACTTAAAACATCAATACTTCATTTGCACAGTTTGCCCAAGTATGATTAACTACCTTTGTGATAGAGACGATGTGTCACATGCTTTTATTACTTTTGCTAGATACATATAATTAATTTGGAAAGATTAGAAGACGACGAGCATAAAGGTGCAGTTTGTAGATCTGAGAATTTCCCTTCAACATGCAAAGTTTCGTTTTAGCAAAAAAATACTGCCAAATGAAAGGCAGAGGCCACATCATATGCAATTAGATAAGGAAATAAGAACAAACACCTAGTGCAGTGGCATGGACGAATAATCAAATTATTGTGTATAAATTGGATGTTTTAATACAGATATGATTTTATCTTTTAATTCCATGGTGATGTTCCATGCTCATTATTTTTGATAGGTATATCATTTAGATTTCCATTTCCAATTCAAGTAATCTTAGGTAACCTCCATTTCCAATTTTAGAACTTAATATAACTGCTTAAGTTAAAATTCTAAACTTAGTTGAAGGTACATGTGAAAGCATTTAATTTTAACTTAACCAAAGGTTGGTCTGAATGTATTGCAGTTAACGTTGCAATTAACACTAATTTTAACGGGTTATGTCTGGAAGCCATGTAAATGGTTAGGTTATGAATCACTAACTTAGCTGTGTTTGGTTTGAAAATGGTCTGAATGTATTGCAGTTAACGTTGCAATTGGGTTATGTCTGGACAACAAGCCTAAGAATCGCTAACTTAGTTGTGTTTGGTTTGAAAATAATTAGCACATCTTATTAAGTTAAAGTATTTAAGTGAAACTTTAACTCTTTTGAGCGCGAATACAATTGTCATAGTTAGTTTTAACAAGCTAGTTAATTTTTCTTAACTAAGCTTAACCTGATCGCGGGTGCGAATAAACCCAATCTTAAACATATTCAAACTCATATGAACACAATGCTGGATGAGGGGCGATAGTGTTGGGAGAAGGTCTTTTTAATTGAAAATTGAAGATTTTTAGTCAAATTAGTAAATGGCAGGAAAGTTTTTCGAAGATTTTTAAGTATTTTCTTATGAGCATGATACAAATCTCTGATTGGAAACTTGAAATGTCCAACTGTTTAGAGGAACATTGAGAGATTTTGCGGTAGACTCTAAAAGTCTCCCCAACAACACTGGCTGAGGAAAGAGAGCAGCTATACAGTTGGGAAAAAAATTCAGCAAAACGGCAGAAAAAAATTCAGCAAAATGGCACTGGCACTCACGAGTGTCATGTGAACAAATGGTTGATGAAAAGGGTCAGTGTTGACCTAGGTGGAAACTGCGATGGAAAAAAATGCCTTAGGTAAACCCTATAAAAAAAGCAAATGCCAACTGGCAGAGGCCTCCAATGAAGAAATATGGGGTAGATAACACCCTGCACGAGGGTGTTACGTGGCTCGTGTTTAAGAGGAGCTGTAACACTCAGGGCCAGGGTGTTATGAGTTTTGGGCCGTTCGATCACCATCAGAATTAATCTCATGGGAATTCATCCCAATCGTCTACGTGATAAAACTAGGGTTTTACGAAGTAACGGTGTGTTACACCTCGACTAAAGTCCTGGCTGAGATTGCATCTCAGCCGTTGAATGGCTACAATGGGTGTTAAAAGGTTGCCAACGTGCCACGGAACATCTTTAAGTGCCTTGATGGCGATCTAAGAAGTCAAGTAGAGGATGATTCATTTACATCCTTCTGGTCTGGCCATCAAGGAATGGAAAGGAGAACAAATTTGGAAAGGAAAAGAAGCAGAAAGGGAGGTGAGATTAAAATATTTCCTGTTCTTTTGATCGACACCATCTTGTATTTGTCAATTCAATGTGGCTCACTGTATGGATCTTGCTTTCTTTCCCTACCTTATTAATCTAGGAATTGGCTGCATATCTTTGCTACATATATCGCCATAACACATGTGATTAATAGGGAAGAATAGATTGTTTGACGCCCTTGTATCCAAGCAATTTTCTTTCCTGCCTTGAGTACATTCTTTTGCTTCGCTTAAGCTATATGAGATCTTAAACTTGTGAATTTGGTGGTGCAAATCCACTAATGCCTTTATCCAATGGATGGATGTTTGCGAAAGGTATTATAAAAAGGTTTGGCTCAATGTTTCAGTTCTAGATAATAAACAGCTACAAGGATCTCTGGTATCTCATATTTCTGGAGTTGCACCCGTGGTCTTATATAGTTACATAATTTTTAAGGTTGCTTGCTGCCAACAAAATAGGTTTTGTAATACATTTTTAAGGTCTTTTAAATGTGAGACCTTCTCGTGATGCATCACAGCAAGCTCTCCAAGCTACAGCAAGAGACACATGGTGAATCATCTTTCTAGTACAATATGCATCTCTGTATTTATGTAAATGTAGATGTTCTTTATCTTTGAATGCCCATGTCAGAAGAAACAGAAGGGCTCTGTTCTCATGATGCATCAATGCAAGCTCTACAAGTGACACCAAGAGACACATAATGAATCATCTCTCTAGTACAATATGCATCTCTGTAGCTCTATAAATGTACAAGTTGCTTATGTCAGAAGAAACAGATGGGGTAAGGTGCTGCTTTCTTGAATTTCGCTTTTTGAATGATAAATATATTCCAACATTTGTGCTTCATTTAAAAATTTGGGTTAATATGCAAATCGAAAGGTGCCTCTGGCTTGCAGGAATTGAATCTTATTCTTGTAGTGCTACCTGCTAATAATATGCGAACCTAGAGTATGATCCATTCTCACTCCATCCTTCAAGTGAGTATGCCCTAAATACTTACTTTCTTCCAAGAATAAACCATATTCTACTTTCTTTGCAAATCTACTCGTTCTCCTGCAAAGTTTGCAAAGCATTATAGATTGTAGACTCTTTCCCTGGTTTTATCAACCTGTGGTATTCTTCATTTCTAGCCAATGCTTATGCTTGGAAGCATGCTCAAAGTGATTAAGATTCATGAAGTTAAAGAAGCTTTACCAGTAAGGCTATTGGAATTGAGCAGGTGGATTTGGCTCAAGAAAACCTTGCGTCTTAGAGTTAAAGCACCCTCTTGAAGTAGGATAACCGTTAAATATTGCCAACACAGTCCCGTCATTATTTTTCCCAAATGTTTTGCTTCTATTAGGAGCTATTTAGGAGTAAAAGCATCATGCTTTTGTCCACACAAAGCTTCATATTCCCTTTTTTAACCTTGGATTGCCTGGCGCCTATTATACTTGATTATTATATGGAGCATTGAGAAGGATGCTCGCAAAAGGATTTGCTCCAAATAAGGTCGATTTCTTTTCTTTGAGTTGTATTTCCTGTTTTTTTATATGTTGTAGTTCTTTATGGCTCTTGCGCAAAGAATATCTAGGTTAAGTGTACAGATTGTTTCAAATAGCTTTCTACTTGAACTAAAACTTTGCTGGTTATATTCAGATTTTTTCTTTAAAAGAAGTTATGGCAACCAAATCTGGCTGGCATAACAAACAGATTTTCAACAAGTAGAAAGAGCAGCACATAACTTCAAAAATAGTAGCAAACTTTCTGTCACTCCCTCTTCTTCAACCACAATTGAAAAGATTTCAAATATGCGTTTCTGTAAGTGAATTTAATGATTTTAGTTAACTCTGAGAGCCATATTTCAAAACAAAATAGAATATGGAAACAGCGTGAAACATAAATAGCTGCATAGCAGCATGCTGTTTGGAAACGTAAAGAAGCTGAAACTGCAGTGTCTACAAATTTAAAAGGAACAAACATTGTGCCTTGGAGATTGAAAGATCACATTCTGAGAAACCATGGCTACATGTTTGAGCCTCTATTGATTACTAATCTGGTCCCTTGATCAACTGCAGGTAGCTTCTGCGTAAAAAGAATGTCCTTTTCTCCTCTGGAAGCTTGCTCTAGGTCTGGTTCAATTACATCATCTAAAGATAAATGCTCAGAATCATGAAGTTCAATCCGCTCCATTTCTCTCCCTAGCTTCTTTAAGGTCTTATGAATCCTCAAAAGCGCTTTGGATTCTTGCTCCAGGTCAATTTCCAAATCACGAATCCGAATCATTTTGGATTCTCGTGATCTTTCTAATTCTTCCTTCCTCAACTTCAACAAACGAAGTTTATCTTGTTTCCGGGCAACCTCCATCTGATTAGCACATGCAGCGGAGACGGCATTCATTTCTTCCTCAAAGACGCTGTAGTTTTTACCAAAAACGTGAATGTAATATACCATATATTAGAATTCTCTTCAACCCTGCAATACCCAAATATCTTTGCGGTCATGTAAAAAATGCTTTAGGCCAAAGCGTGAGCATTTCTGTTGAGAGTATAGCTATTGACACATCTTGAATAAGGTCGGACACTTTTTAATGCATCTGCATAGCTATTCAGATGGGCATGCCTTAGGCGATGATGCTCACCTCTACTCCGGTTGTTGTGTAGAAACCACACTTGTGGAAGACGTGATTACTATTAGACATTTAAGAATATACCAGGTTTTTGACCAGGTAATTTTTTTATGAAGGCATTGGACTATATTAAAGGAACAGGCCTTTATATCATTGGAGAGGAAAGAGATTACATTGCAGTTGAGTGTATTTAGATTTGCTATAATTTTGCACCTCTACGCTCTGCACAAATACATGTTATATTCAGGAGGACTCTGATAAGGGGTACGAACTTAGGCAGCTGTTAACTATTTTTTTGCACCTTTTATTAAGAAAATGGAATTGTTGAACGCCACATGTTATATGGATAGCGACTCATAAGAAAAGGGTACGTAATTAGACAGTTGTTAACTACTAGTCAGATTATATATGAAGTGAAAAGCATTGATTCAAGATTACTTTGCACCTTGAATGCTTATTAAGAAAATTGAATTGTTAAACGGAAGCATTTAACTTGAAGCATGATGCACTTCATTATAGTTCGCTGCTAATGGAATTAAAGTTTTTTGAAGAGAGACTTGTTGAGGAATTGCAAGCATATGTCTACACTAGAAAGGCCTCCCTTGTTAGATGTCTGGTGTAAGGAGACAAATTTCATTACATATGCTTTTGAAAACAAAGCCTACTGATTCTCTGATTTAGTGCTGTATTTAGAAGAAATGTCTTATGCTTTTGTTCCTGCATTTGTTGAACTTCCTTCAAAGGTGCTTAAATGACCTCGTAGTCAATATCTTCATCCTGACTGCTAGTATTATAACATGGCCATAATGTTGGATTTGAATGAGACTTCTTCATTTGCTGTTGCATCCCAAGAACAACCCTGAATTTGACGAGTGAAACTTTGAATTAGGTTGGACATTCAAAAAATATGACCATCTGATGTAAATGGGTCCATGAAAGCAAATGACTCCAATGTAATACGGCATAATAATCCTCCCATTGAAGTAGTCATTTGACAATTTTGCATCCTAAGCTATCTCCAATGGAACTTGCATGCAGCAAATAGCCTCAGCACATTGGACAAAATGGATGGCCGCAGCTTCCATAATGAATATGCCAAAAAATATCAAGGCACAGGGCCATAACACTTATTTCAAATATTCCAAAATTAGGACTAGAGCAGGATTTATAAGAAGCCAGTATAGCATTTTCAGCCAAATTTACAGCTTGATATCCTCTTGAAAAGTCAACTAGGATAAGCGGACTGGCTAAAGAGTTAAAATTTCTCAGGTAACAACCCAATCTACTTGAACACAACAAAGGTTTTGGAAACTCATCTTTTGTCTGTATAAATCTTACGCTTGGGGTGTATATCACACTTCTTGAGAAGCGATCATGTATCCACATCTGGAGATAACAAGTCCCATAATGCCCGACATATGAAAGGATAGACATACTGCATGATAGAAGCATTATTTTGGTAAGCTCACTTGCAAATATCTGCATTGCATGGTTTCGGCCAAAGCTTTCTTGAACCTTTGTAATAAATTAAGACCAGGCCACCCTTGAAATCAGCATTCACCAAACCCCATCAAAAGAGGACAAGGCTCTCTTCTGGCAATAGATGCATACATCAGATAATATATAAGTGAATAAGCATGAAAAAGAATCTAACAATTACCAGAATCGTTCAAGTTTGAAATGCTGCATCTCAACATAGAGGCATGAAGTTGAGATAATTAAACAAGAGTAAGCGGGAAAACTTGCTCAGTTAGATTCTGAGCTGCACTCTCAGTTGGAAAACCACGCACAGCCCCTGTGGTCCACTGAGATATTATGCCTGCTGAAATAACAAATCTCAGGGCCCTTTGCAGCTTATCTTCATCAGTATATATCTCTGGTTGAGAAACTAATTTCCTCATCATACCTGCACAAGCGTCCAGAAGTATCTAGTCCAGACATTCTCATGTTTTGAAGTTGAGGTTAGAAAAATAATGAAGAATTCTTACCAGCAACAATTGCATCACCTGATCCAGTTCTGTCGCAAGTCTGTGCAGCAATGATAACATCTTCAGTTCCAACAACATACCCATGGAAGTCAGGAGTGTAATAGTGAATCTTATGTGTAGCATCTGTCACAAACAAAAGCCGCAATCCGTCATGCCATAATGGAGCAATATCTTCTGGAGTATAATGGTACTCATAGCGTTTATTTTTCCTGGCACGAAATTCCTCAAGTGAACGAGCAAAGAGATTTGAAGTAAGCTTCCGTATGGCCATGCCCTCATCCCTCAACAGGAACTCCAATTCAATTTTCGACATCTCAATCACGTCGCAACTTTTCCATACTCTTTGAAGCATAGACCATGTCTTATCTACATCGGTCCACAAAGGCAGAGGAAGATTTAGATCGAAAAACGCAGTAGCGCCAAATGACTTCGAAATCTTCAATGCTTGCAACAAAGATGAAGTTGTGGATTCGGTTGTAAGACTCAGAGAACTGAAATGGAACATTCGTGCCTAGCAACAGATATGTAAGTATAGGATGCAATGCTAGGCAACAACAACTACACTTATAACATCTCTGTCCAAGACAACCAGTGAAGGATGTTAAATCATTCTAAAAACGTTTTGCCCCACAACTGCACAGTACTTGAGTGCAATGACACTGTTTTGCACCTTAGACGCCTGACAATACACTACATGATACCCCGGAATGGAAAATACTGATGCGGGGAAGTGAAGAAGGAGGTTAAAAAAAGCTGAGGCAATGACTTTGTTAGAACTTCCTTGGTATTCAGAAATGATACTTTTAAGTCATTGAAGAAAGTAAGGTACAGGAGAGGTACCTACCTGAAAATGTTTCGAACTTCAGTATCAGCCAATTAAACATTAGTTGCCATAGGAATCCAATAAGAAAGGATGTCTGAAGAAACTACTGTGGAGAATCACGGACTACCAAGGTATGACAGAGCTACTATAAATATTTCATTTTCAGCCAATGAAATAGAATGGACTTTACTTGTCGTAGGAAGAAAAAAAAATCACATGAAGCAGGCAAAGAGCAAAAATAATGAAAGGAAACAAGTAAACACACACCTCCTTTAATATATCTTTGTTGACTTCTGATGGCTTGAAAGAATTCTCTGCACTCTGTTGCGTACACAATGCAGAGACATGACCATTACCATATTGAAGCTTGAGACGAGATTTTGCAGTGGGAAGTTTAGGATCAAATTTCACCCCTCTGGTCTGTACTCTGTTTTCATTCAAGGTCCTAACAATCTGCTGACCTACCTCATCACTTCCAACCTTGCCCATGAATGCAGCTCTCCCACCTAATCTCACATGTGACAATGCTACATTGGCAGCTGTAGTACCTGGAGCACGAGCAAATTCTGGAGGAGTCCATTGCAGCCCTTTCCATGTAGAATATATATCAGGGTCCATCTGTTTGACACACACTCTAACAGTTGGAATAAACTCGTTGAGAGCCTCTCCAAAACAACATACTAGAGGAGGCCAGTCATAAATTTCTTCTTCTTCCTCGTCTTCATCCTTTACTTCTTCAGAACTCTTCTGTTCACTGGATACTTGTTCCCTCTCAATGCCAAGTTTTTCGCCATCCTTAACACTATCACCAGTTTGACGTTTTACACTGCTTTTCTTAGGGCTAGAGGGTTTTTTAGAAGCTTTGCTTGCGGTACTGCGGGTTTCTTTTTCACCCTCATCGTCGGAGGAATCCGGAGCTGCCTTACGGGAGCGTTTACTTCTGCCTGGTGATTTTGATTTACCTTCCTCACTGGAAGATTCATCCCCATCGGATACATTATCCAAATCCTGCACTGCCCTGGTCTTAAAGTTTCTCCGGCCACTGTTATGTGCTAAGAAACCACCATATCCAGGACCCAAATGCAATCCCAATACCTGCTCCAGATGCTTGCTACTCAAACGGGCACGCGAAGATGACGAAATGTATGAGCTGCGGTCCCCCGGAAAGGTGGAGAGAAATCCTGGAAGGTGAAGGTTAACCGGCATAGCCATTGTGGCTAAGGTTTTAGCATGGGTTTAACACAAACATGATATCGGTATTCATAATTCATATTATTCCATTTGGGTTTATTTTTCATCTTTTCTTCGTGGCCATTGATTTGCAGAATATTCCCTCCGTTGTGCCAGATCAATGTTCACGAATTTTTCTAGGGAAAATTTGCTTGCTTCAATGGTGCAAACGAATGTTTCAGACCATTGCCTGAGCAATTAAATAAAGCACACCAGATCCATTGTCCATTAATGAAACGGCTACTCAGCCCAACTCCGACAGAGGTAAGCACACTACCCACAAGCACAAACTGCGGTGCCCTGGAACAAACCTTTCAAAAATCGGCAAACCATCAAAAAGGCAGAGCATTTTGCCACGGCTTTCAAGAAGCAATCACCGACATCGGCTGTCTAGGTATACTGGATTTCTTAGAGCCGGTCGCACGAAAATAGCAAAGGGGAAACAACATGAAGGCTCGTGTGAAATCATGGCCGGATCTGCACCAGTAGCAGGGTTTCGGCTCTAGAGGAGGGCTGAGGGCGGACTCCTTCGGCGTGCAACCACAACTGTCTACCTTATCTAGTCTCTACAAATTGCAAGCTATCTTTCTTTTTTAGGACCATTGCAAAAAAAGCAATCCAAAATGCACAGAAATAGATATTTGACCTTCAAGTGCAATTAAGTTGCTCAAACATGTCAAGATATATGGTTTTGCATACAATACGCGCCAGGAATCATAGTCCCAACCTTGCGACAAAAGCCCTCCTGCAATTGCAAGTTTAGTTTATGGGTGTATTATTGTTCGGGGTTTATTTAAAAGTTTTTCAACCATTGGATTGTAGAATTTCATGCGGAATATCCCATATGGGGGTTTCTAGGTCGTTCTCTGCACAACAAGATGAGGTCAAACAGCCATGTCTTGACCCCAGCAAGTCAATCGCCACAAAAAATACAGTCCAATTATGGCACTCAAACTCTGCTACAATAAGAGTATGAACAGCAAGCTACAATAAAGCACTACAAACTGGGGATAGGTTCAATACGTCATACGTTTTGTATGAAATATGTATTATTCGAATGGTACGACACAATTTTGAAGTAGTGAACGTAAAAAATACGGCAAAAAAAATCCCTGCCGAATTTTTTAAGATAACGATTTTTGCTTACAAAAAAGTGTTTCGTCTAAACGAAATTGAAGTTTCACGTAAGCGAAATTCAAAATAAATAAATAAATATATAAATTATTTTCGCATAAGTGAAACTTCTATTTCGCTTACGTGAAAAGTGTTTAAGGTTTCGCGTCAACAAAATTCAAAAGAAAAAAACAAAAAAAAAACAAAAAAAATAGCACACCAGCCCCACCAAGCTTACAACCGTTCTTGCAATTCTAGCCTATCCACCACCTCATCAAAAACTGATGTGGCATGATCTTCTACCATTAAATCTCTATTTTCTGCATCCTAGGGCCATGAAAATTAGAAATTGACCCAAAATGTTAGATCCGGATGCAAAAGACGTCAAGAGTCTCTTTGGGTACTCCTCTTCCATTCTTTGGCTTTTGCTCGATTGGATCTTGTTGTCTACACGATTCCCTTGTGTATTTAGACTAAAGCATACCTTCGAGATTTTTTTTTTTGCTTCCGAACAAATCCGGTATTTTGTAGCTTTTTGGAAGAAAAAGAAAAAGGCCTGGGCAGTTTTTCTTTTCCAACAAAGCAAATTTTCTCTGTAAGTCTATCAATTTTTCCTTGAGGCTAGGCTGTTTCAATTTTTCTTCAAGCAAATTCGTCATATTGTTTGAAGCATTGCATTAATCATGCATTTTCATTATCATGCGGTCCTTTCTGCCAGTTGCATAATCTATATGGCAGTTGCATAATCTATGGACCTGGATGTTTGTGGCTCTTCATAAGATAGTTTTTGGATGTTTGTGGCTCTTCATAAGATAGTTTTTGGCTTCTTCAGGATGTTACAACATGGCTAGAGTATTTCTTTCTATTGGATTGGATTTATTGGGTTTTTTTTTTCCCACCCGATGGTAGCTTGTGGGTTTTGAACCCTAGTGGGGGTCACCCCAACCTAAGGCCTTATCACTAAACCACCACCGCGATGGGCAATCATCTTCCAATAATCACTCCAAATCTTTCATTTTTCTATGCCTCTGTTGTATCAGGCACTTTCTTGTTTTCTGTTTTCATTTCTTCCGCCGGAATGGATAATGGACAAACTTTGCAACCCATTTTTCTCAGACATATCTAGTTTATTTTTGTCTAAGACAGCACAGGCAGTAGTGTCTAAGCTTACAGATCAGTTCCATCTGATATTCTTGTAGTTTTATTGTGTCAGACGGTGCACAAGATATGTTAGCAACATGCAACAAATTTCTCATCTCCACTCATCACAGGCATGGCATCATTTGTGAAACAGTTAGGAGTAGAGAGTAAATGGAAGGCTCATATGTCCTGATTTGTTTTTGGAAATATTCTTTGTTTCAGCATCGACGATGGAATTTTGGCTCCACTTTTCTGCCAAATCCACCTCGTTTTTGCTGCATAGGTTTTGAAGGAGGAGATCCTACATGCCAAAGTAAGGAGATAAGAAAAGAGTTTGCAGATGCCTTTTGACAAGGGGGTCTTTCTACAAATTATGCTCAATATGACATTAGATATAGTAAATTTCTAGTTTTTTTGGTTGAGGCTTCACAATAGGTAGATTTCCTTTTGCTTTGTTTAAAATGTTCTTTTATTACTTGTTTCAGTCTATGAAGAAATAATTCGATCTAAAAATCAAAACCATCATTCAATTAAATTGGGATTATGTCTTGATTTTGGGACAAATTTCATATTGCAATTTTTTTAGTAACTTGATTAAAGTCACTATACGTTAACATATAATCACACACCTTAATATAAATTCACACCTTGACTTCAAATTACAAAATCATATATCATGAAACTCAAGTAGTACACAACTTTTATTAAATGTGATTGATACATAGTAACTGTTTTTCATTTTTCCACCAGCATCCCCAAGGATATGAGAACCTTATTCCTTACATCCTGAGGTATTGTAACTCTCGCTGTTTTACTTGGAATAGTTTTTGGAGTCCACTTAGTACAATACGGTTTCAATGTCTAGCCAAAGATCGGGATCACTAGGATTTCTCCTCCACCTCTTTTGTCCAACAATCGGAATATCTTTCTTTATCGGTGACATTACTCAACCGATGTCTTGGACACCACCATTCCACGCCAAGACCTTATTGAAGTTAACATCACCTTCTTCTTTGCAAATATCCTAGATAGTGTATCCCAACCACACCGGATAGGTCTCTAGATCCTGGCTGGTTTTACTACTACAAATTGGTGGCACTCCACGTCCAAGAGAAGGTTCATAACAATCCATACCTAGATATTTTGGCCTATCCTTCTTAGGACCAACATAGTGTTTATCGATTGAGGAGGAGCATATGCCTTCACAATGCTACTAATGGTACCATCATCTTCGCCAAAGACCAGACTAATGTTTTCCACTTACTTTTAGGGAACCCCTTCTTTTCGGCTCTTCTGAGGATGTGTCTACCTCATCCAACAAATTGATCACCTTCTTCCAATAATCTATCAATGCACGATTAGTCTCATCTGAATTAGTTTGCCAATGCTTGATAGTCATTGATGCCATCCTTAGTCAATCCCAATTGCTTGACTTCTTCAGTTGGTTTTAGAGCTTTTGGTTGACCAGGAGGTATCATAGGCTTGCCATTTGCATCCCTGTGCCAAATTTCTGCCCCACCTCTCCACTTATCCTCTGAAGGTCTCATTTTCCATTGCATGATTGGAATCCCTTCTCTCACCCAAAAAGTGAATTGAAGAGGTCTAGAATGACCTTCCATGTCGAGAGCATAACCATCCACAAAACTCTTCCAATCAGGCACTTCTTCTATGAGAGATCCTATAGGAGATGGATTTGTACACATGGTTACCCGGAACCGGAACGGGAACCGGAACGGCACCCCAAAAACTGGAACCGAAACGGGAACACTTCGGAACGGGAACATCCAACTTTGGAAAAAATAAATTTTGAAATCAGATTTGGCGTTCCCATGGGCTAATTAACCTATTGAACTAGTTTCCAAGTTTAAAATGTCAAAGGGTGATGTATAATAATGGCCAAATGGAAATAAGACTTTACCGTGTTACATTTCGTTATAAATATATGAAAAAACATTAGATAATTTGTGTTTCATGACAAATATTTCTTCAAAATCAAATCATCATCATAAAGAGCAAATTTACTGTCATAGCAAATGTTTATATGGCATGACAGCTTTAAAACATACTCATAGTAAAAAAAGTAGCATCTTATGATATAAAGCATCAGCAAAAAGTATTTTTCAAACAATAATTTTATGGCAATGCTATTAAAAGTAGTAGCACTAACTAATCAGTTACAGCTGGAGCAATAAGCACATCATCAGTATCACCATTACCTTCTTCAACATCACTTTCTTCGTCCTTACAATGTTCGGCATCATTGTCATTGTCATTGTCGTCATCATCTTCACATGCTCACATGTCTTGGTACCTGCAGCTGGAGACTGAAGTATGCATTGTTGCAAGGGCTGGGCCGCTGCTGCACCTCCTGGCCGGCCGGGCATGGACGAATCGAACTAGAGATGGTCGGGTTTTAGCCATATAGAAATAGATAGAGAAGAGTCTGCCCTATTACGAATCAGAAAGAAGCAAAAAAAAGTTTGAGAATTCCAAAAATAACAGGGGAAAAAAAAATTTGTGAAAAAAAGGGCAAAAAATATTTGATAGTTGGGAACAACGTTCCCAACTTACCGGAACATTCTCGGAACGCTGTTCCCAGTAGCATGCACATTCGGAACGGGAACAAACGTTCCGGGAACGTGGCATGCCCCGGAACGTGTTCGGAACGGGAACAGTGTTCGGAACGCCGTTCCCGGTAACCATGACATCCATGAAATATTTCTAATAGCCAGGGAAAGTTGGTAACTGTCTGCTGTCTCAATACATGACTATATTTTCCAAACAATGCATCCACATCCTTATGAGTATGTCCGGGCATTAGGAACCCCAAATTGACTCTTTCAAAAATACCCACAGCTGTTAAGTAGGATAGGAAAGAAAACATCCACCTGTTCTTATTTTGACCAGCACAATTATCTAGTTGCAAGAGGAGCTTTCTGGGCAGATCTCGAGGTTTAGCACGAGATATTAAAGCTCCAACATGTTCATTAGGTCCATTCCTCCTAAACCTTGCCTTGCTAAACTTTTCAATACTATTAGGGGTTCCATCCAACAATGCACTATGTAGTGCCACGGCTAGTCAGAGGATCTGGAGGTGACCATTGTAACCCTTCTTATAGTTTCTTAAACACCTCATGATACTCCCAATGTGAAAAAAACGGACCATCACTCCACAACTCTAAACCTGGGAAATGGCCATAGTAGGTCCGAGGCGCCCATGCAATATTGCCCCGATCATTGAAATCGCAAAAGGGTATGATCTTCCACATGACTTAGGAATGTACTTGAATTGTGGAAGACAAGTCTTCGTTGGTCCATTTTATCATGTATAATACATAGATAGTTATTAGGTTCCATTGCAAATAAGGTCCTCCACATACAATAAGTTGATCTACATGATAGTTGATCTGTCATATGGTCCTTCATATGTTCCCTTATCTTTGCCCTTAGACTTGGTTGCACAGTCTTATCTAGTGTCTCCTTCAACTTAGCACATAAATTGCACTTGGCAAAGTTGTTTGAAGTTGCTATGGTCACATGCTTGAAATGCTTATTCCATAGCCTACTAAAACCGGGCTGGGATATAGAGGCCACCCAAGTTCTCAAGCAATGCATTTATTTCCTCTAATATGCTCTTTCCGGGTACAATGGGATGGCAATCTCTTTTCAACAATAACTCTATCCTGTTCATCCTTCTTACTCTTATGTGGCATGTTTTCTGCATTGAAATCCACATATCTTTCAAATATTTCCTTTGCAGCTATAGTTCTTGAGGTAGGCCTTACCGGGGCCGTTGTTCCCATGCAATGCAATTTTACTACCATTTTCATGTCTCTCTTTTTGCCCGGTTATTGCCAAGAAGAGGTTGGAATTCCATGTATAGCCATCTATGCTTTTGAACATATCCACTTTCCATTCAATGGGAATCTTTTCTTCTTTGATCTTTCATCCTGAATTGCATGGTGTACATAAAATTCCTCCTGCTATCACACTTATGTTCCTGATATGTAGCTCTTGCTACCACCATCTCCTCTATTGTGAACATTCTATACAGGAGGCCCAACAACATTCACTTCCTCTAACCTTCATCAGGGCTTCAGGAGAACAATCATAATCTGACTTACATCTTTTGGTGGGATAATATTTGAAAGTTGGAAGTGGCCTCTTGCTACACTGTGTGAACATTATTGACAATGGTTCTACATCTATAGGAAACGTGTAGTTCCCCTCCAGTTGAATACTGTCCCTAGGCCATGTAACAATAGTTGGAACCTCTAGTTGCTTCACACAAGCAAGGCATTCTTGTTTGCCTGAACCCTTTTCCTTCCAATTGTCATATAATTTTGAGATTGCCACACCTAACCTGTCCTCCCCTAATCTTTCATCATTCACTGCATTGATAGGATCTGCTAGAACAATAATCCCTTCTCCTACTGCCTCTCTGTTGCATGCATGCAGGATCTTGACCTTTTTGTTTTTCCAATCGACCCGAGTATAAAGTACAATTTCCTTTCCTTTGGCATCATCCTTTTCATTTCTGGTCTTTTCCTTTCCTTTGCCATCATCTTTGTCATCTTCATTAGTTGGGGATTTTTCCTTGCCTTGATCAGCATCATTGGGGGCCTTGGGGGATTTAGCATTTTGCATGCCATTGACCTAAAATGCATAAAAATATATAGTAAGTTAGCATATCCAAATAACATCTCCCTAGCATGAGTTAACCTATAATATATTAACCTATAATAACCTTAAATGTTGTAACCTTAGAAAAAACTTTTGAGGTTAAAAGTTTAGGTTAAAAGTATTAAGGTTAAATGTTCTAAACTTTTAAACTTTAAACTTTTAAAACTTAAAACTTCTAAAACTTAAATTTAAAACTTAAAAGTTAAGGTTAGAAGTACTAAGGTTAAGGTTAAAAGTTTAGGTTAAAAGTACTAAGGTTAAAAGTTTAGGTTAAAAGTATTAAGGTTAAAAGTTAAGGTTAAAAGTTAAGTTTTAGAAGTTCTAAGGTTAGAACTTCTAACCTTAAATAAATATAACCTTTAAACTTCTAAAACTTAAAACTTATAAACCTTGTAATAAGTTTTCGCGGCAGTTATTATGGCGCGGTACGAATTTTTTAAAGTAGTTCCTTTCGAACTTCTGGTGCGATTTCAAACTTCTCTCTACAATCTCGAGTTTGCTTTTCGATTTCTCTCTACAATCTCGGTGTGCGCTTACAATCTGGTGTGCGCTTACAATATCGGCTTCTCGGCTTCTCTACAATCTCGGCTTCTCGGTGCTTCTCGAAATTTTCGGCTTCGGCTTCGGCTAGCTTTTCAAGCTAAAGCATTTCCGAGCCGACTTCTGGTAAGTAATTTTTTGAGCTTTCGGCTTAGAGGCACTACTATAGTAATTTTTTTCTAGCTTCGGCTTTTCGGCTACAATCTTACGCTTTTTTCTCGTGGCTTTTAGGCTTCTACAATCTTACCTTTTTTCTTCTACAATCTTACGCTTTTCTCTGTGGTTTTTCGCCGGGGTTTTTGATTTCTACAAAGGTTTTTCGCGTGGTTTTTGATTTCTCAAAGGTTTTCGGCGAGGGGTTTTTGATTTCTCGGCTCAAAGGTTTCTCGGCTTCTTCTCGGCTTCTATTGGCTCAAATCATCTGCTATTGGCTTTTTCTATTGTCTATACCATCCTAGTGCCTTAGGAAATTGTTTTTTTCTATTGGCTCAAAGGCAGAGGCTCAAATCTCGGGTACAGAAAACAAAGAGGTTAGTATTTCATGTTCTTTACTTAAAGTCTGTTATCTTATTCTTGTTTTTATTCTAGTATTTGAAAGTTCTGTTCTATCTGCTTTATCTGTTCAGTATTTGTTATATGAGCTTCAGGGTTAATCAAGGGGAGTGCTTACTGGCTTAGACTTTTAGATGCATCAATCCTATACTGCCCTAGCACCTTCATATATAGATCTATTGTTTATAAACACCCTCTATTGCTTATAAACATGTTCTATTGCTTATATGATCTTGCTCTATGATCTTGCTCTACGATCTTGCTCTATCTATTGCTCATAAACATGTTCTATTGCTTGTATGATCTTGCTCTATGATCTTGCTCTATCTGCTCTAAATAATGAACCAAAACAATGAACTAAATAATGAACTATGATCTTGCTCTATGATCTTGCTCTATCTGCTCTAAATAATGAACCAAAACAATGAACTAAATAATGAACTAAACAAGGAGTATTATTATTGTATATCTGTGCTATCTGTTCTTATTCTATCTGCTCTATTCTGTTCTATGAGTTCTTATTCTGCTCTATCTGCTCTTAGATTTGCTCTATCTATTCCCCTGGCTTCGTTTTCTATTTTTCTGCATTTTTTTTTCTATAGAATGATATGTTAGAATGTGCGAAATCGCGCTTGGCGCATTTCTAGTTTGCCTTCTAATTTCCCACTAGGTTAATCAAATCGCGCCAGGCGCGTTTCTAGTTTGGCCTTTCTATTTCATACAGCTTTATACAAATCGCGCCAGGCGCGTATGAAATAGATCTGTGAAAAATACAATATAGCAAACGCGCCTGGCGCGTTTTGGATTTTGTATATTTAGAATTGTTTTCTGGGGATAGGAATATCATTTGCTAATTAGTTAATTTCTCTCGTTCTAGTGCATTACACATGGCCGCTTCTAGTTCAAATGTACTTCCCCTGGACAACCATCAACGCTGGACCCTGTACAAGATACTACTTAATTGTGCTGTTCAAAACATTCACAGAGAGTTGGACAAACCAGTTGACAGTCTGTATCAGGGGCCATGGGAATGCTACCATCGCATCACTGGACATATTCGGCTCCTCATGCTCTTAGTAAGGCTCATGCCCACAAATAAATACGAGGATTTGATTAGGAATATCAAGGATCGATACAACACTCTGATTTGGAGACTCGGCATTCGCAGGGACGAAGAGGATGATGTCATATCACAGTGGTCTAGGTGGCACTTTACTCGGTATTGGGCCGATGAAGTGGGTCTATGCGACATTTTGTAGAGATATGTAGAGCAAGCTATGTTAGTTCAGAAAGAACTCGCGCCTGGCGCATTTTCACAAAAGGAAAAATGTACATATATTTCTTTTGAATATAAATACAATCTCGCGCCTGGCGCAATTTTGCAGCTTAAACTTTTATGTCACGCTTGATTCATTATGTTTTTTATTTGCAATGTCGAAAACATTGAATCCTTTGATGCCCTCCAGCCAGTATGACCAACCCCAAGAAACTACACATTCTCATTAATGTGTAGTTTCATGGGGTTGATATGACTGGTTAAAGAACATCAAAGAATTCAAAATTCACAACATCACACAGATGTTATGATATATTCATTTTTTTTTACTATCCTCATTATACATACCTTTTGATAATTTAAGATCTAATAAATTATAGCTTCTTTGTATCAGAAGGTCTGTACATACCTTTTTTAGACGTTCTTTTGGCCATGCCACAAACGTGCCTACGCTCTCCCCAATTGTGTCGCCACCAGGATGTCTTCTTGGAAGAGCTTCATCCCCGGGGGGTTCACCTCTATATAAGGGGCATATGGCATGTGCGTGCATCAAGTCAGGAGAAACCCCTTTGTATACAGCTGACCCTCCATAGAAACCCCTATGTATACGGTCCCATACTGTCGAAGAATCATACCCGATTCCATACTTTTACACCCAGTCTAAGCACTTCTTGCCCTACCCTCAACCTTATTTTTACGTCCATTTTTCATTCATGTATCCTACCCTCTACCGTATTTTTACATCCAGTCCGCAAATGTTGCATTGAACATAAAAGGTAAACCAGCCAATCTGTATCTCAGATAAATATTTTGATATCAACAAGAATTGTTGGAACAGATATTACAGGACTAGAAAGCCATGTGCATGACATTTGTTTTAAATGCCCACCAAAATTAGGTGTGATTTCCCCCCCGATCCACAAATTGAGCAACATATCTTCTTCAACGTGTGGCTGTCCACTCTTTGTGAGTGAGATTATTCTACAAAATGTGCTCGGAAGGAGCAACATATCTTCTTCAACGGTGGCTGTCCACTCTTGGCAACTTTTTCGAACTTTGGAAATATTTTTTTCTTCACTAGGGCATCCATCATTTTCCAGGTCTCATCTTTTATCGGTTGTACCTGACCAAACACGCAGACACAATCGGACAATTGAATTCAAAATATGAGAGGGCGGGGATAGATTTTCGAGGAACTGACCTTTTTGGACGTGGTGCTCCAAAGGTGACAAAACCAAAGTTTCGAGGAGAGAATGTCGCCTCTGGCTTGGGAAGGGAGTTCCCATTCCCAACGACCGACCCAGTATACAAGAGCTCCATATTCATCAATTGGTATCACTTCGGGCTGAAACCATGCAAAGACCTGATAAATACATCATCTACCATGCAAAAAATTGTAACACCATTTACCTGTGGAATCCTTGGTGCTTTGTTAAAGATATCCCAAATCTCGTCGTTGTATATCTCTTTCTTCTCTAGGAGACGATCTATTCCCAAAATTCAACAAAAAGAATAAAAATTTTGCATGCTTCCGCTTATGGTCCAATGATATTATATACTGATGAATATCAAACCTGCAATAGTTTCCACAGCAGAATGATATTCCCTGATGAGCATTTATGAATGGCATATCGCATGTATTCATCTCGTAGTGCCTGTACCTTGGGATGCATCTGCTCCTCAACAAACACCTGCTCCTCAACAAGCCTGGCTGTTATAGAAAGTAGGGAAAAACATGAACAATACATCTACGCAGGAATTAAACATGCATAATGATAATAGCTTTTATCAAGCTCAAGATATCTCTAATGTGGCTCTAGCAAATGATATGCTTTTTCAGAGGCAAAAGATTTTCTGAATTTATAACATGCATATTTATAGCTGTTGATCATCCTGAACTTTATCTTTCATATGATATCTTTAAAAGATACATTCAAGCCAATAACAAAGAAGTATTGTGCATTGAATGCAAGACACTCACGGGCACATCTTCTACCAATAGCATCAATGTAGTCCTGTTTTTTTCCAAACACCCGAAATGGAGGGTCGATGCATGTCCAGTTCACCATCAATGAGTTTAATATTTGTCTAGAGAAAATGGATAACATCCATGTCAGTAATTATATTATCTAGAATGCCAAATTTGAACTTCTGAAAGAATGCCCAAACGAACCTTTATGAAAGGAGAATACTTTGCCGGAAAGTAGCAATCTAATCATCAAGAATCGCAGCCTTCTCGATAAGCTAGTCTTACGCCAAGCTTCTCTAGTTACACCTAGCACATCTTCTTGACGGGTGGTAAAGACCCCTACGTTCTTTCGTGGGTACACAACAGGGTAAAAGCATTACACTTCACATGTTTAAACATGCATGCAATATTCAAGATGTAAGACCCAAGAATCAGAGAAATTATTAACAATGATCCCCTCATGGATGCACATCTTTGTTCAAGACTTCAAATGACATTTTATCTTCTATGTTTTGTAACTTTTAGGTTTTGTCTTCTAACACCACTATATCCTTTAGAAGGTCCATCTCACATAATCTGCATCAAGCTTGAGAAATCAGATCAACAACCTAGCATATTAATCTGCAATGGAACATATAAATTAGGATACTTATGCTAGTCAACGCCATATTAGCGTCCCATCAAATGCAAATTACAAGCCACAATCTGAGCTTCAGAACTTGTGTATGTACTACAGGTTCTCAAATACTACTTTACATGGTAAACACAAACAAGGCTAAAACAAGGCTAAAACATGATGAACAACATTTAAAGCCAAAACAAGTACCTCCAATAACCTGAATATTGGAGTCGTGGTATACACCAACAACAACAAAATTTGTTTTTGGATCAGAAGCGGTGGCTTTTGCCCTTTGAAATTCGTCCTGCATATCTCCAAGTATGATATTCCATGCATTAACGAGGGACAAGTTCCCATTTCACATAGCTCCATATGTGTACAGAGATTTACCTTCAACAAATCCGTCGATAGCCTAATATGATATTCGAACTATGACATGGAGCACGCATAACGATGCCATCGCCAGATCCGCCTCCGCTTGGTACAAAAATCTAGAATGCCATTTTCATACTTTTAGGCTGCGGGGATATACTTATAATAACGAGAATCTATTCAAGCATAGCCTCCGGATGCGATTGAGGCATCGTCCTCAAATAAATATATAGATGTCATCCATAACGACTCAAGCCAAGCATAAACATCAAAACGGCAACCACGATCAAAGAAATGGTTCAAGCCATCAAAACGGCAACCACGATCATGACTAAAACTCTGTGCTAGATTTTTATGTGGCAGGACGAAAAAACTTCAAAACATTACCTCCGAAACACCAACTCCGAAACACCAAATCCTAAAACGTTTTTCTGGCAGCAAGCTTCGGATTCAAAGCCCTAAAACGTACTCTTACGCCTTAGCAGCTCCAAGAAATCCATCCCCGGACTGTGGAAAATGCATACATCTGGGCGCCAAAACGTATGAGCGCCCGCATGTATACGTACTATTTTTTTTCGAAAAAACCCCTCTCCCGTCCACGCACATGTATTCTACGGAATACATACGTGAACCCCCCCGGGCTTCATCCTCATAGTTGCAATTTATAATGCTAACTTTACAGAAACTGTTTCCAAGAGGGACACCATGGCACTTAGATTCAGGGTACAGGTCTTCGATTTTACATATTCCAAGTCGACGCTTCAAGTTTGATGTTAATAGATAGCATTCTTCTCCCACGCTGATAATTGAAAACATTAAAAGAATGATTTCACATGAACAGTCTTCAAGAATATAATATATTTCAAGAACAGTCTTCAAATCCTACTGATAGACTCACCATAGTTCGGCCGACATGATCGCGTGTCGATCAGTCGAGGAGGCGATCGCAAAGTCGAGGCGGTCGATCAGTCGAGGAGGCGAGTTGATCAGGCGAGGAGGCGGTCGACCGGAAGAAGTCGGCGAGTTGATCAGGTTTCTTGAAAAATTCGGTGGCGAATGAATAGGCATTTCTTGAAAATAATAAAAATAAATATTCGTGGATGTGCTTTAATAAGAAAATTAAGTTTTTAATTTGAAATGAGCGGGATAAGCGGTTAATATAGGCGGGATAATTGTAATTTAAAATCGGATAGCAATCTGACGGTTCAGATAATGCACCCATACGTATAAATTTGAATCGCGTCCCATAACATTGCATTCGAGCATTGCAGCGATATGGCGTCTGGAGGATCTGGCGCAACGAGAGGTAGAGGCGGAGGGAGATGCGGAGGTAGAGCCGGGCGACGAGCCAACACTCAGGAAGTGCCACAAGGCCCCCAAAAAATAATCGTTATCAGTCTTCTACAATAGTTTTTACATAAAACCACTATAATAAACTAATATCACTAAGTGGGTTAATGTGTTGAATAACCACTACTAGTTACACATTGTGGTTCTTGTATATGTTTTGTGTCATAGTTCACCATCATAGTTCTTTATGGTAGTTTGTTTATTTGGTTTATTGCTATGTTTTAGGTAGGGGAGCCATAAACCACTATTAATTTTAGCTTTCACTTGTTCATGCGACTTACAGTGGTTTCCTTATGAAGTTGTCTACACTTTTTCAAATGAACCATGCAAGAAAATGTTTATTATCACAAAATACTAACTAACTATGGGTGGTTTTGTCATCAAGATAGTAAAGCCTTGTGCCTTAAACCTATTTTGTATCGAAACAAAAGCAATGGTGTCTTGGACAATGCATTTGGTAAAGGCTTATTAAATATAGGACATACACAACTTGAAAGTTTATTGATGCTTTATTAGGTCAATTGATATTGGTTTATACATCATCTTAACAAATATTTAGGAACGTCCCATTCTTATTATAGAGTAGAAAGATTCTTAATGATGCATACAAAACCATTTTACGAAAATAATGCAATTTTTTATATTAAAACATCGAGGATATTGTTCAAAAGTAATGCAAGTTTAATAAACCATTAACAATCTAAAAATATATATGAATGTAGATCTAGGGATTTGAACCCTAGTATTTTCCAATTCTTGTGAGAAGTTGACATTTTGGATTGAGATAAGCACTAAAGAAACTTTTTTTCGCAGAAACCTTATATCAGCTACTTGTTGAAGGACAATTTTGTGTGCTGAAAGAGCTGATAGTCAGAATTCACACCAACATAGGAATATGCCAAGCTTTAAGAGGGGAAAAAAGCCATCAAAGCAAGAACTCCCAAGTTCTAGATGTGCCAAAAACCTAGAATTTGCTGAAAGCTTGTCCTACCCATGGAATATTGCGCTATGCCATATACCGGAGGATATTCCTGCGTGTAAACAAGATAATAAGGAAATATCATAAGCCGTGAACAACTTTGTGCACACTGATTGCCAACCATTAATAACAGCTACAAGATTATACAAAAGGCATACTATGCATATAAGAAACTGCAATGATATACATCAAATTGCAATCATAATTTGAGCACACACTGGCAACATGGCTTTTAGGAGATCAAATCCCTTTGTTTGTAAAACATATTTTTTGAGAAGGCAAAGTACCAACAACATAATCAAATACCTAAAATACCTGAAGCTGATTTTCCAACCATCCATGCATACACGGATCTGTAATACGCATAAAAAAAAATGAAACATTTAACGAACTCCAAAATACCATTTCCACAAGAATCGTAGGAGCACTGCATTGATTCACTGCACTTGCTTGCATTCAGAAAGCCATGATTAAATTCTAATACACAACTCACATTTTTAACAAACTAGATGGAAGAACACATACAAGAAAATCTATAAGCTCCAGAAACCATTACTTTTCACAACCGGATTTACAGAGGGCCAGAACCAGAATACCAATTATTGTACCTGGAATTATGTTTCTGTCTGACGGCTAGAATTAAGATGATACCTTGAACTTGAATGCATAGTCCATGAGTAAATATTTTGATTTATCCAGGTGGATCGCCAAGCAACCGACCTTGAGATCTTCAAAATCCTAATCCTGTGATTGCAAAAATAGGTAATCACGAAATAGAGCAAGCAAAGCTAAAAATGGCCTGCCAAATCATGGAGCAACATCTTGAGAAGGAAAATTAAACCTGAGTTTTGCCATAGCCAGCATATGTTCCTGCAGAAGCTTCCATCGCTGTGTCAATTTACAATGATCTGGCATGTCATAGACAAAAAAAACGAAATGCAGACACAAAGAATCTGTGCCCCAAAGATGAGCAACCTAATTGCATTCCAACCAAAAGCAACATACCGGTGGTCGGTAAGGATCCGCCATTGCATCAAGGCTGTTCAGGGCCTATCTCCGGCGCCATGCCGTTCTAAACCCTAAACCCAGTTTCTAAACCCTAACCCCAATTTCGAAAATCCCTTGCCTGCATATTTTTCATTCTCTGTATTACTCTACAAGACGATGGTGCGGCGGCGTTGCCGCCGCTATAGTTCGAAGGTTTTTTTTTTTTCGGGGGGTGATGTGAGTGATATGTTAGATAAAGGATGGTAAAGAGTTATTTAGTCTGAAAGAGTTCGATGATATTTATTTATTGATCCTCAATAACTATGATATCTCTGAATTTATTATCGAATTCGAATTCAATAAAGGATGATAAAGAGTTATTTAATGTAAATAAGATGAGAGTGCTGTTGGTAAAATTTAGAGATCGGTGACATTTATTTATTGACCCTCAGTCGTTATGATGTCCCTGAATTTGTTATTGAATTATATATGCACTGCCTTGTTTGTCCCATAATCCCAAGATATAATCACCTTGATAACATACTATCTGAAACATAGGAACCTGTCTCAATGGATGACTTCCCTATGCTATTGCCTACCTTTACTGATTTTTTTCATATTTTCAATCCAAAAACCCTTATTAGCATCCAGGATTGTTGCTTAATAATGTGAAAGGGGAATCTATGCCATAGCCAAATGGATCGAATTACCACAGCAGAAACCGCCTAAGGTTTAATACTTAGGCTTTTGGCTGGACAAAATGGGCCTGTAGCAGATGATGACGGTGGCAACCTAATGATGACTTGTGTCATTAGATACTGCCGAAAATGCTAATCATGCTGCCGAAACTGGGTGAAGACTGTGCTGCCGGATTCCTATGATCAAATCCAACCGGAACTGGGTGATGCTGTCGGATTCCTGTGATTTAATCCAACCGGAACAGGCAAGCCTATTCATATCCAGAAGAACTGCCCAGTTATTCTGCCAAGAAGGATTTTTCTAAGCTTTGATCTCCATACAACCTGCACAATCGCTTTGCCCGCTCTCAATCTCTGTCCAAATGAATAAAGCGCCTACCGCACTACTCCAGCAAGCCTGTTACAGCTTAAGAATTGCACAATCAAGTGCCGAAGGCAGGATCGCGTGCATAGGAGGGCACTAAATTGCCCTATTTTACCTAAAGAAATCTTGGCCCTCCATTTTAATCTAGCTTGCTGACGTGGATTTTTTTCCCCCTGTACACCTCATCTTTTCTCTCACTTCCACAATTTTATATGATGGAGATAGTCTATATGTAATTATTTTTTTTTTAATTGAAGGCATAGAGCTTATATTAATATTGATATAGGTGTACATATTGACATATGTATATACATATGTTTACAAAAAGTAACCAATTTGGGTAGGGTTGGTTATGGAGACCCTTCAACATACTAGCTAGGGTAAAATTTAAGGCCTATCATAGGCCTGAACCATCAAAAGAGGAATTAAGTTATAAAAAACAGAGTTCTTGTGTCCAAAGCATAAGAGCTTATTAAATCATTCCAGAAATCTTTTCTTCTTGGGCTCGCCTTCAGCATGATCTTTTCTCCCCATACCTTTGGTGGCTAATATGAATAGACAGAATTGGCACTTGCACAAATGAGCTTTCCCCGGATTGAATCTTCCTTTCTTATCCTTAGCCCCGCATAAGATATCCCTTTTTGCATCGTAAGCTGTGTTACAGGCACAGTTACAATGGCATATACCTTCATGTGCTGTTGGGATCTCGACCCCGAACTGAGTAAGCCACAGCGCATTAGAGTGAAGGTCGATTCTTCTCCATTTCAGCTTCTTTACCAGTATCAGAATGTTACCTGAGAAATTCAAAGTAAAGTTAGAGAAGGATAGATAGAGCTCAATTATGAATGTCAATAATCTCCTCAATCCAATTAATATCATATTTGGTTTGCTCGATAACAGCCTGAGGCCATATAATTTCCTCTTTGAAGATTAGGGAATTCCTCCCCTTCCAGATTCTCCAAAGGAGAAGGTAGATGCGCCAATCCGATGGGTTGTCAGGAAGAAAAAAGTCCGTGGAACTCATGGTTCTAAGATTAGGCATATCAAGCTCAGTCTTAGCTAACTCCAGAGTCCATTCGGCCCATAAACAATTCCTGAAGAGGTGATTCTCATCTTCCTGATCCTGCATACATCGAACACAGATATTAGAGTCTGCCATGTTCATCCTCCATCTAAGAGCCTTGTGCCAAAGCTGCCACATAAAGGCTTTGACTTTTGGATGGATCGGGCTCTTCCATAAAAAGATGAGGTTCCTTTTGATCCTCAAAGGGTCGGTGTTCCATTTGATATGGATTGTTATGGCCTGATCTCTATGGAGGAATTTATAGGCCATATTAACTCTGTATCCTTTGAATCCGTTTATGTGCCACGAATCTTCTGAATGATGCCACTGTCCACTGGCAAGTCTCTGGATAATACTATTAAACAGGGTCTCAGACTCCTCTCCCAGATCGCTTAAAACCGAGCTATGATAGTCGAAACCATTGATAATGTCCTTGATAAACACAATTCCCTTGTTAGTCCATTGCTTAGTAAGGGCAGGGAAATGAGAGGCCAAGCATGTGTTGGGATCATCAACAATAAGAGATGTCTATATGTAATTATATAATGGCCCTTTTGAAAATGTTCTTAAAACTTAATACTCTTGCAAACTTAAATGGATGTTTCTATTTTTTATTGTGGGCCATTGATGGGGAGAATATTCTCTCCATTATGTCACATCAAGGCATCAATTTTTTTTTTGCCTTAACCCCAAATAAAGTTTCAATGGTGCAAATTGACATTAACAAAACACAACGATTCCAAACGCACGATAACCTTCTAAACAATTAAGCAGCAAAATGAGATGTGTTTTGGGACGAACGATATGCTCCAGAGGGGTTCTCAAGGATAGTTCCTATTATCTCAGACAAATGGCGATGATATGAATGTCAAGGTCAATTGTAACTTTTATCTTAAAATGGGCTGCAATTTGTGAGGCATATTTGAAATCACCAAAATGAAGAGTAGAAGGAATTTAGCTTGCGTAGTTTATAAATAAGTTATAGATACATGTATTTGGCCTTAAAAAAACAAGAGCAAAAGGGATTTTGGTTTTTCATTAGTGATGAAGATCACACATTCGTCTGGAGAATACATGTGTTTTGCCCTATTGATATTTGTTGATCTGGATTCCTTTCATCTTTTCTATGTTGTACATGCTTCTGACTCAATCTTAACTAGGAGAAAACCCTTTCATCGTCCATGCACTTTGTCTGTACTCACCCCACCATGAGAGAATCGTGCAACTACATAAATCTATGTCTGAATGTAATGTATATTGTCTCTAATCTTTCTTGACTCTTATATAAATGTCCATAAACAATAAGAATGAAACAAGGTGCTTTCGCAGAATGGGTTGCCCACATAAAGGGGGCGGATAGCAGGAAAAAGTAGAAGGAGTCCATGGCTATGAACAATTTGTTATTCCATCTCATGCAAACTGAGGCAAGCTTCAATCCAATGCAAGCTTCAATGCATGAAAGCGGGAAGAAATAGATAGAAGGAAATATAGAAGGACTGCATGGCTACACTGTGTGAGCTTTCTAGAAGGCTCCAGTGTGGTACAATCCATTCTTCAATTTGTTCTTCCCGTGCAATAGTTGGCAATGGTGTGCTATGGGACAAATCCAGAACTAGAAGCATGTAATAAACAAATGAAAAGGGGGATTTTTTATGCCTACAGTATCCAGAATGGATCTGCTCAGATGAATCCATATAGTCCTGGGACTTCAGAGGATATTCGATGCAACTCAATATAGAAGGTAATGCAGAAACGACATCTTCTTTTTTTTTTCCTTTTTTTGCTCTTATCTCAGTATGTTCTTTAACATATTCTATAGATGTTCCATCTTGTCTCCCAATCTACACCGTCTATTCATAATATTCTGCAGATATTCTAGGGCCCTCACAATCATTCATAGGGTATGCCCTTCGGGCAACCCAAAAAAGATAAATGGAGAATGTACATTGTGAATGTTATACATATTTCTTGATGAAGTGGCATATGCGAATGAGTAGGATATAATATAATACAATAGAAGAATGATTAAGTTGAGAGAGGCATAAAGAGGTGCCAAGGTTGAAAATAATTTTGATTGAGTCCTGACTATGAGGTGCAATCAACTTGAGTTGTTATGGGACTACTTATAATTCATTCCACCTATACCACACAATAAATTAATTATATTACCAAATCCATGTGGCAATAAATAAACATGCCATATCCTTTAATTAAGATGGGCATAATAGAATTAGCCGTCAAACCATGTCATGACTATAAAGTGATTTTACCAAACCGTTACTAGTTTTAATGAATTATTATAGTATGCATGAAATTATCACATAAACCATCACTAGTTTTAACAAGCCATTCTAACATTAAAAACCAACGTAAATAACCATGTAACTAACCAGTATCATTTTCAACAAACCACTATGACATGTGGTTTTCTTCTATCAAATAAATTCATGTATAAAAAATTGCATATATCATGGTTTTTGGATGAATTAATACTAGTTAAATATAGTAGTTTACTTTTGGGAGCCTTGTGTGCCTGAACAGGTCGACAGCACTCAGGAAGCAGGTATTTACTATTTCTTCTCAATTTATACAGTTTCTGTGTTATTTTTAAGTTTTATCTACTGCATGTGTCTTTTTTTTATCATTTTTCTACTGTCTCTGTGTTATTTCTATTTTTTATATTGTTTCTGTGTCATTTCTACTGCTTTTACTACCTTGTTTTGTATGTTTTTTGTTCTAATCTTCTCCTCTACTCTGTGTTTTTTGTTTTATAATCTTCTTCTGTATTTTCCAGTTCGTATAATTTAGACCGTTTAATTAGAGTTTCTTGCACTTGTTTGTTTATAGTTTTGTTCTTTATTCTCCAGTTCTTTCGATAAGTCTTTTTTCTAGTCTAGTATGTCTCTTATAATATAGAGCGTCTGTAGGGCCTCTCTAAAAAACGCGCTCGGCGCGATTTATAATGGAGAGCGTCATGAACCCCTGATTGTTTTTGGCTGTCTATGCTACTTTTCTTGTATACCATTTATGTTTTCCGTAGTAAGGCTTCTATCAAAACGCGCTCGGCGCATTTCATTACTCACCATATGATTGTAACTTTCAGGATCTTCTAAATATGTGAAAAGAAAAGCAAAGCCTGCGCAGGGTCAAGGGTCATCGGCACCAAAAAAACCAAGAACGGAGGAAGATGTATCAGTTGCAGATTTGGCACACGTTGTGACCATGGACGATACGACCGGAATAATAAAGGCTCAGGTAGAGCCTCCGTGTCCAGAAGAAGATCTACCAGAGGGCTCTGAATGGTATGTGGAGATCTTCAAGACTAACGGAAAGACAGATCTTATTTTCATGTCTAGAGTTAAGGAAACAGATCAAATGAAGAAACAAGGTATTCTGATCACATGCGAAGAACGGGACGATTCATACCGTTCGTATTACTTGAAGCCGGGTCGAGAAAAATAAAAAAGTATTGAAGAAGTTAAATTAACTGCGGTGCGGAGTTCCTTTAAAGAGACGACCCTAAGAACGGATGAGGCCGCAGATAACCTCTTCAAATTTGGTCGGGGTCGTGGTGAACCATTGACACCAAAAAAAATATGTGAAGGTCTCTCAGCTATGAGAAGAGCAATCAGTACAAGGCCGTCAGCTAGTGTGTACCTACAAGCTTTAAAAGAGAAGGAAGACAGTTAGAGGCCATGAGCAAACTCAAGAAGTATGCTGACAAGTATCCACTGGGCCTTAACTTCACGCATCCAATCCATGTCGACAGGCTTTTTAGGTCCACGAAGGCTACGTTTGTCAGCAGAAGATACGACAAAGCAAAGACGAATGGAAATAGTCAACAAAGATGATAGAAAACCTGGTGGGTGCCAATGCCGGCAGATGTGGTGCCTTTTGATATGAAGACGAAGAAGGTGTTGATATGGAATAAACTTGAAGATTTAATTGGCAACCTGGATATTCACTTCATGATAATAGATGGCCAGCATTCAGTGGAGGCGCAAAAGGTTTTGATCAGTCAAGCACAAAAAACTGGAAATCAGTTATTCCATAGACTATACTCAGTCAGAAATTGCCGGTTCCTCAGTGGCTCAACAACAGCAGCAGAATTAGCCGAAATCAGCGCGCTACTGAATGACATGGGGAAGACATTCCTATACAAAAGGCATTTTATTTTCCAGCACATAGCTAGTCTGGAACTTCCAAACCGCGCCAGACGCGATTTGCTGCTTTAATGTGCATTTCCTATAGCATTTCAAATCGCGCCAGGTGCGTTTTCGTTAATCACGGTTTTACAAGAAACGCGCCTGGCGCGATTTCTTTTTTTTTTTGAAGAATATAAGAATATATTAAACCACTAGAATGCGATCAAGTACAATGATAAGTATGGTGCTAAGAAATGAAGCGCCCATCATGATCCACAATCTGTAGGAATGTCGACCAAATTTCCCGCTTAACTGTGCCAGACAAGCTTGAGACTTGATACGCCTGCCACAACTTATGCCTCAAGATCGGAACCAACCGAAAAGGGCTAAGCACTGCATTCTGAAAGACCTTCGCTCTCCGTCTTTTCCAAATCAGCCACAAAAGCCAAGCTCTGCATAAATGAAATGCCTGCCGCTTGGCCACTGCCCACCTGCTAGGAAGGACTGCCTGGCGCGATTTCTTCATGTGGCATACATGAAGAAATCGCGCCAGGCGCGTTTCTTCTAAATACGTGATTAACGAAAACGCGCCTGGCGCGTTTTATGTTGTTATTTGTTTTGACGGATTTACCAGAAACGCGCCTGGCGCGTTTCTGGTAAAACTGTGATTAACGAAAACGCGCCTGGCGCGTTTTATATTGTTATTGCTTTGACGGCCTGTCTTTTTTATTTATCTAACGGCCCATATTTTGCAGTCCGTATGTGGAGCAGTTGCGGCACGCTCGTAACCAATGGATCGAATATGGAAAACCAATGTCGACCAGACAAGGGCAATCTAAGAGTGCCGAATTCAAATTACTAGAAAGGACACTGTGCCAAACCATGTATGGGAAAAGTGGAACGAATTTTGGGACGCCTATACGGAAAAGAAGTTGCCAGATTCGTATGGCAGGTTTCCTCCGCAAGATACGTCTATTTTTTATATAGGTATCACAGAAATGAGAAAGGCACAAGGATTGGATGATGCAGAATTACTCTCTGTTCTAGATAGGTGCATCAGAAAGGAAGTTGTCTACAAGAAAACGTCTGCAGCAAAGCACTTGACATCTTTCGAAGATGCATGCGAATCGCTAAAAAATATGAAAGTCCTGAAAAAGGCTGTTGGCGAAGAACTCCAAAGGCTCACAGGAGACTTCATGTTATCAGAGATAGGCTTAATGCAAAAGTACAACGTATCTGATGCAGACATTAAGAAATATGTGTTTTGGTCAAAAGATTTTGTGAAGCAGCAAAAGGCGAAGAATGTGGCAACTCTAAAGGGGATTCACATGAAAGTGGCGTCTGACCTAAAAAGAAAAGTTGCTTTGGTGAAACAAACGCCAGAAGATGAGTCTCCTTTTTTCTATAAGGTGTCCACTGGTTATAAGTGTGCCATACCAGACGAACCGACATCACTCTATTTGTTCTTGATAGCCGTGGCACGAGATGGACACAAGATGATTACAACACCTTCTTCAACACATGCAGTGGTTTTACGACTGAGATGCATTATACTATCGTGACAGTTTGCCACTCCGACATGTCCTACGCCTATGCACTAGCTGCTGCAAATGATCTCGAATGCATTAAAGTGATGAGGCAAGCAGTAATGATAGATGAAAACAAAGATAGTGAGTTTAGTACCGAAAGTAAGATCTCACATGTGCTAGTCCTTATGATAGCCATTATGGATGATAAAGAATATGAAAGACTCAAGGGGAAACCAGAAGGTGAGAAGATTGCTTGGCAGTGCTATCGGCTAGATGAACCCCTAGTGAAGAATGTTTTTTATGTCGAATCCAATTGCGAAGACAAAGGGAAAGGGACTGCAGATGTGGATGTGGACCTTATAGAGGACGAAGAGGAAGAGGAAGAAGAAAACTGGGTGGACCCTGTCCTTTGTTCACCAATCAAGTATGAGCTACTGACGACGCATAAGGGAAGGCTGAATAAGTACGGGTTTTCTTTGGCCCTTTCGAGTTTTCTGATTGAAGCCTTCTGCCCTTTAGAGTCAACGTGTTGGGAGTTTCATGTTGGAGGTTATGTCGGGCGGGAAGCTCTGAAGCTAGCTAGAAAATGCCAAAGTGTGGTCTCTGATGGTCAAGCCAAGGACTTCCTTGATATTTTTTTCGAGAAAGTGCTAGAGGTGGCACCTAGGGGTCCGATAGGTAGTGCAAAAAATAAAGCTTCCACCTCTAAGTCCGAATTACCTCCAGATCTGGCTGCAGAGCGGGAAGAAATGAGAAAGCAGATGGAGCACATAAAGATGAATCTCGACAAACAGCCAGTTAACTATGCGGCCGAGACCGTGCCTATACTTCCAATCACATTTGAAATTCCGACTGAAGGGGATGTAGAGAACGCAAACCAAGAAGACAAATTTCAAGATGATACAGTGGATTCGGAAAGCTCTACTCAGGTTAGCATAAAGAGTAATGAAGTATCAACCATAGTTCAAACACTAAGTGATGTGGTTGACACTTACGCGTAACCAAGACAACCGAGTAAGCTCATTATTGCGGAAGTTGAAGCAGGGAACCGAAAGGTATGTTCTTCAAACACAAATGAAAATCGCGCCCAGCGCCGATTTCAATTTTCTTTTTCCTTGTCTCACAAGTGTGTGCTTTCTTATTACGCAGACCTAAACCGGTTTCCTCCAAAATTACGGTGTTCGATTTGAATGGAGTGCTCGCAAAACGTTACCTAAAGCACAATTCGACCTATCATGGTATGCACGAAACCATTTGAGACACGTACGAAATGGGTATATCCGCGGCCGTGATCTCGAAGGAGATGTTAGACCAAGCTTTCACTTTATTTCGATTTTGTGCAATTTGGTCGTCGATGGAGAATAGAAATATCTGAGGAAGTTTTGAGAGTAGTTCTGAATTACATAGAGATTGGGCATCCGTTTGGGATCGAGCAAATGTAAGTCGGTTAAAACCGAAGGATCCGTCGTAAAAAAACATATTTGTGAAGTGCTTGGCGACATGATGGATGACTTGGGCGTTCGAGGGAGAAGGAAGACATCATTATAGTTGATGATGACGCTTTGAAGTGTTGCTTCAATCGATCCACGATCACTAAATCCACCATCCTATCATCGATATGGTTACCAAAGATGATTTTGTTAAGCTTCATTGGTGTCATGCAAGAAATAGCTTCAGGAAAAAACGGTCGAAGATATACAAACACTATACATAACTTGATCGGACGGGGAAATTGTGAGGGACCTTGAGAAAATCGTTCTAGAAAGGGAACTCTTTTGATATATATGTATACAGGAAATACACTTTCCATAAAAGTTTTGAATATGAAATATACTTTACACCAAACACATTCGAATATATTGTGTTCTTATATCAGCATTATTGGTTCTGTGTACGTATTGTTTTTTTATATTATGTGTATGGTTTGCTATACTTTCAATAATTTGTATGTATAATACCGTCAATAATTTAGGTGTGTATAAATAGGTATGCATGAAATTGGCAAAACATCGAACCCGGTCTCTATACTTTTGTTATTATGGCACATTCTATTACACGCAAGATGAGCCATGCGGACCTCTGTAGGTGCCGCGAGCTAGAAATAGAACCGGGATCGGCTTGATGTCATTGCTATGAATCTCGGCCCGCTTCTATCCCGATCCCTTTGATGTTGTAATCCATCTTATATGGAATCGAGCATGGTTTGTTCATGATCGACGGGATCTCAAAGACCGTCTGCCGGCCATTTGTCGACGATGAATCGGATTAGGTTTTTAGGTTTATGTTCCATTATAATGCGTTATTCATGCCAAGCAAATCGCGCCACGCGCAATTTAAACTACGAAAATCTCTGTTTTGTAGCAACTTGCTTGCTGTTATTTATTCGTAAAGCACTACAATTTCAATGTTTAGATTTCGTTGTCGTCCGTGATGGTACGAATTAATAAGCAATTTCCTACTTTTTATATTGCCAACATTCTGTCATAATATGGGTCATTTGCATCGAATATTTGAATGCCTTTGCATTTCAACATAAAATGCATCTTCCTAGCCCGAAAATGAACTCAGTGCAAAAGTGTGGTTAATTCAATATAATGGTCAATAAGGCTTATACGGCGCGATTTTGGAATAGACATAATCCCAATTTAATTGAATGATGGTTTCAATGAAGGGGAGTTCAATGCTTGCTAAGTTATCGATCTATTGTATGGGAATTTTTCTTTTGCTTTTTAAAGTTGATGATTGATATTGATCTTTGCATTATCCCCCTTCAAATCTAGTGGTTGTAACTCATCCCTTTCTGCTGGCCTTCTTGGAGTTGGCTCCTGTTACTATACTAAACTAAGAATTGCAAACCAATATAGAATTTACGATTTGCTAAAACAGATAAAAGACCTGGACTTCTGAATCCCTTAGACCAGGATGATCAAAAGCTGGCTGCTGGTTCATCATGACACAATCAATTATATCTCCCAACTAAGTTCTGCAATAAAATATAATGATTATGACTGCAGTTTAAACCCTAGAAGAATTGATTATGACCACGAAAACCACATGTATGGTTTTCACTACTAGTTTATTGAGCCTCGTTTGTAGATTGTGTATCCACTCATTACTTAATTCATTCTCACGTGCAGTTCCTAATGGAATATCATTGCATTCCCATTGTAGAATATGAGATACAAGTCATATAAAATACAAGGTTGATAGATGTTTTAAAACCAGGCACATAAGTCTGCCAAAAAAATATGAGCCTTAGTTGATAGACTGTAGAACTTGAAGTTGATCTCCAAATGAGAAAACAATACTCAGTTTGAACTGTTAAAAGATTAAAAATAAAGAATAAATAAAAACAAATTCTTTCACCTTTATCATCCAACTGTCTTAACAATAAAAAATGGATGCATTAGAATATTAGTGTAAATGATCATATGGCAGCTCCAAAGGACACATATTAGAACCTCCCACTGATCCCGAGGTGGAAAAAGGCTTTTTTATACTTATTACAGCTGAGAACTAGGTTGCAGATAATTTATTTTCCTGGTAGTGAAGCAAAATCCTGTCACTTTTTTCAGTGGCAAGATCCAATCATGTTATCTCAAGTAAAATCTAATCCACGTTTATTTTCATATGTGATTTGTGATACAACACAAACAACGTTGTAGCTCCTAGAGATATAGTGTTGGTAACAGGTAGAGCTTTGAGCCAAGCCACTGCCAGTCGTCATCACCCTGGATCTTATCATGTGTTACCAGATTCCTTTGCGAAGTTTGCTACGCTTTCAATTTGTTCAATAGCATCACACACATGATTTTTTGATTTGTTATTACAATTACTATTTGCCATTACTGTCACAGCTTTTAGAAGAATTACCTTGAGAAGATAAAGGTTATTTATCACGTTCTTAAAGCTTTCATATTCTACAAAATACGAGGTTTGTTCTAATAAATACCTTATAGTTGATGTTTTCAATATAATCACCAAAGGGTATGTTTTCTTGCTGTTACCACCTATATTGAAGTAGTTTGGATGGAAAATTCCTTACAAAGTAAAACTATGAAAGAGAAAGCATGTTGTGGGCGGCATAAATAGCTGGAGGATACAGAGATAAAGCTTCCAGTCTATGTATTTTCTTGTTTCGATGGAATATGGAATGGGATCTGGCCTATGTATTCTTCTATCTTAATGGTTGGATTTGTAAAATAATATCTATTCCATCTATCTTGCTAATGGGAAATCTAAAGTTAAGATTTATGTCATTATTACTTTGGTTGCAGTAGTTATGGAGGGAACTTTGCCACAACTTTGTTGCAGAACCTTGTTGACCTGATGCTCATAGAGCAAACTTGGTAAACGACTCAAAATTTCAGTTCTTAGTCAATGATGTGCCATGTTTCTCATCTCCACCCATCACAAGTAGGCAACTCCAAAGTTGACAGAGCTCTACAATGCTAATGAGGTGGAAGAATGTTTCTCTTTCCTTAATTTGATTTTAGTGGTCAAATAAGTTGTAGGTTGTATCTGAAAACACGAGTTTGCTGCTAAGGTTTCATACCCGAGAATTACTGGCATGAAAATCTGCATGGTTGGAAAAAGGACCGTGTTGTAAAATGCCTTGAAGGCAGGTATGCATTCTACTTCCTCGAAAGACACAACATCTATTCAATGCAGGGTTAACCGTTAATCTAAGCACCCCATGGCTGCATTAAGCTGAAGTATTTATTCCTTATCTGAGCTATTTTCCTCTATTCTGTAACAGTCACCAAGAGATGACCTTAGAGACAAATAGTTACAGATTTGGTAGATGTAATGGAGATGAAAGCTAACTACCTCTGTCATCGTGTTACAATAATACTAGAGATTAACTAATTCAATTATGGAGGATCTTTTGCAAGCTCCATTGCACTAGACTTGTCAATGTACAATTCTGCTAGTTTTAGGGCTTAGTTGCAAACTTATGAGGAAGTTAACCGGATGCAACATGACACTATGCAATCCCTTAATGTTTCGAAGAACCAAGTGACTAACGTAAGATGGTCAACCATTTGAAGTCCAAGTTCCTGCTTGTGAAATTTGCATCTATGAAGGGTTCTAATTCTGGATGCTGCCTTCGCTGATAGAAAACAACTTCATTGTTTGTACCTTGCAAGAATATTTTTGCAGCTTTTTCAATGGGATTATTTCACAATGACAACATACGTACTCTAACAGTAATTTCAAGTGTATAGTTGTGAAGCAATGGTAATCATAATTGGTTTGTATATTGTTAAGACGTGGTTACAAATCTCCTGATGTTTGGAAAGAGGCTGCTTCACAAACCCTAGCAGTCTCTTGTTGTATACAAAGTTCTTCTTTTAAGCAAGTTAGGATGAAACACATTTTTGATAGCTAGTTTCCAATAGAGTATGTAGAGATATGGCAAAAAAGTAAAGCTACAGCAACGTTAAAACAAATGTTGAGCCAAATGAAAAATAAATGCAACATTAGCACAATACCTAACATTAACATAAAAAAATTTGATTAAAATGAAACTATTATATTTTGAGATGCAATGTCAACTCTCAGATGATATTGTGCTAACCAATAATGTCATTAGAATGCTCAAACTTGAAGGGACACTTAGTAGAGATGTTCGTGGCTTTCATGGAATTATTTTTCCATCATTCTTTATCATATTAGAGTTTAGGGTGATGAAGAAATCATAGCTGCTTTGCCTGGGTTATTGCTATGGTTAAACGTGGCAACCGTAGAATTAACAAAACTTAAATGATGCATTAAATTCTTTACTTCTGTGAAGCTCGGTAGGTTTGCAACTGCTAGGTGTTGCTTCCTCTAGATATCTAGCCCGTTCCCAAAAGGTCAATAATGCAATTGTAATGCTCCACAGTTAGTGATGTTTTTCAAATGATAAGAAAACAACTAGATCCTACGTTCACAAGACCAGACCAGTATGACTACATGCAGAAAAAATTTGATTTTGCATGCTTCCCCCCAACTACATTTGTCTATATATTTGGTTCCATTAGACAGATTGTGTTGAGCATGTAAAGTCCATGAGTATTCATTCCGTTGCAGCATGCTATCAAAGATCCTTTTAACTCCAAGGATTCCACGTTTTCCATATGTGTTTATGAGAGCATTTTGTAAAACTAGGGATTTTCAGGCATGAGTCTATTTTCCCTGGTTTATAGTTGCAGAGTTAGCACATCCATCGAGCATGCTGCTGACATTAGCTACCCTATTTGTCATTACATCTTCCAATTGGATTTGGTAAAATAGTATGACATCCGACATCCGACAATGCTGAGCACAATCTGACACCATTGTAGCCCATGAAACACCATTTCATTCCTGCATTGCGTTAAATGTTCCAAATGCATCATCTAGACTTCCACAGCTGCTATGCATCTTAATTAGAGCAGGTCCTAAAATTATATCCAATTGATATTTCTTAATGATGAGGGCATGTATGCCTTTTCCTCCAGTAAAGGCAGCTAATGCTAAAGACATCTACAAGGTTAAAGAGCGTATAACTATTTGGCATCACCCCATCTAATAGCATCTTCTCAAAGATGCTTCACTAATGTCTCACATCTACCATACATTTTAACAAGCGACATTCCTACCGTCACATCTGACTCTGCACCAATTCAACCAACTAGAGAAAGCATGCAATGCATGCATGCGAAACATACATGCGATCTCCCAACCAAAGAAAGCATGCAATGCATGCATGCGAGACATGCATGCTCGCCCTCTCTAGAATCTCGATCCAAGGGCTCGGATCGATGAGATTATAAGATACATAGGAATGATGCAAGCAGTTTTGTGGTAGTTTTGGTTTCCCTTTGGAAGAGAAAACTTTACTGTGGGAATGATGCATCTAAAATTATGAGAAGATTTGCAACCAATATAGCACAACAGATAAGACAGGGAGCAATCTTAGAATGGAGACATCACTTGAGTCATTCTCTTGTGTAGAATGTTGTGAGTTCTTGCCTCACAAACCAGCATGTTACAAGCATGTCTTTCCGTTCTTGGTTCCTGGTCCACTTAGGCTTTTGTTTCTTTACAAATTATCACAGAGGTTGCATGGCTTTATGTTGATAACCCAAAAAAACTCTCCCCTTCTCTGTATGATCCTATCTCTGTCCAAATCCAGAGCTTACCATTGGTGTGAAGGTGCATATGGATTCAGGGGGCATCACCATCTTACTTAAAAATCATGTCCCTATCTTGGAACTTAAAACCATAATGACAAATGGATTCTTTAAAACCAATGCCAAATGTTCTGTCGTTGTTTATGTAATGGCCAACTTGAGATGTAGAGAAAAGAGTCTCAGATTTGCATAGCCACGTTTGTGCAATTCTCACTTGACTACAAATTAATACTTGATTGATAAGTCTTATCCTAAATACAAGGTTGTTCTTTATAAGAGTACACTTGGACCTTGAGCAGAAAAAACACTTGGATTATTACATTATGCAGCATAATCATTAGATATTTAGAAATGCGGCCTTCAAGAATTGGGTTGACACATTAATATATAAAGTCAAGCGCATGTGTTTATGTGAACATGTTTAGGTTGACATATTGATATATAAAGTCAAGAACATGTGTTTATGCGAACATGTGCCCCTCTTTGAAATGAAGTCCAACTCACCTTAACATGCATTGCAGCAAGTCTTTGCTATTTTTTTCATAATGAAAAACTGCGTTAACAATTTTTTTATCGTTGCTTTGTGCACCACATTTTTTTGGCTTTTGCCTTTGGTTAGTATACTTTTGCATTGTCCACCACATTTTTTGGCTTATGCCTTGGTCAATATACATGCATCTTGGCTAAATCTCATCTTCATGACATTGATACTTAAAACTTTTTAGATGACCATCATGATGTCCGATTTAATGCAGAAGAAGAAATATGATCTATTCGTCTTTTTCAAATATTTTGGATACATGAAGATTTAGTTTCCAAAAGTGTATATGCACATGGTTTGAGGGAGGAAAGTTACAGACAAGGAACAATGTTTTGATATGCTTATTAATTTAAATTTCATTATCTTGCATCATATAAGCTTCAGCATATGCCAATAATTCTGTAGTTCAGATCAAATTTCCATGCTATGAAATTATGCAGCATACTTATTTGGATTGTTGATTTATGTTCAACCAATTATTCTCACAATCTTTCCATGATAAATAAAAGCTTATGCTCAAATATCATGGAGTGTTAATAGCAACATCTATTTTTCCACAAAACATTTGATTGTTTTATTTCAAAAACATTACATGTTGCCTTTTAAGGACAGGATCTGCTAGCAAATGTAAAATATTATGAATTTTAAACGTTCTATTATTCTACCTTATGCCTTTTGTGTTGCATATTGTTATTGTCATAAGAACCTTTTCCAAAAGGTTTGTGTTGCAACCTTTTTAGACTTTTCACATCCATGTTTTTTAAGTTGTCAATTTTGTTAGACAAACAAATTATGAAAGGCTTGCATAGGAATGCTTTTAACCAGATCAAGGCATGCAACCCATGACCCCACAATCATGAGTGTTTTAATGTATCCAACTCCCATGCCTTAGAACTTGGAGTTTAGGTTATACACCATAATCCTTTCGCAACAACTTGGAGTTCTTTGAGCCATCTTTTTTAAAATCCTTTCGCAACAAAAGGCCCAGCAACGCTGGACACTTTTTCTAGTATATTATATAAACAGCTATATAAATTCGAGAAATTAGAGTCATTCAACAAACACTATCATTCTTTAAGATAAGATAAGATAATATAAGATAAAGGTTTCTACGAGCACAGGGACCTAATCAGGCCATGGGATGGGAACAGAGCAAAGGGTATGAGCCTAAACAAAACTTGGGGTCTATGCTCTATAACAAATTCTAACAGTAATAATAAAAAAAAGAGTAAGACAAAACCAAACTGGGAAGCGCCTAAAAGTAACCTAACCAAGGGTATTAAAGCCACTGGCTAAGGATAATTGTTGTGCCTCCCTGATACATTGCTTATTTTTCTGAAGCCTCGCCTCTCGAACTGTATCTATGAAAAAACATGTGGCTGCCTCTGAACTGGGACATGCTTTCCGGACCCCTACAAGACGCAGGTTCAAGTGTCAGGGGTGATCATACTGATCTTAACCTGTACCTGTGTTGTTTGTGCTTCCTGAAGTGCTGGCCTTTGACGTCCGTTTGTTGTCTTGAGTTTTATCCTGCATATCTACATCCAAATCTACATATTTTAATGTCTCGCCCTCTACCTCAGTCTGTACCATGGCATCTACCTAGAGTATGCCTGTAGGTTGCGGTCTGGACCATGACATCTACTACCAATAGGGCTGGTGGCTGCGGGGCCCTAACAAGACATACTTCTTCCATCATAAGTGCGCAAAGCTCTAAAACCTGTCTCTAGCTTCATACCGTAACAGTGACCGCAGAGCGGATCCTCTAAAACATGGCAGGGAGCATAAGTGTGCTCAAAACTGGAGGGGCAAACATTAGCATTATAGAGAAAGGAGAGTCTGAAGGGGCAATGGGCTCTCAGAGTTTGGTGGCATACAGGACTTGGTCTTCGCAGCCTTTGTTGTCATATCCTTGGCTTTCCTTGTTATGGCTAATGGACATGAGTAGTTGAAATGGATATGGGGGCAACTAAGGCAGGAATAACTTAATGATGAAAAGAGAAGTTATGTTGGAGATTATGCTACCTCCGAAATGTGCCAGCACCATCCAGAAATGGTCATTGCATGTTGGCACCTCCAAGACTCGTGTGGTGAGACTGTAGGATAGGACTGTAGGGTCAAATATATGGGGATGTGGGATCTAGACCTTGTTGAAATCAGAAGCAAAAAAGCAAAAATTGATGGGAATTCGAGCTTTGTTGAAAAAGAGTTGAAAAAGAGGGCCTTGGACGACTTCTATGGGTAAGGACCACCAATCCTTTGGCGAGCTGGTCTATGGGAATTCAGGGCTGCTAGAAGAGTCGAATTTGGGTGAAGGTAACCGGTACTTTAGAAAAGAAATGTAATCGGGGGATCAATTAATCTGCAGAAAGTGGAACTAGGCTATTAAAGGAATCGAATTTGGGGGGAAAAACCGATTTGTAAGGGAGAGAATCCGATCCTGGGGTAACCAGACTGTTGGAAAATTTTCCGTTTCTGGTGCACTGGTGGAAATCCAATCCTGGGGTTCTTGAATTGCCGATGACAATTCGATCGTGGGAAGTTTGGGCTGCCATGGTGAGGGTGAGAATCTGATGTAGGTCGGACTGGGCGAAGCCATTATGGTTGAAAACCTCGTTGCAAGGAGGACCCAAAACCCAAAAATCCACTTCAGGATAAGCTTGGCCTCTTGGCTTGCCTATTGTTGCAAACCTTCTGGACTGGTCCGGTCCTGTTTTGCCCTTCCAGCCTATGCTAGGAGGTGCACTAAGGTTGGGTTCACATGCAATTCGCCGGAGAGGGGCCCTGTTTTGCCCCTTTTTGGCGATGGCAGATGATGGTGCGTGTAAAAGGGCTTGCCTTTTTACGTGATGGTGAGGAGTTGCCATCGTGCATGTGAACCGGCTCTAAAGAGTAAGTACCATTATACACCAATAGCAAATGCAACACAGCTAAATAAGGATAGATATAGGACTAGAATCAAGAAGTATATGCTAATTGAAAGAGATCAATAAGAGGATGGCTTACTTATAGTACACAATCATTAAGTATGCGTATTAAGTATATATATATATATATTTCATCAATATGAATACAAACACACCATAAATGTTGCAGTACAACTTTTTCCTTATTTACTTATTACCAAGTCTCAGCTTATATGGGTTATGAGTTTGCAACTTTTGAAACTTTGATCACTCTAACAAAAGAGCGAATCCGCTTCTTTAATAGCCTGCTTGCGACTTTCTTCCTTCATTCCAGAAATGACAGTGTCACGAGGCTTGTAACGACGAACGTTGAACTCTGTTGTATTGTCAAAGCATCAGTAGCAATACAGTTCTAGAAAAGGAGCCTCAGAAACAATAATTCACCTCCGGTTATGCCATTGCGGTCATCTTGAACAAATAGGACGCGGGTGCTATCCGACCAAGCATCCAGTTTAATGCGATAAACCTGGTCGATAATAAATCTAAAGTTATTAGATCTGATCGCCCTCCATTGATGGCTCTTCAATGAACAAAGATAACTTACCTTGAAGTACGGGTGATCGATGTCTGGATAGCGCAATACACCAATATCAAGCATGGTCTTCTCATGGTGCTCATGTTTGGCAAAAAAGGTTTCAAAGCTATTAATTGTTGCACCAGTTTGGGCAGTAATGCGACCAAGGACATCGATATCAATTTGTGTGGCAGCCAAAACATCTGGGTCGTCGATTAGTTTGACAAACCAGGAGTGAACCTGAAAAGAGGGGAAGTTATACAATGAGAATTGAATTAACTTTTATGGTTCTCTTCGAGGCCAAATGGTCCATATGGAATCCAGTACAGGAGACCAAATGGTCATATGGAACCCAATATATAAATACAAGAAATGGTCTAGAATGGAAACCAAGTACATGAATACACGAGAAGAAGATACAAATCCTACATTATGCAGGCCTTCAATGGACATTCATGCTGCTTACCTCACGCACAACTTGCTCATCAGGTGATCCATCGAACTTGAAGTAATTTGTATTGTTCTTGACTAGCATATCTGATCTATGGATCCCGTCATCCATGGGCTCGATCAATGGATTTTGCATCAAAGTGCTTACTATTTTCTCCCAATTCCGTTGTTCAGCTGGAATACGAGCAATGATCTTTGTGGTTCCCGCTATCATGACCTTGAGATTGTCATCTAGTTTTTTTATGCTTTCACTGTTGAGCTTGCCAAAGGAGGGCGCAAGAGCAATCGTGAGATAATCTTTCTTCTCTTTATCCCTGACATTGATCTATAAAATACAAAGCACATATCGATATTGAAGAAGATATACAAGCATTCAAGCAAGCATTTGCTTACCTTGGAGAAGTCAAATGAATTCACAATCCTAGCAATGTCTTTTTGATCGCCAAAGGCAGTGGCTATTAAAGATGCCATGGTAATGATGATGAAGTTCGCATACAGAAGTTGGGTTTAAATAATGCTTCCTTAGAACCTGCTGCTTCCTAGAATGATCTTTTCTTCTTTTAATCATCCCATTCACATGAGAACCGTCAAAGTCTTTTCTGATTCCTTTTTTTTTTTTTGAGAAGCTTAATTATATACAGAAGTTGGGTTTAAATAGAGCTTTTCGGTGAATCTTCTGGCTTCTCCTGAATCAAATCATTCACGTGGGACATCTAGCATACATATAACGTGGCACTTAATGATTTCATTGACTTATTATACATTGTAACACACAATACTATAATATAAATTTAATATAGCAAGCATGGCTTTTGACAAGTATAGAAGGACATTGAATTCAATAGTCAAGTCACTTATCAAATTTAATATTTCGCCCACATCCTCTCCAGATACGCGTCTAGACCAGACCAGACCAGATACGCGTCTAGACCAGACCAGACCAGAATTGGGCCGGATCCATCATCCAAGTAGTTTCTTCGAAGTATTCTTCACGTCTCCGAAGCAAAAACATGGATAGTGACAAACGACGAATCAGTGCTGATGGCTTTGAAGCTAAATATCCCACATGCCAAATACTAGAAACGGGGGCCAACCTTTCTTGTATAAAGCTGTGCAGCAAACTGAAGACTCAGCAAGCCGTGTGGTGAGCACAGAGCGAACTATTCTTTCGCCTTTTACTAAAGAATACCGTGTGCTCGTCACAATCAGCGGCATATGCCATTTTTTGGGATGCCTTCTCTTTGGAGAGGGCTCAACAAAAGAATTCCAATTAGCATGTTGAATCTATACTACACTAACCGGTTGTATATGCTTGCAGGCTTTGACTCTGTTCTGTTGTCTGTGCAGAAGAATATGGTATGATCTTCCATCTTTAGCTTGTTGTTTGTCGTTACTGCTTTTGGTCTGCAAATATGTTTCGGATAGATATATTGGGACTTGAGCTGAAATTGCTGCAACACGATTAATATTGTCTCACCTGCTGCTGCGTACTGAAATATGAAGAGAACTTCTGAAGCAGCTTATACCAAGGGAACATTAAGGAAAGAATAAACAGAGGTCACCTTCAGTGTTGAGAGGTTTAAGACGTTTTGTATCAGACCTGCCAGATGAAAACATCATTACTAGGTGCATACAATGCAAGACTTAGCTTAATGTCAAAATAAATGTGAACAAACTACACAAGATGAATGAAAGCGCATGAGAACCAGCCAAAGAGGAGCTATTGCTTGATGCGGCCCAAGGTATGGTTTAGCTTAGCTGGGATTTACTAATGTGTAGCGACAAATTATGTCAGTTGCAATGATAACCGCATAGTATGGCCTTTAGTTTCTCTAATTGCTGTGATGGGCACAAATTGCTAGAAGTAATTACCGAGAGACTTGAGTACAAGGCGGTGTCGTAACAGAGGTCCCATCTTGTGCTTATTTAAATATCTAGAACAAACACTGTTCACATCCGCTTGAGCTGCTTCATCTTGGGATGCTTCAAATCGAAACTAGAATCATGTTTGAACGATTCAAATGTCTATTAGTAAAGTGAGGAGGTGCTAAGCTGACATGTTTTAAATTGTTTCATTTGCTTAAGCATTGAATTTCTGAACGGTCTCATGACTCTAAATGATCTTGTTGGATTGAGCTGGTAGTTGTAAAGGATATAATGTGAAACTAGAGAAGAGGAGGCAAAAAGAGGTTCTTTATCATTGTCCAGCAAGCTTCATTTCATGTTAGGAAATTTTCTATTTAGGTCAAGGCAGCCAGAAGAAATGGATGAGAATACCATGGCTGCATATGAGAGCATCAGCTTCTATAAGTTCTATCCTGTTTCTACCCCTGATACTCTGGATATTACAGAATTCAGTATTCTCTTTGACATCTTTGTCTCCACTGACTGCTTAGCTTTTTAACATAGATTGCCTTCATAAACCGCTAATATAAGAAAGCCAACGAAGCATTCTAATGTCTATAAGAAAGATGGCCGTTGTTGTTATAGGTCGTACTTGCAACTGTATCATAAATTCACTGTTGGCCACGATGCTCAGTGATATATTTACGTGTCCCATTCCAGTGATGATGTTAGTGTATGATATGTGACATGCTACATGCAATGGCAAATGAAGCTGAAAGGCAAGCCATTGCAAAATGGGTACAGAAGGATTGGACTGCAAAGAGCAGAATTCTTAGATATCTAGATGATACTTTAATGCTGCAAATTGCAGAAGCTTCATCAACCAAAGTTGCATAGGATGAACTTCAGAAAGGATATAAACGGAGATATTTTTCTAATCAAGTAAATTTATATGCAGGTGTTCAACACCAAGCCGAGAAAAGGCATGAGTATGGAGGAATATATTGGGATAATTCGACAAGCTTCGAAATAGTTGCAAGGTATGGATAAAGGCATCGATAACGATTTGGTTGTAGGAGATTTGCTCCTTGTGAAGAATATTATTAGGTCAGTGGAGATGGTTGAATTAGAATGGGCGTATCAGCAGTCCTGTTGGGGGAGAAAAACCAAAGGGGATCAAAGAAATAATCGTCAGCACTGATTGGTGGCAAGAAGAAAACGAGAAAGTATTACAATTGTAAGAAGATAGGCCATTTGGCCAAAGACTGTCCTGAGCTGGATAGGAGAAAGAAGAGAAGGGCAGAACAAAAAAGGGGTGATGACTTGCAGAAACGTGGAGCAAAAGCTCATAAAGCTTCAAAAGTTTTGAAGAACTGCATCCGAAAACACCTCTGAGAGTAGTGACTCATTTGTGTCTACTGGTAAAGCATTTGTGTGTATCAAAGAAAGACCATGTAATGTGAAGGGAAAGAATAAATGTTTTCTGTTCAAAACTTTCTTGAATATAGTAATCAATATCTTTGGAATTGTGGTTAGTGTTTTAAAGCATGGAATTGTGAAACATGTGTATATGCAGTCTTGGATGGTTTCAAAGTTGTTATAATGAAGCAGTGATTGGACAAGATGCAGGTTGTTTTTTGGTCCAAACAACTCATGGAATTTGGTACTTAGAATCTGGAGCTACAGATCACATGACATCTAAGCGTGAATTGTTTGTTGACTATCATCCTGTTGAGCAGATCATGTTGAGCAGAGCAGAGTGAAGATCGAGAAAGGAGATTTGAATATAGCAGATGTTGGAACCATCAGACTTGACATGCCATGTGGAGAAATATGGCTCAAAAGGACTCTATACGTGGTGGAATTGGAAGCAAATCTGTTGTCGTCTCTAATTGGATGATGCAGATTGTTGGTGCACTTTGGATATGGCAAATGTCTGATAAAGGATAGAACCGGAAACATGCTTGCTATTGGAGATCGAGATGGGGACCTGTACTGGTTCAGTTGGTCGCAAATTGTTGCTTTAAGCGCCTATACAATAGAAGAAAACCAATTGTGGCATGAGAGATTGGGACATCCCAACTTCCTATTGATGAAAGAAATGTATAAGAATAAGTTGGTCAATGGTTTGCCAAAGATTGAGCCTCCAAGTATTGTGCGAAGCTCCAAGTAAATTGTGCGAAAGGGTACATGCTTGGAAAATGCACAGGAGACGATTTCCTAAAGGGAAAGTCCATAGAGCAGAAAAATGTTTTGAGTTTGTTTATGTGGACATGTAGGGGAAAGCTAAAATGGCATCAATTGGAGGACACATGTACTTTCTTCTAATAGTTGATGATTTTAGCAGGAAACTGTGGTTGTATTTTCTAAAACACGAGTCTAAAGTGTATGGATACTTTGCAAGGTGGAAAACATTTGTGGAAAATCAAACGGATTTGAAACTTAAGCAAAGCCAGACTGATCAAGGGAGAAAGTTTGAGGCTGTGCAGAGAGTATGGGAGTAAGCACAAGCAATCAGTAGCACATGAGCATCAGCAAAATGGGGTCATTGAGGGAAAACTGGACTGTTTTAGAATGTGCCAGAGCCATGCTATTTGGGAATGATGTTGATCCTTCTTTTTGGGCTGTCTACTAAGGCTAATGTTGTTCCAGAGGAACTTTGGAAAAGCCTGCGATTGAGGATATGGAAGTGTTTGGTTGTAATGCTTTTATTCGTGCCAAGCACGTTAAGCTCTTTAATAAGGGATGTCCCTAGGATATTCAGAGGAGATAAAAAGATACAGGTTGTATGTTCCTTCTACAAAGAAAATCATCATAAGAAGAAGTGTGTGTTTTGATGAAAATAATTTTGATTTTGGCGAAGACATGGGAACCAATTTTAGAATGTGAGTCACAGCTCTAATAGTGACTCTGATTCCAATCATGAGCAAGTGGAAGCGCATGAGAATTCAGATCATGAGCAGTACCTTGGTGGTGAGGAACTTGATGTTCCATCAAATCCGAGCCCGAAGATAGCGATGGAGAGTTAGATGATCTAACTCCATGTGACAATGCTGCCCTGGATGGGTTGAGGCGATTTGCAAGACTTAGGCATACGACTGTTCGCATACAAGAGTATATAAATTTCAAACATGGTAGGACCTCTAGGTATATTGCTTTCCATAGTAGCATTTTGCCTGATGAACCCAAAGGGTATGGAATGGCTATGAACAGTCTGCAGCAAAGATGCCTGGACAGCAGCCATGCAGAAAGAATACCAAGCTTTGTTAGAAAATGAAATATAAGTGTTGACTGAGCTATCAAAAGGGAAAAATGCAGTGAATTCGATGTGGATCTATAAGGTTAAATATAATGAAAGAAATGAAGTTAGCAAGTATAAAGCTCGCCTCGTTGCTTTGAGATGCTCACACACCAAAGGGATAGATTATAATGAAACTTTTGCCCCTGTAGCGAGATTAAACTCTGTAAAAATGGTGTTGGCTGTAGTAGCTGCTCTTGATTTAGATCTCCAACAAATGGACGTTATAACAACGTTTCTTCATGGGAAACTAGATGACGTTAACCAGGCATCCAGTCTTGTTGTTCTAGGGAAAGAAGACAGGCATCCAGTTTTGTTGTTCTAGGGAAAGAAGACCATGTCTTCAAGCTTAAGAAAGCTTTGTACAGATTGAGGCAGTCATCACTGCAATGGTATCATACGATTCACAATTTTTTTACGCAACAAGGCTTTACTAGGAGTCAAGCAGACTGGAACATCTATAGTAAGAGGTACAAAAATTCTCTCATTCTTATTGTGTTGTATGTGGACGATCTTATTCTTGCAACTAATAGTCCTGCCATGATGCAAGAAACTAAAGAGGCTTTGACTCATAGGTTTAGATTTGGGCCCTTTACATTATTTCCTTGTGATTCAAGTGATCAGAGATCCCCAAACTAAAACCATTAAAATCCATCAAGGGGAATGCTAAAGAAGACATCCAAGTTTGATTGGAAAATACCTCCAATCTATTGGCAGAATTGGTTTAACTATTTTTATGTGATATAAAAATTAAAAATTAGATGAGGATGTATATTTTGTTTGAATTCTTATGAACAATTTAGGTTGGACTCTGATAAATTGTGATAGAAGGTATATTTTGGGGAATATATACCTTGCCAGATGGGATAATCCAGAATTCCTAAGTCTGGAGCGGTGCTCCTAGTATGTCGAAACCCTGGATGTATGTCTAATTAAAAAAAAAAAAATAAAAAAAATAAAAAATCTTTAGGTCAGGTCAACCCGAACCATTATACTTGAAAAACAAGCATCAATAAGCAGTTCTTAAGACATACAGGTGTATATGACTTAAGACTTAGACAAGGTCATCATTTCCATATATTCAATAATGTAAAACATCTCTGAAATTTCATAACAGCAATAATACTGCCCCAATTTATATTAAATTACCTTTATCAATAATAGCATATCAAGTTTATCTTACAACTATTATGACATCGTCAGAGTACAAATGTAGAAACTTCACGTCATATCTTCCATCCGAAAGGCGTAAATCCAGCTACTTGTTTAAAAGAAAACAAAATAGAGAGTAGAGGACCCTGTTACCTGCAGTAGAACCAAAGGACGGTTAGCCAAGTTCATGGATAAGAGCCTAAGCTACTAGCAGGCGTCATGGGGTCCTCTAAGGTTATCCCCCTTCACACTGCTTGCAATCAGTAAGTACTTAAATTTATACATGGAAAATGCCCATCAATCTTACCCAATGGTGGCTAACAGCTCTTTATGCAGGCATCTTTCATGCTGTATTTCTGCATTTCAGGGAAATAACATACCTCTAATTTATTGGTTTCCAACCAGAATGCTCCAACCGCTTTATCAGCTTAACAACATTTTACACAGGCTTCTTCCTCCCCATTTCAGGGGGATAACTTACCTCTCTAATTTATTGGTAGTCTATCCTAATGCTTTTACATAAAAGCTTAAAGCACTACCCATGCAGCCGACTCATATTAGAATTAAACCACATCACAATGTAACTAGGTCCATAGCAACATTTGTGTGGATAATGCAATCCCAGTGAAACATATAAGCCAGCTCTAGCAACGTGATCTTTTTATGGCAAATGTCAAAAAATGCATATGTCTAGCCAATGGCATTATGCTACCATTTACAGATCATGTCAATACATTTAATAAACAAGCAATTTACATCTAAGTTTAGCTAGTGTTACTTCATCATCATAATGGAAATAACTAAATCTAAATATTTCGTAGCCACTCTATTATCTTATAGTATTGAAAGCCAACAAATGTTACCACTGCTTTAACAACCCCAAGCAAATCGACATATGGAAAAAATCAATGCATCAGTTCTTAATGAAAGAAATCTTTTAGATAGTTCTTAATGAAAGAAATCTTTTAAATAGCCTCATAAGCCCAAACCTGATTAGCTTAAATGGGATTTACGGCTCTGCCATGCCATCAGATTCTTTGGCTTCACCAGTGTGCGCAACACAGAAGAAATTCTTGTATCCTGTCGCTTTTAGCCATACTATGTGCTGCAATATGCTTCTAATGGCAACTTTCAGGGCAGCATGGGCGGATTTTCTGCAACCATACTCTTCCTAGTGGTAACATTCAGATCATTTCCATCACAAGCAGCAATAGCAATCTCTTTCATTTATGCCAAACTAGGCACGGCCACATGTAACAGTTTTTTACCCCCCTCCATATACGTTTCCCCATACGGGAGAGGAGGGGGCCTCCAAAAATAAGAGAGGGCCTCCAAAAATGTGACGGAAATGGTAAGGGAGGGGGGCTAAAAGAAGGGGTACCAAAATGTGACCTCCACATTAAAGTGGGGGCCTCCACCCCTAAATTTGAAAAAAGGGGAAGAGGGTACCTCAAAAAAGGTGATGTGGCCGTGCCTACTATTGCACCTTAAGCAATTCGCAAGGAAGATATATTGCCGGATCTCTTTACCCTAATATTTTAGGTATCTTGCCTAAAACGCCTTTTTCATTGAATATTGCATTTTCGTCCAATTTTGCATGTCATAAAAAATGTACATTCCTTACGTTAAAGTAAGGTTACGTAGTCAACCATTAAAGTACCAATTGCCACCACATCCATATGCTCCACCAACCATATCCCATATATGGTCCATCATTCAACTTATTTCACACACTTTCTTTCCCTAGGATGATAATACACGTCCAATGTTAGCATACGCAAATTTAGCTCATATATGCTTGCTAAATTAGATGCTTCAATAATTTTGTTGGTGTGCACTAGACATCCAAACTCATGCCTCATTTAATAAAAAAAAAAAAAAAAAAAAAAACTAGCACGAGGCACACCAGAAGACTTTGGCAAGTCAAGGTTTGTGGCTTTGTTATTCATTATTTTGAGGTAGTAGTTTGAAGGAGCTCGATTAGCTTATGTGCTTTTGCATAGTTGACATGCATATGTGATATGTTTTTTTTCACATCATTGAACAAAAGAAGTGTGCAACCACATGTAGAATAATTTACATTTGTTCAAACTAAATGAAATGGTTCTTTTAAAGAGGACAGATTTGTCCAAAGGCAAGAGCACTCAGTCTGTTTCTCAGACAGAAGCATTCCCAAATGGAATCACTACTTTCATTTCCCATCTTGTTTTCACAAGTTTTCTTACAATCCGAGCTGCTCACCCTGACACAAACTTTTCATGATAATAATCAGGAGCTTTCTCGTGCAAGCCAGACAATTTCTGAGAATAATGATCATCAAACTCATTCAATGTATGGGAATGAACACTTTTGGGAAACAAGTAATAGCTTATCAATGAAAGTCAAAGGTCTTATTTGGATCATGCAAATGGTACATGGGGTTTTGAGCAAGGTGGGACTAAGCAAGCATATATCAAGGGTCTGTAGGAATCCAACCACATCAACAAGATGCAAATGATTTTTTATAATGGGAATCAAAGACCCAAAAATTTTCGTCTAAAAATTCTTGCAGACAGAACAGCATCAAACAACTACAATCATTATATTGAAGACCAATTTGTTTGCAGGCTTAGCCATATACTTCAAAATGCCTTGTTTCATAGCAGGAAAAAGACATAGGTGCTGGTTATCAACCCAAGGTGTTGACCATGGATATTTTAATGTTAGATGTTGGGAAAGGATCGTGGAAGAAGTGCAAGGGTGGATCGGATTTTGGAGAGTTGGATGGCGAAATAGCCACATGTAAAAAGCTCTAGGGTCCAATCCAGGTCACCATGCATGCTTTGTGATATAATTACACTTTCAACGTCATGTTTGACCCTATTCATGTTACTATATGCTCAAATTGTCTTGTACAGATCCAGATAGCAACAAAAAGGTTCTCAAGGCTTGAAGGAATACCATGTTCATAACTTTCATGACCTTGCAACGTGAGTACTGCTCTAGGTACAAAATCTTCTAAAAATTTCTCCGGCTTCAAAACCTCAATACCAGACCTTACTGCACATACTGCTGCACTATTGGTCAATATTGAATTGCACTTCCCTACTACTCTTCTGCATATAGATCCCAGAACCTGTATGCAACCACAATGCCAGAGATGCAAGTCCAAAAATTCCTTTTAGAGGAAGATGATGCAGCCAAATGATATTCTCATGAATTAGAGTTATCAAAGCCACTAATCAAAATAGGAAAATCATATATGATGAGGAGATTGATGAAGTAAGGGATAGTAGATGAAATCAAAAAACGATAAGCAATAAAAGGTAAAGAAGGATCAACTGAAGAAGAGACTCGAGCTGCTTCTTATATAGCAGCTTGTCGAAGTTTCTAAGCAAGAGGACTTCAACATATATTCAAATCAAAATGGTGCTATTACTTGTTAGCGTTCAATTTTGTGTAGACTACGGGAGTTTCATTGATTTCAGCTGCTTTATCTTGAGGGACTATAAAGAATCTTTTGGGCCTTAGTAAAGCCTAAATAAAAAAAAGCAATGGGCCTTGCAGATTGTCTTTCACATGATGGCGGGCTGAGTAGATTGAGGTATGGTATGTGGCTGATATGGCTGATATTTAATCTATTTGGCTCAATAGGTAAAATTTAGCATGTTTGGGTTTGAAGTGCCTCCCAGCAATATCCCTTTGAGGATATGCTGCAGTTATGGTAAAACACTGCAAGTGCTTCCTCTATGATGCCACAATCTGCAAACATATTAAGACATTCACGATTGATGCTCTTGCACGCCATGCTCCTATACATAATTATGCACCTTTCTATCTTGGAAAAGGATGCTTCCTGTGTGCAAACATCAAGAATGCTCGCCAAGCTAACTTCATATACTATAGCATTGATATGCATGTTGTGCATAACAATTTGTGCATCTATAAGCTTGGTGAATAGAAATAAAATAGGAATAACTTCTGTCCGACATGGTATATGCAGTTGATGGAGCCCTCAAATTGAATGGATCGTTACCCTTTTTAACCCAAGAGAGATAACTGACCACAAGCCATCTCTGCCAACACAACCAATATTTTTATTAATGTTTTGAAAATCTAACTGTAGTAAGAGAGGATAAACGTATACCTCTAGAACATGAATTTTGTGTTTCCCCTGCACTCTAACAAAAGTAAAGGACTTCCAAACCTCCCTCAACCTGACACAAAAATAAAATTAAACAATTGATACATACGCACTCTCCTCGAAAGATTGAAAAACAAAAGAAATCCTGCTAACTGGAAACTCTAAAATTCACTTACTTTAGAAAACAAATAAAGGCCACACCATATCATAGAGTCACACCTCCAATGCAACATTTTTTGTCTTCTCATGGAGTTCATCTGTGAGGTTCCTTAAGACTGCAGCAGGAAGCAGTGATGACTCATCTACCATGCATCCGCCATCTTCAAGGGATTATGATTAAAATAAAGTTACGTCCACACGAAAAACTGTTCTTGCAAAACATAATCTTCAATCTGAGCTCTAAAGTGGAACTTTCTTTTACTCATAGGTTTCCCCTGGGATACTGATGAAATCGATGCAGAATAGTGCTTTCCATGCATAAACAGGTGTCTGATCAAAAGTGCCTCAGCTTCTGTATGGACTACATTTGGCAAATCAGAGAACTCTGAATTTACGAATCACTTAGATTTTTGCAATATCCCAGTAAAAGAAGAGTTGGCTCTTAGCTCCCCGGAACAAAGCTCCAATGAGCCATTGGCCAACGATGGAAAGGACAGGGACGGGCTGGACCACAATCACACAAGGTAGACAAAATGCGGCCAGTAGCCAATTTCAGGGACCATTTACTTCTTAGAGAGCCAGTTTGCAAATCTGCCGCTTCATGTCTGCAGATTAGATAGATTCGCAAAACACCAAATTTGGCTTCATAGGCATAGCATTTTGGTTTTTTGTTTTTATTTTTTGTAGCAAGGATCTCTGAGATTCCGAGCTATCATCTATTTAGAACTATGTCAAAAGCTTGAGAATGAAGAATCAGATAGTTGGCTAGTGATAGATAGTGCTCTCGATAATTTGACAAACTATATGATCTGAACATTAGCCTATAGCCTTCAGATTGTTAAAAAAGAGCCGAAATTGCTCCAAATGCCGAATTAGACAAATGCCTAGATTTTGAGACCTTGTGCCTGCGATGAAGTGAAGGAGAAAACTTCAGAATAATTCCTATCTATTGTGATTCCTGCCTCCAGAACGATTCAGAAGGTCACAGGTTCAACGCCTCGTTGTGAAAGTGGCTATGCAATGTAAAGTTGGTGGGGGAAGGACCCACTTCAGCAATGTAAAGTGGTGGGGGCAGGACCCATCTGGGTGTGTTATAAAGTGTCACATGTCCGATAGGACGCTGCCTTGTGGCGTGACGTTAAAATCTCTTCTTCTTCTTCTTCTTCTTCTTCTTCTTCTTCTTCTTCTTCTTCTTCTTCTTCTTCTTCTTCTTCTTCTTCTTCTTCTTCTTCTTCTTCTTCTTCTTCTTCTTCTTCTTCTTCTTCTTCTTCTTCTTCTTCTTCTTCTTCTTCTTCTTCTTCTTCTTCTTCTTCTTCTTCTTCTTCTTCTTCTTCTTCTTCTTCTTCTTCTTCTTCTTCTATTGTCCTCATTTCCTGTCTCTATCAAATAATCTAAAACCAAGGAGCCAAAATGTGGATAAGAGGATCTTACCTCCAACGAGCCGGCTTGCCTCGTTCACAGTATCGCAGACCTAACGCATACTTAAGAAAATCAATTTTTTCCAAATTAACTAGCAAAAGTAAGAATTCTAGAAAAAGTAAAAACCTGGGCCATAGCTCCGGAAGAAGAGGACTTTTTTGTATGGGCATGACAATAGACCTGAGCGAGAGACGCCTGGGAAAGACCGGACGTGAAGCCGAGAATCTAACCTGTTGTATCTCTTGAAATACATGGAATTTTGTAAACCCTAGGATTAAAATCGAACGGTTTAGAATATAACACGTCATCTCCATGTCATAAATACTGACGTGGACATGCAAAGTGGATAGGCTAGAATTTCAAGAAAGGCTGTAGGCCCGATAGGGCTGGTGTGCTAAAAAAAAAAATAAACCAACCAACCCGTACCTTTCTGCACTCAAGTTTTTCTATTCCTTGTGTATGTCGTCGTGGTCTTGATAACTTTCTTTGCATGAAGCAATCTTTCCATGTGGCATCAAGGACTTATCGTTCAATTGAGATAGATACATGTGTTGTTTGTGGAAGCCTTGTTTGTTTACAGGCACAAGTTCTGGGGCTTGTCTTAGAGTCCCTACTTCAATAACATTTAGTAATAGGTAAAGGCCGTTGAGGCCATTTTTCTGGCGGAAAAGGCCTGGCGGCGGCGAGGCGAGTTGGCGGGCCGCGAGCGACGTCGCCGCCAGGCCTTTTCCGCCAGAATAATGGCCTCAATGGCCTTTACCTTACGTAAAGGTAAAGGGGGTCACATTTCGGCCAGCTGTATGCCACGTCAGCAAACTATATAAAGTTTTTTTTTAGCACGCTAGCCCAACCAAGCCTACAACCTTCCTTGCAATTCTATGCTACCACGTAGCATCTTCACATCAGCAAAATCCGAGGTGTCCTAATATTCTCCGTTAGATATTTATTTTTGTAGATCTAGGGCGAAGGAAATGAGAAAAGAACCAAATATTAACACGGAGATGGCAAAAGACATCGCAAAGCATGCGTTCCTTACTTACCGTTCGTGCGAAGTGATCTTCTTCATCTTGATCTCTTCCGAACATAGCGGACAATCTTCGATAAGATCCTTATCCTGGATCTAACGTCCGATCCTTCCATACAAAAATAAAAAAATAAAAAAATTTAGGGTTCCTTTCCTTTGACATCTTCCATGTGAACTGCCTACTTGGACTCAACATGATATCTATTCTCTGCTTGATGCTTGATGATCTCGCCTAGAATCGACCTGCCTTATCTCTGCCAAATCTTTGCACTGCTCGAATGGATTATGGAGGAGGACATCAACGCTTGTCGAGTCTTTGCCTGCTCTAGGTATTTTGATTCAAATGCATTTTCTTGTGTTTCAGAAATAGTCTTAAATGATTCAAAACAGGTCACAGGTCATTCCTTAGACCATCCATCATGATCTGAGTGGGTGTTCTAGGCTTCTGTTCTATCACAGTTTGAGGTATTAATCTAGATGCAAGAATCATATTTCAACGTACACAAAGGTGGCAAGTAAGCAGAGCAAAAGGATCTACCTTTTGCTTGATTCTCAGAAGCCTGGCATAATTGGATCCAAAAAAGCTTTCCTGCCAGTTGGGCTCAATGTAATCTGCCTCATTAAAGTAGGCTCCAAATTCAGGTGCCAAATTCCTTAATGGAACATTAATGTTACTAAGTTTCTCAATGTAACTTCTTCTCTCACGCTGCTAGAATTCTGAGCGAATTGAGAAACAAAGGTAAGTGACCACAATGCCTTGCGCCATGCAGGGTTTACAACATTATTTCTATAAACTGATACGTTGCCTCTTGCTACCAAAATGCCATAGATATAGACAACAAAATTTGTTTCATTCTTTAGACCATCCATCATAATCTGAGTGAACGTTCTGCAATAGCAAGATTGACAGCAGTGCAGGTGTTCTTCGGTGAGGCATTTTGAGGATTTTGGCATGAAGCTTGCCATCTAGCTTAGCTTAATATTGAAATCAACATGTTTTTCTAATATTAAAATCTTTCTTCTCTAGTAAGGGCTGTTTTCTTTGTGTGCAAGGTTGTTTTAATCTACGAGACCTGCATGGCTACATGAAGAAAGAATAATAGTGTATGTTATTTTATCTGGCTTCATCCCCTCAATATGCATTGTTTCAACAAGTTGGATGACTGACTTCTCATTTCCAAGATTTACATAATATTTGCCATAATTTGCCGAACCCATTTGCTATGGACCACTTCCCTGTGCTTGCTCCATATCAGTTTGAGTCCTTTTTATTTTCTTTTTGATATTGTAGTCATGGAGTCTTCCATTTACGTACTTATAGTCTTCACGTACCTGGTTATTTATTGTTCATCTTTAGTCTAAGGTGCTTGAAATGCCTTGGGGTTTGTGGCAAAGAGACTTATAGATATGTACAGTCTTGATGTTCTCATTTTTGTTTGTTAACAGTATTTTGCCTTCAAGTTGTGTCTTGTGGCACTACGATCACAACCAACACATAACAACCATTAATATTAATTAACCAACCATTGGGTCCAACATATTTTTGTTAAAATCCCCCTTAAACCCCCTTTGGTTTGGGTGCATATTCACACGGGGGGTGACTCCGGGCAACGAGAGCTGTTGGATAGGCATATTCACCCCTTATTCCTTAATCTACACCGTATGTGAAGTTCCTCGTTTGTGGGGTATGCAAATAAAAAATTTGCTATACTGTATAACAACATTTGTAAAATACTATAAGATTTCAAGCAAAATACTATATGGTGTTGATTTTGTACGTGCAAAATATAATTATAAGGGCTCTCGCTGCCCTACGTCACCCCCCGTGTGAATATGCACCCAAACCAAAGGGGGTTTAAGGGGGATTTTAACAAAAATATGTTGGACCCAATGGTTGGTTAATTAATGTTAATGGTTGTTATGTGTTGGTTGTGATACTAAAAAATTTTTTGGGCCCTTCGGGCCCTAAAAAAAGCATAATATGAAACCTGAGAAACTATAATGTTATAGCATACTGTAATTTAATTACATACGCTTCACCACAGCATTTAACTGCTAAATGGTATAGATATATAATTTGATTCTTCACCACAGCATTGTATCCTGTATATGAATGGCATAAAAGCATAATTTGTCTCTTCATCACAATGAAGAGCAACTGCAATCTTTAAAATAGTTCAGCACGTAATTCATGTGCATGAAATTCCTGGATGGAGCGATGGCTTATAGCCATAGTAAATTTGGTCTGGATGCAGTTTAAAAATCCATCATGATATGAGTTGAATATAGTGCTACATAAGATAATAGGCATAATCTGCAAGTTTCCTAATAGATCAAACCCAGTTGCCTTCACCCATTTTGACATGCCGTTAATGAATTCCTGTTTTTTGAATCAATCCATCATTCGAAATATCAAAGTCTCTTAACCAGACTTGGAGTTCATCTTCTTCAAGTATATTTGTGTGGGTACATATTCCCAGACTCAGCACAAGCGATTTCAGCTCACTTTTGGAAAGGGTCCCGTTTTTGTCTATGTCAAAGGCTTCAAAGATTCTGTATGAAGCAAGGGATGCATGAGAAGTCTAGACTTGAGACAACAAGAATGATCCGTTTTCTTATGCTGCATTGGTGCAGTAAACAAGCACTTACTTTGAAAAAAACTACCAGATTAGGAGTTCTTCTATCTTCTAGTAGCAGATCGCCCAATTTTTCATGGGAATACTCGAAACTCGTGCGAGAATGTGAGTCCTCCTAAGGTGTTCTTTGGCAAAGTATATTCTCCTTTCTTGAATCCAAGGTGAGAATACCTGACATAGAAGATGATCAAACAACTATGCAAGACCACAACCTGACTGATTTATAGCTGAAAAGACAGTGCCTATAATCCAGACTCTACGAAAGTGTAATTTTCAGCGACTTCATGCAAAACACTATGAAGATGAATAAGGTAAGAGAGAAGCGGCTACTTGAAGAAATGAAAATCAAGGTTGATGAAGCACGGTAAGAGCTTGATAAACCAAGAGTCCAATGAATGCCAAAGCACAAATTTTATAATATCAAATATGTGTCCAAATTGACTCTTATGAAATGTGTGTGGAATCTGAGCGAATAAGTAGGGTATAACAGTGACAATCATAATCCAAGCTGCCACTCTTGTTTGCGGATCTGTCAAAACTCCAGTACCTGGATAGTTGGTTACGTTAGTGTCTGCCTGCAAAATTAGCTCAGAGAAAATTCTTACTGAAAATGTCAAATTTCCTTGTCAATGTGCAATCCTTTGCTTTGCCATCTTGAAGGTCACAACGGCCAACAAGCAGAGAGCTACCCCAGAGAAGAGTAAGCAACATAACAGTTGATCCAGCAAGTAGACCCATTCCCACTAGAACTTCCCCGGCACTCGGCCGCCATCCCGTGATCTTGCATGCCATGCCATGCCATGCCATGCCATGCCATTCAATTCAAGATCAGACACTTGCGTTGCTGTTCTGTATGCCCTAAATAAGTATTCTTACTGAGTATTAGTAATGCATCCGGTAAGGCGCCTAGAATGGGAAGAAGTAGTCCTCCAATAATGCCAGGGCTTAACACTGTTAGCAGCAGTTCGCTGCCTTAATGGGTCCTCTACTAGGCTTGGTGTTCATGCGTTTTCTTAAGAAGCGCAGATATTTCATCTTCTGGCGAACTAGACCACCAGACAAACAGATCTCCTCGCATCTTACCACGACCACCAATACACATTGAAACCCACCAGACCATGCCATGCCATGGAAACTTCGAAACTTCAAATATGTAGCACTGAAGGCCGACCGCATCATCCTCTGCCACTCCAAATCTGTTTCCACTCTGATGACAAAGAATCCCTGAAATGCTATCCACGAGGCTTCCATGTTCAGCCCCAAAAATAAAAAGAGGGCTTTTGTTGTGAGCCCTTGGATGTTGGACCATTGAAAAAAAAAAGCTAAATCAACGACTAAGAAATGGTGCACTCTAGATGTACGCATTAGTACATCCATTCGAATACGCCATAAAATCTTAGGAAAACCTTTGTGAAAAGCGTACAAAAACACAAAAGAAACCCCCTGTTATTATGCTACATATTCCTTTGTTTTTTACTGGTATTCTCTCTTCTAGATATCATTTGGGCACGTAGTAGCTTGTGTGGGCATTGTTTTAGAGTGCAGACTATTTTATATTTGGCATAAAAATGAGTTGTTCAGTAAGTGTTCTTTTCCTTGAAGGGTGCCTTTGGTTCTTATGCAGTTTGATACATGGTAAGTTTGGTAGATGGTATGCCATTTTCCCTTTCTAGTAATGTGGGTGATGGTTTTGTTGCCAAGATCCTTGGATTTGTTGACATGACTCTTTGCCTTTTTTGCCTCTTTACAGGAGTTGATTGGTACATGCTTGGCACAAGAGGCATAAAACATATGCCTTGGGAATGGTGTAATTTATTTACTGCATCTAAGAATGTTACCTTTAAGTTGGTTTTTCTACAAGCATCTTGAGTTGATATTAGTTTGTCGGGTTTTGGCGTGATGGAATGACTGTACTGCATCTTTGAAGGGTTACCTTGGATAGTTGTTCTATTATTTGGCACCCATTTGTTGTGTTGTGATGTCCTTCCTTAATTTAGAACCATTGGAGTTTTAGGAGCTTTGTGAGGTTACCTTGGATAATCGTGCTTTATTAAGACCTTTTATTATTTGGCTCCCATTCTTTGGTTGTGATGTCCTTCACTAATTAAGAACCGTTGGAATTGTAGGAGCTTTGTGTTTCCCTCACTAGTCTTTTAGTATTCCTAGTTGTCTTGCTTTGCTCATTTCCCTTTGCCTCCATTGTACTAAGTTGTGGCATTGTACCTTTATGTTCTCTTGCAGTCTATATTTAGATATTGGTCTTGGGTGGCTTCAAGAATACATTTTGCGTTGTTACCTTAATGTCTAGATATTGGGTTATTACATTTCATCTAGCTTTAGAGCAGTGGCGACTTTGGTTTTCCAGTGAGCGGGCTTACAGTAGTTTCAAATCCTCTACTACACCATATTAAATGGTTGGACGCAGAGATGGCTATATTACTACGATTGATATTCAAAATTCTTGAGGAGAGATGGGTAGAACTTTTTGGCATCTTTTTTGCTTTTCTTAAAGATCCAATAGGAATGATAAGATAAAGATGGCATCCCTGGAGGTTTTTGCAAAGGCGGATCATAAGAGTAATAGAGCCTCTAGTGGAAGATTTACGTCTTTAAGATAGAACCTTGTTCTTGCTTTTTGTGATTGATTCTTGTTCATTTTCTTCCAGATGAATGAGCTGGCAAGTATCACCACGTGGATCAAAATCTATGAGGAAACATTTCAGAATAAACAGAGCACACTAGATCATTTGGATTAAGCTTGTTTATATCATATTTTTGAAATTCTGCATTGCAAAGTAATTCAATGTATAATTTTGTATTTCCATCTTTCTTTTTTATATATTGCTTGTCCAGCATGACGTTCCTTTTAGGTTTAATAATTCAAGTTACTCAGTTTAGTAACCTGCATTTTTATACTATGAGATAATTCTCTTGCTCTTCTCTCAATATATGTTTTATAGTATTGTGTGCAGTTTACATGAATTTCAGCATTAATGGATGTAGTGATAAGACACATGCATTTTTGCTATGACTTATGTTGTTATTATGATTGCAAAACACAGATCTAACGGGCAAAGTATCTATGAAGGTAAAATTTCAGTTCTTCATCAATTCTTCATGAATTTTGCATAATCATTATTAGTTGGAATATCAGGGTCCAAATCCCTGCTTGAATTGACAATCTATAGACCAGCAACATCATATACACAAGTTTATGAGCCAATTTGTCACCAATTTGTTTATTATTTTTGTACAAATTATTTTTTGTGAAGTCTCAAAATAGCAAATAAAATGCTTATTGATAAAGATTTTTTAATTTTTTGTGTAAAGCACTACCAATTACGTAATGAAAACATCAAGATTTGATGGAAAAATCATAATGAATTTGTGGAGAAACTTACAATTGCTGATACATTTAAGCATTTTAAATAGCAGTGGTTCTCAAGTTGCATATACCTTATTATATTTGTAAATATATATCGGCTACATTGTTTAAAACATGAATGATTTATCATTAATACAAAATTCATTGCTTTCACTATCTTGATTAAAAACCATTATAGCCAAGCCTTTATGTTTTTTTCTTTTTTTAATTGAGACATCTTCTTGGTCTTAACAACAATGGTTTATATAAGATAAGATAAGATTTTTTTATCGTCCACGAGAACCCATTCGGAAATCAATGATTTATATAAGAAAATCTAAACAATTTAATTAAAATCACCAATGGTTTATGTTCTAAATCATCAATTGAACCACATACTTAACATGGTATTTTAAATATAATATAAAACTGAATAGATTAACTAGCATTAGAAACATGATGGTAAGCTGTAGTAACAAATTAGAACTATAAACCATTAGCAAGAACTACATTGTGTAACTAGTGTTAGTTATTCAATACATTAATGCACAAAGTAATATTATTTTATTATAATATAGTTTTATGTAAAACTCTTGTGAAAAACTAACAGCAATTTTTTGGAGGCCTTCTAATGTGTCTATAATATTAGTGCATGATTCGTGCTCTTTGCAAAAGTGTGCGAGATGTAACAACTTTCCTATTATGAAGACGTTTCTGTTTTTGCATTGTAAGACATTCTGCGGCTGCTTTTGAAACCCTTGCTAGTCATTGTAAAAAACTAAAGGGACGTTCATGGCATTTTTCAAGTACGTAAAATAGATGGCATTGCAAAAGTCAATGTGCAGATCTCTCAGATGATGTTTTAAAATCTATAGGACTTGGTTGCAGTAGATTACAAAAATTAGATTTGAACAGCTGTTCTTTAATCATTGAATTAGGGTTTTCTCGATGTGTGGGTAAGCTTCTGAGAGCTCTTGTTGATGTGGAAGTTAAAAGTTGCAAGTGTCTTTCTACTTCGCAAGTGGTACGTGCATTATTATCTCTTCAACCCACATTGAGGAGACTTCATCTTGATATTGTGTTGACAAATGATGATGATATAATCTAAAGAAGCACTTGTGTTTGAGTTTGGGCAATCTGTGATATCCAATGCGTCATCGATGTGAAATGCTGGATTAGTGAAAAATAATTTGGAAAATAATTTAATTTCTACACGGTATACTAGATAATCACCACGTAGCTCTTGTTCATATATTTAATCTGTTAGATTTGAGATGCAACATCCTTTCAGCACCCATGTATTTTATCCATAACAGACTTCTATACTGCTTTTATCTTTTATGTTGAAGCACTGAACATGCATATCCATTTCTGAATGTTGCATCAAACTATTAATTTGCTCTATCTCAATATTCAACTGTACATTCAAATTGCTTTATTATATAAGAATTAAACAAGAACTAACCTTCATTGTTCAATTGGTAAAATTGCTATAATATAAACCAAAAACTTAAAACAATAATTGAATATTCACAATATTTAATTTCTAAAAGAGGCCAGTTAAAAATCTAAAGTTTCATTTAATAGAATAGCCTTACAATTTTGACAAACAGTAATTATCATATGTTTGACAAATAACATTTTGAAACTAATAGATTTATAATTAATCTTATATTCAAGACTTTAAAATTCTAGATTATACCTTTATACAAATAACTTCAAAAACAAAATGGCAGCATAAGAAGAATTAAAATTAAAATTTTGACAAATCGATATACAATACCTTGATAAAGATCAACTTCTTCTTTAAGTAGCTATAATACATGAGATTTGGCAAACAGAAATTCAAAACTCTTTTCGTTACGTTCATAAAAGCCAAACTATAAATGTTAATTCTAAATACAAATACTTGCAAATAAAAGAGATAAAGATCTTGAGCATACATAAAATAATTTCGAACAGTTTTTTTAAGTATCTAGAACTTTCTAGAACACTTTGGAACTCTCTAGAACGTTCTAAAACTATCTAGAACACTCTATTTTAGCTCTTTACAAAGTTTCAAACAGAACTTTTTATTTTTAGACTGAGGTGCTTACCCATGAGCATGAGAACATTCTAGAAAATTCTATTTTGATTATTTACAAATTTTTGAAAAAAAAATTCTATTTTCAGATTGAGGTGCTTATCCATGAGCATCTAGAAGGCAAGACTGACATTGAACCAGAATAGCTTAGATATATGCATATGAACTAACACAATCGTAGGGACATGACTCTATATGTATATTGCTATGTCATTAATATAATGTGGCCTATATTCATGAGGTGGAGGGTTGCATATATTCAACAAACACAAGTTTACGATCTAAACACGATGAAACAAAAAATCTAAAACATGCAAAAGGTGCGATAAGTGTGGGTGGGTGGGACAATCGACCAAAGGGCATAGGCTCTTAGATGGCTGATAAGGACAACAAAGACAAGGGCGACTTAAAGAAAAATGTCATTATCCTCCAATCCTCGAACTTTCAACTATGTATGCAAGTCAGAATACACGTGCATGTAACCTTTTAGGCCTCACTTCTGAGTTGTTTTGAATGCCAAAACTCAATCACAATCCATTGGACCAAGCAACATAATGAAAGAGGCATCAAAGATTTGGTTCCCTAATAGGAGAACAAATTGGTGTTGCTCCTTTTCGCAGAAGAATACCAATAAAAGGAATGCTTCTATTTTGAAAATTCCAACAAACACAATGATCAGTGTATGAATCAATCTATACAAAAAATTATATGAAAATACCTCCAAGATCGTGGTGCTTCAGTTAAGAGAAATCCACGATGATGAGAAATCATGTTATCTATGCTAAGAACCTTCAGGAAACTGTAAGAATCCACTCCTCTTGCACAAAGAGGTCGGTTGTTGCCCTGCTATGTCCTCGCCCTTGAAGATTTTCGCTGCCATGGCTATGCCGCAGTTAGCAAAGGGTAAGCTTTTTCAAAATTAGGTCTCGCTATCGTCTCTTGTTTTCCAGCTTTGTTGTATATATATATAAATATATAAAAATATGCTTTTAACTTGACAACACAAAAATTGAGGCACACAATAACTATGCCACATGTCGATATTTGATTTTTTAATTAAAAAAGATGCCAGTTGTTAATATTCCATTCGCCAAAAAGCACATTAAAAACAACACCCCTTTTTGTCTATGTCTTATAATTGTGCGTTTTTACATGTCTTTATTTTAGAAAAACAATACTTATCTTACGTTTTTTCCATGTATTATAGCGTTTGGTTGAACTTTTACTTGAAGCCATCGATCTGTGGGATATTCCCAGTATTGTGCCAGATCAAAGGCCATTAAGATTTTGACCCAAAAACAAAAAACCACTTCCTATGGTGTCCATCGACCACATCGTTAAAGCACAAGAAAAACAGAAAATAAATAAGCCAATGGTCAGCAAGAAGGCGAGGGATGCCAGAATATGAAGGAACCCGTATGGTATGTTGATCCGGTATCTGCAGAAAAGTGAGCAATGCTTGCATAGATCAGAAGAAAACGGATATGGATCTAATGCTCAAAATTATTTAGAGGTTCCGGCTGAAATTGACCAATCGTCCGCTAACTACCGGTGCTTTCGAGGGGAGATGAAAAGCTCTACCGCTATGAAGAGCCCGGACCAACATCGGATACACCAAAACAAAGATGCATAACGGTCCACGGCTTTGCGGCATGCGGATTTGGCTACGCCCTCTAGGGGCTCCTACATAAACCAAACAAAAGTCCGCTCGGCAAAAAGAAACCAAACAAAACCCTCACGAATCTAACAGATCCTACCGGGCCTAATGCTCTATTTGTGCCACTAAATCAAAGCCACCGATGGGCTTCGGGGGATGCTCTACCTTGACTACCAGATTGCTTGAGCCACAAATCAAAGCTCAAACCACGCTGCGGCGAGAAACCGTTTAAGCGGAATCATCTTCCGCGGCATTTTTCGGCGTTGGAGCATTTTCGCCAGATTTTACTTGGAGGCTCCTCTTTTGCCCATCCCGATTTCTCCTTCAAGCTCGAAATAAGCCTCAAGAGATCTGAGAGATTTGGGTTAGCTCCGCCGCCAAGCGGGGAGCAAAACACATCGATCCGCTTGCAACACTCGAGAAGATAGTGTAAACGATGAAAATCGGCCTCTGTAAACCCCCGCAATAAATAAACACACGAGAAATCCCCCACGACCCGACTTCCAAGTCCCAAGATGCCCACGCCAGCTCCTCACACGTCCACGCCCGGCCGCCTTCACATGCATTTCAAATTGGGACCAACTGAGTCTTTGCAAAGAAAACCACGAAAAAAGGCAGTTCCAAACCACCCAAAATAGCAAAAAACACTCAAGCTCCTCTCACATGGCAAATTATACCGTTTTTTATACAATACTATACGAAAATCATAGTCCTCACCATTGCCTGAAAACCCCCAACCCCAAAACGAAAATAGCATACTATATTAGTAGCATTAAAAACAATAGTTAGATTTCATTAACAAATGTGGTACTTTGTTAAAGAATATGTAATTTTTTTGAAAAAATCATCTTACTTCGCGACCCATGGAAGTGGTTTTTCCTTTGCCTTTGTTGTATGGTCTGGGCCATTTTTGTGATGGCATGTCCACGTTTCTTCCCAGAGGAACTCGTGATGTGCGGCAGTGTGGGTTGAGGGTGTGACTGGGCCCACCTGGGTAGTCTTAAGTCATATACACCTGTATGTCTTAAGAACTGCTTATTGATGCTTGTTTTTCAAGTATAACTGACCTAAAGGTTTTTTTTTTTTTTTTTTTTTTTTTTTTTTTTTCGACATACTAAGAGCTTCGACATACTAGGAGCACCGCTCCAGACTTAGGAATTCTGGATTATCCCATCTGGCAAGGTATATATTGGCCATGGCTTATCCTTTATCATCATTCCCCAAAATATACCTTCTATCACAATTTATCAGAGTCCAACCTAAATTGTTCATAAGAATTCAAACAAAATATACATCCTCATCTAATTTTTAATTTTTATATCACATAAAAATAGTTAAACCAATTATGCCAATAGATTGGAGGTATTTTCCAATCAAACTTGGATGTCTTCAGAACTGCAACACTTCTTTAGCATTCCCCTTGATGGATTTTAATGGTTTTAGTTTGGGGATCTCTGATCACTTGAATCCCAAGGAAATAATGTAAAGGGCCCAAATCTGTCATTCTAAACCTATGAGTCAAAGCCTCTTTAGTTTCTTGCATCATGGCAGGACTATTAGTTGCAAGAATAAGATCGTCCACATACAACACAATAAGAATGAGAGAATTTTTGTACCTCTTACTATAGATGTTCCAGTCTGCTTGACTCCTAGTAAAGCCTTGTTGCATAAAAAAATTGTGAATCGTATGATAGCATTGCAGTGATGACTGCCTCAATCTGTACAAAGCTTTCTTAAGCTTGAAGACATGGTCTTCTTTCCCTAGAACAACAAAACTGGATGCCTGTCTTCTTTCCCTAGAACAACAAGACTGGATGCCTGGTTAACGTCATCTAGTTTCCCATGAAGAAACGTTGTTATAACGTCCATTTGTTGGAGATCTAAATCAAGAGCAGCTACTACAGCCAACACCATTTTTACAGAGTTTAATCTGGCTACAGGGGCAAAAGTTTCATTATAATCTATCCCTTTGGTGTGTGAGCATCTCAAAGCAACGAGGCGAGCTTTATACTTGCTAACTTCATTTCTTTCATTATATTTAACCTTATAGATCCACATCGAATTCACTGCATTTTTCCCTTTTGATAGCTCAGTCAACACTTATATTTCATTTTCTAACAAAGCTTGGTATTCTTTCTGCATGGCTGCTGTCCAGGCATCTTTGCTGCAGACTGTTCATAGCCATTCCATACCCTTTGGGTTCATCAGGCAAAATGCTACTATGGAAAGCAATATACCTAGAGGTCCTACCATGTTTGAAATTTATATACTCTTGTATGCGAACAGTCGTATGCCTAAGTCTTGCAGATAAGTCTTGCAGATCGCCTCAACCCATCCGGGGCAGCATTGTCACATGGAGTTAGATCATCTAACTCTCCATCGCTATCTTCGGGCTCGGATTTGATGGAACATCAAGTTCCTCACCACCAAGGTACTGCTCATGATCTGAATTCTCATGCGCTTCCACTTGCTCATGATTGGAATCAGAGTCACTATTAGAGCTGTAACTCACATCATAAAATTGGTTCCCATGTCTTCGCCAAAATCAAAATTATTTTCATCAAAACACACACTTCTTCTTATGATGATTTTCTTTGTAGAAAGAACATACAACCTGTATCTTTTTATCTCCTCTGAATATCCTAGGGACATCCCTTATTAAAGAGCTTAACGTGCTTGGCACGAATAAAAGCATTACAACCAAACACTTCCATATCCTCAATCGCAGGCTTTTCCAAAGTTCCTCTGGAACAACATTAGCCTTAGTAGACAGCCCAAAAAGAAGGATCAACATCATTCCCAAATAGCATGGCTCTGGCACATTCTAAAACAGTCCAGTTTTCCCTCAATGACCCCATTTTGCTGATGCTCATGTGCTACTGATTGCTTGTGCTTACTCCCATACTCTCTGCACAGCCTCAAACTTTCTCCCTTGATCAGTCTGGATTTGCTTAAGTTTCAAATCCGTTTGATTTTCCACAAATGTTTTCCACCTTGCAAAGTATCCATACACTTTAGACTCGTGTTTTAGAAAATACAACCACAGTTTCCTGCTAAAATCATCAACTATTAGAAGAAAGTACATGTGTCCTCCAATTGATGCCATTTTAGCTTTCCCCTACATGTCCACATAAACAAACTCAAGACATTTTTCTGCTCTATGGACTTTCCCTTTAGGAAATCGTCTCCTGTGCATTTTCCAAGCATGTACCCTTTCGCACAATTTATTTGGAGCTTCGCACAATACTTGGAGGCTCAATCTTTGGCAAACCATTGACCAACTTATTCTTATACATTTCTTTCATCAATAGGAAGTTGGGATGTCCCAATCTCTCATGCCACAATTGGTTTTCTTCTATTGTATAGGCGCTTAAAGCAACATTTTGCGACCAACTGAACCAGTACAGGTCCCCATCTCGATCTCCAATAGCAAGCATGTTTCCGGTTCTATCCTTTATCAGACATTTGCCATATCCAAAGTGCACCAACAATCTGCATCATCCAATTAGAGACGACAACAGATTTGCTTCCAATTCCACTACGTATAGAGTCCTTTTGAGCCATATTTCTCCACATGGCATGTCAAGTCTGATGGTTCCAACATCTGCTATATTCAAATCTCCTTTCTCGATCTTCACTCTGCTCTGCTCAACATGCTCTGCTCAACAGGATGATAGTCAACAAACAATTCACGCTTAGGTGTCATGTGATCTGTAGCTCCAGATTCTAAGTACCAAATTCCATGAGTTGTTTGGACCAAAAAACAACCTGCATCTTGTCCAATCACTGCTTCATTATAACAACTTTGAAACCATCCAAGACTGCATATACACATGTTTCACAATTCCATGCTTTAAAACACTAACCACAATTCCAAAGATATTGATTACTATATTCAAGAAAGTTTTGAACAGAAAACATTTATTCTTTCCCTTCACATTACATGGTCTTTCTTTGATACACACAAATGCTTTACCAGTAGACACAAATGAGTCACTACTCTCGGAGGTGTTTTCGGATGCAGTTCTTCAAAACTTTTGAAGCTTTATGAGCTTTTGCTCCACGTTTCTGCAAGTCATCACCCCTTTTTTGTTCTGCCCTTCTCTTCTTTCTCCTATCCAGCTCAGGACAGTCTTTGGCCAAATGGCCTATCTTCTTACAATTGTAATACTTTCTCGTTTTCTTCTTGCCACCAATCAGTGCTGACGATTATTTCTTTGATCCCCTTTGGTTTTTCTCCCCCAACAGGACTGCTGATACGCCCATTCTAATTCAACCATCTCCACTGACCTAATAATATTCTTCACAAGGAGCAGATCTCCTACAACCAAATCGTTATCGATGCCTTTATCCATACCTTGCAACTATTTCGAAGCTTGTCGAATTATCCCAATATATTCCTCCATACTCATGCCTTTTCTCGGCTTGGTGTTGAACACCTGCATATAAATTTACTTGATTAGAAAAATATCTCCGTTTATATCCTTTCTGAAGTTCATCCTATGCAACTTTGGTTGATGAAGCTTCTGCAATTTGCAGCATTAAAGTATCATCTAGATATCTAAGAATTCTGCTCTTTGCAGTCCAATCCTTCTGTACCCATTTTGCAATGGCTTGCCTTTCAGCTTCATTTGCCATTGCATGTAGCATGTCACATATCATACACTAACATCATCACTGGAATGGGACATATAAATATATCACTGAGCATCGTGGCCAACAGTGAATTTATGATACAGTTGCAATTACGACCTATAACAACAACGGCCATCTTTCTTATAGACAATAGAATGCTTCGTTGGCTTTCTTATATTAGCGGTTTATGAAGGCAATCTATGTTAAAAAGCTAAGCAGTCAGTGGAGACAAAGATGTCAAAGAGAATACTGAATTCTGTAATATCCAGAGTATCAGGGGTAGAAACAGGATAGAACTTATAGAAGCTGATGCTCTCATATGCAGCCATGGTATTCTCATCCATTTCTTCTGGCTGCCTTGACCTAAATAGAAAACTTCCTAACATGAAATGAAGCTTGCTGGACAATGATAACGAACCTCTTTTTGCCTCCTCTTCTCTAGTTTCACATTATCCCTTACAACTACCAGCTCAATCCAACAAGATCATTTAGAGTCATGAGACCGTTCAGAAATTCAATGCTTAAGCAAATGAAACAATTTAAAACATGTCAGCTTAGCACCTCCTCACTTTACTAATAGACATTTGAATCGTTCAAACATGATTCTAGTTTCGATTTGAAGCATCCCAAGATGAAGCAGCTCAAGCGGATGTGAACAGTGTTTGTTCTAGATATTTAAATAAGCACAAGATGGGACCTCTGTTACGACACCGCCTTGTACTCAAGTCTCTCGGTAATTACTTCTAGCAATTTGTGCCCATCACAGCAATTAGAGAAACTAAAGGCCATACTATGCGGTTATCATTGCAACTGACATAATTTGTCGCTACACATTAGTAAATCCCAGCTAAGCTAAACCATACCTTGGGCCGCATCAAGCAATAGCTCCTCTTTGGCTGGTTCTCATGCGCTTTCATTCATCTTGTGTAGTTTGTTCACATTTATTTTGACATTAAGCTAAGTCTTGCATTGTATGCACCTAGTAATGATGTTTTCATCTGGCAGGTCTGATACAAAACGTCTTAAACCTCTCAACACTGAAGGTGAGCTCTGTTTATTCTTTCCCTAATGTTCCCTTGGTATAAGCTGCTTCAGAAGTTCTCTTCATATTTCAGTACGCAGCAGCAGATGAGACAATATTAATCGTGTTGCAGCAATTTCAGCTCAAGTCCCAATATATCTATCCGAAACATATTTGCAGACCAAAATCAGTAACGACAAACAACAAGCTAAAGATGGAAGATCATACCATATTCTTCTGCACAGACAACAGAACAGAGTCAAAGCCTGCAAGCATATACAACCGGTTAGTGTAGTATAGATTCAACATGCTAATTGGAATTCTTTTGTTGAGCCCTCTCCAAAGAGAAGGCATCCCAAAAAATGGCATATGCCGCTGATTGTGACGAGCACACGGTATTCTTTAGTAAAAGGCGAAAGAATAGTTCGCTCTGTGCTCACCACACGGCTTGCTGAGTCTTCAGTTTGCTGCACAGCTTTATACAAGAAAGGTTGGCCCCCGTTTCTAGTATTTGGCATGTGGGATATTTAGCTTCAAAGCCATCAGCACTGATTCGTCGTTTGTCACTATCCATGTTTTTGCTTCGGAGACGTGAAGAATACTTCGAAGAAACTACTTGGATCCGGCCCAATTCTGGTCTGGTCTGGTCTAGACGCGTATCTGGAGCAAGAGCTCTCTCGAAGAAACCCTACAAACAGCAGAAAATAGAAGTGCCAAAATGCTTATTTACTATTCGGGTCCAAATAGCTAGCTATGCCTAGAAAATAAAAGCCCTTTCTCAACTACCACGAGTTTAGGTTCGTCACCATTCACGATGCCCCACGTGCCTTTCTTACAGAGCTTTACCAATAATAGGCATTCACACGATTAAACATTTCAATCTTCATGGCAGTTTTCTTACACTCCTCTTTAGATCAGTCCTCAGGCTCGCTGCTCTATACCATATTAAAACCACAACGACAAACACAAGGAACAGAAAAACTTGAGTGCAGAAAGGTAAAGGTTTTTTTGTGATTTAAGACATACTACATCCAGGATTTCGACATACTAGGAACACCGCTCCAGACTTTGGATTATGCCATCTGGCAAGGTACATTTTGGCCATGGCTTATCCATTATCAACAGAAAACCATAACATTTTTCTAATCCCTACCTGCGATCTAGATCCAAACAGCCTGCAACTTGGCGTCAAACCCTAGCATGGCACTATGCAAGTATGTACTCCAACAAAAAAAATACAAAAGCCAGCTTCAACAAATCCAACCATTCCAAATGCTTGCAACGGGCAAGATTGTGGAAACACGCCAACAAACAAAAGCCCATCGTTATTGCAGAAAGGAAAAGGCAAAACCTCTTTTTGAGGCCGGATTAATCAACGACAGGCCTAAAACTAGTCTGAGCAACAAAAATGCAAAGATGATAATCTAAAAAATACCCTCGTGTTGCTTGTATAACCTTTGAAACATCGGCTTCAGTGCTTCTTCATGCAATCGACATCGACAGAAATATATTGACAATAAAAATATTGCAACGGAACTGTAAGGCACCGGATTCTCCAAGAGGTGGAAAGGAAGCAGATTTATTTGGTTATCTCGAAACACAGATAAATCACACTCATATGACATGTCACATTGCATCTCCTGGTATAGCTCAAACATTTTGCATCATGATCATGCATAGTATAAAGAAATGCACATAACCAGGTTGCCTATTAAACAAGAGTATTGCAGCACTCTCGTTTCAAGATGCCTTCTACATCTCTCGTTTCATTTTTTGACCTTAGCATTCCATTCCACGCTTCCACAACTTCTCAGAGCACCATCTGTGCATGACTTGGCATTATACATACTTGAGGTTCTAGATAAACGTCTGCAATTACTGAGCCCCCAGTAGTCATTATCTCTGTTTGTCTAGTATCATCATTACTGCAAAGGTTTTTCCCTTGAAAACCTTTCGAGGCAGGGTAGTAATGATTGTACTAGCCCATTGTATGGGTCCCATGACCTATTGGTCTCCGTGGACGTTAAAAAAACTATTCTATTCTATTCTATTCTATTCTACAAAACATGCCTTGCTCTTTAAATAGCAGTTTTATAACAAAATTTAGAGGACCAAAAACTGCCAATCGGTCCTCCAAGTGTCTGAGACGAGCAGAATGTCCTATGTTATGATGTATGATGGATATATCTTTGCAATAGTATATATTATGGTGATTCCACCCTTCGAGGAAAGGGAAATGGGAAAATGTAAAAGGAAAAAAGGAAAAATGGAAAGGGAGAAAAAGATAAAGTGGGAAAAGCAAAAAAAAAAAAGAAAAGGGGAATTTGAAAAGGAAAAAAGGCTGATGGCCAAGATTCACTCAATTTGACAGTCAAACAGACAAAGGGGAAGGGATCCTTAGAAACCTAGGGCATACATTGTAGTTCCCTTCCACGAATTCCATGGAATAACATTGTAGACTTGCCCTTCACCTAAAAAACTCCTAAAATCCAATCTAAGCTTTTCTATGAAAAGCACAAGAATGTGCTCAAATGTCTTCACCATAGTATTTAGCTAGCTAAAAAGTTTAATCAACAATTTATCTTTCGTCTGCAGCATTCTCATATCCAACCTAGTAGGTCACTTAAAATTTTCTTAGCATTTATCTTACACTTCATATTCTACACTTGTGTAAGACATGCATTATTAGATGCGACGTAGAAAGATCAATGCTAGTTGTGGAAAAGGTGTACTAGGAGAGAGAGCTGTTTACCTACACTGCAGTGCCGACATCCCCCATCCAAAAACCTCTATTAAAGAAAAGCGCGTATAGGCTACTCGGAAGCATGTAATATGTCCATAACAGAAACTCCTCAACACATCCCAACTTAATAAAGATTTGGCAAGTCCTTAAAGTTTTATCAAGGAAAAAGCCTCTAATTCATGTATGGGAAGAGAATGGACGTCCCTTGGCATTAGTTCATCCTTGCATCTTTAAGAAATGGCGAGACCATGGGATCTTAAAATTGCAGCATCTTTGGGAAAGGGATAGATGGATCTCTTGGATGGAATTTAGACTCAAAGTGCAAAGAGCAGGAGAGGGAGATAGAAAGATACTACGAAAAATTCTAGATAATGTTAAGCTTCTCTCAGGGGCTACTGGTCCTGAGGAAAAGTGGTCCTGTGCAGGTAAGGAGACATACAATGTTGCAAGTATCTATCGGGCCCTTTTTGATGACTCTCCTCTTAAAGCAGAGGCTAGGCTTCGAGTGAATGGATCAGCGGCTAAGCTCCTCCTAGCAAACTCCTAAAAAACCTTATGCTCTAGGAGAATACAATTTTTTAGATGGGAGGCTCTCCAAGGAGGTCTCAACACTAAAGTGAAGCTGGCCCATAGAGGAATTGTGTCTACAGACCAATGTCCTCTTGGGTGCCAGGCTAGCGAATCTCTTTCACATCTCTTTTTCTGTCCAAAGATTATTGAATTCTGGTATTGGGTATGCCCTATTATGAGACTACATATACACCAACTTGGGTGGCGAAATTTGTAATGATCTTGGGCCGAGGAGATTGTATTGATGCTTCCCCAGTTAGCGTGGCTCGGATTATATGGAGACATCGGTGCGATGTCACTTTGGGGGGGCAATCCATCTCTATTGAGAAACTTAAGAGTCTTTTCAATAAGGAAGTTGCTTTAATGGCATTGTCCCACCATAGGAAGATGGGGATGAGTTACAATAAGGGATTGGACAGAATTGGTAAGATTGAAGGATTTTATAACTACTTTAAGTGCCATTGGATGAGCTCTGAGGACCTAGACTTTCATGATAGATCTAATGGTGGAACAATCTGAGTTTAGTGGAGAAAGCAATCTGAGTAACTGACCAGATGGGGTCTCTCTACCATTGTGTTGTTGTGGAAATAGGACTTCCCTTAGTACACACATCATTGATGCATAGAGAACCCGTATAATAGCCCTAATGCTTCCTATTTGTCCCACTGGGGACTCTCTGTATCTTTATTATTATTATTAATAACAAAAAAACACACTCTTACCCTAAAAAAAAAATAATAATAAATAAATAAATAAAACAAATTTGAAGATTCACTACTACAAAAATAGGTATAAATGGCTCCAATAAGGCGGAGCATAAATGGCACATATGTGCACAAATGTAGATTATACGTCATTTGTGCACATGTGTCACGTTTATGCGCTGTCTTTTTTCTGTTATGTGAATTACTTGACTAAGGGATCAGAAGTCCTTCTAGCAAAGCAGTGCACTAGCAGGTTCAGCCAAAAGCTATACTTGTCAAAATATAGCACATAACTTGTTTGCTCTATGTGACTTCATTTTGTCTCGAGTTTAAAGTTATCTTTAAGGATTCTACATTTTAGCCCTTTCAAATTACAAAATCCTACATGTTTTGATTAGGAAGATACATTATTGAAACCCATGAAGATTGCAATGTCGAGAATGACTCCCGTTTACTACAACTTTGGCAAGCTTCGCATAACAAAATAAATTCAAAGAGATTTTTTTATGAAAGTCTAAGGATGTGGGCGAAATATTAAATTTGATAAGTGACTTGACTATTGAATTCAATGTCCTTCTATACTTGTCAAAAGCATATTATAGTATTGTGTGTTACAATGTATAATAAGTCAATGAAATCATTAAGTGCCACGTTATATGTATGCTAGATGTCCCATGTGAATGATTTGGTTCAGGAGAAGCCAGAAGATTCACCGAAAAGCTCTATTTAAACCCAACTTCTGTATATAATTAAGCTTCTCAAAAAAAAAAAAGGGGAATCAGAAAAGACTTTGACGGTTCTCATGTGAATGGGATGCTTAAAAGAAGAAAAGATCATTCTAGGAAGCAGCAGGTTCTAAGGAAGCATTATTTAAACCCAACTTCTGTATGCGAACTTCATCATCATTACCATGGCATCTTTAATAGCCGCTGCCTTTGGCGATCAAAAAGACATTGCTAAGATTGTGAATTCATTTGACTTCTCCAAGGTAAGCAAATGCTTGCTTGAATGCTTGTATATCTTCTTCAATATTGATATGTGCTTTGTATTTTATAGATCAATGTCAGGGATAAAGAGAAGAAAGATTATCTCACGATTGCTCTTGCGCCTCCTTTGGCAAGCTCAACAGTGAAAGCATAAAAAATCTAGATGACAATCTCAAGGTCATGGTCGCGGGAACCACAAAGATCATTGTTCGCATTCCAGCTGAACAACGGAATTGGGAGAAAATAGTAAGCACTTTGATGCAGAATCCATTGATCGAGCCCATGGATGACGGGATCCATAGATCAGATATGCTAGTCAAGAACAATACAAACTACTTCAAGTTCGATGGATCACCTGATGAGCAAGTTGTGCGTGAGGTAAGCAGTGTGAATGTCCACTGACGGCCTGCATAATATAGGATTTGTATCTTCTTCTCGTGTATTCATGTACTTGGTTTCCATTCTAGACCATTTCTTGTATTTATATATTGGGTTCCATATGACCATTTGGTCTCCTGTACTAGATTCCATATGGACCATTTGGCCTTGAAGAGAACAATAAAAGTTAATTCAATTCTCATCGTTTCCCTCTTTTCAGGTTCATTCCTGGTTTGTCAAACTAATCGATGACCCAGATGTTTTGGCTGCCACACAAATTGATATCGATGTCCTTGGTCGCATTACTGCCCAAACTGGTGCAACAATCGATAGCTTTGAAACCTTTTTTGCCAAACATGAGCACCATGAGAAGACCATGCTTGATATTGGTGTATTGCGTTATCCCAATATCGATCACCCGTACTTCAAGGTAAGTTATCTTTGTTCATTGAAGAGCCAACAATGGAGGGCGATCAAATCTAATAACTTTAGATTTATCATCGACCAGGTTTATCGCATTAAACTGGATGCTTGGTCGGATAGCACCCGCGTCCTATTTGTTCAAGATGACCACAATGGCATAACTGGAGGTGAATTATTGTTTCTGAGGCTCCTTTTCTAGAAATATATTGCTACTGATGCTTTGGCAATGCAACAGAGTTCAACGTTCGTCGTTACAAGCCTCGTGACACTGTCATTTCTGGAATGAAGGAAGAAAGTCGCAAGCAGGCTATTAAAGAAGCAGATTCGCTCTTTTGTTAGAGTGATCAAAGTTTCAAAAGTTGCAAATTCATAACCCATATAAGCCGAGATTTGGTAATAAGTAAATAAGGAAAAAGTTGTACTACAACATTTATGGTGTGTTTGTATTCATATTGATGAAACATATATATACAAGAAATTTAATGCGTCCTACGGTGCATGTTCCTACGTGCAAGTTCTTGTAAAAGAATCTCTTGAGAATACTCTAAATTCATAGATTCTCTAAGATTCTACCAAGATTCTCTTAGAGGGTTCGTGAGCATTTCTCTAAATTTTATAAGATTCCCTCTAGATTCCATTAGATTTCTCTAGATTCTCCAAGATTTTATGAAGATCCCCTTAGATTCTCTTAGATTCATTTAGATTTTATGAGATTGCCTCAGGTTCCCTTACATTACATGAGATTCAAAGAGATTCTATAAAGATTCCTTTAGATATTATAAGATTTCATCAATATTTTCTTAGATTCCCTTTGATTTTATGAAGATTCCTTTAGATTCCCCATATTTTCCTAGATTCTCTTACATTTTATAAGATTTTCTTACATTTTATTAGATTCTTCTGGATTCCTTTATATTCTAGAACCTTTTAGAACATTCTAAGACTTTCTGGAACATTCTAAGACTTTCAATATATTCTAGAACTGTCTGGAAGTATTTCCCTAGATTTCCTTACACCCCTACATTCTAGAACATTCTAAAACTTATTAGAACAATTTGGAATTTTCTGAAAGAATTTTCTTAGATCCGCCCTAGATTCTCTTATGTTCGAGAAGTTTCTAGAAGATTCTAGAACTTTCTAGAGCCTTCTTGAACTAGCTAGAATGTTATAGGCTATTTTATCTTAATGGCAACATTACCCTTAAGTATATTTGAAACATAGTTTGTTCATAGAATTGATGCTTGGTCTAGTGGTTAGAATGGGGGGCTGGGGGATCAATGGCCAGGGTTCGAATCCCCCACACAACATAAACATTTTAAAAGCCTTTTCCTAAGGGATGAGCATTCAACTTGGGCCGTAGGATCTTGGACCTGATCAAGGGTCGAGATCTCACGCAATATGAGCCATAGGATCTATTACATATAATTCCCAAAGTCATGTGCACCGTAGGATGTGTGTAAAGCAACGTGAGCCGTAGGATCTCGGACCGACGATCAGGATCAAATCAACCTGAACCGTAGGATCGCTTACATATAATCTGATACAAACTCCCAAGCCATCTGGGCCGTACGATACGTCCCAAAGCCACATGAGCCGTAGGATCTCGGATCAACGGTCGGATTGAGTACGACAAACATAAGAACATATATATGTTATGATATATACTTAATACACATACTTAATGATTATGTACTATAAGTAAGTCATCCTCTTATTGATCTCTTTCAACTAGCACATACTTCTTGATTCTGGTCTTATATCTATCCTTATTCAGCTGTGTTGCATTTGCTATTGGTGTATAATGGTACCTGGCAGTGTGGGAAATTCAACTTATTTATTGTATTTCTTATGACACGCTTTTTAAAATTGAATGTGTCAATTGACACACTTCCAAATTTTTTGTGTCTCACTTGACGCGTTGTGAACACCATTGACACACTTTTTTTTACGTTTATCAAATGAAGAAAATAATTTGAAATTCTACAACGAAAAGATTACAATATGAATTTTGCTACGAAAGATAAGTTTATATAAATATAAGGAAAATGAAAAATTCTATTGAATATTAATTCTTCTTGCATAATTAAGTATACACATACATTAAGCCTTGTACAGACAATTCTTGTGTATTTGGGGCTCTAAATTTTTTTGACACACTTAATATTCTTAAATGTGTCAAATGACACATTTTAAAATTTTTTAGAGTCTCTTTAGAGCCGGTTCACATGCACAATGGCAACCCTCACCATCACGTAAAAAGGCAAGCCCTTTTACACGCACCATCATCTGCCATCGCCAAAAAGCACAAAGCAAAACAGGGCCCCTATCCGGCGAGGTTGCATATGAACCCAGCCTTAGTGCACCTCCTAGCATAGGCTGGAAGGGCAAAACAGGACCGGACCAGTCCAGAAGGTTTGCAACAATAGGCAAGCCAAGAGGCCAAGCTTATCCTGAAGTGGATTTTTGGATCCTCTTTGCAATGAGGTTTTCAACCATAATGGCTTCGCCCAGTCCAACCTACATCAGATTCTCACCCTCACCATGGCAGCCCAGACTTCCCACGATCGGATTCTCATCGGCAATTCCAGGATCGGATTTCCACCAGTGCACCAGAAACAGGAAATTTTCCGACAGTCTGGCTACCCCAGTATCGGATTCTCTCTCTTACAGATCGGTTTTTTTATAGACGTTGAAAGATACCTCTTGCTAAGCAAGGTTTTGCAAAAATGTCTAATTATAATTTTCTTTTCCTTTTTGCTAATAATAATTAACAATTAATGTAGAATAATTCCTTTATTGTTAACTTCAAATGCCTTTAGGCCAACAATCATTTAACGTTCTTCGTTTTTCTCCTATCCAAAAATAACCACCAAAAACTGATCTCGATAATCTTATCGTGCTCCGCCAACAAAAATACTGGCAACAGCGAGGAAACACACCAACCATTCATCGGTGGGCTCATTAGCTAGAAGATCCTCACATCCATGAGCCAGGAGCAAATCAACCTCTTGTGAGAACCGAAACTGTTTGTAAGACCGGGAAGGAAATGGAAATCACTCAAGTATCGAGATATGAATGGAGACGGTTGAGGTCCTTCGACCCGATCAACATGTAACTTATCTCCATGCCCGGGTTCCAGAGTCTCGCTTTTGAAGGCGAACTTCAGGGAAAATTTTAAGGGACCTATAATTTTTTGTAAGTATAACCAATTGGCCATTCCTCGTAAAATATATTCGCAAAAGTGTAGCCTGAATTGGCCATTTTTCCTATTATTTTCTAACGTGGTTGCAACTCAAATGGCGATTTTTCAAGCAAACACGTAACCATGTAGAGCCCAATTTGGCAATTTTTTAATAAAGTCTTATTAACTTTAGAGCTAGGTTCCAAAACATTAAAAAGTCCCAAATTTCACGCCCCATATAAATGTTTAAAATTTTATTATATCTGAATGTACTAAAATGACTTAAATGACATAAATGACATAAACAATGGGAAATAACGTTCACACAACAAAATACTTTAATTACAATGGCCCAGATTGTACGCATCAGCATCGCTTCGACATATCTTCAAAACAATAAATTGGCTTCTCCTACATTGTATGCGGCATCGCTTCAGTAAAACAATAAGTTGGCTTCTCCTAGCTCAAGCATCTGCAAGAGAGCTAATTTGAGAACCATAGTGATAACAAATATTTATTTATTCTATTTTAATAAAATACAGGCTTAAGAAGTGAACCATCAGATTCATCTATTTATCAAACAAACCATTGAAAAAACCATTGAAATGAACATTATCTTCAAAAGCAGAAGTTGGAATTTTGGGACTTGATTTGAAAATCAATCCATCTCTGATCATGCCGATTTTTCCTGTAACGGATCTTCCTAACCATGGAATAAAATAACCGCTAAGGTTAGCCAAATGGCTATTTTGTAGCAGTTTTGCCAAGAAAAACGACTAAAATAAATGGAAAAAATGTACCAAAAAAAGAAAATTTTAGCCCAGTTTTTTTGCCGTCCAAGTGAGTTTTTAGGTTGAATAGCCAAACCTTTACCTCCAGACATATCCATCAGGACATCGATTAGCTAAACCTAAGATAGAGTGGGCTTGAAAAAATGGATAGATTAGGCCGAAATTCAACACCAATGTATGTACTAACTTTAAGAGATTTCAAATAGGGTTTATATTTTTCTTTTTCTTTTTTTTCACTTTCTTTCTTGTTCCAAGTACAAAGTTGAAGCATTAGAAGAAAAGGAACAATGTAATCCCTTTTTCTTTTAGGTTTTTGAACATGTTCATGTATGTTTGTGTCTTGATTTATGTATTTACAATAAATTCAATGTCTTTGCCAAAATGCTTGGATTTTTTTAAATTAGTGTAGCGTGATGGCTAATATTTGCATTTCCATTTTGTGAAAGTTTAGCCAAAAGCAAGAAATTGTGATGGAGAAAAACCATTTAGTTTAGCCAAGTGTTAGAAACTTCTAGCCCCAATTTGAAGGTAGTTTAGCTAATATCCTTCTCACTTTGATGCATACTTGATCATAGACTTATTTCCTTAAAAAATGAGTTTAAGATTAAATAGATGACGGCAAATTGCCGAAGAGGCTAAACCTGGAAGGAATACATGTAAGTTGCAGTCCTATTGTTCAAAATACCAGACAACTATCTTACTTCCAAAACTAGACGATTTGTTAGACTCAACTTTTGCTTCTAATCTGTATTGCTGGCATCAAAGGGGCTAGTTTACATGCCTTTCCCTAGCAATTCCATGCACATCTATGGGCAGATCAATGATCAAATTGCAGAAACTTGGACAGGTCAGAAATTTGGAAAGACAATCTTTGCAATTGCTTTCATTTTGAAGGCTAGAAAGATTGAGAAAATGATAGTTGAAACATGACCTATAGCCAAGCATAACCAGATTTATAGACAGATTGAAATACAAGAACAACATATTGTTACATGCCATTGACTATAATTCTGATGTAAACAGTAGAAATGACAGATAATGAACAAGTTTAACCCTAAAGTAGAAATCAACCATGCTCCAATCCAATGCATAAACTTATTTGATATAGACTAATTAATATCCGACCGAACCTACCTCAGTGTCAACGATTTTGCAGTATGTTGCTGTGATGATCCACCAAAGAAACGATCGGGCCTTAGAATCGATCCGGGCTGAGGAGGAGATGAATGTGATCAGATCTGTTTTGCCACAAAAAGTTCAAAAAAAAGATGTGTTAAAAATAATTCTAATTTTATGAGTTGTGAAACGCATCACTAAATAAATAATTATGATGATAAGTTGTGAATTTGGTGGTGTTAATAAAAACTCCCTGGGATATGGCAAATCCGATATTTTCTAGGAAAACATCCTATGTTAAAATGGCCATTTTCTAGGCTTTGGTAATTTATTCATGGAACCTTAATGGCTAAAATGTTGATGTGTCCCAGATCGTCAAATGATAGAATAGAATAGAATAGAATATGATTTTATCGTCCACGGAGACCAATTGGCCTATGGGACCCAAGTACAAAGAGAGAGCAGCAGGCGTATTACTACCAGGATTAAAAAACCCCCGCCCCGAAGGGTTTTCGGGGGAAAAACCTTAGTAGCAATAAGGATGCCGACATCTTACCTGATTATATACATAATCACAAATATGGTGAGGTTAATGCCGGACGGGGGGCGGGGCGAAGTCCGCGTATCCATTACCTCCCGGAGGTACGATCCCAACAAGCCTACAGAGGCCGTGCTCAGTAGCTCATGCAGGGCCTGATGGGGCACAACTAACCGAGCATACTGAGCCCGGATATGCTCAGACGCGGACAGCCCGGAGGGCGTGACTTTCATCCTCAATGGCCTGTTGACAAAGATCGATGAGACTCTGTCCTCACGCTGCGGCTCCGAATCCATCTCCCCGCCTCAATGCGGAGGTGGTGTGCACTGTGTGAATGGAAGCAATCACCCCGCGGCTTTTTCATGGGTAGATGGGTGCGCATGTAGTGGTGTGGGCCCCTCGTGAGCATGGGATTAACCCGCTGTCGATAATTTGCCACCTTGACATGTGACGGGGCCTCTGTGATCCCAAAGCTTGGCCATGAAGCAAGCATCCAAGTATCAGCTTCAAGGCCGGCGTGTTCCTTCGGTGTATGCAGCGGGTCCACATCCGTGGTGCCCGCACATTCCATCGCGAGAACCACCGGGCTTGCTTGTCTTTCCAGCCCAGGCTTTGAGTCGCCGGGCCCATCGCCGCCGCCAAAGCAAGGTTGAGCAGCCGGGCTTCATCCATAGCCACCACCTTCCGAAGTAAATAATGTGACGTAGCTTTGCCTCCCCGGAGCAAGATCTCGATATGGGACCGTGGATTTCACTCCCGGTGCGGGCCAAGAAGGCCTTCGCACCTGCTCTAGATCGATTCCAAGTGGTGAGGGATATCACCGCCCCCACACTTCGCCCCATAGAGGAGGACTGGTTCAACCAAGGCCCTGAACAAGTGTGCCTGGTGACCCCATGCATACAGCTCTGCCTTGTGACTGTTGTTTTGCATTGCATTGGCAATTTGAATCCCTTAATTGTCAATACAGTGCTGCTAAATGGTGAATCTGCAGCTCCTAAAGAGCTAACGCATCCTACTCAGGCCGGCCAGTGCATTTGGCTGAAATAGCTGATTCGGGGCCAAATGGCCCCGTGGGGCCACTAAAATTTTCGCTGCCCAATACTAGCAGAGGGCTAAGAGAATAGACACCAGTACTTCCAGGCACTGTACTTGTCTAATTTGCAAAACTTTCAGTCTACTCTTATGCTTGCCTAATTTTGTCAAATTTGCAAGACTCCCAGTCTAGCCCTGTGTCCACAGCCTTGTGAAGACATGCAGATGGAAATAGCTATAGTTAACGGTATAATCTCAGTCTCTAGTTGTATTCACGAATATGAGAGCACGACTGAATATATGATGTAAAAACACAATGTCAAAGAGGTTCAGCCGAGCACATATCTATACATGAAAGAAAATCTATAGTTGAAGGTGAGGCAATGCAACACTGATGTCACTCAGATCCCATATGACAACCTTTTCATTCATCCCTGAGGCTTGGGTGCGGATGGAAATTGACCCAGACAGATCATACCCGAGGTACTGAAGCAATGAATGCGAGTACATTGATACACATATAAGACTACATAATCCTGAATTCAACAGAGCATCCATTATTTGAACATCAAGAGCTATTTCGAGCTATAGCTATGGTGGATGTGCGCCGGAAGATACAATAGCAGTTGGCTATGACACAGACTAGAAGGTTGTGCCCTGACAGCAAGTTTCTTTGCAGAACTAAGTCCTTATCCTTATTCGCCAGTGGATCCGATAAAGAGATTTGCAGAAATCATACCTGATAAGTCCGAAGCTGTAGCCATGGCCAGACCCACCTGTCCCAAATCGATTTATTTTTGGAAGGCCTTTAAAGACGTTTCTCTGAATCACAACTACTTGGGTTTATCCGAAGCTTTGCAAATGCATGTGATGATCGGAGCCAAGCTATTTCCACAACCCTTCTTTGCAATAAAGACGCTAAGGGCATAGTATTCACAACACAGATCTGTGCAATTAGACTTCCCATGCCACCAACTAAATGTCAGAACAGGACTGTATATAGTCTGGATCCTTTAGACGAGGAGAAAATTTTACAGAAATTAACCGAAGTTCTTTTTGATGAGGATGAAATGTAAAATCATTCTATAATTTTCAGAACTCATCTGAAGTTCTGTGCTTCAGCTGTAAAAATGAGTTTGTTTTGATTTCTTTTGAAGACTTGAATTCTTTTGAACACTGATGCCTTATTTTGTGACAAAGAACATATAATTGAATATGAATTTTCATTCAAGTGAATCGAGGTTACAATAACAATTATGTACATAAGGAAGAGATACAGTGATTTGAAAGTACGAGTTGACTCATGCACCTACATACTTCCCAATACATATGTTCCTCTCAGTTCTAGTTTTTGTTGCTTCTAATCTTAAAATTTCAAGCAATACCCCACTCTAACCTGCAGTTAACCACACTTTGTCAATAACAGAGATCCTGGTCTGAAATGTCCACAACCTGCAGTTAACCACACTTTGTCAATAACAGAGATTAGTTTGTCTGCTGCATTTGAGTTAACTTACTAGATTAGGCAAGAATATATTCACTCTTTTCAAGTACCCCCTCAGAAATTTGTGCATAAATGAACGTACGGCAGGGCCACAAGAACGACCATCAGTTTGAAGATGCGTTCTAGAAATTTTTACAACATCCGAGGTTGTAAAGCTGAAATTATTGTGTCCAAGCAATTTTAAGAACCTGCATTCAAAGTTTGTTGTGATTATATGACAATAGCAAAATTCAATGAGCAAGCACTAACCTCTCAATATGTCTGCTTCTGCCATGCAAGCCCATGCTATCAAAGTGATATATTCCTAGTTTATATCTCCGTGGGAGACATGCGGGGCTTACGATAAAAAAACAGGTCCAGTGATGTCCATCACAATCAGAAATAAACATGTACTGGCACTTATCCAGACTCACATGTTTCCTTATTGTTTTGTGACTATTTGTGTCCTTGGACAATGTCGTGTGAAAAAAAGGGTGAAAGAATGAAAGGGATGGCTCATTCCTTGGAGCATCAAGTAATATTCCATGTATCTACAAACATATGCATATGATGGCACAATATTCACAAATCAGATGAAAGTATCACTTAAGAAAAGGAGGATAAATTGATCATTGAACCAATGCGTATCAGCTTCCAAAATTTTGCTTACACTGGGGTAAAACTACTTGATGGCACAATTATATGTAGTGGAGACATACTAAGTCTGTGTTGAGATTATAGGTATGTTAAATGTTTATTTCGGCCTTCCCTTTTTGTTGGAAGCAATTTGCCATTTGCATTTGTCATTTAGCATCTATGATTTTGCCCATCAATAAGAAAAATTGAAGAGCAACCATGATATGCATAGTTATTCATTTTGCATGCCTATGTTTTTACCTGCATAATTACAGCATGTATCCTATTTATTTCTATATGTATTTAACCACATGTCCATGCAATATTTGATTCATACCATCAACCATTTTAGGCCAGCACTAAATTTACATCAGATTCTTAACAATCTATGATTCTTATTGATCCTGAAAACATAGTTCCTAGACTCAATATATTCTCATGTTTAAGTACACTCCTTGTTAATGTTGATGAACATGTATTAAAAAGTATTATACATATTCAAAAAATGATTCAGCATACCATAATTCAAAAAACCTTGCTTCATAAAATCCACCCTATATGACTCTTAATTCTGGTCATAATTGTACAGAATATGACTCGTAACTTAAGGATTCAGAATGTTACCAAGATTCAAGTAAAGTATCAGACATAATGATGCAATATAATGCTTATCATACTCATTTTTCAACTCCATCCCTTGGAATCTTATGGATCTGCAATTATCTCTTCTGAAAATACAAAACAGAGAGCAAGAAAATCTGTTACCTGCAGCCACAGACAAAAAACAAGCATTAATATGGTTGTATTATAAGGGATAGCATGTGTCATAAATTTCCTTGAGGTTATTCCCTTCACCATGCTTATATTTTCGCTCTACAGCTCTATAAGGTAACATCTGCATCCAAAAATAGGTCAGCCTTATGTTAATTTGCTGGATGCTCCTATAGATGTTTTGGAAGCTAGAAAACTCTACTTAAATTTATTGCTCACTTACGTGAGACAATGTTCATCCTTAAGATCTATATCAGAAAACTAAATTACAGCCTATCTCACCATTTGATCAAATTAAATCATATCAAATCTTTGCGATTCGAGTAGAGCCTTATTGGCTTCTCCATTGCATTGTCTGCCTCTTCATTTATAACATGACTAGAAGACATGAAGGTAAAATTTTATTACAGTTATTAAGACGCGTGCCTTTTGCTGATGCAATGGATAATTTGTTTTCCATGCACAACAGCAGCTCAGACATGGAATCCTCGCAACATGTCATCAGGAACATCTCACGTTACAGAACCACTTGGGTGAATATCAAAATGACGACGAAATGAATATGGTGGAATAGACCATGGTCCTATGCCACTAATGTATAAAAGGAGCAGGGTCACAAAAGAAAGGTAGGAAAATGTCTACCTTCTGAAGCACGTAGAGGTAGTAGGGAGTGTTGGTTAGAGGACCCCTCAAAAAGATTTTGTTCCTCTTTTATGGAGGTTCGAGTCCTTATATCGATGGGATTGGCAATCATTGCAAATCATAGGGTATTTGATTACAATATAGTGCAACCAATCATTTCTAGGCATATTCGCACTGGCCACACGCTGGACATAGGATGGGCAAATTTGATGGTTGTATGGGGTGTTGGGTGCGAAGAGTGCGAATAAGCATAAAAATGAATCAATAAAAGCCATACAGATATCTGCTATACAGTAGCAGAATACAAGTAGACATGAAACCATAGTGTGAACCACTTGGATTCACATACAACATTTGTTCTTATGTTTACTACAACAGGATATTAAATAAGTCTAGGACTGATAGCATAGTCTACTTCAAACTAGTGAATTGCCTATCAAATAGAGATGACCAACTTCAGTAGCAAACCAATAGATTTGCATAGAGTAACAAAAATAGTATTGCAAATTAAGTTTTTGATCATTGTCTTCCAAGTCTACAACCACTATGAAGTTTGACTATCTCCAAAAACTAGCAAACATGTCATGTATACAAATAGAAACCTGGTAAAAGTTATTGCTAAGCAAAACGTCATCCAAGTTATAGATCAGATATTGAGCATCATGTTAAAGATCTGCTAGCATCTTATGAGTGTAATATAATTCTATATACCTGCTAAGCTGTTTATTATGAGTGCTATATCCTTTACACGAGGGCCATACACATCTGCATGTTTTGTATAAGCACATAGAGTGTTTGGGACCTTTGGCCAATGGTCTTTATGTATAGGGAAATTAGACTTCTTGTTTCTGTTTGAAGAATGAATGCTAAGTCCGTAAGTTGATTGATATAGGGCCATACTCGTTTGCATTTTGTATAAGTGCATGGAGTGTTTGGGATCTTTGGCCAATGGCATTTTTGTATAGACGCATGGAGTTTTTGAATCTTTAGCCAATAGCCCTTTATTTGTAGAGAAATTGAACCCCATGTTCTTAAAAGAATGAGTGTCAAGTTGCCATGTATGTGGAATAATAATTGGGCCCCATGAGTTATTGGTAGCGTATGGCCGTAGGATCGAGGATGAGAAAATTTGTGGCTAATAGCGTTGGTTGTAAAATGTTTTCCTAGAAGATTCCTTCTTTTCAATGTTCAATGTTGGTGGTGGTTGGTATGATAATTAATGGTATTGGCCAATTGACAATGGCCAGTTTGATTTTTTTGCATTATCGCATGCAATGAGTGTTGACAAAAAAAATGTGTAAAATCAATTAATATATATACTAAGAAATATATTTTTCTTAAAGTTTGCCATTCAATGGAAGAGTGACATTTGTGAGAGCCTTTCAAGTTGAATGGCATTTCTTTTTATCTTGCCTTTCATTTGCATTGCGAGAAAAAAAAACAATCATTCTTTGTTCTTTGGAGGGCCAAAGGCCTCTTGAATGGCATGGCAATGTTTAATTGAGGCTTCATAGCTAGTTGCAACTATTACCGAATTTCCATTCGCAGGAACGATTGCTAAACAAAATAACGTGGTTTGTTTAGCAGTCATTCCTGCAATGGAAATCTGGTGATAGTTGCCACGTTATTTTGTTTAGGAGCCGTTCCCATGAATAAGAATAAGAATCTGGTATCATGATATGTTGTTGTCCGCCTTTTATCGAAGATTAGGGTGGAAACACACTACTGGAAGGAGAAGAAATCAGAATAGATGTGGCCCAATTGCAAGATGCCATGTCGAAATTGTTTGTCTGCTGTGATTCGCTTTTTGGGTTGCCTGAAGGGCATATCCTAGGCGACGTCGTGTAGTTCATGGAATATTCTGTGAATATACAGAATTAATGGCGTAGATGGAATAGTTGAAAGGAATCAGAGGAGTATATGCCAAATTGAAGGCAACAGATAGTAGAGAAAATAAAAGATGCCTAATTCAATGTTTATTGCCTAATGGGAATCGAAGGGATATTTGTCTGAACTGGCAATTTGCATGAACCGAATTCATGATAAGAGAAAGGATGTGAGAAAATTGTGGTTTGAAAGACCTTGTAGGTATTTAGTCTGTTTGTTTTGATATCGAAATGTGTTTCCATGTCAAAACTCTTTGTTTTGTGCATTTGAATTACTCCAATATCCCATCTCAAGATCGAAGATTTTCATATACATACGTTGATAACTTTGGCATCGGAATGTGCTTCCATTTTAGACACACTTCTGTTTGACAGCTCCGACAAACAAGATTTTCTTGCATCGGCCTGGCAACAGGGCGTGAAACTTGGAGAATGTAGCTTGGAGCTTTTAATAGATTATATGATCTATGTGCTTTCTTGTGATTTCATATCCGTACAAGTTTCTAAATCGTTGTGGTCCTTATGCAGGCACATAGTTAGTGATCATGTGCCATCATCTACGTTCTTGTGGGTTTTCCTGGCTGGTATTATTGTTGGCGTAGGCCTCTCCATTAAACATTAAGGTATTCATTTTAATAATGATGTTACTGTTTGATAGAAATAGAGACAAGTTGGCATAGATTGTGCAAACAATTATCTAGGAACACAGTTACAGAGGAAATGTAGTTATTGCAAAGAAGTTGCTCAAGAGACCATGCCTAATAGCTGACTTACATGAGAGGATATTTAATACTTGAATTATAGTTTTTTTCTAACGCAGACATGGATGTTACAGTTGCAAATTTGCATATGCATGTGATTCGAAGCATAGAATACTCTGGGTTGCTTCTTTGATGCATCCATAATCGCTTTCTTTCTTTCTTTCTTTAATTTTGTTTTATTTTATTCTCATTCATTCGGACAACCCTTTGTGCGGCAACACCTTGTTTGATTCAATTTTGTAATTTGTTACACCTCGGGGCCTAAATTCCGCGGTGGAAGCTGTGCCGATACCCCAGAATTTAAGCCCCGGGGTGTTTCTTGAAACGTGATCACAAGGTAGGCGCAATTCTGCGCGGTGAAAAATGGCAAGAATATCGGGTGAAAGCTGTGTTGAACGGGAACTGTGTAACATCAGAATGCACAGTAAAAAATCCATCGTTCGTAAAAAAAAAAAAAAGAAAAAAAAAAGCATCTAATTTTTTACAAGAAATCAACGACAGAATTGCGCCTACACTGTTTTTACGTATATAGGAATGTCCACTTAGTGGACATTCCTGACGTGCGCGTCGGCAGCTTTCCACGTCAGGAATGTCCACTAAGTGGACATTCCTAAAACGTGGACGACACTTAGGTGTCATCCCCCTCGGCGCCACGTCACCATTTTTTTCCTTCACAAATTTTTTCCTCTGTTTTCTGCTTGCCTGCGCCGTGGCGATGGATCTTCGGAGACGTCGTCCTGTTTCTTTTTGAGGCGCCGGCCAGATTTTTTGAGGCGCTGGCCTTAGTTTGTTAGGATTTCAGTTGGCGCAAGCTGGGAGATCGATTTGGTATCATTTTTTCAAGATTTGAAGGTTTTTTTGGAAAGAATCTGTGGCGCTGGCCTAAGATGCATGATTTTTGACCTGAAGCAAGCTGGAACTTTGTTTTGCTCGAGAGTTTTCAAGGTTCTGAAGATCTGTTTCACTAAACTCAGGTATTTTTGTGATTTTCTTGAAGTGTGAGTTTTCTTTTAGCTAACTTTCTTGTTCTTTTACTTGCAGGCGTGGATCTTGCTTCTAGGTTCATCATATTGTTAATTCTGAAGGTACATTGCAATATGTGCTGGAGTGACGTTTTGTGGAGAATACAACAGCTTAGCCGAGTTTCAACTTTCTACTTAGCCGAGTTTTGGTCTGTCGACTCTGCATCCCTGAGGTAACCAGTTAGCTTTCTGCATGTTGAGTATTCTGTATGTTAAGTATTCTGCATGTTAGGTATTTACATTGTGCATGTTTATGGTGAACATTCTAATGTGAATGTGTTGTAGATTGAAGATCTGCTGTGAAGGTTTGATATGGATTCTCATCTGAAGGTTCTATTGCATACTTTAGTTCTACTTTATGGAGCTTCTTCGAGGTTTGCAGGCATGGATTGTTCAGCCCCGACCTTCAACATTCTTACTCCTGAGGGTTGTACTTCTAGAACCCCTGTGCTTGGAGATATTTCTAACATGCAGGATGATCAAGATAGTGACATGGAAGATGAGTTTGCTGTTGAGGCTGTAGAGCAGTTTTTGAAAGAATCAGGTTGTGATTTGGAAAGTAACTGTGAACCTGATGATGCAAACAAATCTGAGAATGGGAAAGTAGTACCATTCCTTGAATTGGACCAGGATCTGGTAAGCGAAATCCAGAATGGCGGTATCCGACAAAGTCCGAGGCTAAGTTGCAAATGGGCAAGAGGCGGTTTGATATTTGGAGAGTTCACAAAAAAATTCCAATCGATAAAACAATTGAGCAGCTTGAGTTGAAGGAATTGGCAGGTATGTTAGAGTCATTCATGATTCAAGTTGTGAAGCTTGATGAAAGCTTGTTCCCGTCAGAATCGTAAGTAAATTTATTGATTCTGTTAATTATTTCCATGCATTTTTTAATAGTTTACTTTTGTTGTGCAGGCTTCAGGATTTGTTTAGGAGATTTGGGTGTCTAGTTAGACGCGAACAGGAGCGGCGTATTGCAGAAACTGGTATTGAGGAGCCAATTTTTAACATTAAGACTTCTGCTATCTTCACGAGAGCCAGATTGGCTCGTGTTGCTGCTATGCGACGTTCTAGGATGACTCCAGGTATATGTAAGAAAAGAAAAAAGGTGGACGAGATCTCATTTCAAAATGAACAAGCATTGTTAGCGGATGTCGATCATGCGATAAATCATTCTAAAGGTAAAACTTTTTTTGTATTTAATTTTATATTTATTTTATGTTATTTTAATGAATGTTTCTAATATTCTGTTTTGCAGGTTTACAAAAGAAGATAATGTACTATTGTGTCTCTAGGTTTGGCATAAGAGGTGAAAAAGAACTAGTAGGTTCAAAGCTTTCAGACTTTACTATAGGTTGCGAGAATGAGAGAGAATTTGTGGAGTATAATGAGCGGCTGTCGAAGGCTTATGACGTCGGTATGGATAGGTACCAGGAAGAGAGTTTCAGAATGCCACTTCGCGTGTTTGAAGATGATGTTGTTCTAAGTTTCAAGCAATTCTTTCGACACTATCCTACTGTGCCTGATGATTCGAATTGGTTGTTCAAGCAACCAATCATTTCACCTTGCAAACTTGTAAGCATTCTATTTTTTACTGTTTTTTCTTTTCTGTTGTATATTTCTAACGCCGTTGTTTGACAGGCATGGTATAATGTCAAACACCGCCTTAGTGGAAGAAAAATATCAGAATGGCTCAAGTACATGATGAAGTTGATTGGAATTGATGGTTCGTTTAGCAATAAGAGTGGTAGAACAACTTTACTTTCAAGGTTAAGTCGTGCTGGAGTGCCTCTTCAAATCGGAATGAAAGTAACTGGTCACAGAACATCAGAAGCGTTCCACAGGTAATTCTGCATTTCTTTTCATTATTGCTTGTATTTTTCTATTATTAGTATAATTTGTAGAATGCTAGTAGTTTATTCAGAATGCTAGTATAATTGTAGTCGAATAATTACGATAATGTTAGTAGTAATTGGCAGAATGTGTTTACTTTATTAAACTAAACTATGTTGCAGGTATGATAAGACCGCAGAACTCTAAGTTAAAGCGGCAATGGAAATAGCAGGACAACCATTCAATTCGGACGGGTCTAGGCGGCTATACGAGGATGTCTACAAGGATGAGCTGCAGAAATATGATGAGATTCAGAATGGAACAACAGCTGGAAACGCCTTATGTGGTATCTCTCCTGCTTCAACTCCTTCTCATTCTGGTACAGTGCTACAGTCCATTGATCAACAGTTGATCAAGAAAGACAGTATGGTAAGCACAAGCACAGGAGCACAAGAAAATGTAGCAGTTGCAGGTGACATTCAGGCAGTTGTAGGTGATATTCAGGCAGACAATGATCTTGCAGATGATGCTTTCCTCAATCGCCATTGGGAGTCTCTTGAACAGGTCGCACATGAGCACCAGATTGCCATAAAAATCTCTGGAGGCAAGTTTCAGAATTGCGTCTTCAACTTCTATCGTAAAAGTTAAGCTGCCGAGATAATCTGGTATGAATTTGAGGAGAATTCGATATATTTTGGAATACTTGCTATGATGTCTACTTTTTTTTTTTTTGAAATCTTTGGAATATGATCTGTGTTTTGGAAATACTGGAATATTATCTGTGTTTACTGGAATATGATCTGTACTCATTGTGAAATATAATCTGTGCTTTTGAAATATGATTTTGTACTCATTGTGAAATATAATCTGTGCTTTTTGTATATCTGTGCTTTTTGTATATCTGTGTAATGATCAGTGTAATGATGTTCCAAATGATTTCTTGTAAAATGATCTCTGAAATTTAGTGTAAAATGATCTGTCCATTGGAATGCAAGTGAAAAATTTGAATACTGGAATGCAACTAAAACATTTGGAATGCAACTAAATAAAATGGATGTAGACTATATAGGCTACATGCCTGAAAATGAAAGTCGAATTAAAAAACGACACGTGTCACCACCACATTGGTTAAGGGGGAAGGATGACACCGTTATTGGCTTATTTGTTTATTTGTTTAGAGTCACATGCCCGATATTAAATCGATGCCCGTCGCAAACGCGTCACGCCTGACCAAATGTCGACCAAATGTCGACCCATGCTTGAACCATAGTGGCCCATTGTTGGCACATGATGCTGCCCTAACGTAGAGCTCGTTTTGCCCTAACGCAGAGCTCCTCTTGCCCTAACTCGAAGCAAGCTTAGCCGAAGCATGGATCGTGGCTGCCCTTATCTACGTTCATTAGCTGGCCCTCCATTGTCCGGTACAAGCCGTTAGCATGTGCAAGGAGGAGCCATCGTTGGTGCACGGTCTTCCCTATTCTGGCTCACTCATTAACCTGCATGGGATCACAAACATGCCGATTTTGGCGCTAAGCTGAGCCTTCTTGGATCACAAACATGCCGATTTTGGCGCACTTTAGCTCTTTTTGGCGCTGATTTTGGCGCTTTTTTTCATCTTTAGACTTACTTTCTTGCATGGAGGTGCATGCCAGACAGCTTCTACAGCTAAGTCTTTCTCCCTTCCATAAAATTTCATCACATTTTGTTACGTTTAAAGATTTATGGTTGTTGACAGTTTGTATACAACTCTTTCCAGGGTCTTTGGTCACGTATTCTCAAGATTAATGCAATGGTCATGGTGGTATTTCAGTTTCCCTCCATTGTGGAAAATGGAGGGAGCCTTGCATGGAGGATCGACTCCAATCAATGGAGAGCATGCTGCCACACTATCAATCCAAGTTAAAGCTAGATCAGAGCCACACATTATTTCCAAATTCAATTTCAAATTCTATGCTATGGCGCTCAGTGAAGAGTATTTAGATTGTTGCTCTTTGTCTCAATGGCTTTTAACCGCCATTCTCTACTTGGAAGCTTTAGGTTCCATGGCTCCTTCTACAAGAAATAGATGCAGGAACAGATCATTAGAAGCAGAAGCTGCTGAGGTTCTTACACATCTCCCCTCTGCTGTAACTCACACTAGAAGTAGAGGAAGAGCTAGAATTACAGCTCCTGCACCTGGCCAGCCCATTATGCACAGTGAATCTGAGCAAGCAAACCCTTGCTCTGCACAAAAGATCATCAGAAATTATAAGAGGGGCTCATGGAGTGAAGAGGCCCTTGCCATGGCATTGAGTGAGGTCACTTCAGGTTATCTTTCAATAAGAAAAGCTGCTAGAAATTTTGGTATCCCTGCCACCACACTTAGGAACCATGTGTTCCACAAATCAAGTAGAAAGCAAGGCAGGAGGCCTCGTGCCTTGACTATCCAAGAGGAAGAAGATCTTGTTAATTACTGCCTTCAGCAAATTATGGATGGCTATGGTGTTACTGTAACAATGTTGAGACACAAGGTGGCTGATATATGCTCCAACATAATCACCCCTTTCAAGGATGGGATGCCAGGCCTCAAGTGGTGGAGGTGCTTCAAGGCCAGGCATCCAGATTTGAGCTTAAGACGTTCTCAGCTGATAGATAATGCTAGAGCAGTTGCACTAAATGGCCCTAACCTTGATGCTTTCTATGCAGCAGTCCAAGAAGCCCTGTCTAGTGTAACTTCCAACCCCTTCCACATTTGGAATTGTGATGAAAGTGGAGTGCAAGCAGGCAAAGAGGCAGGTGTGAGGGTGATTTCAAGGAAGACTGTAAAACAGGTTTCAGAGACTGTTACAAAAGATAGACAGTGGATAACAGTTCTTTCATGTGTAAATGCTGGTGGAGGCAAGCTACCAAATCTATACATTTTGAAAGGAGTGAGAGCACGTGAGGAATATCTAGAAGGATGTGAACCAGAAGCAGGGCTAGCAATGCACTCTAAAGCTTGGATGACCAATGACTTGTTTAGAGATTGGATAACTCACTTCAAAAATAATGTTCCTGGTGGAGTTTCACTTTCTAATCCACATCTTCTCATTATGGATGGACATGGCTCACACGTTAGCCTAGATACAATTAAGTATGCAGCTTCTATTGGGTTACATATCTTAAAACTGCCAGCCCATACCAGTCATAGACTGCAGCCTCTTGACGTTGCCTGCTTCAAGCCCTTTAAAGAGGCTTTCAGAAATATTAGGCACCAATATTCTGTTTATAATATGGGAATTGAGCCCTCCAAAGAGGACCTCACAGCAATGGTACGCCAGGCTCTTGATGCTGCATTAACTGAGTCAAACATAAAGGCTGGATTTATGAAAGCTGGCATCTATCCCTTTGACCCTTCAAAGGTGAAACCAGAGTATGCAGGAAGACATGTGGTCTGGGAGAATCTGCCTCAACCAGCTGCACCAGGTATTATGACATTCCATTGTTTGTTTTGTGCTGTTTATTGTTATGTTATTAACACAAACCATTGCATTTAACACATTTAAATTAAAATCCCCCTTAAACCCCCTTTGGTTTGGGTGCATATTCACACGAGGGGTTACTCCGGGCAACGAGAGCTGTCGGATATGCATATTTGCCCTTTATTCCAAGATCTGGACCGTACATAGCGATCCTCGTTTGTGGGGTATGCATGTACAAGTTTTTGTATACTATATATCAAAGTTTGCAAAATACTATAAGATTTGAGAGAATGTACTTAATGGTGTTAATTTTGTACATGTATTGTAAATATATTTTTGGGGCTCTCGCTGCCCTACGTAACCCCCCGTGTGAATATGCACCCAAACCAAAGGGGGTTTAAGGGGTATTTTAATTTAAATGTGTTAAATGCAATGGTTTGTGTTAATATTGTTAATGGTAGTTGTGTGTTTATTGTTATATAAAAAAAAAAATTTGGGCCCTTCGGGCCCTAACCAAAGCAAACATAGGTAAAGTTTATGGGCCTAAATATTAATTACTAAAAAACACAATAATATGAAGACAAACAAATTATTTCCATTGCAAACAACTATGAGTACATTTTATGTAATCATTATATTCATTATCTGTATCTGAATATTGCAATACAAGAATCGTGTAAACTATTGTGAAGGCGACACAAGACTTTTAAGGACAAACACACTTTGACATCCAAGACCTTTTTTGCGGACAACACACTTTGACATCCAAGACCTGCACACAAGACTTTTGCGGACAACACACTTTGACATCCAAGACCTTCATGGTTGAGGTGTTCATCAATATTGCAATACAAGAATCGTGTAAACTATTGTGAACTGCACAGAAGACTTTTGCGGACAACACACTTTGACATCCAAGCCCTTCATGGTTGAGGTGTTCATGAACAACCACTACGTTCTCCATAATCCACAATAGAGGGCAGCCAATCTCTATATGTAACACACAAGAACTTCAAAGCCATTCCAAGTTCTTCTAGCAAGGAATATGAAAAATAGATGCAGATAATAAGAATTTAAAACTTCAAATACATACAACAGACTAATTGGATAAATTACATTCATGGAGTTATATTGGTGGCAAAATTCAGCAACAAATGTAGCCTCGGATGCCCATTTATATACAACAGCAATTTAGTTCATGGAAGAAGTCGGATATACTCACAAATAAAGTCGGATATACTCACAAATGTGGTTACATAGATTAGCAAGCCAGCCTGCACACAATGTCAAACATACAAGCTGGTGTGCACATACAACGAACTGCAAATCGCCCGAATTTTAAAGAGAAGCCTATAACGAACTCTTGCAGCAATGCAACAGCTCAAGCTACATAAAATGCATCACGTTACCTCTCGCCAATAACTGGAGCATCGAATGTTGACACAGCTATAGCAATGAACACGAAGGGTGTTACAGTAAAATTCTTTACATGAAATAATTTCCAAGCAAAAAGAGGATCTTGTCTGCATTGAAGCAAGCAGCAAAATGGAAGAGAACAGAGATTTTGAAACGTAAAAATAATACCGATGATCAATTCAACCGATTAATTTGCTGGAGAAATGATAAGAACCACTAGACATGCTTATGAACAAAATAAATATCCCTTCTCATAAGAATGAATCTCATAAGAATGAACTGTTGTAGTGTGTGCTAAGGCTACCTTGTACATGATGAGTAGATCTTCCCCGCTTAGAGGCAACCTACGCCGATGTTGGATGTCATCTTCAGGGAGTCTCTCCCAAGCACAATGGAGTTTGTTGCATTCAAAGCTTTATGCTCTCATGATAAGTCAAATATACAGAGAAGGATACTTGAGGGGAAGGTTTCACATTGAAGGGCCCTGTATACTGTTTCTCCCAAACTAAATCTTGCATTATGTAAAGCAGGAAATGTCAGAGGCAAATCGTAAGCTTTGAGTGACTATCGTATGTTGCTTTTTCATTCTTAAGCTTTTGTCTATCTGGAACCAAACATTAAGGAACAAGCATCCGAAACCCATTCTACAATAGGGTTTTTCAGATCCTTCTTCACTTCGACCATGGACGTAGCTCCATCTGTTCATTTACAAGATCCGACCATCGTGGGGACGATGAGGAAATTAGCAAGAAGCGTAAGAATCTAAGATATTCTGGATTTACCTGGTTTCGAATGATGAATAGGTCTGCTACTGGGGACGACGAGGAAATTAGCAAGAACCGTAAGAATTGACGAAATCCTGGACTTAACTGCTTTTGAATGTTGAATAATAATAGGGTTTTGCAGCTATGTAGACATGCGATAGGATTTAACACGTCGGACATAGCCATCTCTGCTTTGCCCTAAATCGTGAAGGGGAAAATGGGCATTCCTTTTTTCATAAGCTTGTCCCGGAACACACACAGTTTGCTAGATATTCCCTGTGCCAAAACTAGTACCAAGCTTGCAAAACCAGTCAAGACCCATGCCCAGAACCTACAGGCGACCTGAGGCCTGCCCTTGCGGCTCCTGCCCTACCTCCAAAGAAAACATAGAAGCAAAATCATGGACAATCGAAACCCTAAAATACCATGTTCGATGCTTGCATGTTCGATTTAGGATAGTTTGTGAAATTATAGAGGTGTAACCATTGAAAAAGGCCACTAAAACTATGCTGATAGTATGCGCACTCTAGATGTACCAATTAGTACGTCTCATGGAATACCATCATCAAATCATATAAAAACCTTAGGGAAACAAGTACAAAAATACAAAAGGAAACCCCCTGCTATTTTGCTACATATTATAAGCATTGTTTTATATTAGGTATTGGAAATCAGAGTCAAAGTGTTGCTGCACCTGTCACCTCAAGTGACCAGCCAAATGAGAATGGTATGTTTAGCAGTAGACATTTATTGTAAACATTTGTCCATTCTAGCAGTAGACATTTATACCTAATAGCTGCTGCTATAGGTATTGCAGGTAATGGTGAAGCTGCCAATGGGCATTTGGCATCTAATGCTGCTGAAATGCAGCCTCTAGCCAATGGAGCAGGCACTTCAAATGCCAATTCTAGAAGACCAAGAATGAAGACCTTTGTACCAAAGGATATCCGTGGCACACTTTTAGTCACAAAGGCAGATTTTATTGCAAGAATGGAGCAAGAAGTTAAGCAAAAGGAAGAGAGGAAGAAGCAAAAGGAGGAAACAGCAAAGAAGAAGAAGGAATTAGTGGAGAGGAAGAAACAGCTTAAGGATGAAATGCTTAGGCAAAAGGAGGAAAGATATAGGGCCAAACATCCTGATAAGTTTCCTGTTTATGGCCCTCCCAACCACCCAAGAATTGAGGCACTTCTTGCAAGAGAAAGATGCAAGGAAAGGCTGGCAACAAAGAGGGCAAAGCAAGCTTCAAAGAAGGTAAAGATTTCTAATATTTTGTCTTCTGCTATATTGTATACTAACTATCTGCTGCCACTCATGGCAGCATAGAAGAACCATTAGCATTTCCAAATACATGGTTCAATAAGCACATAAGGAGTATTTGAAGTTGCAACTTTGAAGACCATTCGAAAAAGCTACAAAAGACACAAGGACTTGAAGAACCAAAGAAGGACATTCACTTGAGAAAGCATTAAAGGAGTATTTTGGCTAAATGGGAGGTCACAAGGCAAGTTACTAAATTTGAAGCCCTATTGAAGATTTGCAAGATCACAACTTGGTATGATATCTTGATTTGAGCATTGAAGTTGATATTCTTAAAGTTCTTGAAGAATTGCCTAGCCATTCTCTTTCATTCTATGTCTTGAGTCATTCTCTCCATTCCATGTCTAGCCTTCTTCTTCCACATTTCCATTTCCTCTCATTACATACTATGGTGTTGGTAACATTTCTTTCCCTAGTCAAATGAAACACACACTCCATGCTCCATCCACCCACTCACCAAAGTCAAGCATTAGGGAGCCTCATGAATTCATTTCAAAAGTACCTAGAGTTATACCTACTAGGTCTTACAAAAGAAGGACAAAAGCAAGACGTGTCCAACTAGGCAAGAAGTGAACTCCCTAGTAGCATCCCATGTCAAAAAATTGCAAAAGATACAAAAATCCACTTCATCATTCATAATTCCACTTCACCACTCATATCACACGTGTCACCCATATCATCCATACTTCATGCCACCTCACCAACAAAATCATCATTTTTTGACTAGGGAAAAAATGGTTACCAACCCTTAAGTGCCACATCTTCACCATTTTTTTGCCACCTCACCAAGTCCCATGCTTAGTCATTTCATCTTTTTTCCAAAAAAATCAAAGTGTTCCATTTGAAAATTTGATGTTACTATCTGGTAGCCCTCATGAAAACATGCCACCTGGAACAAACATTCTTGAAAAAAGAATTTATATTGACCTTCTAAATGGCCTTCTTGGGGCGCGTGCCTTTTTGAAAAAATGATAAAACCTACCTACATTTACCCCCCATCTATCTACCCTCTCATCCCTCGCCAAGTGGCGCCCCCCTGGCATGCCAAGTCGAAACACGAGCCGAGCTTGGCGTGGGAGGAGACCACGTAATCAGAAGACCTGGCAATGGATCTGTATTTATACCTTGGCTTCTTTTTCCATTCCGGCCTGTGGGATATTTCTTCACCAGAAAAATCAAGAACCCTAAGATTTGCAGGCCAAGAAACGGATTTTTAGCAGCTGGGAACTATCTAATCATGACTATATCCTCCCGATTTAACTTGAGTAATCCCAAGAACTCCAAACCTGTGCTAAATGACGGATAATCTGTTGGATCTTGCAAGAATTGGAACAGAACAAGGCATTTTCAAAAGGGGGCAAATCGACGAAGGAAATTTCCTGCTGAAACATCCGATCATGCTGAGGTGTAAGACAACACAGAAACACAAGCTACTCCTCAAGGTGTATCTATACATCTGAATAAGTCAGTAAATCTCAATGCTAGTATGCCTGCTCAATACTTTGAACTCAATGTCCCTATTCCTGTTCCTACATTTGATTCTAGCATGAGTGCTAACAACTTTCTTAAGATCTTTGATGAATATTATCAAGAATATGGACACAAGAAAGGGACTAAGTTTGCTGAATTCAAGAAGTGCTTCAAAAATGATGAAGTAAGGGCTTGGTTGGAGTATGTGATAAGTGATGGTATCAACACATGGGATGAAATTGTCAAAAGGTTCTTATCTAGATTCGGTAAGGTTTATGACCCTCAAGATCTCATTTTTGAATTACAAACCTTTCATATTAGAAATGGTGAGACTGTTCACCAATATGTGGAAAGATTTCACGTGTACTTAACAAAATGCCAAACTAATCAAGTACCTAACCATACCTTACACCTTGTTGCATCTTTCATAAGGGGTCTGACTGGTAGATCAAGAGTACACAGGAAGATGCTAAAGATTTACAAACAGGAGGGATTTGCAACCATCCACAAAGCTTTTAACAAGGCCATTAAGATTGCTGATGTGCTTTCCTATTTACCGGATGATACTCATACCACTAATGATCCTTTCTTCCCAGATTTTGAACAGGAATATATGGGTGCTGATGCTATACCAGTATATGCTATACAAAAAGATAAGAAGAAACCCAAGGCAGCTGAAGAATCAGACAGTACTGCTGCTACTACCAAGGCAGAGATTGATAAAGTTGCTGAGGCTTTACTTGAGGTCACCAAGCAACTTCAAGAATTGAAAGCATCTAGACCTGAAAGAAAAAGTTATCCCCCTTGTGCACATTGTATGAGAGAAACTCATTCTTCTGATGTTTGTTGGTACAGGATATGCCTCAAGTGTAACAAGAGAGGCCATTATGGAAAGGAGTGTCCTGTTTGTGCCTTTTGCAAAGCTACAGGACATTATGAAGACAGATGTAGTGTCAAAGAGTATTTTGCAAGACAAGAGAAAGCCAAAACTGTTGAGCCTACTGCTACTGTCAAATATTTGTCTGAAACTAGCTATCCTATCAGATTTATGCAGGAATTTGAAGAGCAGGAAGAAATAATGGCTGTGCATACGAGGAGAATGAAAGACAAGGGGTTATCTCAAGAAGAAATAGAAGCTAGTGCTGCTAAAGGTAAAATGAGTGAAAACAAGCAACCTGCACAAGATGGTAGGCAGCTTGTACCTCCTGTGCCTTGTCAGAAATTCCTGAAAAAAGATAAAGATGGTGATGACTTTGAAGTACTTATGAGAAGTTCTAAAGTTAGTGTAGATTTGCTCACATTATTAAGGATTGCACCCACTTATAGAAAGAAGATGCTTAACTTGACTCAAGATGAACAGGTTTGTCTCACACAAGAGGAACAAATTGCGTTTACAAATCACATTGAGGAGCAAATGCTAGTACAAGATGAACATGATCCTGGTGCTTTCACATGTGCAGCCAACATTGGGAAGAAAGCTTTGTCTAAGGTATTGTTGGATGGGGGATCACCTCTAAATGTTATGCCACATCATGTGATGAAACAATGTGGCTTAGAGGTAGACAAGAAAGCTCCTATGGTCTTGAAATCTTTCTCTAATTCAAGAATTAATCCCATAGGGATTGTAAGTAAAAGTACCAATAGATATTGAAGGAATTGTTGTGGCTGCTAATTTTGTTGTGGTTGCATTTGAAGGAATGGATGAAAAAGCAGATATTTATGATTTACTTCTAGGAAGGAGATGGTCGTCTCTGATAGATGCCGACTGTTTGGTCAAAAGGGGAATGTACCATAAAGCGATGGAAGAAAACAATTAATATATCTATAACAAGCTTGGGGAGGTTGATTCTTTTAACTTCATTGAAGAAGATGTGTTGATATCCAATCAACTTGGGGTATATGAAGTTACCATGACCAATATGGGGGTGGACACAAGTCCAATTAAGGTATGCAATGTACACCAGGAGATAAACTTTGCTTATTTATGGTTTGATGGTGGTGTTTCTAAGAAATTGAATATAGGTTCTTCTGCTGCCATTCTTAAGGACAGGTCAAGCAAACTAATGGCAAAAGTTGGCAGAATTCATCAAAATGCTACTTCTAACATAGCTGAATATAAAGCTTTGATAGCAGGACTACAAGAGGCTAAGCATTTAGGTGTTACTGACATCATTGTATTTGGAGACTCTCAACTTGTATGCAGGCAAATCTTGGGAGAATATCAAACAAAAAATGAAGAGATGATTATGCTTAGGGATCAAGCACTAGGGGAACTATCAACATTTGCATCCTGGGAGCTACTTCATGTCACAAGAAAGTTCAATGAAGAGGCTGATACCTTGTGTAAGAGTGTTTTGCTCGAACATTTGGCAGAAGGTGCTATCAAGGAGGAAGAATTGGAGGAAGAAGAACTCAAACAGCTACATCCTATATTGGTAATCAATGCTAGTAGTGAAAAACAGGTTAGGGAAATCAAGATAGAAAAAAATGGACAAGAAAGAACTCTTTATGTTGGTGATATGTTTGAGGAAAAGAATGAATGCATGGTAATAGATTTCTTCAAAGAATGGAAAGATGTTTTTGCATGGGATTATAATGAGCTGATTGGTGTTGATAAAAACATTTGTGAATTTGAAATAAAAATTAAGGAAGGTGTCAACCCTGTCATGCAAAAACTAAGAAGGATTAATGTGGCTCTGCTAGACTTAATTAGAGAGGAGTTACTAAAAATGAAAGATGCAGGTGTGATCACTGAAATTTCAAATCCAGAATGGTTATCATGCATTGTGCCTGTTGAAAAAAAGAACAAAACTATCAGGATTTGTATTGATTATAGAGATTTTAACAAGGCCACTGTTAAAGACTGCTACCCTCTGCCTTTTTTGGAAGAGGTTTTACATGCTGTTGCAGGGAAGGAGACATACTCTTTTTTGGATGGCTTTTCAGGATTCAACCAAATTTCTGTTAAGTTAGAAGATCAACCAAAAACAGCTTTCATCACTCCATGGGGAACTTTTGCTATGAAGAGAATGCCTTTTGGTTTGATGAATGCTCCAGCAACTTTTCAAAGAACAATGGATACTATATTCAAGGATATGCCTCCTACTGCTTTTAGAGTTTTTCTTGATGATCTCTGTTTGGGATCAGCCTTGAGAGATCATTTCAATTATCTAACTAAGATATGTGGCATGTGCAGGAAGGGAGGAGTGAGTTTAAACCCTAAGAAATGCGTATTTCTATGCTCCAAGGGAGGATTGTTAGGGCATGAGATTTCCTCTAAAGGGATTCAAGTGGCTGAGAGCAAAGTGGAAGCATTAAAAAAGCTTGCATCACCCAAAACTGTTAAGGAAGTAAAAAGTTTCTTAGGTATGGTAAGTTTTTTAAGAATGTATGTTCCTCACTTCTCTAATACTGTAGCTCCTATATCTGATCTCACCAAGGTAGGCAAATATACCAAGCATGAGAGTAAGTTAATCATGGTAGAGTGGACTCAGACTTGCCAACTTGCCTTTGACAGTATTATACAAGCCATCTCCAATTCTGCACTTTTAAAACCTCCTGATGTAACTAAACCTTTTGAGGCTTATATCAGTGTAACAAAAAGAGCTGTAGGGTTGGTTTTATTGCAAGAGGAAGGGGTGGTAACTTTTTCTAGCAAGATTTGGTCTAATACTGAAATGAGGTACCCAAGGCTCGAGAAAAGTGCAAAGAACTCTTATGTTTTTGATTGATAGACAAGGACATCTTATCCAAAACAGTCATACATTCAGTGTATATGAAGCAAAAATCCTTTGTCCTTGTTGTTCTCAAAAAAGTGACCCTAAGGCCAAGATATGCAGATGGGCTTGTAAGATTCAAGAATATGATATTGTTGTTAAAGTGATTAATTTGGTAAATGATCCCAGTACATATTTGACTAATATTTTGTTTGAGCAGGAAGATGAAGAAGGTTTGACTCATGAGGTTCAAGATGATGCAGGTGCTAATGTAAACCTTGTGCAGGAGGCAGATTGGCAAGCGAATATAAGAAGATATTTGGAATCAAATGAGATGCCAGAAGAACTCAACTCCAACCAAAAAAGAAGGTTCAAGGAGAAATGCAATAAGTTCAAGCTAATAGATAATGTGTTATGCAGGTATGACAAAGAGGGTATGATTTTGAGGTGTGTTGATGAAGAAGAAGCTAAGTTAGTGTTAGAAGCATGTCATGAAGGAGTATGTGGTGGACATTTTGCTGCAGATACTACAGCAAAAAAAATCTTGAGGGCTGGTTATTATTGGCCAACTCTCTTCAGGGACTGCTATGAGACAATCAAAAGCTGCCATAAATGCCAAATTTTTGGTAGAAGAATTCTTCAACCAATTTGCCTTAAGCGCCATAACTTCGGGGACCCTTCCAAGTCCGGGGACTTGATTTCATAGGACTCAGATCCACCTTCTTACGCATTAACACCCCGGTATATTCTTGTAGCTCTTGATTATTTTACAAAATGGGCTGAAGCTATTCCCTTGAGACAAGCAAATGCTTATACTACGCTAGGTTCATCCACGAAAATATCGTGCGGATTTGGTGTCCCCTTTCAAACTTATATCCGATAGAGGCTGACCGGTTTCAATGATGTTATAGCTACATTTGCTAGCAACTCTCAAAGTAAGACATTCTAAGAGTTCATCCTATTATCCCCAAGGTAATGGCCAGGCAGAATCCACTAACAAAGTGCTCAAAACTATCCTCAAAAAGACTATTAGTGTCTCAAAAAAGGATTGGCATTTGAAGTTGCATGATGCTCTGTGGGCTTACAGAACTACAACTAAAACCTCGACCAAACATACACCTTTTAGTCTAGTTTATGGGGTAGAATCTATCATTCCAGTAGAGCTTGAGCTTCCATCTTTGAGAATGGCTTTGAAATTAAATTTGGAAATAGGGGAAGCACTTGAAGAAAGGTGTGTACGGCTTATGCAACTAGAAGAGCATAGATATGAGGCTGAAAATGCTATACTATTAAAAAAGGCTAAAGATCTAGCAGCCTTCAAAGCAGCACACAAATTGCAAGGTACCTTGAAAGATGGAGAGCTAGTCCTAAAATGGAATAAGGCAAGGGAAGACTGTGCTAGCAAATTTGAAGAGCTGTGGGAAGGGCCTTTTGAAGTTACAGAACCAGCAGGCCAAGATTCATATTGGTTGAAGTCTATACCAGAAGGAAGAATCTTACCAAATCCTATCAACATTTTACATCTTAAGAGGTATTGGCAGCAGCATGTTGCCCTTAGTCTATTTGAATAAACCTTGTTGTTTAGATGTTAGAGTAGGCAGTGCGTTAGATAAAAGTGTTTTTGCAAAGGCAATAGGTATTACTCTTAAAGTACTGATTTATCTTAAGATAGTTCATTTATAGCAATTGATAAATAGAATAGGCAGTGTGTTAGATAAAAAGTGTTCCTTGCAAATGCAGTAGGTATTATTCCTTTAGTGCTGATTTATTTTAAGTTAGTTCATTTATAGCAATTGATAAATTAATGTCCTTGGTTCTAATGTGAAGTTGCAGAAAATGTTTATTTCAACGCTACAAGTACATGAGGCTCAGGTTTGTTTCTTCCTAATATTATACTTTGCCATGCAGGACCACCCTCTTGATTTCACCTTACACCTTTATTCACTTCTCAGCCATTCACCTTGATGAGCATGCTGTCTTCACTTCCACCACCAGACAGCATTTTATGCTAACCTTAATTGATTTTGCATAACAGGTACACCCTCTGCTCTTCATTCATAAACCTTCCATTCTGTTCAAGAGTAGTCCACCATTCATACTTCATCATTTTTCTACTCTGCCCTGAGTATACATTCATATCCCAGAAAAAGCTGCCACCATATCACCACATGGCAGCTAGATGTTGAACTGATTCTTGTACTGTCATTGCAGGTTCACCCTCTTGTTCATTCATTTTCATCTGACACACTCAAGGCTTGCTTTCATATAAACTTGCTTCCCAAATATCTTCTCCCATAATTGCCATCCATTCCATCCATCATGGCAACATTCTGCATGCTGCAAGAAGGAATTAATGTCTTGAGAAGCTGGAGAACCAGCCTGCCTCTTCTTTTTTTAGCATGATGCTGCCACTCATGGCAGCATAGAAGAACCATTAGCATTTCCAAATACATGGTTCAATAAGCACATAAGGAGTATTTGAAGTTGCAACTTTGAAGACCATTCGAAAAAGCTACAAAAGACACAAGGACTTGAAGAACCAAAGAAGGACATTCACTTGAGAAAGCATTAAAGGAGTATTTTGGCTAAATGGGAGGTCACAAGGCAAGTTACTAAATTTGAAGCCCTATTGAAGATTTGCAAGATCACAACTTGGTATGATATCTTGATTTGAGCATTGAAGTTGATATTCTTAAAGTTCTTGAAGAATTGCCTAGCCATTCTCTTTCATTCTATGTCTTGAGTCATTCTCTCCATTCCATGTCTAGCCTTCTTCTTCCACATTTCCATTTCCTCTCATTACATACTATGGTGTTGGTAACATTTCTTTCCCTAGTCAAATGAAACACACACTCCATGCTCCATCCACCCACTCACCAAAGTCAAGCATTAGGGAGCCTCATGAATTCATTTCAAAAGTACCTAGAGTTATACCTACTAGGTCTTACAAAAGAAGGACAAAAGCAAGACGTGTCCAACTAGGCAAGAAGTGAACTCCCTAGTAGCATCCCATGTCAAAAATTGCAAAAGATACAAAAATCCACTTCATCATTCATAATTCCACTTCACCACTCATATCACACGTGTCACCCATATCATCCATACTTCATGCCACCTCACCAACAAAATCATCATTTTGACTAGGGAAAAAATAGTTACCAACCCTTAAGTGCCACATCTTCACCATTTTTGCCACCTCACCAAGTCCCATGCTTAGTCATTTCATCTTTTTTTTCCAAAAATCAAAGTGTTCCATTTGAAAATTTGATGTTACTATCCGTAGCCCTCATGAAAACATGCCCACGGCACAAACATTCTTGAAAAAAGAATTTATATTGACCTTCTAAATGGCCTTCTTGGGGCGCGTGCCTTTTTGAAAAAATGATAAAACCTACCTACATTTACCCCCCCATCTATCTACCCTCTCATCCTCTGCCAAGTGGCGTCCCCCCTGGCATGCCAAGTCGAAACACGAGCCGAGCTTGGCGTGGGAGGAGACCACGTAATCAGAAGACCTGGCAATGGATCTGTATTTATACCTTGGCTTCTTTTTCCATTCCGGCCTGTGGGATATTTCTTCACCAGAAAAATCAAGAACCCTAAGATTTGCAGGCCAAGAAACGGATTTTTAGCAGCTGGGAACTATCTAATCATGACTATATCCTCCCGATTTAACTTGAGTAATCCCAAGAACTCCAAACCTGTGCTAAATGACGGATAATCTGTTGGATCTTGCAAGAATTGGAACAGAACAAGGCATTTTCAAAAGGGGGCAAATCGACGAAGGAAATTTCCTGCTGAAACATCCGATCATGCTGAGGTGTAAGACAACACAGAAACACAAGCTACTCCTCAAGGTGTATCTGTACATCTGAATAAGTCAGTAAATCTCAATGCTAGTATGCCTGCTCAATACTTTGAACTCAATGTCCCTATTCCTGTTCCTACATTTGATTCTAGCATGAGTGCTAACAACTTTCTTAAGATCTTTGATGAATATTATCAAGAATATGGACACAAGAAAGGGACTAAGTTTGCTGAATTCAAGAAGTGCTTCAAAAATGATGAAGTAAGGGCTTGGTTGGAGTATGTGATAAGTGATGGTATCAACACATGGGATGAAATTGTCAAAAGGTTCTTATCTAGATTCGGTAAGGTTTATGACCCTCAAGATCTCATTTTTGAATTACAAACCTTTCATATTAGAAATGGTGAGACTGTTCACCAATATGTGGAAAGATTTCACGTGTACTTAACAAAATGCCAAACTAATCAAGTACCTAACCATACCTTACACCTTGTTGCATCTTTCATAAGGGGTCTGACTGGTAGATCAAGAGTACACAGGAAGATGCTAAAGATTTACAAACAGGAGGGATTTGCAACCATCCACAAAGCTTTTAACAAGGCCATTAAGATTCTTTGATGTGCTTTCCTATTTACCGGATGATACTCATACCACTAATGATCCTTTCTTCCCAGATTTTGAACAGGAATATATGGGTCTTTGATGCTATACCGGTATATGCTATACAAAAGATAAGAAGAAACCCAAGGCAATTTGAAGAATCGACAAGATCTTTTGCTACTACCAAGGCGAGATTGATAAAGTTCTTTGAGGCTTTACTTGAGGTCACCAAGCAACTTCAAGAATTGAAAGCATCTAGACTGAAAGAAAAAAGTTATCCCCCTTGTGCACATTGTATGAGAGAAACTCATTCTTCGATGTTTGTTGGTACGGGATATGCCTCAAGTGTAACAAGAGAGGCCATTATGGAAAGGAGTGTCCTGTTTGTGCCTTTTGCAAAGCTCTGAGGACATTATGAAGACAGATGTAGTGTCAAAGAGTATTTTGCAAGACAAGAGAAAGCCAAAACTGTTGAGCCTACTGCTACTGTCAAATATTTGTCTGAAACTAGCTATCCTATCAGATTTATGCAGGAATTTGAAGAGCAGGAAGAAATAATGGCTGTGCATAATGAGGAGAATGAAAGACAAGGGGTTATCTCAAGAAGAAATAGAAGCTAGTGCTGCTAAAGGTAAAATGAGTGAAAACAAGCAACCTGCACAAGATGGTAGGCAGCTTGTACCTCCTGTGCCTTGTCAGAAATTCCTGAAAAAAGATAAAGATGGTGATGACTTTGAAGTACTTATGAGAAGTTCTAAAGTTAGTGTAGATTTGCTCACATTATTAAGGATTGCACCCACTTATAGAAAGAAGATGCTTAACTTGACTCAAGATGAACAGGTTTGTCTCACACAAGAGGAACAAATTGCGTTTACAAATCACATTGAGGAGCAAATGCTAGTACAAGATGAACATGATCCGGTGCTTTTCACATGTGCGACCAACATTGGGAAGAAAGCTTTGTCTAAGGTATTGTTGGATGGGGGATCACCTCTAAATGTTATGCCACATCATGTGATGAAACAATGTGGCTTAGAGGTAGACAAGAAAGCTCCTATGGTACTGAAATCTTTCTCTAATTCAAGAATTAATCCCATAGGGATTGTAAGTAAAGTACCAATAGATATTGAAGGAATTGTTGTGGCTGCTAATTTTGTTGTGGTTGCATTTGAAGGAATGGATGAAAAAGCAGATATTTATGATTTACTTCTAGGAAGGAGATGGTCATCTACAATAGATGCCGACTGTTTGGTCAAAAGGGAATGTACCATAACCGATGGAAGAAAAAATTGTTATCTATAACAAGCTTGGGGAGGTTGATTCTTTTAACTTCATTGAAGAAGATGTGTTGATATCCAATCAACTTGGGGTATATGAAGTTACCATGACCAATATGGGGGTGGACACAAGTCCAATTAAGGTATGCAATGTACACCAGGAGATAAACTTTGCTTATTTATGGTTTGATGGTGGTGTTTCTAAGAAATTGAATATAGGTTCTTCTGCTGCCATTCTTAAGGACATGTCAAGCAAACTAATGGCAAAAGTTGGCAGAATTCATCAAAATGCTACTTCTAACATGGCTGAATATAAAGCTTTGATAGCAGGACTACAAGAGGCTAAGCATTTAGGTGTTACTGACATCATTGTATTTGGAGACTCTCAACTTGTATGCAGGCAAATCTTGGGAGAATATCAAACAAAAATGAAGAGATGATTATGCTTAGGGGGTCAAGCACTAGGGGAACTATCAACATTTGCATCACAGGAGCTACTTCATGTCACAAGAAAGTTCAATGAAGAGGCTGATACCTTGTGTAAGAGTGTTTTGCTCGAACATTTGGCAGAAGGTGCTATCAAGGAGGAAGAATTGGAGGAAGAAGAACTCAAACATCTACATCCTATATTGGTAATCAATGCTAGTAGTGAAAAACAGGTTAGGGAAATCAAGATAGAAAAAAATGGACAAGAAAGAACTCTTTATGTTGGTGATATGTTTGAGGAAAAGAATGAATGCATGGTAATGGATTTCTTCAAAGAATGGAAAGATGTTTTTGCATGGGATTATAATGAGCTGATTGGTGTTGATAAAAACATTTGTGAATTTGAAATAAAAATTAAGGAAGGTGTCAACCCTGTGATGCAAAAACTAAGAAGGATTAATGTGGCTTTGCTAGACTTAATTAGAGAGGAGTTACTAAAAATGAAAGATGCAGGTGTGATCACTGAAATTTCAAATCCAGAATGGTTATCATGCATTGTGCCTGTTGAAAAAAAGAACAAAACTATCAGGATTTGTATTGATTATAGAGATTTGAACAAGGCCACTGTTAAAGACTGCTACCCTCTGCCTTTTTTGGAAGAGGTTTTACATGCTGTTGCAGGGAAGGAGATATACTCTTTTTTGGATGGCTTTTCAGGATTCAACCAAATTTCTGTAAAGTTAGAAGATCAACCAAAAACAGCTTTCATCACTCCATGGGGAACTTTTGCTATGAAGAGAATGCCTTTTGGTTTGATGAATGCTCCAGCAACTTTTCAAAGAACAATGGATACTATATTCAAGGATATGCCTCCTACTGCTTTTAGAGTTTTTCTTGATGATCTCTGTTTGGGATCAACCTTGAGAGATCATTTCAATTATCTAACTAAAATATGTGGCATGTGCAGGAAGGGAGGAGTGAGTTTAAACCCTAAGAAATGCGTATTTCTATGCTCCAAGGGAGGATTGTTAGGGCATGAGATTTCCTCTAAAGGGATTCAAGTGGCTGAGAGCAAAGTGGAAGCATTAAAAAAGCTTGCATCACCCAAAACTGTTAAGGAAGTAAAAAGTTTCTTAGGTATGGTAAGTTTTTTAAGAATGTATGTTCCTCACTTCTCTAATACTGTAGCTCCTATATCTGATCTCACCAAGGTAGGCAAATATACCAAGCATGAGAGTAAGTTAATCATGGTAGAGTGGACTCAGACTTGCCAACTTGCCTTCGACAGTATTATACAAGCCATCTCCAATTCTGCACTTTTAAAACCTCCTGATGCAACTAAACCTTTTGAAGCTTATATCAGTGTAACAAAAAGAGCTGTAGGGTTGGTTTTATTGCAAGAGGAAGGGGTGGTAACTTTTTCTAGCAAGATTTGGTCTAATACTGAAATGAGGTACCCAAGGCTCGAGAAAAGTGCAGCAGCTCTTATGTTTTTGATTGATAGACAAGGACATCTTATCCAAAACAGTCATACTCAGGTGTATATGAAGCAAAATCCTTTGTCCTTGTTGTTCTCAAAAAAACAGCCTAAGGCCAAGATATGCAGATGGGCTTGTAAGATTCAAGAATATGATATTGTTGTTAAAGTGATTAATTTGGTAAATGATCCCAGTACATATTTGACTAATATTTTGTTTGAGCAGGAAGATGAAGAAGGTTTGACTCATGAGGTTCAAGATGATGCAGGTGCTAATGTAAACCTTGTGCAGGAGGCAGATTGGCAAGCGAATATAAGAAGATATTTGGAATCAAATGAGATGCCAGAAGAACTCAACTCCAACCAAAAAAGAAGGTTCAAGGAGAAATGCAATAAGTTCAAGCTAATAGATAATGTGTTATGCAGGTATGACAAAGAGGGTATGATTTTGAGGTGTGTTGATGAAGAAGAAGCTAAGTTAGTGTTAGAAGCATGTCATGAAGGAGTATGTGGTGGACATTTTGCTGCAGATACTACAGCAAAAAAAATCTTGAGGGCTGGTTATTATTGGCCAACTCTCTTCAGGGACTGCTATGAGACAATCAAATGCTGCCATAAATGCCAAATTTTTGGTAGAAGAATTCTTCAATCAGCTGCCTTAACTGCCATAACTTCTCCAGGACCCTTCCAAGTCTGGGGACTTGACTTCATAGGACCTGTAGATCCACCTTCTTCTGCACAGCACCAGTATATTCTTGTAGCTACTGATTATTTTACAAAATGGGCTGAAGCTATTCCCCTGAGACAAGCAAATGCTTATACTACTGCTAGGTTTATCCATGAAAATATCTGTGCCAGATTTGGTGTCCCTTTCAAACTTATATCTGATAGAGGCAGCCAGTTTCTGAATGATGTTATAGCTACACTGCTAGCAACTCTCAAAGTAAGACATTCTAAGAGTTCATCCTATTATCCCCAAGGCAATGGCCAGGCAGAATCCACTAACAAAGTGCTCAAAACTATCCTCAAAAAGACTATTAGTGTCTCAAAAAAGGATTGGCATTTGAAGTTGCATGATGCTCTGTGGGCTTACAGAACTACAACTAAAACCTCGACCAAACATACACCTTTTAGTCTAGTTTATGGGGTAGAATCTATCATTCCAGTAGAGCTTGAGCTTCCATCTTTGAGAATGGCTTTGAAATTAAATTTGGAAATAGGGGAAGCACTTGAAGAAAGGTGTGTACGGCTTATGCAACTAGAAGAGCATAGATATGAGGCTGAAAATGCTATACTATTAAAAAAGGCTAAAGATCTAGCAGCCTTCAAAGCAGCACACAAATTGCAAGGTACCTTGAAAGATGGAGAGCTAGTCCTAAAATGGAATAAGGCAAGGGAAGACTGTGCTAGCAAATTTGAAGAGTCGTGGGAAGGGCCTTTGAAGTTTGAGAACCAAAGAAAGCCAAGATTCATATTGGTTGAAGTCTATACCGAGAAGGAAGAATCTTACCAAATCCTATCAACATTTTACATCTTAAGAGGTATTGGCGTGACATGTTGCCCTTAGTCTATTTGAATAAACCTTGTTGTTTAGATGTTAGAGTAGAAGGTGTCGTTAGATAAAAGTGTTTTTGCAAAGGCAATAGGTATTACTCTTAAAGTCTTGATTTATCTTAAGATAGTTCATTTATAGCAATTGATAAATAGAATAGGCGTTGTGTTAGATAAAAAGTGTTCCTTGCAAATGCAAAGTAGGTATTATTCCTTTAGTCTTTGATTTATTTTAAGTTAGTTCATTTATAGCAATTGATAAATTAATGTCCTTGGTTCTAATGTGAAGAAGTTGAGAAAATGTTTATTTCAACGCTACAAGTACATGAGGCTCGGGTTTGTTTCTTCCTAATATTATACTTTGCCATGCGGGACCACCCTCTTGATTTCACCTTACACCTTTATTCACTTCTCGACCATTCACCTTGATGAGCATGCTGTCTTCACTTCCACCACCGACAAAGACATTTTATGCTAACCTTAATTGATTTTGCATAACAGGTACACCCTCTGCTCTTCATTCATAAACCTTCCATTCTGTTCAAGAGTAGTCCACCATTCATACTTCATCATTTTTCTACTCTGCCCTGAGTATACATTCATATCCCAGAAAAAGCTGCCACCATATCACCACATGGCAGCTAGATGTTGAACTGATTCTTGTACTGTCATTGCAGGTTCACCCTCTTGTTCATTCATTTTCATCTGACACACTCAAGGCTTGCTTTCATATAAACTTGCTTCCCAAATATCTTCTCCCATAATTGCCATCCATTCCATCCATCATGGCAACGTCGCATCTTTGCAAGAAGGAATTAATGTCTTGAGAAATTTCGGAGAACCCGCCTCTTCTTTTTTTAGCATGATGCTGCCACTCATGGCAGCATAGAAGAACCATTAGCATTTCTAAATACATGGTTCAATAAGCACATAAGGAGTATTTGAAGTTGCAACTTTGAAGACCATTCGAAAAAACTACAAAAGACACAAGGACTTGAAGAACCAAAGAAGGACATTCACTTGAGAAAGCATTAAAGGAGTATTTTGGCTAAATGGGAGGTCACAAGGCAAGTTACTAAATTTGAAGCCCTATTGAAGATTTGCAAGATCACAACTTGGTATGATATCTTGATTTGAGCATTGAAGTTGATATTCTTAAAGTTCTTGAAGAATTGCCTAGCCATTCTCTTTCATTCTATGTCTTGAGTCATTCTCTCCATTCCATGTCTAGCCTTCTTCTTCCACATTTCCATTTCCTCTCATTACATACTATGGTGTTGGTAACATTTCTTTCCCTAGTCAAATGAAACACACACTCCATGTTCCATCCACCCACTCACCAAAGTCAAGCATTAGGGAGCCTCATGAATTCATTTCAAAAGTACCTAGAGTTATACCTACTAGGTCTTACAAAAGAAGGACAAAAGCAAGACGTGTCCAACTAGGCAAGAAGTGAACTCCCTAGTAGCATCCCATGTCAAAAAATTGCAAAAGATACAAAAATCCACTTCATCATTCATAATTCCACTTCACCACTCATATCACACGTGTCACCCATATCATCCATACTTCATGCCACCTCACCAACAAAATCATCATTTTTTGACTAGGGAAAAAATGGTTACCAACCCTTAAGTGCCACATCTTCACCATTTTTTTGCCACCTCACCAAGTCCCATGCTTAGTCATTTCATCTTTTTTCCAAAAAAATCAAAGTGTTCCATTTGAAAATTTGATGTTACTATCTGGTAGCCCTCATGAAAACATGCCACCTGGCACAAACATTCTTGAAAAAAGAATTTATATTGACCTTCTAAATGGCCTTCTTGGGGCGCGTGCCTTTTTGAAAAAATGATAAAACCTACCTACATTTACCCCCCCATCTATCTACCCTCTCATCCTCTGCCAAGTGGCGTCCCCCCTGGCATGCCAAGTCGAAACACGAGCCGAGCTTGGCGTGGGAGGAGACCACGTAATTAGAAGACCTGGCAATGGATCTGTATTTATACCTTGGCTTCTTTTTCCATTCCGGCCTGTGGGATATTTCTTCACAAGAAAAATCAAGAACCCTAAGATTTGCAGGCCAAGAAACGGATTTTTAGCAGCTGGGAACTACCTAATCATGACTATATCCTCCCGATTTAACTTGAGTGATCCCAAGAACTCCAAACCTGTGCTAAATGACGGATAATCTGTTGGATCTTGCAAGAATTGGAACAGAACAAGGCATTTTCAAAAGGGGGCAAATCGACTAAGGAAATTTCAAGGGCTTTTGCGCATTTGGGAGATTGTTGATGCGAAATACATGTCAGTGCGATCTTCTGCTTGTGAATTCGACCTTCCTTGCTGCATCAATTTACTTGATTGAGCAGTAAAGCTGACCAATTATTCTGTCCGATCCCGGAAGTATTATTGACTCCTGAATTGTGAGTTATTTGAAGTTATGTGAAACTCCTGTTATGATTGCCAAGTGAATGAAAATCCGACTTTGGTATAATTTCCTTTTCTCAACTTCCTTTTAAAAGAAAGTTTATGCATATCCGCTAAATATCGTTCTATTTTTTTTTTAATTCTATTGAACATTAGAAAGATCCTACATAGGCTTCTTAGGAATAGTCATCCTGCATTCAAAGAAAACATAAAAATATAAATATTAGTCAAAGCTATCTAGCTATCTGATAAGAGTCAAAAAACTATCTTTTCGTTACAAATCTCTCTAGTAAAGGTCCAGTCCATATATAATTATCAAAACCTCAGTAATTCTCTTCTATTTTGTCTCAGGGAAAACAAAAAACATCTAGATAAATATCTCTGTCATCAAAAACACAGTCTGTCAGTGGCAAATTTTTCTCTGTTCATTCAGCATTCTAAGTAAACCCCAAAAAAGGTGTTGCACCTTACCTACAGGAGCAATTTGATCAGTCTCAGTTGTCCCAGATCAAAAATAATATCCCACAAAACATTTGAGAATTTCTGTTCTCTGCCGAGAGTATTGACCAATTTTTGACTAGGTCAGGCATATATTTTTCAAGTATCTAGAACTGTCTGACTTCGAAAAGAATTTTGCACTACTTTAATATCAAGTGTTGGGATCACACTCATACTTTTTTCAAGTAAAATCCTTCAGTTATTTGTACTTGGTATTGAAAAGAGGAAACAGGGTTTTTTCTTGAAATGGGAAAGCTGTACTAACAGGTTTGTGGTGAGAAGTTTTTGCAAAATTTAGGTTCAGAGTGGTTGCCTGAAGCAACCTGGAGGTCCTAAACCATTCTAGTTGAGGGTTTTGCCAGGATTACCCTCAACACTATCATCATGCAATCATGCAATTTGTGGTTGTAGGTCCAAATAGAAGCTGCCATGGAAGGCTTTGTTTCTGGTGAAATCATGCAATGCAATTATGCAGATGGAGTGAATGTTGTTGAAGAGGAGGTTGCAAATGAGGCAGAGGTTGCTGATTTAGAGAGAGTGGGAGTTGTAGATGTAGTGGATGAAGATGATTCAGAAGTGAACAGGTTAGTTGAAAAGGACATTGCAGAAGGGCATTTTACTGGTGAGGATTCTATTGCAGATGTAGTGGATGAAGATGATTCAGAAGTGAACAGGTTAGTTGAAAAGGACATTGCGTAGAAAGGCGGTTTTCTTGGTGAGGATTCTAGTTTCTTTCAAGACGGCCCGATTACACGAAAAGTCCCGATGAAATTGGGTGCTCATGGGAGGACACCCATGAATGCTTTCATGATCTTGATTACGGAGCTCAACCAATTGTACCTAATGCTCAACAAAATGCAAAAAGAAATGAGCGTAATTTGACTCTTCAATGTTTGTTTACTCGATCCATCCAACGGATGCGGCTCTTGGCTTGAACCACGAAGTGGCATGAATCTCGCAATGGTAGACCAAAGAGAACAAAGACTTTAAATAGTCTCAGTATGCTGACTTTGTTTAATATTAAGTCTACAACTTGTAGACTTTTGTAGTAATCGGTTTTGGCATTTTGCGGACTTAACCCCTCACGGAATTTTGTGATGCCAAAATCAGATTTTTTTCGTAATGGAAATGGAGCGAAGACATTGCTTCCAATCTGTTTTTGTGTTTGCTTCCAATCTGTTTTTGTGTTCATTTTCTGTATATAGGAATGTTTGTGTGGAAAATTGCGGCCTAGAAAATTGGCGGGCCAGCGTCGTGCGCGGAGAATATTTCGAATTCTGACTTACCTAAACATTCTTTACTAACGATGAAAATAGGGTGGGCCGTTTACGCAAAAAGTTACCGCATTTATTCTTTTCTCTCTTCCTGCCGTCTCTCCGGCTATGGCGCGCATTGGCGCCAAGGAGTTTGGCTAGAGGCGTCGGCTTGGTTTTACGTCATTTGGGGCGGTTTGGTACGTGGAATCGGCTATTCGGTTTTTTTCAAGTGGAGCGCCACTCTTTTTTGCCGTTCTTGGAGCATTTTACTATTTCTCGAGTTTATTGAAGCTTTATAGGCGCAGCTCCTCTGTTTTTCCATAGTTTTGTGGTAAGTAGTTGATTATTCATGCTTTCTTGCTATTCTTGCTTTTATTGCTTCGATTTTTTATATATCAGGGCTTCTAGCGTGCTAGGACGAGTTTCTTGGCCCCTCGCACAAGTTCTTGAAGCTACTTAATGCTGTGGACGAGTTTCTTGGAGCAAAGCAAGCTTACGGCTATGGAGGTAAAAAATAGAGCACGAGGGATCTAATAAGTGACCAGTCGGCCATTGATGCCTTTTTGTCGCTTTTCAGGTCTGTCGTCGATCATATCTACAAGCAAAGAGGCTTTTCATTTCTGCAAAAAGGGTTCTGAGCATCTGCAGTCTGAATTTCTGCCAACCTACTAGCAAGAAGAGGTCGGACAGAGCAAAGAGAAGACGGAGTAGCAAACCATTTATTGAAAGTATTTTGTAGCCGAATCCATGATTTTGGTCACAGATTCGTCAAGAGTCTGAGCTCAGTGTAGACACTGGGTTTTTTATTCTAGGTTAAAAATATGTCATTTTTACAGGAATAGCTTGTTTATTGGCATGACTCCGTGTGATCCCAGAATTAGTAATTCCGGGAAAGAATGTCTGCCACGTGGCAGACAGAGATTGGCGGATAGGGCAGAAACTGACCCACCCTATTTTTACGTAACTATTAGGCTTCGTTGGGGGCCATTCTGTGGAATGTGAAGGTCCATTTTAGGACTGTTGGTGCTCCAAAAGAGGGCAGGTTTTGTTCCAATATTGGGCAGGATGTGGACCATGAAGGGCTGTAGCAAGACCATTATCAGGCACTTTGTGGACACTCAAAGGCTGCTGCGAGTCCATCACTGGGCAAAGGTTAGTCCAGAAATGTCATGTTTTTTAGTTGGTATTTTTAGGTAGTAGACATTTTTTTCCCACCCCAAATCTTCTGTAAACATGTTAAGAACATCTTGAACTGTCACAATTTGCCTGCTCCGTGTTGTTTAGGTAGATTTTGGGTGCTCCAGGATGGTTCAAATTCTTATTTGCACCAACTGTGGGCACCTTACTCTATTTATTTTTTATAAGGCGGCCAGCACCACTATCCCCTGCCAAGAAGCAGAAGCAAAGCTCCATAACATAAGGGACTTAGTGTTTTGGTTCTACTTGTCAGCCATCACATAAAGGTCCGGCCATGAGGATGCTTCATTCACTTTTTGAGCTCCTTTCTTATCTCTATGCATATTTGCTGTGTTCGGGCCTTCGCGTCCTTAAGTTTTTTATCATTCTTCATATGCTCGGCATTCATGGTGCAGTAGCCGGAAATCAGAGCTTCTCTGTCATCTTGGATTCTAATCATCTGAACCCTTCAATCGCACTCCGTGGGGATGCATTCCAATATCCAGATTACATCGAGGTAAATGCTAATCAGACGTATAGTCATGGGCGCCTATTCTACACCCATCCCCTGCACTTGCTGGACCCTTTAAATTCGAGTCTGGTTTCTTTTAGCACATCCTTCACATTCCAATTTGTGAAGGTAACCACCAGGCCAGGAGACGGGCTGGGGTTCTTCATATCCGCACAGATGGCAGATCCTCCTCCTGATAACCCATGGTTAAGTTTGTACAATTCATCTAGCAAAGGAGATTCTGCAAATCATTTGTTTGCAGTAGAGTTCCAAAGCTGGCCGAGGGGTGATACTGTGAATGCTAATGCTGGGATTGGAATATCCGTGAATGGTGTACTACCTACAGCAACTGTGGTTCCGCCAGAGTGGTTAAGATTTGATAAACTTTCTGCATTGATGACTGCTTGGATAGACTACAGGGCTCTGAGCAAGACCCTTGAAGTGAGGTTAGCAAGAGATACCGTGAAGCCAGAAGGGGCATTACTCACTTGGTCAGTGAACAACATGGGGGATTTAATCATGGACACCATGTATGTTGGATTTGGGGCTGCCAGTGGCGGTCTTATTGAGATGCACAGGCTATACACATGGAATTTTAGTATCATAACAGAGGCTCCTGGACCAAATTCTAGTTCTACGAATCTAGTAAAAGAGAAGAAAAGCTTGCTTGTGCCAGTGTTATCAGCTTCAGCTGGCGTAGTGGCCTTCATTTTATCGTTTGCAGGCTATACACATGGAATTTTAGTATCATAACAGAGGCTCCTCCATCTCATAATTCTAGTTCTAGGAATCTAGCAAACGAGAAGAAAAAATTGCTTGTGCCTGTGTTATCAGCTTCAGCTGGCGTAGTGGCCTTCATTTTATTGTTTGCAGGCGTCTTAATATGGTGGAAACGTAAAACCAAAGAAGTTGAGCAAAAGCAAATCATGCCCCCGCCAATTACTACTTTCACTTATGCCCAACTGAAGACAGCGACCGAAAATTTCAGCAGTCAGAGGCTCTTGGGAAAGGGAGGATTTGCTAGTGTTTACAAAGGAGTTATGCCAAATGGAAGCATTATAGCTGTCAAGGTGCTTTCCCAAAACGCAGAAGGAAAAAAGGACTTTTCAGAGCTCTCTGTGATAAGCCATCTGAGACACCGGAATTTGCTGAGTCTTACAGGGTGGTGCCACGAGAAAGGGAAGCTATTGTTGGTTTATGATTATATGCCAAATGGCAGCTTGGATCATCACCTCTTTGGGGAATCCTCGATCCTCCCTTGGCAGCATCGTTTTGGAATCGCACTGGGAGTTGCAGAGGGACTTGCGTTTCTGCACCAAGGATGGGAACAAAAGATTATTCACAGAGATGTGAAAGCACCCAATGTTCTTCTCGACCAACATTTCGTTCCCCATTTGGGAGATTTTGGACTGGCAAAGCTTATTGATTATGATAAAACAACAAACAGCGTCACGCTGGTTGCAGGTACCTTGGGATACATGTCTCCAGAGTTGTTCACATCTGCTAAAGTAGGCGAAAAATCCGATGTGTATAGCTTTGGAGTGTTGATACTTGAAATTGGCAGTGGAAAAAGGGCCGTTGATATTGAAATATCAGCGCATAGGATCTACGATTAGGATTAGAGTGTCCACGTGGCAGTCCAAGAGTCGCATCTGTCCGATGCCCAAAACTATACCTGTATTATTTTTGTTACGTTGAATAAGAGAGATCTGCATTGCATTCTAGTTATCTCTGACTCCTTTAATTATCAGAATGGTATCAGAGCAGTTTCGATTCAATGGGATCTAGAAGCGAGCGGCGGAAGGAGAAACGCCGGCAGAAGATCAGGGCACGTCTTGCCCTATTGCGAATCAACCAGAGGCTGGTCCATCGCAGATTGGAGCGCAGCCAAGCAAATCCGACCAGTTTCCCACGCCGTAGGAGCGTCTTCCAGAGACTTTCTAGTTCCAAACCGATTTACCTGTGAGTAGTAATCAGAAACATGGCTTCCTCTTCTACTCAATCTTTTGATAAAGTTTTAGAGAAATTTCTGGAAAAATACAATGGGGAAAATTTCCATGCTTGGTCCATCAAAACCCAATTGGTTTTAATGAGGGAGAATGTCTGGGGAGTAGTTAATGGCACTGAAGCCAAACCAGATGCTCAGGACAAATCATTTGATCCTGTTAAACTGCAAGAGTGGATGCAGCGAGATAAACGGGCAATAACCACAATTGGTCTTGCCTTGGGAGAAGATTATGTGCATCTGATTAATTTGGAGAGGAGTTCAAAAGAGAATTGGGATGATCTAATGAAAGCTTTTGGTGGAAGCGGTAAGAATTGTGAGCTATCACTCAAGCAACAATTCTTTGATATAAAAATGAACTCTGGAGAATCTGTAGCCGAATTTATGAGCAGAATTCGTAGCATAGTGGGTCAGTTGACAAGAGTGAAGTGCAATGTTCCCAAAGAAGACCAGATGGCAGTCTTACTAAAAGGGTTAAGTAGGGACTTCAGACCCGCTGTGACAGCATTAACCAATATCCCAAACTTAGACATGGAAACTGTGGTGTCAGCATTGTTGGAGGAAGAAAGGAAGTTTAAAATTGAGAACAGTACTAAGAATTCAGCATTCTTTGTCAAGAATAGAAGGCAAGGATTTGGAAAGAAACCCAGACGGTTTGATGGTGGACAGTAGGGCCAAATGACAGTGGCAGACCCAACAGGAATCAGAGGGATGCTAGACCTGCTAAGTTTGAATCACGCTCTTGCTATAGATGTGGAAAATCTGGACATATTGCCAAGGATTGTAGAGTCCGGCTTGGAGAAGATAGAAACAGGAACAAAGCAAGAGAAGAAAGTGGCAACAGTGAAAAATTATTTATGGTGCGCAGCTCAATAATAGAATCCAGTGAGAAGACTTTATGGCTGGATTCTGGGGCCACAATCCATATGACTCCCTTCCGTCAGCAATTTAATACATTTGAAGAGTCAAGCGCGCAGCGCCAGGTCTATGTAGGAGACAGTAGACCTCTTCAAATTGCTGGGAAAGGAACAATATTGGTTGAGTTGGATGATGGCGTTAAGGAGATTCATGATGTACACTATGTACCAGAGTTGGCCCAAACATTATTATCTGTTGGCAAGATTACTGATGCTGATTTAAGTGTGACTTTCCTCAAGAATGGCTGCACCATAAATAATGAACGAGGTTTCTCCGTTGCAACAGGCACCATGGAATAATTTAAGGGCTAAACTTAGCTATTTGGCGATTTTTTAGCACATTTTTAAAAAAAATTGGCTAAAGTAAATGGAAAAAATTGGGAAAAAAATAATAATTTTAGCTTAACTTTTTTCGGGACTGCACCAACCCTGGAGGTCTTTAGCCAAACGCTAGAAAGTAAGAGAGTGAAATTTTGTATTGTTTAGCTAAACCATAGAAACTTTTAGAATGAATTTCGGGCTAGTTTAGCTAATATCATTCTATTGTATATGAAATGTATGATTAGTAGTTTAGTTTCTAGCATTATGAATTAATTTGAGTCCTATACTTTGCTAGTTAGCATTAGTTTAGAATGTTTTCATAAAGAAAATGACTAAAATAAGTGGAGTATATTGAAAAAAAGTATAGTAATTTGGTATAATGTTTTCTGTTGGCCACGCCATAGAAATTTTTGGGATGATGTTTGGGTTAGTTTAACTAAACGGTAGAAAGTATGAGAGGAAAATTGTGTAGAGTTTAGCTAAACCACAGAAAGTTTTGGGATCAATATCGAGCAAGTTTAGCTAAAGTCATTCTGGCTAATAAGAAATATGCGATTAGTAATTTATTCCCTGACAGGCACACGTGTAGAACAATTATACAGGTTGGATGCCATTGTTAGGAGCCCATTTCAGGCATTATCTACAACTGCTAGGAGTGGAGATATGCAGTTGTGGCACCACCGTCTTGGACATCCCAACGTCCAAGTGATGAGAAAGTTGATGCGAGACAATTTGATAACAGATTTTGGGCCTATTGAAGATGACAACTTGACATTTTGTGAAGCATGTGTTATGGGGAAGCATCACAGAAGTCCGTTTCCAGTAGGAGAGAGCGAGCGTGAGCAAGATCTATTGGCATTGGTCCATTCTGACATTTGTGGGCCTATGCAAACATTGACCATAGGAAAGAAGCGGTATATGCTTACCTTTATTGATGATCTCTCCAGATATGTGACCGTGAGGCTACTTGCACGAAAATCAGAAGTATTGCAAGCCTTTATGGAGTTTCGAGCACAAGTTGAGAGACAAACTGGTCGTCTAATCAAGGTCCTCCGTAGCGATGGTGGTGGTGAGTACTTCTCTCATGCTTTTGATGATTATTGTAATGTCAATGGGATAATACATCAGCATACTACCCCATATACACCGCAGCAAAACGGTGTTGCCGAGAGAATGAATAGGACCATTTTAGAATGTGCTCGCACCATGCTAAAATTTGCTGGCATGCCAAATCATTTCTGGGGGGAAGCAGTCATGACAAGTGAGCCTATTTGAAGAATAGGTTGCCCACCTCACAACGCTTGCAATCTCCATACCAATTGTGGACCGGTAAAACCCCATCCCTTGGTCATTTGCGCACATTTGGTTGCATCGCATTTGCCCATGTCCCTGATGAGATTAGGAAGAAGCTGGATGGGAAAAGCTTAAAATGCGTCATGGTGGGATATTCCTTGGAAGCAAAAGCATATCGCCTTTATTGTCTAGAATCTAGGACCCTGTTGCTCAGTAGGGATGTTGTTTTCAACGAAGAAGAGTTATATGGCACAAGTTTGAAGCGTGCTGCAGCCCTAGCACCTGCTGTACCAGCCCACTTTGCTGATTTAGACACCTGGGATCTGATGGAGAATGATCCCCAAGTTCCTTTGCTACAGGGGCAGCCTTCAAGTGGGAGCAACGAAGGCTCATGTGTGGCGGACGGAGTGCCCATAACTGAGTTACAGCAGCAGCCCTCTCATGCACATGATATGGAACAAATTCAGGCGGTTGGAGTGCCTAAAACTGTGCCAACAACAGTGGCCTTCCAGCAGCCAATGATTGAGTCCAATGTGGACTCCCCTTTTGAACAAGGGTCTACATCTCATGCAATATCTTTTGCTGATCCAGGTGTTTTGATAATAGTGTCCCAATGGTTGGAGATATTGAAGATATGCCAAGCAAACAAATCATGTCATCTTAGAAGAAGAATTTTGTGGAAGCAAACAAGAAGATGGCAGTCCATGCTTTCAAAGAGAGACCCAATCGAGGAGCCACTAGATCTGGTCGGACTAGTTATTTAAGTGCAAAGGCCATGGAAGCAATGGAATCAGAAAATTTGAGCAAGAAGAGACCTCGAGGATACTTGGCATTTTCTGATCCTCCAGAAGAAGAGCCTCTTACTTTTCAAGATGCACTCAATCATCCATGTGCAGCAGATTGGAAGAAAGCTATGGATCTTGAATATGAGTCTCTTATGAAGAATCAAACATGGGAACTAGCTGCTCTTCCGCCTGGAAGAAACCTTGTGAGTACCAAATGGTTATTCAAATTAAAGAAGAATGCAGCTGGTCAAGTGGAACGGTACAAGGCCAGATTTGTTGCAAGAGGATTTTCTCAAATTGCCGGAGTCGACTTCACCGAGACCTTCTCTCCAGTGGTACGTATGACTTCAATCCGAGTTCTTTTAGCTATGGCAGCTCACAGGAACTTAGAAGTCCATCAAATGGATGTTCGTACGGCATTCTTACATGGAGAGCTGCAAGAGGAGATTTATATTTCTCAACCTGAAGGATATGAACTGGCTGGGCAAGAGCACCTGATTCTTCGAGATCGGGATCACGGCTGCTTAAGGATGGTGCAAACACAATACATTGATGAAGTTCTTCACAGGTTCAATATGGCAGATTGCAATCCCATCTCTACACCCATGGAGCCGAATCTGAAACTTACTTCTGACGTGAGACCCAATACACAAGCCGAGCAAGATGCTATGAAGAACATCCCATATCGGCATGCAGTAGGTTGTCTTATTTATTTGGCTGTATGTACAAGACCAGACATTTCATTTGCAGTGGGAGCTGTTAGTCAATTTCTTGACAACCCAGGGCCACAACACTGGGTGGCCGTCAAGCGTATCATGCGCTATTTGCAAGCTACAAGGGAGTATGATTTAATTTATCAAGCTGGTTCTGCCCCTTTTGTCTTGAAAGGGTACTCAGATGCAGATTGGGCGGGGGAGTTGGAGACTAGAAGATCCACATCTGCATTTATTTTCTTACTTGGTGACTGTGTGGTTTCTTGGCGCAGCAAGAAGCAAACTAGTGTAGCTCTTTCTAGCACTGAAGCAGAGTATTATGCCGCAGGATCAGCCACTCAAGAGGCAATTTGGCTTCGTCGATTACTCCAAGATGTCTTGCTGGAGCAACATATACCAACTCCATTATATTGTGATAATAGAAGTGCTATTGCCTTGGCACTCTCCCCTGCAAAGTTTCATGGCAGAACTCGGCATATTGATATTCGTCATCACTTTATTCGAGAGCATGTGAACAATGGTGTGATAGATCTAAAATTCTGTTCTACTGAAGATATGTTAGCAGACTTATTAACCAAGGCTCTTGGTCGTGATAAGTTTCAACATGATCGAGGATTATTGAAGATACTCAAATTTGACATCAAGATCATAGATCCTGGCTGAAGTGGGAGTATTGAAATATCAGCGCATAGGATCTACGATTAGGATTAGAGTGTCCACGTGGCAGTCCAAGAGTCGCATCTGTCCGATGCCCAAAACTATACCTGTATTATTTTTGTTACGTTGAATAAGAGAGATCTGCATTGCATTCCAGTTATCTCTGACTCCTTTTTGGATCATCACCTCTTTGGGGAATCCTCGATCCTCCCTTGGCAGCATCGTTTTGGAATCGCACTGGGAGTTGCAGAGGGACTTGCGTTTCTGCACCAAGGATGGGAACAAAAGATTATTCACAGAGATGTGAAAGCACCCAATGTTCTTCTCGACCAACATTTCGTTCCCCATTTGGGAGATTTTGGACTGGCAAAGCTTATTGATTATGATAAAACAACAAACAGCGTCACGCTGGTTGCAGGTACCTTGGGATACATGTCTCCAGAGTTGTTCACATCTGCTAAAGTAGGCGAAAAATCCGATGTGTATAGCTTTGGAGTGTTGATACTTGAAATTGGCAGTGGAAAAAGGGCCGTTGATCCATCAAGGAACATGTCTTTGGTGGAATGGATATGGCACATGATGCAAAAAGGCAATTTAATGGATATTGCTGATGCCAAGTTATATGGCTGCTTTGATCATTCCCAAATGAAGGCAGTTTTGACATTGGGACTCTTGTGTTGCCAACATGACCCTCAATGTAGACCAAGTATGAGACAATGTTGCCATATCCTTAAAGGTGATGAACCTTTGCCTCCTCTCCTTTCCTTTGCTATTAGAACAACTCCTCCTCCTCCACAAAGTGCTGCTGCATCTGATCTGAATTCTTCCTTGGATTCTCTCTTTGGGAGATAAGTTCGTCGTGTTTTACACATACTGTTTTAGTTTATGTGATATTTCAACACGAATTTACTTGAAGCATATGGAAGATAAATGCTCCGCATTTCAAAGCTTGTTATTCATCTTAATTAGATTGTAAAGCATTAAAGCCAGGTCTATTACTCGCATAAGAGTTTTTCCTTCAATATTCTCATAAAAATTCAATAAAACATATCATATAACTACAATCATGAAACTTTGAATATGGTTTCATTTACTTTTCTAGAGTGACGTATCTGTTATACAAGTCCCTTATTATTTAAGAACTGTAGGAGACGAATTGTGTATTGCATCAATAAAAATTTGTTAGATTTATAGTCATTGAGATTCTCTAAAGAGTTACGACAATAAAGAAGCGACAATAAAGAAGTAATAAATAATACAAGAAATTTATCGCGGCGGCCAAGGCTGCCGCGAACATTTCTCTTTCCCGACCCCATGTGTATGGAGGTGGTTCATGTGGCAAAAAAAGTTATTTCATTTTCAGTTTTAAAATGCTTATGTAGGTATTAAACTAAGGTGTTAAAATATTTGCAGTTCAAGACGCTTATGTTAAAAATAAGGTACTAACACACTAGGGGCTCTTGGAACACTTAAGCTCTCAACCAATTATCTACACATATATGATTCATTTAGGCAAGATTATGTTGTCTTGCTAATGGCAACATTTTTAAGCAAGGATTCTACTTGGATTCTTTTGTAATTGGATAGTATTTTTACCAAGGGGAAAATACCATTATCTATTCGTTGTTAATTATTGCTCTGTGTAGAAATGGTCACGGGCCGCACCTAGACTAGGCGCCGATCTTCTATGGTTGCTTTTGATCTTCTCTAGTGAGTCGAAGATGGCTACGAGCCGCCAGATGTGAACCGGATTTCCAGTTTTTCTAGTGCCAGATTGAAGTAGCAACAAAGCAATCGCATCTCATGCAAATTTAACCTAGTTTGTTCTTAAAAATCCCAGTTTGTTCTTCAGATTCTTCTGTTTCTTCTGTGCAGTGCTTTTAGTGCGACCAAGACCTAGCCGTGTAGAATCCACGTTCTTTTGAAGAGTAATCGTTAATAGTGCCGATACTATCACAACTTTAAGGGCCAATCTTCAAATTTCGGCCTGTACAGAAACACATTTAGTCAAGAACTTCTTCAAAACCAAGACTTTTCTTCAATTCTGGCCAAGTCGGCCTGGGCCAGCAAAATCGGCCTGTTTCAGGCCCAATTCCTTCACAATTAAAGCACTGGCTTTTGCTTCAATAAATTTCAACCAAGAATCAACCGCCTTCTGCAAGAATCCGGCCCTATTTTCTCTGATTCAAAACCTAGCATGCATAAATTTCCTTAAGTCGGCCAGTTTCGACCTGTTCAAAGACAACGCTGGCATGCGCGAGCTAGGGCGGCTGCTCACCGACTTAAATTTGGAGCAGATTTAGTGCGCGAGACGAAAGAGCTCTGCAATACCCGCAATACCTTCTCCGGCAGCATAGGTTTTTTCTTGAATGCCTTTTTCTCCCTATTTCTTGGTTTTTTTTTTTAATGTCTATTTTTTCCTCAGAAATCGTTTTCAGAAATAAGCATCACAGACGAATATTCCAAAGGCATCTTTCTAGGAGAGTTATATATGTTTTGACAATACCAAGCAACCATATTATAGTTCAACCAAAATGTCAAAGTCGCATGTAAGAAATGCATGTGCGGGTAAAAGAATGCTAGGGTATCTAAACAAATTGCTCTTACATTATGTATAGTGTAAGGCAATGTAGGCATCCGTTTTTTTTTTTTTTTAGCACGTTTGCACAAACGCAAGTGGACACTTTGAAGCAATTCTAGAGTGTCCACGTTGCTGACAACTAGGATTTTTGTTCACGTGAATACACTTAGATTAGAAGCGTTGGATTTCATCTACGGCTGTGGAAATTCATGGAAATTCCACATGTTTAGGGTAGTTAGGAGGGCTTGAGGATCTACCGCTTCTCCGATCCTTGTTTCTGTTCAGCATAACAAATTTTTTAATTTTATTCTAAAAGCAAGCTTTTGTAATTGCAAACGCAGCTATGGCGGTCAGCTCACGGCATCAGCTTCCTTTGAGTCCGCGACCCTTTGCTTTCTCCCACACATTTTTAGAAAGCATTTAGGTCTTCAATTGCTCCACTTGTGTATGGCATTGTAATGCAGCTCTATTATTTGTTAAAGCGAAGCGTGGCCTGTCTTAAACTTTGCCTTTGTTTTATGTTGTTTGAGAACATTGTTTGAATATTGTAATTCTGTTTTCTTTAATTAATGACTTCTTTTAATTCATGTTTAAGTCATGTTGATGTTTAAGTTTCGTTTTTTATGAATGTTGCAGAGGATTTAGAAAAGAAAAAACTTGTCATCTTAGACATTAATGGAGTTTTGGTCAACACCTTCCAAAAAAGAGCAAGAGTAAAGATTCCACCAGGGCTCAAGAAGTATTACACAGCAGGGAAAGTGGTTATTTGCAGACCTTTTTTACAAGAGTTCTTGGATTGGAGTTTTGAAAGATTTGAAGTTGGGATTTGGTCTAGCATGATGAAGCACAACATCATACAAAGCATGATGAAGCACAACATCATACAAATCCTTAACAGTATTCTGCCAGCACACTACATTGCTAAATTCAAATTCATTTGGGGTTAGAATGAATGTGAGGTGCTGCCTTTTATGTTTCCAGGCAGTGCAATCAAACCAGTATTTATGAAGCCAATTGTCAAAGTTTACAATAATTTTAATGATGTACAGGATGTTGTGCTTGTGGATGACTCTTTGTACAAGACTTTCTTGTCCCCACCAGACACATGCTTAATAGTTGAGAGCTTTGACAATGAGGAAAATGATAAGGTATTCAACTACATAAAAGCATGTTTGCACACTTGGCTTCATTCAAAGAATCCTCAAAAGTGGTTGCACCAGCAGCTTCATGTTGATGTGGTCAAGGAAGTAGACATCAACATACTCAAGCTTACTGTTGACCACTTGAAAGAACTTGCAAGATAGAAAGTAGCAATTGAGGGAAGCATGCAATTGGTGAAAGATATTGTTGGTGTTGCAGCTGAAACTTTGAATATGGTTTCATTTACTTTTCTAGAGTGACGTATCTGTTATAAAAGTCCCTTATTATTTAAGGACTGTAGGAGGCGAATTGTGTATTGCATCAATAAAAATTTGTTAGATTTATAGTCATTGAGATTCTCTAAAGAGTAAAGAAGCGACAATAAAGAAGTAATAAATAATACAAGAAATCTAGCGCGGCGGCCAAGGCTGCCGCGAACATTTCTGTTTCCCGACCCCATGTGTATGGAGGTGGTTCATGTGGCAAAAAAAGTTATTTCATTTTCAGTTTTAAAATGCTTATGTGGGTATTAAACTAAGGTGTTAAAATATTTGCGGTTCAAGACGCTTATGTTAAAAATAAGGTACTAACACACTAGGGGCTCTTGGAACACTTAAGCCCTCAACCAATTATCTACACATATATGATTCATTTAGGCAAGATTATGTGGTCTTGCTAATGGCAACATTTTTAAGCAAGGATTCTACTTGGATTCTTTTGTAATTGGATAGTATATTTACCAAGGGGAAAATACCATTATCTATTCGTTGTTAATTATTGCTCTGTGTAGAAATGGTCATGGGCCGCACTTAGACTAGGCGCCGATCTTCTTGGTTGCTTTTGATCTTCTCTAGTGAGTCAAAGATGGCTACGAGCCGCCAGATGTGAACCGGATTTCCAGTTTTTCTAGTGCCAGATTGAAGTAGCAACAAAGCAATCGCATCTCATGCAAATTTAACCCAGTTTGTTCTTCAAAATCCCAGTTTGTTATTCAGATTCTTATGTTTCTTCTGTGCAGTGCTTTTAGTGCGACCAAGACCCAGCCGTGTAGAATCCATGTTCTTTTGAAGAGTAATTGTTAATAGTGCCGATACTATCACAACTTTAAGGTCCAATCTTCAAATCTCGGCCTGTACAGAAACACATTTAGTCAAGAACTTCTTCAAAACCAAGAATTTTCTTCAATTCCGGCCAAGTCGGCTGGGCAACAAAATCGGCTGTTCGGGCCTAATTCTTCACAATTAAAATCTTACGCTTGATGAAATTTCAACCAAGAATCAACCGCCTTCTACAAGAATCCGACCCTATTTTCTCTGATTCAAAACCTAGCATGCATAAATTTCCTTAAGTCGGCGGTTTCGGCTGTTCAAAAGACAATCTTTGGCTGCTCATCAGACTTAAATTTGGAGGCAGATTCGGTCTTGTGAGGCGAAAGAGCTCTGCAATGCCTTAATACCTTCTCGTGACATAGGTTTTTTCTTGAATGCCTTTTTCTCCCTATTTCTTGGATTTTTTTTTATTTCTTCCTCAGAAACTTACGTGTCGTTTTCAGAAATAAGCATCACAGACGAATATTCCAAAGGCATCTTTCTAGGAGAGTTATACATGTTTTGACAATACCAAGCAACCATATTATAGTTTCAAAGTCGCATGTAAGAAATGCATGTGCGGGTAAAAGAATGCTAGGGTATCTAAACAAATTGCTCTTACATTATGTATAGTGTAGGGCAACGTAGGCATCCGTTTTTTTTTTGGAATTAGAGTTGGTTGGGATATGCAATTATTGGGACTAGTCACCTCACCCATTCGCAATTATAGGAGGCAGTAGCAATCAGAAAGGACGTTCATCATGTTTTTTCGGAGGAAGATTGCAAAGTGTTTCTTCTTTTAGAAAACAATTTGGCCGCCCTTTGATTTTTTGTGTTTCTGTATGACCAAAGCAATTCCTTTGCTACAAAGTTTCTCCAGCTACGTCTCCAATTATGAGAAATCTTCTCCTGGCTTGGGGTCATGTCCAACAGGTATCCTCTCCCATGGAGACAACATTTGAAGCTGGAAATCTTAGCATTTGTTGGAATATACATGTTTGGCAGGAAAATAGTCTTCCTCTTGAAGCTGAGAAGGAAAATCTTCCAGAGACTCTAATTACAAAAGTTAACGAGTACCTCCGTGGACCAGTTGAAGAGGGTTCGAAGGCTTTCAAATGCCTGACTGTCAGTCCACTGGGGATGTGTGTTAATGTCGTGAATACGTCAGCACGTTTTGTTGGATGTGACTTTAGGAACCTTAAGAAATGGCCGGTAGAGGAGTATCAGAAATTCATGGATCAGATTAGTATCCTAACGGACTAGCAATTATATTAATTAAAAATATTTATCAGCCCAGAGCATTTGAATGAGTGCTTGGCTGCAATGAAAACAATAGATGGTGGTAGTCGGGTGTGGATTGGAGCCTACCAGGATCCCAAAGCAAAGTCAGGGTCAACCTCTAGAGTTCGTGAGCTTCAGAGCCTTGTCTTGGTCATGTACGTGGCCCAAGACCAAGTGGCAACACCTGCACTTGATGACCTGAATGTATGCTTTATAGACAGTGACCATCCACAACAGCATTCGAAACTTCCCCATCATCTGAAAGAGGCAGAGGACATCGAGAAGAACTTACCAGACGTGGAGTGCTCAGCAGGTAATATTCTTTGAAATAGGGCGGTCGCCCAATTTATGTGTTGTTTTTGCTAAAATAGTTTCTCTTTCAACGTATTGATTGTATCGTCCCTGGGGTGATAAGAGTGCAGCAGGTGGGTCTGGACCTCTCGTTCCGAATCGACTACAAGCCAAGACCTGCACGTATTTGGTGCGCAAACTAATGATGGAGGGTTGCAACGTTCTTGATTTCTTTTCTGGAGGTTCATTCAGTCGTGCAGCACTATGCGAAGGCTACAAAGCAACTTCCTTCGAGATAGACGAGAACCTTCAGCTCAAGCTAGTGCAGATCTTCGATCAGCTAGAAATAATGTTGGACGAGAAGAAATCTTTGGCCCCGCGGAGGCAGAAAATTGCAGAGGGCAAGAAGAAGAAATCTGGTTCCAAGGCTTTACAGTTACCAATCGCTGCCCCATCAGCAATTCCATTCTCTGCTCAAACAGTTCAGGAATTGCAGTCCACGCTCCACCTGAGTAAGGAATCCCTTGCAGAACAAATAAAGAAGGCTGCAGGAATAGGAAGTAAGAATCTCTCCATCTTCCGAAAGAAAAAAGCAAAAATTAATATGTTGGCAGGAACGCAACTGGTGAACACTCATGATGTGATTGACGGCAGCTCGAAATTCCATGAGATAGTGGACAATGAACATGAGGAATCGTTCGTCAAGGATACACCTCAAAGTGGAAAGCATGAGAAAGAACAAAGGCAGGTAGACAATCCAGACAGAATATCCGATGTGGAGAAGGATACAGGTGAGGTAGAGACAGGTGAGGGAGAGACAGGTGAAGAAGGTGGCTCGCTGAGCAATGAAGAATTCATTAACAGGATGGAAGCTATAAAGCAAGCTGCCCAGCAGGAGCAAGATCAACAAAATGACATCGACAACACTGAAGAGAACCCCCCAGACCCCTGAACCAAGGTTGGAGCTTATGAGAGTTGCTGGCCCAATTTCAGCAGTCACATCCGTCGAATCAAGGTTATATCTTATGTGATTATGTATCTAGTACTTGTATCTGTGACAATTTGAAATCATGAAATACAATTTTTTGTTGTGACCATGTTTATGCTATTGGATGTAATTGGTTGTATTCTAATAGAACGTCTGACGTAATTGGGCGGGCGCCCAATTTGTCCAACCCGGGAGGCAATTCGTAGGCTAGGCTGAGGCTCTAGATGCAAAAGCAAATTGGGCGAGCGCCCAATTTGCCTGCACTAGAAGCGCCACCTCATAGAAATTGGGCGGGCGCCCAATTTGAACCCTGGGTAGGCGATATCAATTTTGGCAGACTTACCTTTGCAGGGAAATTGGGCGGGCGCCCTATTTGTATTTTAGCAGTATTAATATTAATACATTACAACAAGAGTGCAACTACTATTACTCTTCTGAATCATCGTCACCAGGCGCTCCAGAGATCCTTTCGATCATGAACATTTGATGCTCTCTATTCCATATAAGATGGATGATAACATCAAAGGGATCAGGATAATGGCGAGGATTGAGAGCAACAGTGGTCATCCAGTCTTCAAGTGGTATATCTCGCTGGCGGCACTGCTTGAAGTCCTCATGATTCATCTTGCAAGTAATGGAACCATGTTCAGGACCAGAATGTGTCATAGCTAGACGGAGGTAAATATTGATGGACTTCACGAATTGATGCATAGATATACCCACCAAAATTATTGGTGGTATATACGTCGACATTATTGCATGTACATACTACGTATGAAACCCAATAATTTCACCGCATGAAACATCAATAATTTCGCGGGTATAATGTATCTGCAGTGCATTGCATAATGTATTCATCTGCTATGTCTCAAGCCTGCTAGAGTTCTGCAGAGGTCCCAATTGCCTCCTCCTCTACATCTCGACACCATTTGTTGCTTTATGACCTACAATGATCTTCATGCATGCCTGCTAAAAGGGATCACCCTTGATCTCTGGCTGCATGGTATAGCAGCTGGTCGAGAGAGAGATTCCCCCGGCGAGTACCGTATTGTCATCAATATTGTTTGGGTTCCAGAGCGCGACGCTTATGAGATAGATAAAATCATCAATGACTATAATCTTTGAATCATGGCAGTCATAAGAATTTATATCTGATATGACTGTATTATGTAGCCTTCACACGTGATCTTATAGTGTTGAATTTACTTATATTTGTGTTGGATTAATTATATGTATGGCAGTCTGAATTTCACTTTTCTCGCAATTCCAAGAAAATTGGGCGGGCGCCCAATTTCCTTTGGAGGCATCCACGAAACTTTGTTCAGACCATTACCAGGGCAAATTGGGCGGGCGCCCAATTTGCACACAACAAATTGGTGTCTTGATATTGTGGGTTATGCTCCTTCATGAAAATAGACAGAACCAGTTCTATTCATACAGAAATTCAGTACATAGATGGAGTACACATACTGTAAAAGCAATGAAACATCATGCCTCGACGTAGATAGTTCGACACAAACAAAATAGACAATATAAAATAGCAGGGAGCCAGGTTTCAGTCAATGCCTAGTTCTACCTGAATAAGATCCCCCAGATTGAACTCATCAATGTAACTTCTGCTATATATATCCAGCCAGTCATCCAATTCAAGGATCGAGTGAGGAGTGTTGACAACGAGCTTGATTACCAAACCTTCACGCTGCCTTTTTTCCTTCTTATAAAGCTTTTTAAATAACGGTCTGAACGTGTTGTGAAGCCAAACATCCTCTATTTTGAGCAGACTCTTCAGGGCCTCTCCCCTGTAAACATGGCATTTCAATGATATGAGGCAGGCTTCCAGCTCCACCCTACTGAGTTGATCATTGCTTTCCTTTAACAACCCATCCCCATGGAGGAGCTTCATGACCTGCGCACTGATTTCTTTTCTTCCATTCTGGTTTATCTCATTCTGCACCTCAACCTGCAACTGATAAGCGTGTGCTAAGATTGGCTCACTAATATGGGACTGCATTTCAGTCATTGTGAGTCCATACGGGCGCCTCGTTTCAACCATTATGAGTGCTTTGATATGAATCTATGCTGCACAGATTTGCAAAACAAAGCTTGACTAGCAACACCTCTTATACAGAAGGCGGTTTTCCGCGACACCGAGTTTGCTGTGTCTTTCTTGGCTTAATAGAAACAACACCTGCCATCTCATCTACCTGCACGTTTCCCGAAAATTTGCATCATTCGATTAAAAAAAACCATAATATTCTAGAAATTTGCGTCAATTTCAGAGGCATATGGACTCAGGAAAAGTCCATATATAATGAAACAATGCTTATATGTAGCAAAATAACAAGAGGTTCCAGGGGGTTTGATATGGATGTAAAAATAACAATTCCTAAAACCATAGACTATATATCCCTAAAACAATTGAATGGATTGTAAAAATAATCACATTAGCTCACTGGGTCCATTGGTTAAAGTAGTCTTATTAAGTGTATTGAGTTATTTTGGTAAAGGTTTGAGCCCCCGTATTTCATATTCTAAAATCTTAAGCAAAGCCGTATAGAGGTTTGATTTTCCCTCAAAACCTTAGGCGAAATCGTATTTCATATTTCAAAATCATAGGCACCTCCAATCATAAATGACTATAAGCGAAACGAGAGGTGCCTAAAGGCCCTTGTATTTCATATTCTAAAATCTTAGGCAAAGCCATATAGAGGTTTGATATTCCCTCAAAACCTTAGGCGAAATCGTATTTCATATTTCAAAATCATAGGCGCCTCCAATCATAAATGACTATAAGCGAAACGAGAGGTGCTTAAAGGCCCCAACATACAATTTGGGTCGTAGGATTGACGAATCCAATGACTATGGTAGTCCAGGGTGCACCTCGTTTAGAATATGTAGCAAAATAACAGGGGGTTCCAGGGGGATTTGATATGGATGTAAAAATAACAATTCCTGAAACCATAGACTATATATCCCTAAAACAATTGAATGGGTTATTATAAAAAAAGCATAGATTCAAAATAAAAAATAATCACATTATCTCACTAGGTACATTGGTTAAAGTAGTCTTATTAAGACATTGAGTTATTTTGGTAGAGGTTTGAGACCCTGTATTTCATATTCTAAAATCTTAGGCAAAGCCGTATAGTAGAGGTTTGATATTCCTACAAAACCTTAGGTGAAATCATATTTCATATTTCAAAATCATAGGCGCCTCCAATCATAAATGACTATAAGCGAAACGAGAGGTGCCTAAAGGTCCCAACATACAATTTGGGTCGTAGGATCAACGAATCCAATGACTATGGTAGTCCAGGGTGCACCTCGTTTAAGAATATGTAGCAAAATAACAGGGGGTTCCAGGGGGATTTGATATGGATGTAAAAATAACAATTCTTGAAACCATAGACTATATATCCCTAAAACAATGCAGTTTGAAGCTATATTTTGAGACATGGCACAAACAAAAGTGAATTTTCTTCGAAGAAATATGATAGGGCTTTTGTTTATCACTGTTTATATACAAAAAAAGCAGCAGATTCGAATCAAATATGGCACAAAATGTGAATAAGGAAGAAGGGTATACCTCATGCATGTTGCTCCTGAAGTCAAACAAAACAATTATTTGAAAAAAGTTCCTAAATGCTGAACAATATTGAAACAGGGAAACCATAATCAATTTGGAGCTTCTTGAATATGTCTAATAAGTGGTAGACTTGGCACCAGGACCTTATGTTAGAACAAATGCTTGAACAAATTTTTTAAATTGTGGTCAAGATTATACCAGAATAAATTCACAGAAAACCTTGACCCTTTACCAATAATGGTTGTCTGTATCACTATGTAGACTAAACATACCAATAGTTGGCTATATCACTGTGCAGTCTACACATGAGGTAAGATCTAAAATCATGTCGAAATCACAATTGTTAATTAACAATCAACCAAGACTCTGAGAGCAACTTAAATAATGCAAATGTAACATCACACATGCGACTTGAATACTTATCAATATATGCTGAAGATGAATTTATTGCAATGCTGAAGCTTCACTTTTCTTCATGGATTTGGATAATACTTTTGTATGGAAGCCAAGGTCTTCCTTTTTATGGTTCGGTCTTCATCAAGGTAAGCCCTAAATTTGCAGTGTTTTTATGCCGGCATGAAATATATATTGCTCTAATACCTTTGAGAAAAACAATTCCAGGAAAGAATTCGGCCAGAATACAAATACAAATTTGCAACGCCTACTGAATCGACGTGTACACCAAAAAAACCTGTAACACAAACATATTGTAATTAAGTAGAATTTCATATTACAAATTTCATGAATGAACTCTGATATGTATGCATCCAGAGAGTGTGCTAAATATCCAGCACGAAGAAGAGGCCTCAATTGCTGTAGCATCTCGTCCAGATAAGGAGGGGGTTCAAGAATTCCCCTCATTGCAAGTCTCCTATAACATTCAGATGGATTAATTTCCATCAGTGGCTCATGACCACAATCAAATCGCTCCAGAATGAAGTTGATCAACTCCATTGTAAGCTCCTTGGTGGGACTGTGGCGCAACCTCCACTCCAAGAAATGGTCCCATAGCTCATCCATTCCAGGCCGCCTGAGAATGCCAGGGCATGCTTGCGTGGCCTTCCGAGTAGCCAGGAGGATTGAGTCCAATCATTTGCAAAAGCAAGCAAGGATCACCGAAGCGAGCAAGGAACACGGAGAGTAGCAAGTAGCAAGTTCAATAGCAAGCAACAAGATCAAGTAGCAAGGAGCACGGGAATGAAGTAGCAAGGAACAAGGATCAAGATCAAGTAGCAAGATGCAATGAACAAGGAAGATCAAGTAGCAAGAAGATCAAGGAACAAGGAAGATCAAGGAGCAAGAAGCAAGGATCAAGATCAAGTAGCAAGGAACAAGATCAAGTAGCAAGATCAAGAGCAAGGAACAAGATCAAGTAGCAAGAAGATCAAGGAACAAGGATGATCAAGGAGCAAGAGCAAGGATCAAGATCAAGTAGCAAGGAACAAGATCAAGTAGCAAGATCAAGAGCAAGGAACAAGATCAAGTAGCAAGGAGCACAGGAATGAAGTAGCAAGGATTCCGAACAAGGATCAAGATCAACTGTAGCAAGAAGCAATGAACAAGGAAGATCAAGCAGCAAGAAGATCATGGAACAAGGAAGATCAAGTAGCAAGAAGTGAAGTAAGTCTGTGTTACTATGTCATGCCAAGTTTGTTAATGCACTGCTACAGCTAGTCACAGTAAACTGTTAAGCAAATATCTAGATGTGTCTATGCATGTGAAGCTGAAGGACATCCGTGATAAAATGAGCTATTCAGTATATATGAAGTTGGGATATCTAAGTCATGGGTATTGCAAGCAGATTAAATTCGATAAACAAAATAGACTATGGTCTATTATAATTTGAATACCAATGATTTATTTGAGCGGGAAGATTATTGTTATCCAAGGTTATCTAAGGCAAGCGAGAATCATGTAGACGGTGCCGACTTGGGAAAGGCTGGTCCTATAGCCGAGTACCAGCAATGAAATCGAAAAAGGAAAGATCTTGATCGGGCCAGTATATAGGTAAATGATCCGGATATGTTTGGGCGGGGGAACTAAGCTAGAGAAGACTTGGAGAACTGCTTGGGCTATCGAGGTAACAAGCAAATAATGAACAGTGATTTATTCATTACCTTGTGAACAGTGTTTCCATATGATTTCGTTAATGGTCAAGTAAAATGAAGTCTTGTGTCTAGTGATGGGTGGTTTTTTAATTCACATACTCAAAAAAGCATGTGGGCGACACATGTGCTGCACAGGTGCTGACTGCCCTTCATTGCCCTTCAAACTGCCCTTCATTGCCCTTCCATAGCCCTTCATTGCCCTTCAAAAAATCATGAGTGTTTTCTATTATATAAAGGATATAATGAGCATATTAGTGATGCAAATGATGATGACATAAATTATTTGGTGAAGGTGCTTATATGTGCTGTGATGGTCAAAAAACTGGGTAGGTCAATTAAAACGTTACCCTTTGAAGCGACCATTGTATGCACAGTTCTTTGAAGTTTTTTTTTGTTTATAATCTAGATGATCCTCTTGTGATCATTGTGATTGTTCAAATTTCGATACCCTGGTTCTAGCAAATAAGTTAATTTACTTAACTAAATTCCTACAAGAAGATCAAGGAACAAGGAAGATGAAGGAGCAAGAAGCAAGGATCAAGATCAAGTAGCAAGGTGAAAAGTGAGAAGTGAAAGCAAGGTCAAAGAATTTATAGCTACGAATCACAATAATGTTGAAGTATAATACCAATAATGTTGAAGTATAATACCAATAATGCTGAGGTATAATACCAATAATGCTCACGTATAATACCAATAATGCTGAAGTATTATACCAATAATTCTACAACGACTATAAAAGCAGCTCCATTCGGTGGTAGAAGTCATTCATCTCCCATGGCTTATAATATCTATGAGTATGAAGATTGGTTTGAGACCATTCTGTGCTCCATGAGCTACAATGATATTGTTCGGTGCATACATAAAACAGTTAAGCTGGATCCCTACTTGCAATCCAAAGCTGATGGTCCTGAGTGTAATTGCCCTGGCCTTACTCGTGTTGTGATCCATCTTCTTTGGCTTCCTGAACGCCGTGCCTATGAGCTGAATGCGATCACGTTAGCAGGGATTGAAGATGAGTGAATCATCGACTCTATAATGCCATCAATAATATGTGCATCTAAATTATATGTATGCCATCAATAATGTGTGCATCAGATGTAATGATGTGTATTAAACACCTATTATAAAAGATGTAAGGATGTTAGTATAAGCATAATGAAAGCTAATTGATGTATCGACAATGTATTAATTGTCCAAAATGCTTAAGTATTATAGCAAAAGAAATTACATACATAATTATCGAGAACATGACCTGAGATTGAGAGCTTTTAGCTAATGCTATGTCCCCCACATGTCAACAATGTATTTTGGAATCGAGCAGTCTTGGTCTTTTGCCATTTGCATCCCATGCATAATGTATGACATCTAACTTCTCATACCTTGATGGATCTGATGGATTGGGTCGCCAACGTTTAGTTAAGCAACCTGTATAGTCACGACCAACAGGCATCCATCATGATACATAAATGTGACCATAATTGGTAGACTCTGGATCTAGGATGGCATCTTCTTCTGTAAAGCCCAACCACGTTGGAGTTTCATCGTCTCCAGGTCGGACTAAAACAAACATACCTTTCGTAACATGTGCATGAGGATCGAACTCATCCATAGGCAACACTGGACGCCCATCTGCTGGTCCACAATACGTAGGCAAAGGTCTTACAAGCACAGCGGCTTCATCGACCTCTGGAGTAAATGGAGCTTGTAGAGGTTCTTGCCTTGTACGCAACCAAAAGTTATTATTTTGAGGTCGTCCTGGAGATACATCTTCCAAACACACAAGAATCTCGTTCCAGTAATCCATAGTTGCTTTGTACTGTCGTGCAAACACACTATCTTCTTGATTTTTGCAGAAGAAATTCCATTATGCTATGTACTTGCTGATGCTGTCTGCCAGGCCAGGGAGATCTTTCAATGTCTTCCTTGGAGGGATATTTTTAGGCACCCCCGTTGGTAACGTTGGCTCACCATTTTCATCCTCCTTCCACATTCTTATTCCTTTTTCTGGAATCCACTCTTTATGGGTTGGCCGCATCTTATATTGCATAATGGGCCATTTCCCATCCATTTTAAATCGGAATAGCAATGGGTCGGTATGGCCTGTTAGACGTTGGCCTTTATCAGGGATATATCCCTTGACAAAGCCTTTCCAATCTGGAACTTCATCCACAAAATATGGAACGAGGAGACTTTGCATTGCACTTGCTAAACAAGTAAAAGCAACTCAGGCAAAGTTAGAGCATCCGATGAACTCATTAGCGTCTTTAAAAGTTCCCAAACAATGCATCAATATCGTCATGAGTATGCCCAACCATCATGAAGCCAACTTGAATCTCATCGAATACCTTAAGCCATGTCAAATAAGAGAGGTAGGAGAACACATATCTATTTTTATTTTGACCCGATGCATTATCCAACTGTAAGTAGAGATTTCGAGGAAGAGGATTGAAGCCTTCTAAGTTGGCACTAGAAGATGAAGGCATCTTCTCTTGTGTCTCCAAGGCCAGCTTATCCGCAGATGGTCGAGTATCTTTTAGGGCTTGCATCAATTTGCAATCAGTAGTTCTCGCTTCCACGGATCACCACACTTGTCTTCTTCCCAAGAATCAAGATTCCAAAGATCAAGAGAGAAATGGCCATAAGCCCGTCCACCATGACCATGTGTCAATGCTCTTGTCAAGCTGCTCTTCAAGCGATCTCCTCTCCAAACAGACTTTGCGAGATGGTGACTTCTTGGTGTGAGTGTTTTGACCTGATCCATCTTACCATGTATTATGCAAAGGTGACTTTCTGGCGAACGATGTGATAATGCACGCCAATGCCAATATTGACTCCTACAGGAACGTTGTTCCAACATATCTGCCCGCCGTTGAATTGAAAGGTTACGCCTCTCCCTTGTATCTTTTGTTCTTTCCAATTTCAGCTTGATGACTACATATGTTACACTTGGAGAATCTTTGTATTTTTGCTATCTCGACGCGATGCGAAACCCCTTCTTCCAAATATTGTAAAAAGAGGGCAAGGTTACACTCTTTCCTGTCAATTCTTCCACCACAGCACCCACTTCCTTATGTATGCTCTTCTTATTAAGAATGGAAGGAAGTTTGTGAACATTCTCCCTTATATCATCCTTTCCTTTTTTGCTTCTATGTGGAATGCTCTCCGCATTCTCACTAATGAAGGTATCAAGCACACTACGTAGCTAGTGTCGCGGATCTAGGCTTCTTAGAGCTGTATTACCATGCTCACCCGTTTTCCACCTAACTTTCGAACCTCTTCCTCCAACTATAAAGCGTGTGAGCGAGCAACTCCTAAAGCCCTTGGCGCCATGCGCGGTGTGACACTCCACTCCGGAGACCACTACTTTTAGCCTCCTGCGCCTGTATAAGTTACACTCAACACATCAAAAAAACAAGCGTAATCACAGCCTTTGCTTGATTGAGAATAAAATTCTTTTCTTAAGGCACATACTTGCTCTCGGCTCAGTTTTTTGACACATTCGTCCTTGCAGCATGTTGATTTTAGAGCACTCTTGATTGACTTGGAAGCGCACATCCTCTCCTCCTTGCTATCCCCCTTTGGTTCCCTCCTGACCCTCTTCACATATGTATATTTCCTTTTCCTCTTGAATTGCTTCTCAACATCGACTTCCAAACACTCAACTTCTAAGTCATCCTGTCGAGAGCATTTCGAGCTTGTAAATGTTTAATTGTCCTACCATCATGAAGCAAAACATCATGGGTCTCCCAGGTTACTAGACTGTTAGCTATAGGCCTCTCAGCACAAGCATGACATGACCTGATATTTTGGTTTCCCGTTGGATCTATTATGTTACCCACTGAAAGCCCGACCTTTGATACACCCAAGAACTCATCGTCTATAGCATCCTGAGGATCACTAAAGACTATATTCGCCTCCGAATATTTAGATCCAATGCAGGAATGAAGAATGTAGCATGGCAAACCTAGTAGATCTGTTCTGGAGTAGTAGACTGTCTCATCTTCAGGCTTAAACAACTTTGAGACCAAGGCGGCGGCTAGATTCTCATGACCTCCAATCTCCTCTACTATCTCGTCTTCTTCATTTGTTGTTTGTGTTGTTTGTTTCACCCCACGAAGCAAGTGCGGTGGGATGTCCCGTGAGCTCTTGGCGGATGGTGGACTACTAGATGAATCCTCTTACGAAGAGGGCAAATTGAGGGATCTCAAGGCGTGTATCTTCACTTGAGGGGCACTCATTTTGTTTTACATCCCTCTTAGGCCCATCGAGCGAATGTGCCTCTTGCTTCACCAATGTTATCGCCCCTCAGGGACCGGAAGCTTCGATTCGATGGGATCAGGACACCGTGACCTCAATAGCTACATTTGAAGGATCTATTTCCTTCCCATGAAGAGTGGTTCTATTCAAAATATGTCCCAGGGCAACAATTGTCCTTAAGGCGAATAGGTTGCCTGAGAGGAAAATTGAACTGTTTCAATCAAGCAAGGCGACACTTTTTAGAACATATAAAGTAGGCGAAAAATAAGCGATAAATAAGCGAAAATGCCATTTAGTACAAAAAATAAATTTTGGTCTCGAAATGGTGCGCACTTGGATCAAATAAAGCCATGGCGCCATTTGATCCAAATTCACACCTATGGCACATTCATAGGTGTGAATTTGGAACAAATGGCGCCATGGCGCCATTTGATCCAAGTGCACCGTTTTCGACTAAATGGCCATGGCTCCATTTGGCTCCAAATTTACATTTCAGCCGTGCACCATTTTCAACGAATGGCTATGAAGCCATTAAGACCACACCATTTTAAGGGTGTATTTGGAATAGAATGGCATACCGCCATATGATCCAAGTTGGTCACATGGGTGATTTGGCTTAGCTCCATCACAAAATCTACACGAGGTGCCTATGTTATGCATTCTTGCTCCCATTCTTTGTATATGTGTCAATAGCGAGCATGCATAATATGGGCACCCCATGCCAACTTTGCAATTGAAACCAAGGTTCTTAGTTTCCTAGCAGCATTCATATCAGCATTTCAACACGCTATACACATGGCAGCAATAGAACATAATTCATACCAGAAACAGTGGACTTACTTGATATTAGATAGATCCATAGTGGTATGTCCTGGAGCAGTAGATGGAACAGGAAAATCAAGCTGCTCCCAGCAGATATATTCGCAAAAGAATGCGCCAAAGAGTTCGCCAAGAAGAAAGTGCCAAGAAGGATTCGCCAAGAAGAAAGCGCCAAGAAGGATTCGCCAAGAAGAAAGCGCCAAGAAGAAAGCGCCAAGAATCACCTGGGATTTGTGGAGCCAAGAAGAAAGCTACGACAAAGACGCATGTGCTCGGGCGAAAGTTTCTCGGCCAGGCTTAAGAAAAGCGCTTTTATGCGAAGGCACCGAGACTAACAGCGGATTCGAAGCACCAACCGGTGGATCTAAAACGCGTCAAGGCCGTGGCATGGTCGCATTAAATGGGAGCACTACGACAAAGAGGGAGCTTTTAAATGCAAAGTACAATTTTAAAAGCCTTTACGATTCAAATTTTGACAAAGGGCGTCAAATTTGAATTACCGCTGGAATTTTGACTTTTTATGTTAATTGGCTGGCGGGAATTTTGAATTTTATGTTCAAATTTGGTGGCGAGCGTTAGGAAGCGGGAAATAGGCCGAAATTCCGTGTAATTAATGGCCGAGCACATAAATGGCCCTATGACGCTCCTGGACGTACGGGCATGGGCGGGCATGGTAATTTGGTGTATCATGGCGCTGGACACCGCCAACATGGCCGGGCATGTGTCCCCTGGGCGGGCGTTATAAACTGGGCCGATACCCGCGAGCCCTAGTTGGCGCTGTGAATAGTACGGCCCGGCCAGCCCAAAGTTTGTTATGCCTAATTGTTTTTAAAGCTTCTCATTGTTTTTCGTTTCGACTCCAGCTCCTTCGACCTTAGCCTCCGGCCCGACCCTCGCCCGCGCCCTGCCTGGCGCCGCCCTAAAACAACCCTCCTGAGTCCTTTTTTTAGTGTTTTTGGCGCCATTTCCCCACAGTTCAACCTCCAACACATCTAGATACACACCGATTTTAGGACCAAATTCAAAGGCTACCAATGGAAATCGACGGTCACGGGCTCACCGGACCGTGGAGGAGGGAGCCGCGACCAAGGGGACGGTATGTCATCTACTTGCATTGTTTTGTTTGGGCTAAATAAAAGCCACCAAGGCTATTTAGATGCCTCGGTAACCACTTTTTAGGGTCTTTAGTTGACAAAATGGCTTGCATGTAGCCATTTGGATGCCTCGAGTGCACTTAGGGGAGTCTTAGCTTGCTTTTAGGGATGCCCGGTAGCTTACTCTAGGGTTTGTTGTTACTGCAAATGGCGCCATGGCGCCATTTGATGTCTATTAGCTTACCATAGGGTCTTGTTGAGGCAAATAGCCATGGCTTCATTTGATGTCTATTAGCTTACTATAGGGCCTTGTTGTTGGTAAATGGCCATGGCGCTATTTGATGTCTATTAGCATACATTTAGGACTTGGTGTTAGCAAATGGGCCATGGCTTATTTTATTTCGCGTCAGCCCATTAACACTAATGGAGTCATTCGCATATGTATTCTCCTACAAATCGCAGGTGCCTGACCCGGTCGAGCCACTCTCCTTCCAACCATCTTCCGCGTAATATTTGGAAGGGAGGGGCTCTGATGGTGGAGGCTCACCACCAAACGCAGAAAAAATGCATTCGAATCGCTTCCATTTGCTTATGCGAACTTCGGATGCAAATGGCCCATGGCGCCATTTGCCTAGTCATTGATTCCGCCGCTTGTTAAAACTAAGTTGCAGGGTGCCTCCACCAAATCGAGCCACTCTCCTTCGAACCATCTTCCCTCGGTCATTAATGTAAGGGGAGGGGTTTGACTGGTGGAGGCCTCCCACCAAACGCTAGTGGAAAGGCATGCAACCAGCCTCCATGTGCTTATGTGACCGGACCTGTGATGCAAACGGGCGCCATTTGCCTACCACAACCGATTGTCCACTGCTTGTTAAAACCATTTACTGATGTCTCTTTGTTACTGATGCCCCTTTGTTGTAGCTATGTTACGTGCGGAAACACAATTTCAATCCGACCAGCACTATGATTTTGATAGACAGGCACCGGTGCATGGAAGTAATGCGGTGAGCTCCTCTACCGCTAATGTGCTCGAAGGAGATCGCAGTAAGAGAGCTCAGCCCCTTATAAGGGAGACACACCCGTAAATGTTTAATTTACCAGCCCGTGTATCTTGGTCCACATGAAGATGGTTGCCAAGAGCGGTCGCGAGGATTGATCCGGTGGTCCGTGGAGGATACTTTGAAGCGTAGAATAATTGTCTACTATGTGGACCGAAGTTTTATGATCCCATCAGAATGTTCCGCTAGCATTGCAAATGTAGCCGGGTTCGGCGAGGGAAGAAGGTCAAGGCATTGTCAGACAACAGCTTTGAAGAAGCCGACATCAAAGGCCCACAAGAAATCTTGAGGGGCTTTTATGATTCTTCGCAATCGGATGAACGAAGTCGAAAACTCGGGCTTTCATTCGCTGTCAAGGCACTAGCCCAACGTAAAACTACCCGCCATTGGACACGGCCCGCTAAAAACAAAGGAGCAAGAAGAAGACAAGACCAACTATGAGACACCGCACCCGACAAAGACCCTCATCTTCTACCGAGGATGTTGTCCAGAAACCGTGGAAGGAAAGGCAGCAAGAGGAAAGTTAAGAGAAAGGATCACAAAGATCCAGATAAGGAAAAGAAGGAAAAGAAGCAAGCGAAAGAAAAGGAAGAGAAGGAAGAGAAGGAAGAGAAGGAAAAGGAAAAGAAGGAAGAGAAAGAAAAGAAGGAAAAGAAGGAAAAGAAAAGGGAAAGGAAAGAAAAGGATAGGGAAGGCAAGGGGCAAAAGGAAGGAAAGGCGAGACAGGAAAAGGAGGGAAAGGAAGTGGAGACAGAGGAAATGGATGGGAAAAAGAAGAAGAAGCACAGGCTGGAGACCTCTGAGAAGGAGAGGACACCTAAAAAACAAAGGAGAGCCGACTCCGGACCCAAGTCCCCGCCGGAAGTCCTAGAAGTGGTGGTGAACCTCCAGCCCAAGGCATAGCTGGATCCCGCTACAAGGACACACCGCCAAAAGGGTCCCATTAAGAAGCCGAGCCAAAGAAGCTCACATTAAGAATAGCTCAACACTTGCTAGAGGTGCCCGCAAATCTTAAGGTGGAAAGGTCAAGAGGAAAAAGACGCGCAGAGAATACATCAATAAAAATTTACGACATCACCCAGACTGCTTCCTCCGGGTGTCACATTTACAAAAAAAAATAGACGGTTCAAACTATATCAAGGGCCACAAAACCGACATCTAGACCAAGGAATATGGAGCACGCCAAAACGTTAGTGGAGTCCTTTCGAGAGACCCACATCCCGTTGTTCACTCCCGCTGATGTGATTCCATTCAATTCCCTCACAAACAAACCGGTCGCTTGGAAAACCGAGGATGACCTCATGGGGATGCACTATTATATAGTGAATGGCAATCATTCGGTTATGGCTGCGCCGCCTTTGTATGTAGAAGACTTCTACGACAAAGAAAGTCCCAAGAGCAAATGTCAAAGATTTATCTTCAACGGAATTGCCGAAGTGTTATCGGCACAATCAACGAACAGAATGCCTCGCATTTCGGTTGTGAAGTCAATGATATCACCGCAAGACTATTTTCAAAGAGCCCTTCATTGATAACATAACCCACCGCGGGCAAAGAATATGCTCTATGCGGGAAGCCCGATCCATGGGACGCTGGCACACGCCGTAAACCATACAAGGTACATATTGTAATTGTTGGCAAGATTAGCAAATGAAAAGCCTTTGGCTTCATTTGCTCATTAAATGTTCAAGGCTAACTTCTTGTTGTTTCCAGCGCTATATGGCTTTTGGCTGAAGTTACCATGCGGGTAAGCATCCAAAAGATTTCAAATTGGGTCTTCATGCGGAGAGGATATTTTTCAGCTATTCATGTCCCTATGGAACTTGTGGAAATCTTGCAAGCTAAAAGACAACAAGGGACACACTATTACCGGAATCGGCAAAAGAATCGACTACTTCAAATGACCTACCCGAGGTGTATGAGGGTATGGACTACTTAAGACCTGCCTGGTTCTCTTCCGTGAAGTCTTCGGATGAGAAGACCTTCGCCAAGGTCACCAGTGATTATACAGTAAGCAATTCTTCAAGGCAAGGGCAAAGACACTAAGATCCATATCTTTCTTGAAGAAGGAGATTTTGAATACGTGAAGGATAATTTTCCGGGAAGTTCAAGTCCTTCACCGATTTGATCGCAGCTTGGGGCTTCGAGGATACCGACCTGATTTCCATGGCCACCTTGCATAGTAAGTGGGTTGAAACCGGAGTGGGCAAGGAAGGCGTTTTGTAGCGTGCCACCGCCTTTGGCAAGATTAATACGCAATGCCGCCTTGCGAGAGAGGAATCAAGACTTCCGCTTGCGAAGTTGAACTAGTAGACAGCAGGGGACAAGTTAGATGCACTCCTGTACCAGTATCCTTGATTGCCCTGGACGCTAGAGGCATATTTCCAATGTGGGACAAAACCACACTATCTAATTTCTTTAATACAGCTGTAAAGAACACCACAGCTGATTCTTTCTGGATAGTGGTCTTTGCATAACTTTTTGATTTCATCTGTGTTGGATGATCTGGATTCCAGATCCAGAGTTTTTTATTGGCACGTATGAGGACGAATACAAGAATCCGCCTCCCCCAGGAGTTCAGGAGGTCCATGCACTAGTGTACGCCACAAAGATTCAGGCCACTGCAGATCCTCCTGTCGATGCAATTGACCTCAAATTCCCCTTCAACGATCATCCTCAAGAACTGGCCACCGCCTCACGGTTCAACTAAGAAGACTAAGAGGGGGAGACCGAGGCTATGGCAGAAAGCTAGTCAGCGGTCAGATTCAGTGGTAAATGGCAAGGCTTGCCAGGGGACATAATCATGAGAAACCACCGGGGGCGCCACATGCTCCTACCTCGCAGAAAATGGTACCGCCGAGACGTGGGTGTTTGATTACTTCTCCGTGGTTCTTTTGGTAGAGCTTCATTGATGAATAAGAGATTTTGCATTGTGTTCGAAAGTGACCGGTTAGCGGGAGTGCCTAAGGGGATTCTTGATAGGCTTGACCGCCCCATCAATCCTATCATCGCAGCTAGTTCCTCCTACAGAGACAAAAGGTGCCGTTGTTGAAGAAGTCAGAGATCCACCTAATCCGAGATGCCCGAAGCTCCACCCGATGTGGACTATGATGTGATCAAGAACACACAATTCGATCTGGACTTTCTTAGTGATCCCAATTTCAATGCCACAACGTTCGAGAGCTTTCAGGGAGATCCTATGGTTGCTTCTTCTAGCCATGGCCCTGGCAATACGGAACCTGATCCTGATGTGGAACCTGATCCTGATGCGGCACCTGATCCTGATGCGGAACCCTGAATTTTGTGTGATTGTAATTTAAATTGTACAATAATACTTTTGTAAACAGACTCTCTCTTTCGAGTCCTTGCCTGTTGTGGCAAATTTTTTGATATGCAAATCTATGAATTTGGAATTTTTAACTAATTTTGTGATGTTGTGTTTCTTTAGCTTCTTTATATGCACTGTTAGTATTTTTAATGGCGCCAATAAATGACGTTTTAGAGGCATATTTTTTCTAAATGGCGCCATAATTGCTCAAAAAATTGGCATAAAATGGACCAAAAAGGATTTTCGTTCCTAATTGGAATCACGAAATTTCTCATTTTAATGAAATTGTGCTTAGGGTTGCTTTTTTATTTGGGCGCTTAGGCGCGGGCGTATTAGGGGGCCGGGCGCCGGGCGCTTAAGGTCGAGGCGCTAGGAGCTGGAGTCGAAAACGAAAAAACCGAATGAGAAGCTTCAGAAAAACAATTAGGCATAACAAACTTTGGGCGCTGGCTGCCTGCTGTACCACAGGCGGCCAACTAGGGCCTGTGGCTGTCCAGGCGCCCATGTCCGTCCAGCCGCCCATGCCCGTGGCGGTCCAGGCGCCCATGCCCGCCCATGCGCGCCCGCCACAATTTGAATTTCGAAATTCAAATATTTCCGGCCCTAACGCCCGCCCGCCCAAATTTGAACATAAAATTCAAAATTTCCCGCAAATTAACATAAAAGTCAAAATTCCTGCGTAACTTCAAATTTGGTACCACATCCCAAATTTGAATCGTCCGCTTTTAAAATTGTACTTTGCATTTAAAGCTCCCTCTTTGTCGCCCGTGCTCCCCTTAATCGACCATGCCCGCGTATGACGTTTTAGATCCACCGGTTCCCACGCTTTCGAATCGCTTTGTTCGTCTCGGTTCAGCTTCGCATAAAGGCGCTTCTTTCTTAGGCCTAGGCGAAACTTTTGCACTGCGCATGTCGTCTTTGTCGGCGCTTTCTTCTTAAGCTCTGAAATCCGGGTGATTCTTGGGCTTTCTTCTTGGCGAATCCTTCTTGGCGCTTTCTTCTTGGCGAATCCTTCTTGGCGCTTTCTTCTTGGCGAACTCTTCTTGGCGCTTTCTTTTGCGAATATATCTGCTGGGAGCAGCTTGATTTTCCTGTTCCATCAACTGCTCTAGGACATACCACTATGGATCTATCTAATATCAAGTAAGTTCACTGTTTCTGGTATGAATTATGTTCTATTGCTTCCATGTGTATAGCGTGTTGAAATGCTGATATGAATGCTGCTAGGAAACTAAGAACCTTGGTTTCAATTGCAAAGTTGGCATGGGGTGCCCATGTTATGCATGCCTGCTCTTATTGACACATATACAGCAATGGGAGCAAGAATGCATAACATAGGCACCTCGTGTAGATTTTGTGATGGAGCTAAGCCAAATCGCCCCATGTGACCAACTTGGATCATATGGCGCCAGGGCACCATTCTATTCCAAATACACCCTTAAAATGGTGTGGTCTTAATGGCGCCATAGCGCCATTCGGTTGAAAATGGTGCACGGCTGAAATGTAAATTTGGAGCCAATGGGAGCCAGCCATTTGGTTGAATAAACGGTGCACTTGGATCAAATGGCGCCATGGCTTTTTATTTGTTCCAAATTCACACCTATGAATGTGCCATAGGTGTGAATTTGATCAAATGGCTACGGCATGGCGCCATTTGATCCAAGTGCAATCGTTGACTAAATGGCTTTGGCTCCAAATTTAGACCAAAATTTATTCTTTTGTACTAAATGGCGCCATTTTCACTTATTTACTGCTTATTTTTCGTCTATTTCATATGTTCTAAAAAGTGTCGCCTTGCTTGATTGAAACAGGTTCAATTTTCCCCTGTACAACCTATTCGTCGGAAGGACAATTGTTGCCCGGGGACATATTTTGAATAGAACCACTCTTCATGGGAAGGAAATAGATCCTTCAAATGTAGCTATTGAGGTCAAGGAGTCCGTGATCCCATCGACCGAGCTTCCAGTCCCCTGCGGAGGGGCAGATAACATTGGTGAAGCAGTAGGCACATTCGTTCAGTGGCCTAAGAGGGATGTAAAACAAAATGAGTGCCCCTCAAGTGAAGATACGTCTTCGACGTAGGGCCCAGGATCAAATTATGAACATAGAATCCTCCGCCTATGAATACCATGGCACGACGTCAAGGGCACCATCTCTGCAGATCCATGAAGACTACGAGCAGCTAGGGGAGCAAAACACAGAATGGGAGAGCAGGGAGGCAACAAGAATGCAGAGGTACGCGTTGAGGCACGACGACGACATGAGAACAGCTACCGACCCACCGGTCGGCATCACAGCTCTGTCACCGATAGTCATCGACGGGGAGGAGTACATTTTTGCAAACGACATCCTCAACTTGTCGTATTGCCAGGAACAGGGTCTTCGAATCGACGAGCTCTTGGGCATGATAGCACACGGGAAGAGCACAGACTTCATCGACTATTCATACCAGGAGATTCCAAGGGAGCTGGCGGAGAGACACTCTTATGCGGGGGAGACAATGTCGGATATAGCAGCCTATCAGCAGATAAGGGAGATCTATCGACAGCAGGAACCTATCATCTCAGAGGAGGAGTTCCAGCCAGACAGAGCAGCACACTCTACAAAACTGTGGAGGGGCCCAAGCTCAAGCCGACCAGTTCGAGCAAGGAGCATGAGGGAAGGGTCCAGCAGCATCAACTTGGACAACGCAACCAGCATGTGGAGAGACCACGAAGATCTTATGGCGGTGGATGCCTACGGCGAAGCAGCTCAAAGGAAGGCACTGGATCGCGAGGCGTAGGGAAGGGCACGGCACTTCGCTACTATCTCCCAGCCCTCAGCCAAGGGCAAATGATAGTCTTTCACAAGGAGTTCAGCCCAAGGGGGGAAGAATCCGTGGCACTTCTCATAGCGCTCTCGGGCTTCGGGCAGCATTCGAAGATATACGCCCATGCCGATCACATCATTCTTTTCAACAGGGCAGTCGCGCTCCATTGCCTCGACTTTGCGAGAGGGCACCTTAGGGATGCAACACTTTCAGTGGTAGCAAAGCGGCAAAGACCGAACTTCCGGAAGCGAGATGGCCCGAAAATTTGAAGGAAGATCGACAAGGAACATCTTGGCGCAATCCCTCGGCAAAGGCCTCCGGATTCGTGGATGTCAAGAACTTCTTCGTGCTTTGGGAGGCCATTGAATAGTTGTAAAATTTTCTTAAGTCTGTGCTAAATGTTTTCTTGTACCCATTGTGCTAAGACATATCTACTCTATCATGTAATCCTTATGTATTAATGGCTATTAACTGTTTTATAAATGCAAGGCTTTGTATGATTTCTTTATAACTAATAAAGATAATTCAATTACAAGTAAGATTGATCAACATCTAACCCAAATAACATGCATTGATGATCAATCCTTGCAGCAAGGAACTCAAGTGCAGGATCTCAAGACCAGCACCGACCACGCAATTGGGTACCAAGGAATTTATTTGGCAGAGAACAAGAGGACTTTGAGCAGGATATGTTACCAGAGGCAATCAACGCAAGGCTGGTGCGGATGAGGAACCGGTGATGCAAAACCTCATCAACCGGGCGCACCGCCGATGAATGAGCAGGAAGATGGTCCTCTACCTCCACCTCCACCTTGTTTTCCTCGGTGGTGACGAAGTCCCTCAAAGAGGAAGGGAGGGCAAACTGTGGGAACGCCGTGGATAGGAGAAGGAAGAGGAGAACCAGGAGTCCATCGCCATCTAGCTCCCCAGCTCATCGATAGTTCTTCCAAAGGAGGGACAGTTCTAGCCCGACAACGGGCCCGCACACCTAAAAGCAAGGAAAAGAGCAAGAAGGACGATGACTATCGAGAAAGGTGGATAGTGCTATGAGCAACGATGGAAGACAAGGAAGCCGGGCCAGTTCTCGGGGAAAGACAGATCGTGCATGGAGGTCGGCATGGCTTGATGAAATGGAAGAATTTGGCAACTCCTACGGTATGAAAGACAAGGACATAGGGAAAGTTGCTACATTTAACCTTATTGGACCGGCAAGGATCCGTGGAAGGGATATGCTAAGTCTAACAAGTGAAGAGGAACAATTGCATTTAAGACCTTCGCAAGGCTTTCCGTAAGCACTATGTGCCAAGGTCTCATACTAGTAGATGCATCCAAATAGCTTTTTACAGTTGAATCGTGGTAGCTTATCAAGGGCTAAGTATATTAAGAATTCATGAGGCTTAGGCTCCATGTTCCCGAGTCTCGAAAGGCAAGCAAGTGGATACCTATATTGAGGGGTTGAACAGCAATATCAAGAGGCTTGTCGTGAGCAATCAACCCAAGGTCAGTTTGCAGAGGCCGAAGATAAAGCTATAAGTTTGGAGGAGGCACCAGCAACTCCGGCAGAGAAGCAGTCAACCTTCGGGGGTAAGAGTTCAGGGCAGTATCAGGGGCAATATCAGGGTAAGCAATCAGCAGCTACACCATCGTGGAGGTCAGCAAAGAAGGTAAGGGTCAACAAAGCTTTTGGGGACCGTAAGCCACGCAATGCATCGGGGCAAGGCTTTTAAGCCTCCTAGACGATCTGCCACAAGGAAAAGAGACAAGAATGCATTGAGAAAAGTTATGTTTCAGGTGCTTCCGGCTAGGCAATCAACGCATGATTGCCCATTCGTCATGCAGGCAGCCTTGGCAGAACTGGTGGATTGGGACTCCCCAACAGAAGCGGACGAGGACGACGACCAGCAGGAGGCCCAGGACTTCATAGATGGTGAGTGTCACATATGTGCAAACATTGAGACAGGTGATATTGAGAATCAGTCGACTGTCATCGCGGCTGATGGGATCATAGATAGTAATCCATATGTAGTCCTCATAGATACAGGTAGCTCTCACAATTTTGCATCTCCTAGGTTGGCTGCCTTAATGAAGAACAAGGTATTGAAGTCTAAGCCAAGGCCAGTGGCTATGGCAAATGGCGCCATTCGGCACACTAAGGGGAGGAGGATCATCTTTGACATAGACCTTAGTGGGGCTAAGTGGCCGATGGGGGCGGAAGTCATGGATATCGGAAGATACGATCTTATAGTGGGGATGGAATTCTTGAAGCCAGCCAAAGCCATGATTGATTGCGACCGGAACGAAGTCACCATGACGGGCACCGCACGGGCAGCAAGTTGATAGTGAAAGGTAAGAAGCTAGATTCTCCCATGCAGTGTATCTCTTTGAAGCAGCTAAGGAAGAGTATAGAAAGGAATAAGGTGGACTACATCTTGAGGATGGAATCAGTTGAGCCGGGCAAGCAGGATGGAAGTGACCCAAAGGGAAATCAATTGCCAAAAGCAGATAGCAAGGCTTATTTCCGAAGTTCAAGGATGTATTTTCGATGAAATCTGGCACTGCCACCTTATAGGGTGTGGAATGAGATCACGTTGGCTCGTGATCGCTTAAGCCTCACCAAGAAGGCGCCATATAGAATGAGCACCCCTGTAATTGATTGAGCTCAAGAAGCAGCTTCGTGAATTGCTTGAGCTTGGCTTTATAAGAGCAAGTGTGTCTCCCTTCGAGCACCTATACTCTTTGTGAAGAAGAAAGATGGGAGCTTAAGAATGTGCATAGACTATCGCCCGGCTCAATAAGCGACGATAAAGAACAAATATGCATTGCCAAGGGCGTATGACCTAATGGACCGATTATAAGGAGCAAAGGTATTCTCTAAAATTGATTTGAGGTCGAGGATACCATCGGATAAGAATAAAAGAAGAGGATATCCATAAGACCGCTTTAACGCGGTATGGTCATTTTGAGTTTACAAGAATGCTCCAAAGAACGCTTATGCCTCATGAAGCGACATCTTCTTCGTGAGACTTCTTGGATGAGTTTGTTATTGTCTTCTTCGACGACATTCTAATCTACAAAACAAGTCCCTTGAGGAGCATTGTCAAACATCTCGTGAAAGTGTTGGAGAAGTTGAGACGCCATCGGTTGTATGGGAAGCTCTCCAAAGTGCCACTTTGCAAAACAGCCGAGTGGAATATTTGGGGCATGTTGTAACATCCGAGGGAATCTCCACGCATCCATCTAAGATTGAGGCAATAGTTGATTGGCCAGCTCCAAGGAATGTGGCAGAAGTAAGAAGCTTTCTCGAGGTTGGCGGGATATTACGAAAGTTCGCGGAAGGACTTTGCTAAGTGGGCGCCCCTCCTGCCGGACCTCACCAAGGCCAAGAAGATTAAGGATTGGACTAGCCATTGGTTAGGGAGAAAGTCCAAGCTTCTTTTCGAGGAGCTTAAAGAGGCCTTAACAACAGCACCAGTGCTTGTTCTCCGGATCCGAAAGTAAAAGATAAGTTGGTAGCAAGAGATGCAAAGTAAGATAGCAAAAAGGAGCAGTCTTGATGCAAGAAGGAAGGGTAGTCGCCACGACCGAAGAAGATGAACGACGAAAGCAACGCTTTACCCAACCCATGATCGGGAGTCGCTAGCCATTGTCGGGCATTAAGGATATGGAGGCATTATTTGTGGGGAGGAAGTTTCAGTTGGATAATCGATCACCGAAGTCCCGCAGTATCTTTTACCCACCACTCCTCAATTTAAGGCAAAGGAGGTGGATGGAATTTCTTGAGGAGTATGATTTTGATATTGTATATAAGCCCGCAAGCTTAATGTTGTAGCGGATGCCCTCTCCGGGGAGACCATTTCGCACAAGGACGATTGCAATGCGATTTCCACACTTTCGAAAGTGAGTTTGGCAAGAAGATTGAGGAGTCCTTGCCAACCGATGTGGACTTCAAGGAGGTGTGGGAAAGCCTCTCCAAGGAAGCCAGAACAGATAAAGAGCGGGAAGCCTTCAAACATTATAAGAAGGAAGGCAACTGCTGTATCACAAGTAAGTTGTGTGTGCCCGAATCATCAGGAGTAAGGAAGCTAATTCTTCATGACACACATAACAGCCCAATAGCAGGGCATGCTGGCTTCATGAAGACCTATTTCAAGATTCGAAGTAGTTACTTCTGGCCAGGAATGAAGAGGCAGATAGCTGCATATATTCGGATTGCCGTTATGTCGCAGACCAAAGCGAGCAACTTCGGATTTCAGGTGCTCTTGAGCCATTGGGGGTGCCAAATTTTAAGTGGGAGGTCATAAGCATGGATTTCACATGTGGCTCCCTAGAACTCTTCGAGGCAAGGATGCATTGATGGTTGTCGTGAGACAAGTTATCTAAGATGGCACATTTTGTGCCTTGCAAGACTACTGACACCGCATTAGATACTGCCAAGTTATTTGTAAGGGAGATTTTTAGACTCCATGGCATGCCTCGGGAGATAATATCGATAGAGATTCTAAGTTTATGAGTGCCTTTTGGCAGATCTCTTTAGCACCATTCGGGCGAAGCTCTCCATGAGCACGCATATCATCCCCAAGCAGATGGCCGCACGGAGAGGACGAATCGGATCATTGAAGACATGCTTGAAGCTATGTGTGGAAAAAGCGGTCCAAGTGGGATGAGTACATCCACTTGGTGGAATTCGCCACAATAGTGCCAAGCAAGAGTCATCTCGGATGTCTCCTTTCATGGTAAATTACGCGTACCGATTAACCCCCGATACTGCACAACCCTCAGGTCGAAGGTGGAAGTATCCCGCCAGATGTTAGGGATATGCAGAGCTAGTGGAAGAAGTAAGGGGTTACTTATTGGCAGCAAGAAGTCGGCAGAAGAGTGTAGCCGACAAGCACAGGACCGTAAGAGAGTTCAAGGTAGGCGATAGCGTTTGGTTGAAGATCAAGGTGAAGCAAGCCAAGCTTCGGATTGGGAGTTGTAAGAAGCTTGCCCCTAGGTGGGCTGGTCCGTTCAAGATTTTGGAGAGAGTGGGCTCTCAAGCCTACAAGTTGGATCTTCCGGCCCATCTCAAAGTTCACAAGGTCTTCCACGTAAGTTTATTAAAAAGGCACAATCCTAACCCTGAGGAGGTTTTGGATACTCCAACCTTGTTGGAAATGACGGAGGAACAAGTAGAAATAGTGCCTGAATTACTTTTTTGATAAGTCATTCAAGAAGACTAGGAGGTCTCGGTTCCTCCAATATTTGGTTAAGTGGAAGCACTTACCCAGGTGGAAGAGCGACATGGGTATTGAAGCAAGATTTGGAGAAGCAATACCCGAGTTTATGAAGGAGTTTGATGGGCGAAGTCGCCTCGACTTGGTCGACCCGAATTTGCCGTGAAGTTAGCTAGTATGTTATTAGTTAGTTTTAAGCCCGGGCGCATGCATTCTAGTTAGTAGGGTGCATGTGCCGGAACCTTGGATCGTGTGGGCGATGATGGGATGCACGCCTTTAGGGCATTCTCCTAGGCCACACGCGCACCAAGAGGCGCATGACCATTAGGGTCATGTGAGTGAGGAACGAGGCATGGTGGGCGATGATGGGACATCGACGGATGATCTCTATGCCACGCGATGCGGGTACGCACACCCGGGCCGTAGGGAGGGTCATGGTGAAGGTTAAAGTGATCATGCGCGATGATGGGATCGTGAGACGTTCCCTAGCTTCAAACCCTTGGGGCATGATGCACTAGGGGTATGTGACGTTCCTAACCGACATGCCCTTAACCAACTGGGCAAAACCGTCTAGACGTTTATGAGTAGTCGCTTCTACCTATTTATGCCGGTGTCTCGGGAACGCCCCACAGGCACATTCAAGGTTCGAATACTCGAGCGGTCTACCATGGGCCCGCGCGGTCTCTCCCACTAGAACTATGCTCGCCCCTCGAAAGCATCCAAGGCTATACCATGTCTATGTCATACCATGTCACAATGATTACCAAGTCTTTGCAAATTACCCATACATATAGGCACCCATGGAGACTCGAACTCGAGACCTGCTCTGATACCAACTGTGACGTTCCTAACCGACATGCCCTTAACCAACTGGGCAAAACCGTCTAGACGTTTATGAGTAGTCGCTTCTACCTATTTATGCCGGTGTCTCGGGAACGCCCCACAGGCACATTCAAGGTTCGAATACTCGAGCGGTCTACCATGGGCCCGTTACAGGGTACTCGGCACCGGGTAACCGAGTACAAGGTAGCACTCGATCATGGGCGATGATGGGAGCATCTTAAATGATCCTTAAGCTCAAATCCGAAAGGGCCATGATCTTGGGCAAGGTAGTAGGACAACCTTGAGTCGGTAGTTCGGCTCAAGGAGGTAAGGGGGGTGGTCCCCTAAAACCACAAATTATTAACTAAACTAACGTAATGCGCTCCTTTTGCAGGCAAGTAGAAGGTGGACTTCAACGAGGAGCGACATTTAGAAGATAGGGGAGCCATAATTTAGATTATGAACCCTAATAACTCTTATAATAATGTTTGAATTATCGTGAAGAAATAACGTGTTAAGGCTATATAATTTTGTATAAGTACAAATATAGCCTAAATTTTGACTTGAACTAATAAAACTTGATTACTATAATAAGCTAAAGGTTATGACATGTTGTTCCTTGTCAGGCATAAGGTAGGTTCGTCACCTTTAGCGCAATCAGAGGACAACATTGTCCCAAAGGGGGAGAATGTGACGGTCCAGGGGAATATACGCCATAAATACGTATATTCCTGGATCCGCCACCATACAAGTCTATCTTCATAGCCTTGTATACCATAGATTGTGGCACTAGGGGGCATGGCCAAGTTATTCACATAACTTAGCCAACCATAGGCTAAGACCATTATCCACGTGGCCTTAACCTATTGGGCACCCGCCACACATGACTCACCCGATTGGTGCCACGTGGCATCCTAGGTGGACCTAACTTATATAGGCCTAAACCCTAACCCTAGGCCTTTTTCCAGCCCTAGCACCCAGAGACTCACCTACTCGTTCGAAACTCCGTTTCGAACATCGTTTGCTGTGGTATAGACTGGTGCAGCAGCCCCAGCAGGATAGACTCGTTCTTGGAGCAAGAGCAGCATCACGTGAGTCGAAGACCATGGAGGCACACGGATCTGGAGGGAGAGCTTCAGGATCAGGTATGTAGGATAGTGGTTGTGATAGCTCATCTGGAATTAGCATTCCAGCTGTGCTAGTATCTTGTATCTAGAGTAGAGCCATCCTAGAACCCGTATTTAACATCTTGAACCCTAATCAATGAACCCTAACCATTAGTTAGATTTGTATGATTAGGTTAAGATGTTCTTCTTATGATTATTCTCATGATGTGATGATTATGTGATGATGGTTGATCATGTTTGCTTCTCTTGTTTTGGGAAGGGGGGTAGAGACCTAGGGCCATACGTAGTATGCTCCTAGAGTAGATCCCTTAGTTCCTATTAGTTGCGGCCTGTGCATAAGAGCCCACCAGGCTATCGAGGCTATGATATGACTCAGCACCACATAACGGGGCTAAAGGGAATGTGGAGGGAGGATCCCTGCCGAAAGTGGGGGGCCGGGGGATCCCATAGTGGGCTAGGCTTATGGTCGGTCACCGTTGTGGGCCGGGCATGGGTCCGACACCTCCGGGGGCAATGGTGTTGCCACGCCTCTCGAGCTGCAAGTGTTGGCTTGGCTCTCGTTTTGGGGGTTAAGTCGGGTACGATCGCGGTGACGCCACGATTCTCTAGCAATGCCGCACCTCTAGACCCCCGGGAAGGGGGAGATGCAACCCTTCTGCCTCAACGGACCAGGGAGATGCAACACGGGTAGTCGATGGGTGATGCCATGGGATTGCGTGTATCCGGAAGGCTAGAGTCATGCGAGCCTGATTTAGCCCATCCGCAAAGTATGCACAGAGGGGCGGATGGAGTGGTCAACCCTAGCCATTGTTCTATTAGCCCTCGCCATTGCCATGACTCGATGCGCTTCTATCTTGAGGCCTAGCGGGTCGGTCACCCTCCTTATGAGTCCGAGCGGGGTAGGAGCTCTCATGTTTCACGGTTTGGGCTTATCATCTTTGTATTGGTATATGTGTGATGCACTACCCTTCGAGGTAGTATTTGTATATGTTTGATGCTAGTTCTGACGTGTTATCGCTTCCGCTATTATAGGAGCCCATAGGGGAAGGGCGCGCAAGACACCTTCGTGTTCCCTCCCCGCACTAGGGATCACCTCAGAGTGCGGGGTAGACGAAGGGCCCGTGCGGTTGTTGAGCCGGACGGGGGATTTCCTGCCGAGTGTACGGCTGGGCGCCGTATGTTTAGCAGGGAGCGTCACATAGTCAATTTGATCTTGGTTACCTTGTTCTTCTTTATCCCATTGATCGCATGTGCCTCTCGTCTCCCTTACTCATTTCACTGCCTTTGCTCCACATTTGTTTTGCCATCTATTCTATTTTCTACTTCTGCCATTTTTTGGCCATTTTTTCTCCAGTCGTTCTAACTTGCTCCATTCGTTTCTTTATTTTTCCTCTATTTATCCATTTGCTCTAGTTTCCTTTTTGTCCTCTCATTTCAGTTGCTCATTTCGCCTCTTCCATCGTTTTTAGTTCTTCTGTTCCTTATTTGTCCATCTCCTTCGTTTGTTTAGCTCTTCTCCTTCTTTTCCTTGATATTCTTTTACCATATTCTTGCCTTTTGCTCTGTTTATCCTGTTTTCTTCGCCAATTCTCCTTTGTTGTTCCTTTATCTGATCCGTTCTAGTTGTCCTATTTTTTCCCTATTTTTTCATCATTTCACTTTTGTCCCATTTTACCTAGTCAGTATAGTTTGCTCATTCTTATTGAAGTAGATTCCTCTTCTATCGGCCAGTTGGTTGTATCATAGGACCCATCCTAGGAATGCCACGGTTCTATTGCGATAGCAATAGAACCGACATTCCTTGGATGGGGACGCCTTTCCTCGCATCCCCTATTTATACCGCCTTCTTTCTCATTTCCAGTCATCGGCGTTCTCTTGAGCTTCTTCCATTCTGCTCATTCCGGGCTCCATAAGTTTCCCGCCCCCCCTCCCTGTCAATGGAACCGACTTCCTTGGATGGGGACGCCTATCATCATTTTCCTCCTATTTATATCTCCCTCGTCCTCTTTGCTTCTTATCGGCATTCTCTTGAGCTTTCTTATTGTTCCTCCTTGGCTCTACTCAGCTTCCCGCGCTCCCTTCCCGATGCAGTCCTGGGATTTACATCTTTGATTATTTATGTTCTATATTTCTCAGCACGGCACAGTTCGGCCACTTGATTGTGCTTCAGGACCCATCCTAGGAATCTATCATCGGCGTTCTCTTGAGCTAGACTTCTCCTTTCTTCTCTATTCTATCAGTTTCCCTCATCCTCCCTCCCTTGATGGTTTTTTCATTTGATTGTGTTCGTTATTTCTTTTTCTATGTCCTTTAAATTTGCATTCTTTATTTCCTCAGCGTGGCTTTGTAGCCTCTGAGGCATATTTATTGGTTTACTCTTTCTCGGCATGGCACTAGTATTTTATTTATTCATTCAATGTTTTCTCTCGATGTGGCATTGTAGCCTCTGAGTCAATATTTATTATTCATGTTTTCTCTCGGCGTGGCGCTGTTGCCTCCGAGATCGTATTTATTGTTTTTTCTCGGCGTGGCGCTGTAGCCTCCGAGGCAGCACTAATCGGTTGTTTTTCCCGCGATGGTCATTCCGCGGACGGTTTCCGATTGGTCGGCTGTTGTTTCTTTCTCGGCGTGGCCCTGGAGCCTCCGAGTCTTCTTGCCTATGGCATCTAACTCATTGACGGGTTATTTTTCTTTCAGCCTTGATTCTGCAGGATTGTTTAAGGTCTTGTGGTTGCCATAGTGCGTGGGGTCGTGCTTCAACTATTTGCTTGGGTTTCCTCAAAACCTAAGAAGGCGATGAGGAGCAGTCACTGAGTCTTCTCACCTTTGCATCGATCAAGTGGCGGATAAAACCATTATGTTGTATTCTTCAGTTTCATCATGCTCTCGATTATTGTCTAGTTTCGGAGTATTTACGGTTCATATTTCCAAATTTATCTATCTCTAGTGAGGGATCCATTTGTACTCAATGTTTTACAAAGCTCAATGAGAACACCACTTCACTGCCAGTTGGTTGTATCATAGGACCCATCCTAGGAATAGAATTTACCTTTCACCGTTTTGAAACTTGTTGTTTTGAAGCTTGTTGGTTGGCCGTAAGAATTTTATCATAACTTTCAAACGCAAGCTCTATCTTCCCAGCAAGAGTATCCATCAAAAAGATCAAGGGAAGACCTAAGAATAATGCTAGGCATACAATTTTCAGATTCCTACTGTAAATGGCCCAAATATGCCAAAATGCATTTGCTGTTCTAATTTTACAGCAGTGTAGAAAGAGAGCCATAACTTGAACAAGCAAACTCTGTTTATCAAGCATGAGCATGCATTAAAAAGTTCAAAGAATTATCTATGAAAGTCGTTAAGTACATGTTTTTCAAATTCATTGCATAAACATGTCAAGTAAACCAGAATGCTTCTAAATCCAAGGCCTGCTTTCTGGCTGGCCATAAGAACTCTAATATAACTTTCAAATGCAAGCTCTATCTTTGCATCAAGAGTATCCGTTGAAAAGATCAAGGGAAGACCTAAGAATATTGCTAGACACACAATTTCCAGATTTGTCCTGTAAATGGGCCAAATATGGCAAACGCATTTGCTGTTCTAATTTTACAGCAGCGTAGAAATATGGCCATAACTTCAGCAACCAAACTCTGTTTCTCAAGCATGAGCATGCATTGAGAAGCTCAAAGAATGATCTACAAAAGTCGCTAGGTACATATTTTTCAAATTCATTGTGTAAACATGTCAAATAAACCATAATGTTTCTAAATTCAAGGCCTCGTTTATTAAGAATGTTGTATGTACACGGCAAAAGAAATAACTTAAACTGAAACTTAAATTGGAACATACCTGATTTATCTCTCAAAGAGAATGTTGCCAAAGCAAGAAGGTTGTGGTAACATTTTCCTTATTCCATAGAATAAGATAAAAAGCCACAGACAATATCTGAGCATCAAAAACCTTAAATCACGATAGCACACATCAGCCACGCCAACCATCATCATAGTGAAGTGCATCTCAATCACCATCGTAGTGAAGTGCATATCGTCTTGTCTTGTAAGAAATGCATATCAGTGCAACACCTTGACCTCGACAGACGCCCTGCAGAGGCAAAAACAACAGTATTCAAGCCAACATTTGTAGGTGATCAATTTGCTTCACACTGCAGATACAGAAAACTCATTAACCTGGACTGTCAATGACAAATTGGATGGACTGCCATGCTGCTTCTTCTCAGTAACTTCCAAAGAGACATCCTCAACCGGATTTGTGTTTTTGCAGAGGCACATTGCCATGACCAACTTCATAAAATGGTATGCCTGCAAAACCACATTACCTGTGGTGCTACTACAATATGTTATGTTCTGAAACTAACTCAATGACTTGATATACTGAGAAATAGAACCTGAACTATCATTTAACATTTTCAGAATAATATCAACTTGATCACCTATTTGCTTTGGTGCTTGAGGTGGCAGCTTCTTTGAGGGTCTCCCAATCTTCTTTTTGACTTTTGTTGTTGCTACCTCCATTTCAACTGCTGCTTCACCCTTACCCTTACCTTTCTCAACAGCATCTTCAGCAACTTCAGCAACTTCAGCATCAACATCATCTTCATTTGCTCGTTCTTCATCACTGCTTACGTAAACTTCTACATTTGCAGCAGTAGAACTTTCTCCTGCAGTTGCACTCCTCAACCTGGTCTTTATGCCAATTGCAGGAACCTTTTGTACAGGTTGTTCTGCACTAGCTTGAGCTGCAGGTTCTCGTCTATCTCGAAGGAAGTTGCTTTGTAGCCTTCACATAGTGCTGCACGACTGAATGAACCTCCAGAAAAGAAATCAAGAACGCTGCAACCCTCCATCATTAGTTTGCACACCAAATACGTGCAGGTCTTGGCTTGTAGTTGATTCGGAACAAGAGGTCCAGACCCACCTGCTGCACTCTTATCACCCCAGGGACGATACAACCAATACGCTGAAAGAGAAACTATTTTAGCAAAAATAACACATAAATTGGGCGACCGCCCTATTTCAAAGAATATTACCTGCTGAGCAAGTTCTTCTCGATGTCCTCTGCCTCTTTCAGATGATGGGGAAGTTTCGAATGCTGTTGTGGATGGTCACTATCTATAAAGCATACATTCAGGTCATCCAATGCAGGTGTTGCCGCTTGGTCTGGGCCATCATGACCAAGACAAGGCTCTGAAGCTCACGAACTCTAGAGGTTGACCCTGACTTTGCTTTGGGATCCTGGTAGGCTCCAATTGACACCCGACTACCACCATCTATTGTTTTCATTGCAGCCAAGCACTCATTCAAATGCTCTGGGCTGATAAATATCGTTATCCAATATAATTGCTAGTCCGTTAGGATACTAATCTGATCCATGCATTTCTGATACTCCTCTACCGGCCATTTCTTAAGGTTCCTAAAGTCACATCCAACAAAACGTGCTGATGTATTCACGACATTAACACACATCCCCAGTGGACTGACAGTCAAGCATTTGAAAGCCTTCGAACCCTCTTCAACTGGTCCACGGAGGTACTCGTTAACCTTTGTAATTAGAGTCTCTGGAAGATTTTTCCTCTCAGCTTTAAGAGGAAGACTATTTTCCTGCCAAACATGTATATTCCAACAAATGCTAAGATTTCCAGCTTCAAATGTGGTCTCCATGGGAGAGAATACCTGTTGGACATGACCCCAAGCCAGGAGAAGATTTCTCATAATTGGAGACGTAGCTGGAGAAACTTTGTAGCAAAGAACAATGAGCCTAGCTCGTCTCTAGAAAGAGAAGGTTTACCCCTTAATTTACATTGGCCCACCCTATTTTTGTACTACAAAGGAAGGTACTGTTACATTGGCCCACATATTTGCATTATTTAACATAATGCAAGTGAGAATTACATAATTCGAAAGTCAACTATTCTGTAATGCAACATATTCTACTATTGCGTTGGCCCACCTTAGAAGTTGAAAGTGACTTCTTCAACACAAAAAAATTTAAACTTCTTTATGCAAGTATACCTTCTGCATTGGCCCACCTTGTATGACAGTGGCTTGCATACACCATTTCTACCTTTACATTGTCCTTTATATAACCCTCATTGCATAAATACATAAGCCCACTTAATGCATTGAAACGTAACTAGTTTTGCACCACACTTGGCATATGCCCAAGAATTGCAATTAGAAACAAATGACATTTATTTCTAACAAGAACTTTAACCTATTTGAGATTCAGAAATGTTTCATACCACAAAATCTTTCAAGAGCTCAAATAAAGACAAACCGTATTCTTTGATGCTGGTAATAATTATGCGAACTTGATTCGGATGGATGAAATGGCTCCTCCTCCGTTGGCAATTCGCCTCCACCAAAACTAATGCGAAAATGGACTCGCCATGTTGCTAGTTTGGGGAGCAGATGCATATCAAGTTGGAGTCTCATTTGCATCGCAATTGTTCCCTCCTATCTGCAATTTGCAGTTTTGCAGCTCCATTACCTTCAAATCTTTTTGTATGACGGTGATGCTCATAAGCGCATCAATGAGAATGGATGCTGCACCTCGAACTGCTTCATTGTTGTGTTTTGATTTAGTCTTCTTTCCACGAAGACTAGAGCTCCTTTTCTTAGCTACAGCTTGCTTCTCTTTCACATCCTTCTTGGGTGAGTGTTTGACAATCATTAGAAATCTTTTCATTCTCATCATCAATCACTCACTCGAATGGAATATGTTGCATCACAGAATAGTTGACTTTGAAATTATGTTGCATAAATAAGTCTTCTTTCCGGGCTCCACTGTCACCCAAAACCAGATTTCCTACACTCTACCAAGATTTCATAGGCTCTACCAGATTGTTATGTGGATTGGTGTGTTTAATCTAATCGTTTGATTGATCGTTTGATTGGATTACATGGTACGGTGGTGGCTGTGGCTTAGTCCTTTGCTGTGCACAGATGGTTTGGGCTCTCCAACAGATGGATGGTTGTTCGTTTTCAAGATCTATCCTCACCGGTGAGTGTCACCTTCTCTATTTTCCGTTTTTGTTTTGGTTGCAATAAGTCTTGATGGTTTGAGGTCGCTTTGTGATTCTGCATAGATTTTCTTCCTTCGTTTCCCTCTTCTTTTCGCCCCTTCTTTTGCACCGCATCCTGATCCTGGCTGCTTCTGCTTTTGCCCATACTGATTGCTGTTTCGTTTGGATCGGTTGCTGTTTGCTTCCCCTTTTCTCCTCTCTCTATCTTGTTTTTTGCTTGCTGGTGTGTGCGATTTTGGGCTGTTTGCTCGGATCTGCCTTCTGCGACATGTTCTGGCAGCAGACTAAGCTTCGGCCTTCCCTTCCAAGCAAATCATATGGCTCTTGCTCCATTTTTTCTTGTATCTGCATGCTTTCTGAGTTTTCGATTCCCTCTTTATCATTTCCATTGTCTAAGTTTCTTCCTGCCTCCATAGCCGGATCTCTGTAAATTTTGGGGTTGGGCGACTCTGTTGCTTGACTCCCTCATTCGAATCTGACTGCGATGTCGCTGGCCCTATCTCCAACTGTTCCTCCCTAGCCGAAGGCCTGCCACCGCCTCGGCCGCCACTGCTACGCCAAATTAGCTGTCACAATCCGGGGAATTTCCCCAACGCACAAATATCTCTTGGGGGATACTGGGGGGCGGTGCCCCTTGTCCTCTCTTGGCTTGGGGATACCAAGTCCCTGTGGCCCCTTCTTTTGCTTTGGAGGTTTGTTATTTTCTCCAGGCTTGCCGTGTTTTTTTGGTTTCGTGTTCTCGATTTGGTTCCCTTGTTCTTTAACTCTTCTAGTGTTTGCTCATGTTCTCCATGCTTATCCATGTTCTTTGCTTCTTTGAGGGGTTTTTGCATTTTTTCTCGTTGCTATATTCAAGCATCACAGGTACTCATGCATCTAGAGCACTATAAGTTTTTTCGTTTTGATAATACTTTGCTTTTCTTTATGAGGTTTGTGGATCATTTAATTCTTGCATTCTGGTCATTCCCTTCATGCCGAGTTTTTTCGTAAGGGATTCAGATAAGGAATTCCTTCTGGTTTCTTCTTGTTTGGGAGCTAAGATTAGGAGGGACAGATTGCAGTAGTGGTAGTGCCGGCCAGGATATCCTTAATCTTTGCTTTGGGGACACCGATCTCGGTATCCCGATTTCAAGTTAATATGAGTTGTTTGATGATTTTTTACTAATGATTTGGTCTTGGTACGGCGGCTAGGCTGCGCGATTTCAACCTCTGATTGCGGGTGCTGGCTCTCTCCAATTGCCTCGTTTTACATTTTCCTCGAGTTTTTGATTTAATATTGCGCATTGCATATTTTTTGTTTCTTGTAAAATATGCATATGCAGGCTAAACTTCCTCGAGCTTTTACTGTTAATATTGCACATGTTCATATGTTATGCTCCGTGTTAGAGATGCATATGCATGATAACATTTTTCCGTTTTTTGATATCCCAAATTTCCATGCTTTAGGCTTCTTGTAAGATTTGCATATGCATGCTTGGTTTCTACTTGCTCTGAGGGTGTAGATGATTCGGGTGATTTAATCTTTTTCGTATGCGTGAGGGTGTAGATAATTCGGGTGATTTAATCTTTTTCGTATGCGTAGTGACATCCTAAATGCCCTTCTCTAGGTGAGTACAGGCTCTTGCCGATTTTTGCTTCGTGAATCATTGTTTCCTTTCTTACCTATGTCATTCAGAAGTTGTTTAGGACAATATGTGATTATGTTAGCTAGTGCGTTTCTAACGGATTAACATGGGGCGAATATTGTAGAGGTGTAAATTATTTTTGATAGCTCTTTTCTGTGAAATGATGGAGCAATTTTCAACTTAATTGCGTCTAGCTTTGTGTCACCCTATGAATATTTTTCTCCCCTTGTTCCATGATTCTCGACTTACTTATTTGCTTGCTTGCTTAGAGCGGGTATGTTTTTTCCATTCTAGGCCATGTGGCATGTGTAAGGAGTGATTGCAATTCATATGGTTGTTTATGAAGTTGCTTAAAAGGTTCTTAGTAAGTAGTCGTGTTACTGCCTCGATTTTTTGGAGACATGTTATAACAACTATGGTGCTACACATAAGGGTGAACCTTGCACCTTATCGATCACCGATATATCCTCACTCCGTTGTTTCTGGGATTACCTATCATGCGCCATTACTAATCCATTGGTCTTCTTGCATTCGGAGGTTCATTTGAGTTGCTTCCTCCAGGAGACATATGCCTAGAGGTCCTAGAAAGCGCATACACAAGGCCAGGGGATTTCCGGGAGGTATTTTTGCATTTTGTATTGACTCTTATGGTTCCATTGTGAGAAAGCCATGGCATCTTACTCTTTTGTACACGCATGTTTTTCTTTTCTCAATAAGTTTGGGCAAATATTATGTTTAGCATATGGCACATTGGGCTCATTTTTTCCAGCTCTATATCATTTGGTATTTGTTGTGTTCCATGTTTCTACTTCTACAAGTTGCCTACTTCCTGGAGTGCTAGATTGCTCATTATCTCAAAATAGCCATTCTGGTGGTAAATTTGCACGTTCTCAAGTTGTTTGTAACAAGTGGTAAATTTGCACGTTCTCAAGTTGTTTGTGGTTTGGTAAGCATTGGGCATCTTGCATAGATATTACATTTGTTAGGGATATTGGTGACCTTATTTTGCAGGCTATGTTGTCCATATTTATTCTTTGCTATTTTGTGTTTGACGAATTTTGTTCGTTTCCTGGGTGTTTGTTTCCGTTTGGTATTCCTAGTGCTTGCACTACTCCAATTTGTCGTATGGATTTCATTATCTCTTATTTTTCTAGTTTCTTTATTCATATTTACTCCATGGCTCCATGATTTTCTGTCCAAGCCTCCGGTGTTGTTGCCCGACTTTATTATCTTTGGTCATGAGGTTTTTCCGAGTTGTATTGCTCTTTGTTCAAGTATGTTGTGATAGATTTCATTTTTCATAGTTATTTTTTGTAGTGCATCTCTGTCTCATAGAGCGTTAATCTACACTTAGGTTGTTGCATTGTAGGTTTTGGTTTCCCATTTTCTAGTATCTTGACAGGCGTATGCTTTTTCCTGTTCTTTCTTGAATTTGTTGCCTATGTTGCTGCATTTTTGTCATGTTCCTTCAATCACATTTGCTCCAGAAGATTAGCTTGTTGTGCCATGGCTCCATCGCACCTTTACTTCAATTGGAGTTCGGTCTTTTTTAGGTGCCCCTTGTGCTTACTTTCAAGTTGTTCAAATTCGGTTCCATTGTTGTTCTTCCTCATAAGTCTCGCTTATTCTATGGTTAAGTTCCTTCTAGTGCTCCATTGGCGCCGATATGCTTCTTCAATGCTATCGATCCCATAGATATGTTGGTCTTTCTGGCTGTGTTGTTCCTTTTAGGCATAGTTTGGGCACTGGTCTTGTGATGTGGGCTCTTGAATGTTTTATTTATCATCTTCCGGCTTTCTGCTTTTTGACGGGTTGTTCCTACCCTTTATTTTTGTCAAACTTATTCTTCTTGAAATGCGCTCTTGGCAGGTTTATTATTTCACTTTTTGTCTTTTTAAGTTTTCATATTGTCTTTGTTCTTCTGTTGTATAGTTCGATGTCATATAGTTTGTGCTCAAGCATGATTATTTATTGTCTCACAATAGAGTTTAATAGGCAGAGCATGGTTATACTTTTTTGCTAGCAAGATTGATATGCGATTTGATCAGTCCTCTCGGATATGATATGAGTTAATTATGATAGCCCTCTAGTGGTTCCGAGGGTGCCATGTTTTTCTTACTTTATTTTCGGTGATTCCTTTTTGTCCAACTACCTTACTTCATGTTGGTTCATCTTTCACTGCTTGTCTAGTCTCATTGATCACATTGTACACTGCTCTGTCGTTTTCATTTGCGTCGTTACCATCCATCCATCCATCCATCCATCCATCTTTCCATTTGGGTAGTTGGCATTACTGGCTTTGTTATTCTCATATTCTCTTGTTGTTGTAATATTCGTTGAATTTGTCTGCGATGTTCCGACTCATTGTCCCATTACTACTATAGCTTTCCTGCTCAGTTTGATATATTTTCTAGGTTTGATCCGGTTCGGGTTTGTCAGTTAGTCTTAGAGTCTTTTAGTGCTTTTTAGTTCAATTTTTTGTTTGTTTTGGTCTTAGTTCAATTTTTTGTTAGTTCGCTCTTTGTATTTTAGTGTCAGTTTCTCTTTTAGTTTTCTAAGTTCATTTTTAGGCATTTTTTCTATGTACCCCTTTTTGCTCCATATATTCATCAAGTTCCTTTTTAGTTCACTCTCCTTCATTTATTCTTTAACCTCTTAAATCGCCTTGGTTCCTTTCTCTATTTACTACTTGCTCCAGTTCTTTATTTGTCCTTTCAATTTAGTTTAACGTCTTGAAACGACTTGGCTCTTTTGCTGTTTTGTCTGGCCCTTGTAGTCTGTGACGGTCCAGGGGAATATACGCCATAAATACGTATATTCCTGGATCCGCCACCATACAAGTCTATCTTCATAGCCTTGTATACCATAGATTGTGGCACTAGGGGGCATGGCCAAGTTATTCACATAACTTAGCCAACCATAGGCTAAGACCATTATCCACGTGGCCTTAACCTATTGGGCACCCGCCACACAGGACTCACCCGATTGGTGCCACGTGGCATCCTAGGTGGACCTAACTTATATAGGCCTAAACCCTAACCCTAGGCCTTTTTCCAGCCCTAGCACCCAGAGACTCACCTACTCGTTCGAAACTCCGTTTCGAACATCGTTTGCTGTGGTATAGGCGGGTGCAAAGAGTAGCCCGCCAGGATAGACTCGTTCTTGGAGCAAGAGCAGCATCACGTGAGTCGAAGACCATGGAGGCACCCGGATCTGGAGGGAGAGCTTCAGGATCAGGTATGTAGGATAGTGGTTGTGATAGCTCATCCGGAATTAGCATTCCAAATTGTGCTAGTATCTTGTATCTAGAGTAGAGCCATCCTAGAACCTCAGATTTAACATCTTGAACCCTAATCAATGAACCCTAACCATTAGTTAGATTTGTATGATTAGGTTAAGATGTTCTTCTTATGATTATTCTCATGATGTGATGATTATGTGATGATGGTTGATCATGTTTGCTCCTCTTGTTTTGGGAAGGGGGGTAGAGACCTAGGGCCATACGTAGTATGCTCCTAGAGTAGATCCCTTAGTTCCTATTAGCGGCACAGTGCATAAGAGCCCACCGTGCTATCGAGGCTATGATATGACTCAGCACCACATATAGGGACTAAAGGGAATGTGGAGGGAGGATCCCTGCCGAGTGGGGGCTTCGGGGGATCCCATAGTGGGCTAGGCTTATGGTCGGTCACTTCGTGTGAGCCGGGCCTGGGTCCGACACCTCCTGGGGCAATGGTGTTGCCCAGCCTCCCCGAGCTGCAAGTGTTGGCTTGGCTCTCGTTTTGGGGGTTAAGTCGGCACGAATCGCGGTGACGCCACGCGATTCTCTATCCGCCCGCAAGCACCTCTAGACCCCGGGAAGGGGAGATGCAACCCTTCCTCGCCTCAACGGACCAGGAGATGCAACCTGGAGTAGTCCCGATGGGTGATGCCATGGGATTGCGTATCCAGGAAGGCTAGAGTCATGCCGAGAGCCTCGATTTAGCCCATCCCGCAAAGTATGCAATGGGAGGGGCGGATGGAGTGGTCAACCCTAGCCATTGTTCTATGCCAGCCCCGCCATTGCCATGACTCGATGCGCGCTCTATCTTGAGGCCTAGCCGGTCCAGTCACCCTTCTTATGAGTCCGGCGGGTAGGAGCTCTCATGTTTCACGGTTTGGGCTTATCATCTTTGTATTGGTATATGTGTGATGCACTACCCCTTCGAGGTAGTATTTGTATATGTTTGATGCTAGTTCTGACGGCGTGTTATCGCCCATTGTTATAGGAGCCCATAGGGAAGGGCGGCGCCAAGACACCTTTCGTGTTCCCTCCCGCACTAGGGATCACCTCGAGTCGCGCGGGTAGACGAAGGGCCCGCGGCGGTTGTTGAGCCGGACGGGGGATTTCTCGCTGAAAGTGTACTACCGGGCCGTATGTTTAGCTTGAGGGCGCCACAATGGTATGGGAAAGCGATGTTCTTGGTTGACCAAGAACTAGCACTGACCATAACCATGAAAGTAGTCTAACAGGCCTATAGGGGTGTGAAATAAACATTTCCACCGTTGAAGCCGAAAATGGGGAAAAATTTTTCTCCTAGGTAGTGGGAGGGATTTAGGTTAAGTGTTAGGACGAAGGAATGAGTGAGTCAAATTCATCTTCTAGTAAATTTGGAGTGAAGATTATGCATTTGCATCAAATTTCACCCAAAATGGGTCGAAGAATCATACCAATCGGAGACCCAGGTGAAAAATGGCGCAAATCCATAATTAGCACCTCAAACCATTAGAAAAATTCGAAAATTTAAGGTATAATATCAATTAATATAGGTTTAAAATATACATTAATAATTAAATAATTACTAAATATGGTGTAATTAATAAGGGGGGCTAATAAATAGGGGTAATTATGTGGGGGAATATTCCTAGGGACCCTCCTTTTTAAATATCTGACACCTCATTCTCTCTCTCCAACCCTTCACCTTCACCTCTCTCTTGCTCAGCCTTTCGTCACCCATTTTCTGAACCACAAGACATGGCACGCACCAAGCAAACCTACAGGAAGCCTGGCCCTAGGCCCACCCTCTCCATGGCGCAGGCAGCAGGGCGGCACGTCAAGAAGGTCCCCTCAACACCTTCTACGGGCAAGCGACGAGGAGTCCCCAAAGAAGCAGCAACAGCAATGACTGTGAAGCTTCCAGCATGATGCCGAGGAGAGCCCCAGCAGCAGTTCGTGATCAGGAGGCACGCAGAGAACGGACGAGTCCCGCCACTTCGGGGCCTCGGACACCGAGGTGGAAGAGCAGGTCGAAGAACAGGTGGAGGAGCAGCACCGCCACTGCACCGAAGAAGCGGGCCCCTTCAAAGGCTCCAAGAAGAAGGGTAAGGAAAAGGTCGCTGAATGGCTCTGGGAGGAGAGGGCTGCTGTGAAGAAGCGGGAGCGGGAGAGGGAGCAGAGGGAGCCGGGAAAGGCGACGAAGAGGAAGAACGACGCAGCCTCACAGACGCGCTGCCATAGAAGAGCCTCCCCCGCCAACATGAGGGAGGTGGAGGAAGAAGAAGAGGAAGGGGACACCGAAGCCGCCTGAGAAGCTTCAAACCCCGATGCGCAGGCCACCCTACCCGGTGGCCGTGAGCCACCAAAGGTGGTGAAGAAGCGTATGGGGAGCGGCATTCAAGGCCCAACAGATCGTAATTTGCCGCGCAAGATGGCGGCAGATATTATGAGTACCTCCGCCCGGACGCAGGTACAATGATTGGTACCGCCGCCAGAGGTGCAATGGAGTTGTGGGAGGGCGCAGGCCGAAGAAAAATCAGCCCAAGCCACCCCCACCTAGACCGGAAAAACCCAAGAGGGTTCACCACGGGCCGAATAGCACGTACGCCCGGGTGTTTAGGGAGATAAGGCACTTCCAGATGTGCACGAATCTCCTGATAAGGAAGGCGCCCTTCGAGCGTCTCCTTAGGGAAGTAATGCAGGAGTTCCGGACCGATTATAGGGTTACCCCTCTAATGACCCGGGCCCTGCAAGAGGCCTCCGAAGCAGAGCTGGTCCAGCTCTTCGAGGAGGGGAACCTCTGCGCTATCCATGCTAAGCGGGTCACCCTCATGCCGAAGGACATTCACTTGGCACGGAGAATCCGCAGGGAGAGGCCCTAGGCCTCAAATTTTGTAAATTTTGTAGAAAAGTTAAATTTTCATGTAATTGTATTTTCCTTATTAATATAGTTATTTTCCTTATAATTAGAAAAATGTTAGATGCTTGAAATTTAGGAAATAGAACCCAATTGGGGTAGAATCCTTTATAGCATGTTTACAAACACCCTAGAAATCATGACTACAACAAAATTTTGGCAAAAAAATCATCAAAAATGCTAAAATTTGGGCCAACCGGGTGAGACCGCGCAGGGGCCTCTGGCCCCGACGCTGGCGCCAAGTTTCACTGGATTCACCCCGACTGGGCCCAAAATCATGCTTTTAGATGTCAATTTTGCTCAAAATAAGTTGCTAGTTAGGTTAGAATCGGCCCAATTAGCCATATTAGCATCTTCAAATTCCCTAAATTGACCAAAAATTGGCCCAAAATAGGCCAACCGGGTGAGACCGCGCCAAACGTGTCTGCGTCCGCGACGCGGAGGCCATCCGCGCGGATTCACCCGGGTCAGCCCATTTTTGACCCAAATTAGCCAAATTTGATCCAACAAATTTGTTTTGCTTAAAATTGCACTTCATGGTAGTTCATTTGGACACCCAGAGCCATAGAACCAAGGCCGTCTTAGGTAGGTACCTTTTTGCACGAACCCCGAGGTCACCCATAGTCTATAAAAGAGGTCTCATTTGCCATTTTTTCTTCTACAGAACTGCTCCCAGCCCCTTAGGCGATTTTCTGATCCTTCACTGATTTTTGCAAGCCATTTCCTGCACCTTCTCCTACTCAATGGCGCCCAGCAACTTCGAGAGATGGTACAATGCTGCAAGCCACATCCATCAGCTTTCTGTAGATCAAGCCTTCTCTGTATTTGACCACTTGTTTGATCTTCATGCAACTCTGACTAGAACACCCTACTACACGGACATTATGTGCCAGTATGATCAGCAGGTCCTGCCTTGGGAAGTTAGATTGCCTCCTAGGGGAGGGAATTGGGTTTCTCTTGAGGCACTTACCCAAGCCTTAGGTCGAGAGTTGGGAGGATCTAGAGGCAAGAAGCAGCTATGGGATAGGACTAGGACCATGCCCGATTACATGACCTGCAGACACAATAGGCATAGGTACCTTTCGTCCCAGACAGCCCTTGCCCTTTTCATGCACTATAAGTCAATCAACAAAGTAGGGGAACCTTCTGTTCAGCCCTTAGACTTAGCGCCACTTGATATCAATTTGCCCTCTTCAGAAGAGGATTCATCTAGTAGTCCACCATCTGTCAGTAGCCCGCCGGACATCAGTTTCACTGCTCACTGTGGTGAACCAAGCAACACAGCAACAAATGAAGAAGACGAGATAGTAGAGGAGTTTGGAGGTCATGAGAATCTAGCTGCCCGTCTTGGTCTCAGGTTGTTTAAGCCTGAAGATGAGACAGTCTACTACTCCAGAATAGATCTACTAGGTTTGCCATGCTACATTCTTCATTCTTGCATTGGATCTAAATATTCGGAGGCGAATATAGTCTTTAGTGATCCTCAGGATGCTATAGACGATGAGTTCTTGGGTGTATCAAAGGTCGGGCTTTCAGTGGATAACATAATAGATCCAACGGGAAACCAAAATATCAGGTCATGTCATGCTTGTGCTGAGAGGCCTATAGCTAACAGTCTAGTAACCTGGGAGACCCATGATGTTTTGCTTCATGATGGTAGGACAGTTTCACAACATTTACAAGCTCGAGCTGCTCTCGAACAGGATGACTTAGAAGTTGAGTGTTTGGAAGCTGATGTTGAGAAGCAATTCAAGAGGAAAAGGAAATATACATATGTGAAGAGGGTCAGGAGGGAACCAAAGGGGGATAGCAAGGAGGAGAGGATGTGCGCTTCCAAGTCAATCAAGAGTGCTCTAAAATCAACATCTTTGCAAGGCTAATGTGTCAAAAAACCGAGCCGAGAGCAAGTATGTGCCTTAAGAAAAGAGTTTTATTCTCAATCAAGCGGTGCCGGATTACGCTTTGTTTTGATGTGTTGAGTGTAACTTATACGGGGGCGGTCGAGGCGAAAAGTAGTGGTCTCCGGAGTGGAGTCTTGTCAATTCGCATGGCGCGTGGCTTTAGGAGTTGCTCACCACGTTTTATAGTTGGAGGAAGAGGTTCGAAAGTTAGGTGGAAAATCCAGGTGAACATGGTAATCTGTGCTCTAAGAAGCCTAGATCCGTGACACTAGCTACGAAAGTGTGCTTGATACCTTCATTAGTGAGAATGCGGAGAGCATTCCCACATAGAAGCAAAAAGGAAAGGATGATATAAGGGAGAATGTTCAAGAAACTTCCTTCCATTCTTAATAAGAAGAGCATACATAAGGAAGTGGGTGCCGTGGTGGAAGAATTGTGGAAAGAGTGTAACCTTGCCCTCTTTTTACAATATTTGGAAGAAGGAGTTTCGGGCGTCGGCATAGCAAAAATACAGCATTCTCCAAGTGTAACATATGTGTAGTCATCAAGCGAGAAATTGGAAAGAACAAAAGATACAAGGGAGAGGCGTAACCTTTCAATTCAACGGTGGGCACATATGTTGGAACAACGTTCTGTAAGAGTCAATATTGGCATTGGCGTGCATTATCACATCGTTAGCCCGAAAGTCACCTTTGCATAATACATGATAAGATGGATCAGGTCAAAACACTCACACCAAGAAGTCACCATCTCAATAAAGTCTGTTTGGGAGGAGATCGCTTGAAGAGCAAAGCTTTGACAGAGCATTGACACATGGTCATGGTGGACGGGCTTATGGCCATTTCTCTCTTGATCTTTGGAAGGATGACTCAAACTTTCATGTTGGATCACTTTCTAGGATCCTACACTATCTTGAGTTCTTGGGAAGAAGACAAGTGTGGTGATCCTGTGTGGAAGCGAACTACTGATTGCAAATTGATGCAAGCCCTAAAAGATACTCGACCACCTGAAAGATAAGCTAGCCTTGCAGACACAAGAGAAGATGCCTTCATCTTCTAGTGCCAACTTAGAAGGCTTCAATCCTCTTCCTCGAAATCTCTACTTACAGGTTGGATAATGCATCGGGTCAAAATAAAAATAGATATGTGTTCTCCTACCTCTCTTATTTGACATGGCTTAAGGTATTGATGAGATTCAGGTTGGCTTCATGATGGTTGGGCATACTCATGACGATATTGATGCATTGTTTGGGAACTTTTCGACGTTAATGAGTTCATCGGATGCTCTAACTTTGTCTAAGTTGCTTTACTTGTTTAGCAAGTGCAATGCAAAATCTCCCTGTTCCATATTTTGTGGATGAAGTTCAGATTGAAAGGCTTTGTCAAGGGATATATCCCTGATAAAGGCCAACGTCTAACAGGCCATACCGACCCATTGTTATTCCGATTTAAAATGGATGGGAAATGGCCCATTATGCAATATAAGATGCGGCCAACCCATAAAGAGTGGATTCCAGAAAAAGGAATAAGAATGTGGAAGGAGGATGAAAATGGTGAGCCAGCGTTACCAACGGGGTGCCTAAAAATATCCCTCCAAGGAAGACATTGAAAGATCTCCACGGCCGGCGGGATGACATCGGCAAGTACATAGCATTATGGAATTCTTACGCAAAAATCAAGAAGATAGTGTGTTTGCACGACGAAGACAAAGCAACTATGGATTCTTTGGAATGAGATTCTTGTGTGTTTTGGAAGATGTATCTCCGGGCGACCTCAAAATGATAACAAGGCAAGAACCTCTACAAGCTGCATTTACTCCCGGAGAGGTCGATGAAGCCGTGTGCTTGTAAGACCTTTTGCCTACGTATTGTGGGCCGCCAGATGGGCGTCGGTGTTGCCTATGGATGAGTTCGATCCTCATGCACATGTTACGAAAGGTATGTTTGTTTTTTAGTCCGACCTGGAGGCGATGAAACTCCAACGTGGTTGGGCTTTTTGAGGTAAGAAGATGCCATCCTAGATCGAGAGTCTACCAATTATGGTCACATTTATGTATCATGGTGGATGCACATTTGGTCGTGACTATCTGGGTTGCTTAACTAAACGTTGGCGACCCAATCCATCAGATCCATCAAGGTATGAGAAGTTAGATGCCATACATTATGCATGGGATGCAAATGGCAAAAGACCAGAAGACTGCATTGATTCCAAAATACATTGTTGACATGTGGGGACATAGCATTAGCTAAAAGCTGTCAATCTCAGTCATGTTCTCGATAATTATGTATGTAATTTCTTTTGCTATAATACTTAAGCATTTTGGACAATTAATACATTGTCGATACATCAATTAGCTTTCATTATGCTTATACTAACATCCTTACATCTTTTATAATAGGTGTTTAATACACATCATTACATCTGATGCACACATTATTGATGGCATACATATAATTTAGATGCACATATTATTGATGGCATTATAGAGTCGATGATTCACTCATCTTCAATCCCTGCTAACGTGATCGCATTCAGCTCATAGGCACGGCGTTCAGGAAGCCAAAGAAGATGGATCACAACACGAGTAAGGCCAGGGCAATTACACTCAAGACCATCAGCTTTGGATTGCAAGTAGGGATCCAAATTTTAACTGTTTTTATGTATGCACCTAGAACAATATCATTGTAGCTCATGGAGCCTGAGAATGGTCTCAAACCGATCTTCATACTCATAGATATTATAAGCCATGGGAGATGAATGACTTCTACCACCGAATGGAGCTGCTTTTATAGTCGTTGTAGAATTATTGGTATAATACTTCAGCATTATTGGTATTATACGTGAGCATTATTGGTATTATACCTCAGCATTATTGGTATTATACTTCAACATTATTGGTATTATACTTCAACATTATTGGATTCGTAGCTATAAATTCTTTGACCTTGCTTTCACTTCTCACTTTTCACCTTGCTACTTGATCTTGATCCTTGCTTCTTGCTCCTTCATCTTCCTTGTTCCTTGATCTTCTTGCTACTTGATCTTCCTTGTTCCATGATCTTCTTGCTGCTTGATCTTCCTTGTTCATTGCTTCTTGCTACTGAGTTGATCTTGATCCTTGTTGGAATCCTTGCTACTTCATTCTCGTGCTCCTTGCTACTTGATCTTGTTCCTTGCTCTTGATCTTGCTACTTGATCTTGTTCCTTGCTACTTGATCTTGATCCTTGCTCTTGCTCCTTGATCTTCCTTGTTCCTTGATCTTCTTGCTACTTGATCTTGTTCCTTGCTCTTGATCTTGCTACTTGATCTTGTTCCTTGCTACTTGATCTTGATCCTTTCTTCTTGCTCCTTGATCTTCCTTGTTCCTTGATCTTCTTGCTACTTGATCTTCCTTGTTCATTGCATCTTGCTACTTGATCTTGATCCTTGTTCCTTGCTACTTCATTCCCGTGCTCCTTGCTACTTGATCTTGTTGCTTGCTATTGAACTTGCTACTTGCTCTGCTCCGTGTTCCTTGCTCCGTCGGTGATCCTTGCTTGCTTTTGCAAATGATTGGACCCAATCCTCCCCTGGGCTACTCGGAAGGCACGCAAGCATGCCCGGGCATTCTCGTGCGGCTGGAATGGATGAGCTATGGGACCATTTCTTGGAGTGGAGGTTGCGCCACAGTCCCACCAAGGAGCTTACAATGGAGTTGATCAACTTCATTCTGGAGCGATTTGATTGTGGTCATGGAGACTTGCAATGAGGGGAATTCTTGAACCCCCTCCTTATCTGGACGAGATGCTACAGCAATTGAGGCCTCTTCTTCGTGCTGGATATTTAGCACACTCTCTGGATGCATACATATCAGAGTTCATTCATGAAATTTGTAAGGGACAGATGTATAGCCTTATTAGGGTGTATTACAACGAGTACAATGGTTTTGTGGAGTTGGGTCCGCTCTTCTTCCGTGAGTATCATCCTGTGGAATTACTTTTTCTAATGACTAGGTACCCCATATGATGGGAAGAATCAGGCTGGGAGGAGCGTGAGCTCTTGACTCCTAACCCAGATGCATGGGTTAGACCTCGCAGGCAAAGGGAAAGGGGAAGGGGAAGGGGTTAGGAACCTGGGGGAAGGTTACTAGGGACATACATAGTTCATACTTCGGTCTCTATTGTGTTTGGAAGTTGGTATATGATACCGTGTTAGTATGTTCTCTAAATATTCATGTATGTATGATACACGGGTACTGCACGTGTCCTAAACCCCTGCATAAGGTCTATGATACAGGGTACTGTACACGTGTATACAACCCCTGCATAAGGTCTATACAACCCCCATAATAAAAAAATTCCAGTTTACTAAAAATTTTCCCATTATAATGTACATGGGGCTGTTAGGGAGTTTCTCACAAGACTCCTTAAAGAAACCTTCCATCCAGGAAACACATTGAAGGGCATGAATTCTGGATATACCTCCTGAATGGCAGTAGTCATTAATGCCTGGATTCTTGTCAAGCCTTTTCTTGGTGGTTAAGTCGTCTCTGTTGCCTAAAGCATGAATCAATTTGAAGGCCGTTTTGAGGGCGGTGTGGCCACCACCGTGTGTAAGTAAACTTCTCACCATAATCTGGCCTAATATTGAAGGCTAAGTAGCCCCTTTGGTCTAGCAGAGTCATTGAACTGTAACTATCACGAATCAACCTCAATTCCTTTAGTCCAATCTTAAGCAAACAACGTTGAGAACAACAGTGCTTTGTATGTGTTGCCCTCAAGTGAGCCTCGTCCATGAGTTTCTTTCTTCTAACGGTTGTACATGCTTTCTTGTGTAAGTTACGCTTAAGATTCTTACTTGCAGGGGCTTTGAATTCGAACATGGAGTCTTGTGGCTTTGGTAGGTCCTCATCTGAGAGATCAACATGAGGCGTTTCTTCGTCTGAGAGATCAACATGAGGTGTACTTGTAGATGCTGAGAGGTTTGGTGTGGGCAAGTCCTGGGGGGAGGTGCTTTCCCTCTCTCTGGGAAAAAGTAATCGAGGTTGGTGACGTAGTTGACCAGCTCCTGAAGTGTCGTAGAACACAGGAGTTGCGTGTCGCTGACTGCTCCCACTTGTTGTAGTACCATTTAGCGAAATGGATGGAGTTGGTGTGATTTGCCTCCGGGGAGGGAGCCTGCGGTGGACTATGGGCGACGTACTAAAATGAACTGGAGGAGGTAGTCTGAGCTCTCTAGCCTGTGGTGGAGTAAAATGCATTGGTGGGGGCAAACGACGTTTAGGAGCAGGGTGTGGTGGAGTAAATTGAACTGGTGGTGGAAGCCGAGGTGGTCGTGCTGGAGTAAACTCAACAGAGCTGGGGGTTTGAATGTCGGAGGTAGAATATTCGTGGCTACTTCACGTGTCTCGCATTTGAGGAGGTGTGAAAGCCATTGCAGGAGGAAGAAGCGAACGGGGAGGAGTTGAGGCTCTGCGGTTCTTTCTCTCGAGCCATACTCGAGAAAGTTAAGCGTCAACGTATAAATTTATACTGACAGGAAGAGCGAGGCGGTATGAATTTATCTGAGAGATGGTATAAATTTTTACAGGGAAGAAAAACTTAAGGCGGCAGACTGTATAAATTTATACAGAGTTGGTATAAATGTATACAGAGGAGGGCAACATAGAACAGAAACGGTATAAATTTATATGAAAACTCACAGACACTTGTATTAAAAACTTTATGGAGAAGCGCTATACGAAACGGCACTTAGCAGAGGTACTTAAGCCCGGCGCCGGCCACCCTATTTTCTATATACGCAGCTCGGAGTCGAAGGCGCTCGCGGTGCGGCTTATATACCCCCCCTTATTTGCTCTCTGGAACGTCTATACGCGAATCCATACTGTCATGGCCACGTATGTCTACTATCCGTACTGTTCTAGTTTCTCTTTTGTTTTAATCTGTTAGAGTGTAAGCGCCCACGGTATAAATTTATACCGATATGGCTCGGGATCGGTATAAATTTATACGCCCCGAGCACGAGCGGTATAAATTTATACCGTTCGACACGATCGGTATAAATTTATCTGTGGCGGTATAAATTTATACGCTCGAACACTGCGGGTATAAATTTTACCGATGCGTGTTCTGAACGGTATAAATTTATACGCTTCGCTCAAAGCGTATAAATTTATACCTGCGTGTTCTGGAGCGATATAAATTTGTACCGCTTCGTGCTTCGGTATATAATTTATACCGATCGAAGCCATTCGGAATCTTGGTGTCTAGTGCTTAAAGAATGGTCCCGAACCTTAATATTTTAGTAATATTGTTGTGTTTTAAGCTTAAATGACACAAATAAAGTGTTAATTTAGGGTGGATTTTATGCCCTTTCAGCCTCTGTTTTTACTGTTTTTGTGTTACAAAAAGTCGAAAAAGATTCTGTTTCTTTTGTAAAAATAGTTTTCTTTACGCTTTTTCTAGCCCCAAGATCAAGTTTGTACCACGAGGCCAATCATCAAAGGCTGCACCGGAGAGCCACGGACATCTGAACTAAAAGACCAGGCGTGTAATGCCCACGGGCCAAGAGAGAGCAAACCCACTGAGGCGTACCTTTACTTGTGTAATCTGTCAGGGAAGGGCAAGTACAAGTCTGACGATTATTACCCTGCCGGCGAGTTAACCTTGTTGCTACAGAGAACGATGATGAAATTTTAATGAAGTGCATGCATGACAAAGGGGAAGTCTTCTATGTTCTTAATAGTAAAATGCTTAGAATAAGCATGTGCAAACCCAAAGACGTGCATGACTACATGTCTGAAAATTACAAGAGCGGCTATGTAAGTAATTCTTAGTGGCTTTACGTATAAATTTATACCGTCATTCTCCTAACTTAACCCTGCATTACAGGATATAGTGGACATTTTGATGTCAGTGGTGCTTTGCGAAGAAAAGGTGTTGGTCAAAGGTCTGTGGTACCCCACTCCTAACGAAGAGGAAGAGAAGGACGAGGAAGTAGAAGAAGAAGAGGAAGAGGAGGAACCAGTGGTAACAAAGGGAAAGGGTAGGAAGCATTCCCTGGTAGTAGATACACAGGCTCCCACAAAAAAGAAGTCTAGAACCACAAAGTCCTTGACTTTAGAGGAGTCAGCAGAAGCTCTTCAGAAGGCTCCTGGAGCAGATATTGTTGTGAAGCCCGCAGATAAGTCAAGTCAGGGTAATAAAGAGTGGCTAAAATTCGCCAAATGGCGATTTTTTAAACCTTTAGTCAAATTTCATGGCTAAAGTTTATAAAGGCAATTTTTTTTAGAAAAAGCATAATTTAGCCACTCCAAAAGGGGGTAAATTCTGAACGCTTAGAGTTTAGCCGGGATTGTTTGCTGCATGATGTACTGAATCGCCTTCTCTAAAGTTGATTAGGAGAACCCTGATCAATTCAAATAGCCATGCCAATTCTATTCAGGGACCTTTTTCATTTAGGAATTGCCATTAGCTACCTCAATCATATTTTGAATTTGTATCTATAAGTTGTTTAGGTTAAATGCTATGAAGAATGTTACATGATGTGCATTTTAAGCTTTAAATAGTAGTGATCTCTTCTTGCAATTGTTGACCCTAAAGGGCTTTATCACCAAATTCACCATTTAGATGCATTTGACCCCAACGTAAACATGCATATTCCTTCAAACAATATTGTTTGTTCCTTATGAATTGTACTTTGAACAACTTTGTTATCGTTTTGTAAAAGAAGCATATTGAATCAATGGCATTCATGTACTAATCAGTGCTCAAAGTTTGAAGTTAAATAGTTGCACTTTAGCTGGGGACCAAGAAAAATTCGCCAACATCAGAATTTCATGTCATATAAATTTTACATTTTAGCCAAGTGGGAAGATAATTAAAGGTCTTTATTTTATCAAATTTCGCCAAGAAAAAAATCTAAGAACTTTTGTTTTTCATAGGTTTAGCCAACCTTAATTTGAATAGAAAAACATTTAGGGCCGTTAAAATTTACCCTGAAGTCAAGTGCTATTCTCAAGCGGGTGAATGACACTAAACTGCTTAAGCAAACTATTTCTTTGACATTGAGCACTATTAAGAGGCCACCTAAAAATGAAGATGGGGTCAGAGTGCTACATGTCCGGAAGCTGTATGCGGCACATGTGGCTATACTGAAACAAAGAATGAGAAGGAATCCTCATGCCCATGTGTCGCCACTAGTTGTTATGGTGGACAGGAGTCAGTGCAACCAACTAAAAGATTACAAGAAGGCTGACTTCGAAGATTACACATACTACGTTCTTGGAGGCACACATAGTTACAAGGCAAGGAAAGAACTAGCAAAGGAAGAAAGTCGTAACGAGGTGTGGAAGAGCGTGGAAGTGCATATATACGTGGGTGTAACAGATGAAGAAGCAAAAGTCATTGCCGTGAGTCATAATCTCGACAATGACTTCAGATTAAAAATGAGTTTAATAGACAAGATCCGTTTCATGCACCGTGAGTACGTGGAATTTAAACAAATGCATGGAGAGGATTTTAAAAAGCAAAAAGAACAATTTCTGCGGGGAGCTTGAGAAGCTTTGTGTGACAGTCTTTGCCTCGATTATGACTCGACAAGAAGCCCATTATGGCAGTAAAGCAATACGATAACTACTTTCAGCTGGCATTCAGAGATGGTCAAGTAAGTAAATGCTTTCTTTCTGTGTTTTGTAGTATGTTTAGCGTGGTTACAAGTGCCCGGGCACGGTATAAATTTATACCGTGCCCAGTCCTGATAGAAATTTATCTGGCCGCCCGACGCGGTATAAATTTATACCCGTGACTAATCACCGTCTTGCGCATTTAGGCGATGAAGCGTGCAACATATTCTCTCTTCGCCATGCAACACTAAACTAATGGTGTTTGTCCATTTACAGGTGTGGGATCTTCAAGAAAGAATTTTTTGTATGTTCGAAGATGGTGAGCTTAAAGAACAAGCCAGCTCCGCAGGAAAAAAACCAAAAAAAGGTGGAGAATCTAAACAAAAAAATATGAGCATTGTACCCGGACGCGATTCTGAGGGCCTAAAAAAACAAAAAGAAATTTTTGTTCGCCTTTTGGAAAAAGTCGTGGCCAGGGAATTCACATTAGACGAAATGGCCAAGGAAGCTAAGACGTAAGCCTCATTTGCAAGGCCGTGTTTTTTCTACATTTTTTGGTCTTACAACATGTTTCTCTTTGCAGTCAGAAAGACATTGTCACCTGCCAGGCCGAGTTAATGAAGCAGCTAAACCTAGAGGACTGGGAAAGTTGCGTATTAAACGGGAGCAAATCATCGAAACGAGAGCGAAAGGAATATTCCTCAAAGATTCCCTTTTTTTTTACAAAAGGGGGTAAAACGAGGTTTAAAAAAAAAAAGATGCATGAAATTCTATTTTGACCCCCCCAAAAGTGACTAATTTTTTTGTGCAACGAAAGAATTGACTTTTTTAAAGTGTCATTTTTCTTAGCAAATAGAATGTTCTTGAAGTATATTTTACGAGAGAAACCCTGATTTCAGAGGATAAAATATTTAACAAAAATTGAAGTTAGTAAAATGAATCGAAATCTGTAGTATTCTCAAAATTTGAAGATAGAATCTTCATATTCACATGCAAAATTCTACAGTCTTTTCTAAGACTCGGTTATGTGCAAAAGTATGAGGAGTGATGAAGGAGGGATCCGGGGCGTCATCATGTTCATTTATGCCATCCTCGTCACCTTCACTTCTTTCCTTTGTCACTAGAGGAAGTGCTTGAGTTATCTTCCTCATCACTATCAACGGATGGTGTAGCATTGCCACCACCTTCTTCATCCTCTTCTTCGTAATTACAAGCTTTTTTAAGCAAATTGATAGTCCTCCGGCGTGTAGCGATTGTCGATTTCAATTTAAAATCATAGCACAATATAGTCCGTCATTAAGGATCAGCTCATCCCTACAACCCACCTTCTTGGACTTTCTCCCTTTTCCTTGGCTTCTCATTTCTAACTCATATCTACCTTCAAAAGCATTTTCGGCGTGTTGCAAGCCAATGAATCTTGAGTTTAGTGACTAAGCCTTCCTCCTTGATTGTGTCAAGCACTTTTGCTATCGAAAGGTCGACCTTTGTCATCCTCCTCGGTTGGAAGAGCAATTAGCATACCCTTGGTAATTTACGTGATATTACCTTGAGGCTCATTCTGCGTCTTGGTCAGAGGTACATGACTCGATCCTCGTCTTCTTCTACTGGGGTGCTAATGTAGCATTGCTTGGACCTGCTTGGTCTTTGGGGTTGATGGAAGATGTTAGGCCATCCAAATGGTTCTTGCAACTGTCTTAGAGCTATATTTTTCACAACAATTTTCTGTTCGAGAAAGAAATTACTCCACCACATCCGATCTTCTTCTAAGAAGTACTTAAAGCCTGAGGAAATTCCATTTTCAATGGCTTTTAAGGATGACTCTGGGGTACTTTTCTTCTGCTTGGACTCCTTAGGATTTTTGAGAGGAAGTTGTTCTGCACGTTCTATGAAGGAAGTGTCTGGAATATATTTAAGGAAGCATAATCCCTCTGGTGGACTCCAGTCCTTAGTTGTGGTATACTTCTTCCCCTGTAAGAAACTCTGGCCATCCTTCAAGTAGAACTTGATGTGATGTTGAAAGGTGAGATCATTCAACTTGTTCACAGCTTGTTCTCTGTCTAAACGTTGGAGAAAACAAACTCTCTGAAAATCAGCAGTCTCCTTAAGAAGATTGATCACTGGAGTGGGAGTGTAAGAATCTTCAATAATTCGAACTAGTGTAGGAAGAGAGAAAGCCTTCTTCCTTCTAAGGCGCACAGAAAATCTGCTGAACATTTGGTCAATTTGATCATGAGTGTGGCCTACAAGTAAGAAACCGAGCTTCACTTTTCTAAAGATCCCTAGCTCCACTAACATAGCACAGTATGCAAAGAGTGTTTGATTCTTGTTCTCCCTTGTAGTGTTGTCAAGTTCTTGGGTAAAAATCGGTGGTAATTGCTCTTGCTCGCACAGGACCTTGTTAAGAATTGTAATTGTGAGGTTCGGGTCACCATGCAAGTTTGGATATGTCAAAAATACTTTGCACTTTAGACTTCCTTTGAAGACCATAGCTCCTACAAGGTGGACCTTAACAAAACATTCCTCTGGCACATCTTTAGGAATGTTCAAGAAATGTGGTAGAGTAGTTTTTTTTTGGTCCATTCCATCAATCACAACAGACATATATTGCAGTGGACGTTCAAGAGCTTTTTTTCTGTGCTTGGCAAGCTTTTTCTCTCTCTCGCTTGCTTGTTGTTCACGATGTGCGGCAAAGGTTACGTTGCACAATATCGTAGAAGAAATCAGGTCAAAGCATTTTCTTTAAAACAAGTGAGAGATTGGAGAGCGTGAGCTTACTTCTTTTCGACCTCTGTCTTTGCGGTTTCTCATTGACTCTTTAATTACTGCACACCTTGAGCAAGCGGACATTCTATGTTTTTCGGGAATTTTCACAAGACCAATTCACTTTTTCCGATCACGGTGAAGTGTGAGTAAGAGATGTCTTTGAAGCTGAGTGCAAGTCTCTTTGTACTCATTGAAAACATCTTTTTGGTGATGTTATCGGTTAAATGATACATGTTCTTTGTTAGGTAGCTTCTCACATGTTTCTCGAAATATTTCTCCATCCATGACCACGGCTGACAAGGGCATGCATGGTTACAACTCTTCTTGGTCCACAATGATCATCGATTGCTGGATTTTTGTCCGATCTTTTATGTATTCTAGACATTACGGTGGACCCTAAATGGTGGACAACCATAAAACATTTTCGGCAAACTTCTTCACGGTTAATGTAGTGCAAGAAGGTGTTGTGGTCTGGTCTTACATGATAAGCTAAGTAGGCATTACAGTGCGCCAATGTCATGGAAGGCTGTAGTTGTCTCTAGCGCGCGTAATTTAGCCATGTTAAATCTGTTAATGCAACCCAATGGCAGCATTTAGTTCTCAAGAGTTTCCTCATTTTGTGTTCATCCATAAGATTTCTTCTTCTTACAGAGGAGCACGCCCTCAAACCAAAATCCACCTTGAATTTCTTCGAAGATTGGCTGGAGAACATGTAATCTCTTTGTTCCTCGTTGGGGTTTTCATCTTCTGATGAAACTTCTACTCTGGGGGTGACTTCCTCTGTCCTGAGTGGTGTGTTTGTAGAGGAAAACAGACCACGTGAAGTTGTTCCCGGAAAAGGCGGTGGTACAGTGTTAAAGGATGGTGATGGCCCATAAGAGGTTGTGGCATCGGTTTGTTCTTGTACCATCTTGAAAAGGAGTTCTTGCAAACATCTCCTTTAGAGCGGATTTGGAATTCACGCAAAGCCATGTGTCACAACCGTTGTGTGAAGAGGAGTGCATGCTGGAGCATCGTCCTCATTTGTAGTGAAGTCCTGGTGAGAGAAATTGTAGTGAATCTCACAGTCTTCTTTACTTTCTGTGTTCCTTGTATGTTTGAATGAAGGGGGCGAAGCTACAAGCGGGGAGGGGGTAGCTTGTTCTTGAACACCCGTTGTTGTGGAGCTTACAGAGGTCCGGGGATGGAACAAAGGGTGGTGGCAACATGCTCGAACAGGACTTGGTGGCGGTTGGAAGGGTGGTGGAAGTCGCTACGTCTTTGGACTCGGTGTGTCTTGAGAAGCAACAACGATGAAGGCGATGTAGGAGTCGGAGAATGCTGGTCTTGAGTAGAAATAACGCGTTGTTCCCAAAGCGTGTCCTCGAGAACTAGGCGAGTTTGAGACAACAAAAGGTGGTGGAAGCTTGTTCCGCGGCGGTTCGTCATTTTAACAAGCGCAAAATAGTGAAGAGATTTGAGAAACCTTCTGTAGTGCAGAGCTTTTCTTATTCCCGAATACATGCCCACGTAGTACAAGTAGAAGTTCCAGTACTAATCAAGTGAAAGTCAAAATAAAAGCTATTCTGGAATACACAGGATTAGGATAATAGAGCCAAACGTATTCCGCTTCACATAAAGTGCAAGACGAAAATGATACCTTTAAAAGGAAATTTAAGCGGCCTTGATTGCGTATTCAGGTCTCTCGAGCTCAAGTCGCCCGGCGCCAGCCAACCAGTACTTCGATTAAAATATTCAGAGACTGTATTCCGATAGACATAGAGAAAAATGGAGAGGTGAGTTAGAAAGTACAATGTACAATCCTTTGTGTGCTTGTTTGTTATTCCCGAATACACTATCGCCTTCACTCGAAGTCGAAAGTGTATTCCGGAATACACTATCGCCTTCACGCGAAGGCGAAAGTGTATTCCATACACTTTCGCCTTAATACACTTTCGCCTTCGCGTGAAGGCGATAGTGTATTCGAATACACCCGTGGCGAAAGTGTATTCCGGCGAAAGTGTATTCCGGAATACACTTTGGCTTACACCCTCAGTCGAAAGTGTATTCCGGAATACACTTTCGACTGAGGGTGTAAGCCAAAGTGTATTCCGGAATACACTGTCCACTTCTGGGTTTGAAAGGTCTTTTCTTGCGCTATGGGTGAAAGCATGCTACGGTGTACCACTTTTGGAACCCTCAAAAGTACCTACACTGGGTACTTTTAAAACTGGAACTTTCTGTTTTTTCTTCCCATTAAAATCAATCCAAAATTTTTGAATTGAAGGTCAATAACATGTCAATCTATAATAGTAGATGATGACAATACTATTAGAGACTAAAATGAATGGATCAACTCTCAAACTTATTGTTTATTGAGACATTTATGCAAGTTCCTAGTACCCAGTGCTGGGTACTTTTTTGGGTAGTTTTGCACTCCCTAAAAAGAACTTTAGATGGTACACCCTAGCATGCTTTCACCCTATGTTTAGGCGTTTTTTAGGCTTTTTAGACTTGTTGAAGCCTGTTTTTGTGTCAAGGTTGCACTCTTGTTTTTGCCTTTTTGACCTATTTTTGTACTATTTTTGTCTTTTGTTTAAGACATTTTGTATTCTGGAATAGCTTTCTGCCACTGTTTTCACTAAAAAAGTCGTGTTTACACTTAAATGTGTACAGGCAAGAAAGCGGCAAGAAACATCAGAAGAAGCCCATCAAGATGTCCCAGAAGCCGCACCCACAGAGAAGGGTTGAAGACGATGCTGCGCCTGCGATTTACGAAAACCCTCAAACGCAGTGGTTCTTTACTAGGAGAACATCTGGAAAGTACAGTACCCTTACCTTCTTGCATGTTTGTCGGAGTGCTGGGAATAAAAGATACGATGACAGAGAGTTTGTTTGCATGGGCACCATACAAGCTGTTAGTGAAATAGCCGGGGAGTCAGGACAACGAGGCAAACTATCCTTTGCGACGTCCCAAGGATTTATTCATGTTGATGAAGCCTACTTTAGAATGGTCAAAGTAAACCCGCTGCCCCTTTACAAGTATGTGTCGCACTACATCAACAAGAAACCGCTCAGTGTGATAATCAATGATATTCGAAGCACAACAAGCGAAAACTTCGCTTACAGCCCATCAGTGAGCCCATCAGGGAGCCCATCAGGGAGTCCTTCAGTGAGCCCATCAGGGAGCCCATCAGGGGGGTCATCAGATGGAGGGTCCCAAGAACAAGAAGCAGATGTTCCGCCAGTGCCGCCAAAAAAACAAAGCAGGCCACGAGCCACCATAGCCGCTAAGGAACCAAAGAAGCGGAAGGTAAAGCAGCTTGAAGTTGCTGAAATCGACGAGGAACCAAAAACGAAGAAGGGAAAGGGCAAGGCTCCTGGGGTGGCCATTAAAGAAAAGAAGGTGGATAAGACCTCAGAGAGGATGGAACAAATAAATCTTAATAAGTACGTTCAAGGAGTAATATACTTGCCAGTAACTTCCATGAGGTTGCCACCGAAGAATGAAGCTGGTGAGCGCCCCCTTCAGGTTCGAAAAATCTATGCTGATCATTTAAGAAATTTGAAGGACAGAATAAGGAGCAACCCCAATGCCCATGTTGCTCCAATTGTTGTTCTTGTTAATGAGAACCGGTGCATGGACCCCAAGGACTCTGACGAGGAGAAAATCACGGAACACTTACATGCACTATGTCCTTGGGGAAACCACGGTTTCAAAGCAAGGAGGCAGGTTTGTACAAAGAAAAAAAACAACCCAAGATATCTCTCTCGTGCTTTCTGCTTGTTTCGCGTGGCACGACAGGACGAAGAAGCCAAAATCGTTACCAACACGCACAATGCTGACAACGAATATAAGCTGAAAATGAGCTTTGTCGACAAAATCAGGTTCATGCACATGGAATATATGATATTCAAAGAAAAATATGGAGATGATTTGAAGAAACCACAATACTCATTGGAACTAAAGGAAGGCGTGTCTTTGTGGAGTCTTTGCCTCAAATCTGACGAGGCTAACAAGCGGCGGTCTCTAATACCACCGCGACAAGCTGGTTCGGCTAGCCTTGAGAGATGGCGAGTAAGTTGTTTTTGTATACGGAATACCCCCGCAGCCCTCCCAGCGATATCGCTTTCTTCTCAGATTTGGGACCTCCAAAGCGAAATATTCACCATGTTCGGCGTGGTGATTTGAAAAGCAAAGGCAAGGTCTCAGAAAGAAAAAAGGATCCGGCGTCCCCAAAAAAAGGAAATGACAATCAACGTGTGGCGAGAAATCTGAGGGCTTCACGGATATGGATATACTAGAAAGGCTACTGCAAAAGGTTGTCGATAAAGAATTTACTCTCGAAGAAATGTCCAAGGAGCTCCACAAGTAAGAATGCCACTTTGGGTTTTTGTTTGGTAGGCATAAGTGTAGTTCGAAAAACACTGGCTCACACACGAAAGCCAAATTGTATTCCAGAATACAATTTGGCTCACACACGGTGTACCGTGTGTGAGCCAAATTGAACAAAGTGTATTCCAGAATACACTTTGGCTCACATACGAAAGCCAAAGTGTATTCCGGAATACACTTTGGCTTTCGTGTCTGAGCCAAAGTGTATTTTGGAATACACTATGGCTTACAGTTTTTTAAGTAGTTCTTTTTTGTTGCTTTCCTTTTTAGTTTTCTTCCTTCTAACGTTTGTGTGGTCTTACAGCCAGAAAAATGTCATCACATGTCAAACCTGCTTAATGGAACAATTAAATGTTGACAGCTGGGAAAGGTGCAAAGAGCTTTATCCTATAGCAACCTCAGACGAAAGGATTGTCCAGTATGCGCCAAATTTTGAAGGCTGGGTACGTTGATTTGTTTTTTATATTGTTGTCTTTCTTGTTACTAAGACGTTCTTTTTTTGCAGAGCAAAAAGAAAAACAAAGACCTGCCGGAGGGCTTCATGCACTTGGTCAGGACAGCACGAGAAGAGAGGACGCTGGCGGACAGGCGTGTTCTGGATTCTGAGCCCTCCGATTACGAAAGGTTTACAATGTTCGATCAAAATAACCTATTCTCTATTGTACACGGTGATTGCACCAAATTAGTCGAATCAATAAAGCTTCAAGATTTTACCTTGGTAATAGCTGACCTTCCATATGGATTCAAGCTCAAAGACAGCCGCTACGACGACCAGCCATTTAAAAACTCTGAGTTTAATGCTTTCGTCGACGGCATAAAGCAGATTACCACGGCAAAACATTGGAGGTTGGTCGTATTTCACTCAAGCATGCAATCCGGCCTTGTGGAAGCTGGTTTTAAGAATCATTTTGGTTCCCCTACGCAAGCTGGTATGAAAACATGGTTTGGTAAGCACTTATTCTGGAATACATATATTTGTTTTAAGTTCTTTTTCTTTTAGTAACACCTGCGAGCATTGTTAGGAATTTCTATTCCGGAATACGTTTCCTTCGGCTGTACTTAAATCCTCTTTTCTTTTTTTGTTCTTAAGGTACAAAACAAATATAAATTACCATGGCGGAGGCCCTAGACTGTTGAGTAAAGTCGAATATCTCCACGTCGCTTATTGGAGTTTTGATGGGAAACGTACAATGGAACACTTCAACACAGCAGCGTGTCAGAACTTTTCGAACGTGTTGGAGTTTCCAGCGGTTTTGCAGAAGCTGCAGGACCCTAGTGCACAAGGAAGAATAGTGAATCACTATCAGAAGCCACAGAAGTTGATTAACCATCTTCTGGACATGTTCTCACGTCCAGGAGATTGGGTGCTCGACGCATTTTCTGGCTCTGGTACAACTATTGCTTGTGCATTGAAAAAGGGCTGTAACTGTGTAGCAATTGATATTGATAAGGAGGCTGTCGGTTTCATTAAAATGAGACTTTCTGCTTTACCAACTCTACCAGACGAGAATCAAGAGTTGGGGGCAAAGTCTAATTCTGATTTTGCTAAGATGACATCATCGGAAATACAGCCTCCCTTTACAAGCTCCTTAGATGACGAAGCTACTTTTGCAGAGTTGAAGTAGCTCTTGCTGCCATACCGGAATCAACTACTGACACTGAGAAGCCTAAGTCACCAGAAAACGGTGAGAAGATACAAACCGACCAAGCAGAGAGCAGTAAGAATAATGAAGAAGACTACAATTTAGATCTCTGAGGGACCTTTCGCTGTGGTTAATTACTGATATTTATTATTGATTGCCATTACTGATGTAACAAAAAAACAGTAAAGAAATTATTATTGTTATTTTTACTAAATTTGTGTTTTTTTTACATCCACATACAAATAATTTTGTACTCATGTCTCAATTTAGCTATTTTCAGGTGCTTCACTCCAAAAACGAAAGTCGTGTCCAAAAAATACCCCAAAACTAAGCCAAAAAAAAAATTGATACTCCTGAAACTTTAAACCTCTCTTAAAAAAGCCCACTTTTTAGAATGATGTATTTTTTCAGAAGGAATCTTTCAAACGGGAGTGCTGCAACACTCCCGTTTAATTTGCAACCTTGTTAGGAGTGCAAGCTTCTATACCCAAGTTGTACCACTGATAGTATCATCAGAGAGCACGCTGTTAACTTCAGTGGCTGGGTAAGTTTTGCCAAACATATGTTCTGTGTTTGTGCCTTTTTCTCACAGTATTCTTACAGAACAAGAAAAAGGGGCTACCCGCTGGATTTTTAAACCTGGTTCGTAGGGCCAAGGAAGATAGATAGATAGATAGATAGTATTTTAATGTCACGCCACTAGGCAGCATCCAACTGGACATGTGACCGTACACCACACTACATTGCTCAGTTGGGCTCTGCCCCCAACCACTTTACATTGCGTCTGTGGGTTTTGACACCCAACAGTTCATAGTGCGATTCTGGGCAGTCTCGAACTCGAGACCTATAGTTGCAAGAACTAGTGTGTTACCACTAGACCAAACAGAGGCAGAGATTTAAGGCAATCGAACAGGGAAAAGAGGTCGCCACTAGCAGCTTTGACACTTCTTATGAAAGATTTACAACGTTTGGTCAGGACTGCATGTACAAAGTTGTTCAGGGTGACTGCACGAGGCTGGGGACACTTTTGGACAAGCAGAATTTTACATTATGCATTGCAGATATTCCCTATGGTTTCAAAATTAAGGACAGCGCTTTTGACGAGGAGGCTTTCACGCACGTGCAAGTCCACTCTTTTTTGGATGGCCTGAAGGAAGTCACCTTATCACGCTCTTGGAGGGTCATCATTTTCCATTCCGACCTACAGACGATGTCGGTGCTTAAACCTATGGGAGCTGTCTGTAACGCCGGCTTCGAAAACTGCGTTTGGTAAGCTTTACATTTAACGCTTTTTTTTTTTAGTAACTCCACGGTATGAATTTATACCACAACTGCCCTAAGGTTTAAATTTAAATGGCAATGCAATGTTTGTATAAATTTATACGGCTTGCCGCCATGGTATAAATTTATACAGCAAGGCAACCCTGGTATAAATTTATACCGCCACACTACTGGGCTAACTTATTTTCCTTGTTTTCATTTTACTAATATTTAATTGTTGTCTTGTTTGGCGGGGCTTAAAACAAGCGTCAAAGGGTCATGGTGGTGGTCGCGCTTAGTGAGTTGTTTTGAGCATTTTCATATAGGTTTTTGGTAGCGGATGCCAAAAAAACCATGGTCCATTTCAACACGCAGAATGAGAAGACTCCTCCTTGCAATGCTTTTCAGTTCCCAGCTGTTCTGCAGAAATTAAGAGACCCACAGCGATAAGGCGCTGTGGTGTCCCATTATCAGAAGCCACAGCGGCTTATTAATAATTTGATCTGATGGTTTTCTCGCCACGAGCTGGATCTTAGATGCCTTTTCTGGATCAGGCACCACAGCTGTTTGCGCTTTTAAGCAGGGGCGCAATGTCGTCTCCGTCGACATAGACCCAGATAAAGTAAGTTTCATCAGGACCAGGATAAGCTCTTGTGAATCCTTTCCTGATGAAAATGAGGAACTGGGAGCAAAAAGAGCGGTGCAGCGATGTTAAAAGGCACTTATACGTAAATCTGACCTCCACTTACCGGGGAAGAAAAGATGAGGAGGTGGAGTTTGTCGACTTGGAGCCTGTGGTGCACGAAAGCGGAGAAACCGCCTTTGTCTTGGGTGGGACTCGAATCAGAAGGAGGCGTCTCTGCTGTTGTAAGCTCGCAAGAGCCAGATCCTAAGGGGAATGAGAGTCCTGTGGACTGGGAAGAGCCACCTCTCCCACCTCTCGTATAAATTTATACAGACAGAGTTCTTAACTACTTTCATTGTAAACTATGTGCTAAGTATTATTATAATTTATTTTGATGAAGATTTTTAAATTGAAAGCTTTGTCTCTTCAACAATACTTAATTAAAACAACTCTTTCTTGTTCCATGATTTCACACTCTTTGTCTTTCCAATGTTTGATTTTCTTAGTACTTATATTAAGCTTGAAAAAAGACAAACTATATTTCCTTCTATTTTTAACAATAAATACTTACTGAGTTATCAAAATTAATGTCTCTCTCCTCAAAACAAGCACTTTTTTTTTGCCCTCTTTTAAAAATGAAAAGGCTTCAAAAATGTTGCTTTTTTGGGGGGATTCCGAATGCGTATTGCTCAACAATCTATTTTGCTCCCTATTTTGTGTGCTTTTTTCAAGTTTTCCATTTTTATAAAGGAATCTTTCAAACGCACTTCTTAAATAAGTGCGTTTCATTTTAAACCTTGTTAAACCAGTAAGAGGAAGAATAAGGTTCTTTTGGGAAGTCAAGGTGGAGGATATAGATAGAAAGAAAGCATGGGGTGCAGAAAGGATTTTGGACACTAGGTAGATCCATTGTGTACATGCATTCAATCCTGAATCTCCATTGCAGTTGCACACGAGGGAACTTTCATGCTTCTGCAGCTACTGCTTGGATGGCATGTGGGACAGTTGTGTGAATAAGCACTATGTTGATGATTGGAAACTTCAAGTTATTGTACCATCCTCCAATGTGCATGCTGATATTGAGGACCGTAAATCCAGCAGGTCCTTGTTCTCCTCCAATCCCACGATGTACTTAGAGTTGGTGATAATTTTGCTGTCGTTGCTCCGAAAGGGAATGATGAGGGTTCTGAATTTTGGATTCTGATGTGCACAAAACCAAAATGGATAGTGGAGAAAGACTTCCAACTCAATGGAACATGGTACCTCGCCGGTGATAGTATCATAGAAGGTATGTATTACAAGAAGGGTGTAAGATCAACCGTCAGCTATGATCTTTGCAGTAAAGACGTCTTAGGCATAGTATTCACAACACAGATCTGTGCAATCAGACTTCACATGCCACTAACTAAACGTCAAAACAGGACTGTATATAGGCTGGATCCTTTAGATGAGGAGAAAATTTTATAGAATTTACCCGAAGTTCTTTCTGATGATGATGAAATGTAAAACCATTCTATAGTTTTCAGAACTCATGTGAAGTTTTGTGCTTCAGCTGTGAAAATGAGTTTGTCTTGATTTCTTTTGAAGATTTGAATTCTTCTGAACACTTGATTCCTTTATTTGTGAGATGAATTGAATATGAATTTTCATTCAAATGAATCGAGGTTACAATAACAATTATGTACATAAGAAAGATATACAGTGATTTAAAGTACGAGGTGACTCATGTACCTACATTCCCAATATATATGTTCCTATCAGTTCCAGCTTTTGTTGCTTCTAATCTTAAAATTTCAAGCATGAACACTCTAACATCAACTAGATCCTGGTCTGAAATGTCCACAACCTGCAGTTAACCACACTTTGTCAATAACAGAGTTTGGTTTGTCTGCTGCATTTGAGTTGACTTACTAGATCAGGCAACAATATATTCACTCCTTTCAAGTATTCCCTCATAAATTTGTCCATAAACGAACATACGGCAGGGCCACATGAATGACCATCGGTTTGAAGAGGCGTTCTGGAAATTTTCACAACATCTGAGGTTGTAAAGCTGAAATTATTGTGTCCAAGCAATTCCAGGAACTTGCATTCAAAGTTTGTTGTCATTGTGCCACAACAGCAAAATGCAATGAGCAAGCACTAACCTCTCAATATGTCTGCTTCTGCCATGCAATCCCGAGCTATCAAAGTGATATATCCCTAGTTTATATCTCTGTGTGAGACACGCGTGGCTTACAATCAGAAAACAGGTCCAGTGATGTCCATCACAAGCAGGCAAAAACATGTACTGTCACTTATCCAGATTCACATGTTTCCTTATTGTTTTGTAACTATTTGTGTCCTTGGACAATGTCGAGTGAAAAAGAGGGTCAAATGAAAGGGATGGCTCATTCCTTGGAGCATCAAGTAGTATTCCATGTATCTGCAAACATATGCATATGATGGCACAATTCTGATGATCACAAATCAGATGAAAGTATCACCTTGAGAAGAGGAGGATCAATTGATCATTGAACCACTGCATATCAGCTTCCAAAATTTTGATGTCGGTGGAGCTAATCACGACAGTTTCAGTTCCACTCAGCACCACTTCCAAATGTGTATGTGGCTTTAGATAGACAGGGACTGCCGAAGCTCTATCATCTCTAGTTCTAAACACACACGAGAACATTTGCTCACAATCCATTCAAATATTTTAAATTGAAAAAGTACAACACATATCATAGAAATTTTTTTACTTATATTGACTTTCAAAGAGTTTTACAAGATTCATTTATGAAAATACTTGTCGAGCATTTTCATGCAGTTGCGCGACTCTTCAGAATCCCACATGTTCCACATTTGATATTCCTTCACATAAGCTGGCACACTTTCTGCAGCCAGAAGTCCCTCCAGCCATGGTTTGAGTTGTTCCAAAAGGAAATTGGAATCCAACCTGTCGGGAGCAAAACTATTTGGACATATCATTGTGTTCGGCTGGTTGGCAGAACCCTTATATCTGCTGTCATCTATCAACAATGTGTTTCTCACTTGGTATTTCCAAAATTTCTAGTACACTTTGGACATATCCTTAAGGAAAATTGGCTTATTAACCACTTTTAATTTTGTGTTGGTGCAGTCATCCTGATTCCAAATAAAAAGAAATCTGCCCTTATATTCCTGCAGCAACTTTCTCATCAACAAGTCAACATTACTCTTAACCATGCTGGACCACAATGCAATCTCAAATTTTGAAAAACACCATTCTAAGAACTCCTGTAATCCATGCCTGGAAACTGCTGCCTTTTGAAGGTTCAATTTCTGGAGGGTCATTTCTGGCTCGGCCGATGCAGGGATCCTCTCTTTCAAGTCATAAAACTTGCCTAAAACCCCATTAAAATCCAGAACAAGGAGAATTTCAGTTAACCTCTTGGTTTTTCTTGGTTGAGGTTGTATTGGACTCGTTGAGCAGTCTGCATCTTGTCCAGGATCTGGGGTTTCTTTGTCAACTTCATCACCTGCATCTGCATTTGGCTCATGTTCAGCACCAAAACTTTTTTCTGGTGAAGGATCCCATGCAGAATGAATCTCAAGGGAATTAATTTTCCCCCCTAAAACAGATGCACTAGGAATCTCTTCGTGATGGCTTCCAGTTGCAGTAGCGTCTATCTATGTAACATAATTGAAATGAGGAAGACCACAGAAAAATACAAAAAAATAAATCATGTATGTGGCATCGGTACTTACTTGACCGGGAGGTATCTTGCAGTCTCATAACTGATCGAGATGTGGATAACTGTTGGATATCCTTGGTCTCAAATTTCTGCAATTCTGCAAACACTAAGTCAGTAGGCCTGTGACAACATCAGTAAACATTAGTTAAGGCACTTACTTGTGTCTATTGGTTCTTGTGGTACCACTCGAACACCAAAAGCCAAAAGCCATGTCTCGGTCATAATGTGGGCAATAAATGGGGTTGCGGGCGGGTTCTAGAGTGTACTCGCAAAACAAATTCAATTTAGACGGGGGTTAGAGATGATAATAGTTACCTCAAATGGTGTGATAGACATGGAATGTGATACGGTGGATTTGATTACGCTATCACAAACCGGCAATATTTTACCCTCCCATTTCGGATAACGTCCACAAAATGGACAACCTTCATCACCCTCTTCTTACGCCTCGGGAAGCATTGGAAGTGCGGGATCTAAAGGAGTGTCATGACCACTACACTTTCGAAAAAATCTCAAATCTTTGCATTCGAGGTTGCAGCTCCAAAGAAGAAGTCTTCACATGCCTTTAGCTCAATTTAGGTTTCGCTAGTTCCTTATTTAATTGATTCAGCCCAGGCAACACTGTACCATTTAGCTCTTCATCCTTTAGTTTGCTTATAACCCGAACACCCTCTGCTTTGCTTTTTGGATTTCTTTGTCATGATTGATTGCCATCCGTGCAAAATCAGCTCTAATTCGATGCTTTATGCTCCATCAACTCAATCTTTCTTTTGATATCATTTTTCCTATCCTCGTTTGCTTGCAATCGTTTTTGCATCTATCAAACCTAGCTGATGTTGTAGCCAACCATTCCTTCACAAGTCGCCATAGTACGCAAAACAAAAACACTACATTATATGTGACCTCCTAACATAGTAAGCCACGTACTGACGGAAGACCACAATCACACCACACAACACAAGGTACTCTCTACACACCACCACATACCACACACCACACAACATACGCTACACAGTACACACCACACAACACGCTGTGGTGGTAGCAAGGAGTGGTGGGACATTGTGCAGGATGGTGAAGTGTGGTGGTGGTGGTGGTGGGGTGTGGTGGTGGTGGGGGTGTGTGGTGGTGGTGGAGTATGTGGTGTGGTGTGGTGTGGTGTGGTGTGGTGGTGGTGGAGTGTGGTGGTGGTGGAGTGTGGTGTGGGACATGGTGGAGTGTGGTGGTGGGGGTGTGGTGGTGGTGGTGTGGTGGTGGTGGAGTGTGGTGGTGGTGGTGGATTGTGGTGTGGGACATAGTGGAGTGTGGTGGTGTGGTGTGGTGGTGGTGGAGTGTGGTGATGGTGGAGGAGTGTGGTGGTTGTGGAGTGTGGTGGAGGGGTATGGTGTGGGACATGGTGGAGTGCGGTGGTGTGGTGTGGTGGTGGTGGAGGAGTGTGGTGGTGGAGTGTGGTGGTGGTGGAGGAGTGTGGTGGTGGTGGTGGAGTGTGGGACATGGTGGAGTGTGGCGGTGGAAGATGGTAGAGTGTAGTGGTGGGAGATAGTGGGGTGTGGTGTGGGACATGGTGGATGCCAACAACTCACTACTCACAAAATCTATCATTCCGGCATCCATTGCACGAGATGCCCCACAGATGGCATCATAGAGACACAACATGACAATATAGCCAACATGATGCAAAATGGTAGTAGACATACCTGATTCTTGAAGTGGATTCGAGGTTACCTTTTATGTGTTGATAGAAACAATCTAGGTCAAGCTTGAGATTTTTTTCTGTTGTAACACAACTAATAATTGAACATACCTGCAATGGCATGTTTTGGTCTCAGAACATTGCTCTGCTTTTCTGTTTTGATTGTGAGTTCGGATTGAATGTGTGGTCTAGAGGAAACTGATTTTGTTTTTTCCCTATCATCTTCATCATCCCTGTCACTTTTACTATTTTCCTTCTGGTCAGGTTGGATTTGCCTATGCTTTCTCTTGGGTCTAGAAGAACTGGCCTCTGTTTTCTCATCGGGAGTTTTATAATAATGCGAGAAACTCTTCCAATTAACAGTCTCCCCATTTATATGCAGATAATAAGCCACTGCCCAGGTTCCAGGAGCCATTCCACCCCATGTGTGTGGCTTCCCTGTAATTCTTTTGTAAATTTGCATGAACTCTTTGTATTGTTCATTGCTCAGATTCTTCAACCTGTACAAGAAAACATATGCCTTAATTTTTCAGTTTGAACAAAACATTTGGGGGAAAATACATGTAGCCAGATTTCTGTCACCCCAAAGCTTCTTTAGATCTTCATGGGGCACAATCTCTTGATTGAGGAGAGATTTCATCGTGTAACCAGTGGCATTCAATTCGGACTCCATTAGGGTTCAATCGGCAAGAAGCGGCAGATTCTTCAACCTGTACAAGAAAACATATGCCTTAATTTTTCAGTTTGAACAAAACATTTGGGGGAAAATACCTGTAGCCAGATTTATTTGGAACTCTGTCACCCCAAAGCTTCTTTAGATCTTCATGGGGCACAATCTCTTGATTGAGGAGAGATTTCATCGTGTAACCAGTGGCATTCAATTCGGACTCCATTAGGGTTCAATCGGCAAGAAGCGGCAAAAAAACAGAAGAAGAGGTGAATATGTAGCATAATAACAGGGGGTTTTCTTTGTGTTTTTGTACGCTTTTCACTAAGGTTTTCCTATGATTTCGTGATGTATTCAAATGGATGTACTAATGCGTACATCTAGAGTGCACCATTTCTGAGCCATTGATTTTAGCCTTTTTTTTTCAATGGTCAACAACCAATGGCTCACAACAAAAGCCATTTTTTTGTGCGTGTGGTGCATAATGGTCAACAACCAATGGCTCACAACAAAAGCTCTTTTTTTGTGTGTGTGGTGCATAATGGGCACATGAAGGGCTTGAAGGGTGCATGAAGGGCTTGAAGGGCGCATGTAGTGCAGTTTCCCCGCCGGCAACACATTTCTTATCATAACTTTTGATCCAGAGCTTTGTTTCAGATGATTTTTATTGCGTTGGAAAGCTCTCTCTGAGATCTTTTTGATAGTGTATGATATGGATATGTTTGGTTAAGTTATCTATGCTAAAACAGCAATTATTCGGCCGGGTTGGGCACATGAAGGGCGCATGTAGTGCAGTTTCCCCGCCGGCAACACATTTCGTATCATAACTTTTGATCCAGAGCTCCGTTTCAGATGATTTTTATTGCCTTGGAAAGCTCTCTCCGAGATCTTTTTGATAGTGTATGATATGGATATGTTTGGTTGAGTTATCGTTGCTGAAACAGCAATTTTTCGGCCGGGTTTGGTAGGCTTTCACATCCTACCAGCTGATTAATACAGGATTGCGCTATTGGATATTGTTTTATGGCTCATTCCGAATGAAGCTTGCAAAAAATTACCATGCATTTTTAGATTTTGAGGCAGTTATTAAGCAAATTCCAAGTCTTCTAGATCCTTGTGCTAATAAGCAGAAAAGTTTCCCACTTTGGTTTCTTACCACAAGAATCCATGGAGGCCAAAGGCTGTTGTTAAATTCCAGTTGAAAAATATTTGTGTATGGGTGTTGCAAACTTTATGACTTTCAGAATAATGGGATTAATCTGCAACCCCATTGATGAACGCTCAGGAATACGGACCTCCACCACCACCTGTGGGAGGTATTGACGAAGCACCTCAGCAGGAAAGAAAGGAAAATCAGGCGCCCGACAGGGAAAGGAAGAGGAAAAGAAGAGGCAGGAGGAGCCCGTCACCTTCTAGTACCAGCAGATCTGAGACCTTAGATAGCGAATCAGACAGTAGTTCCGACAGTGAGTCAGATGCATCCCAAGCCAGGAAAAAGAACAGGAAGATAGATGATTATCAGAAGAAAGTAGACAGTGCCATGAGTAATGTCTGGAAGCCGAGGAAGCTTGGTCAATTTTCAGGTAAAGACAGGTCAGGCATGGAGGCAGAGGCTTGGCTTGATGAGATGGAGGAATTTGGGAATTCTTATGGCATGAAGGACAAGGACATAGGCAAGGTTGCAACAACTAATCTAATAGGACCTGCCAGGATATGGTGGAAAGGGTATGCTAAGTCTAATAAGTTGAGACGAAACAGCTGCAGATTCAAGACCTTCAGTAAGGCTTTCCGCAAACATTACGTGCCGAGGTCTCACACAAGTAGGCATATACAGCAGTTTTACAGATTGGATCAGGGTAACTTATCCGTAGCCAAGTATACCGAAGAATTTATGAGGTTGAGACTCAATGTTCCTAGGATCACAGAGAGACAAGCAGTGGATGGATACATTGAAGGGCTGAACAACAACATCAAAAGGTTAGTTCGAGCAATCAACCCAAGGATCGTCGGGGAGGTCGAGGATAAGGCTTTGAGTTTGGAAGAGGCACCAGTAACTCCAGGGTAGAAACAGTTACCATCTAAGGGTAAAACAGCAGGGCAGTATCAGAATAGGCAAGCAGCAACCACGCCAGCCGGAGGCCAGTAGCAAGAGAAAGCTCAGGGAAAGCCATTTGGAGACCGCAGGCCACAGGACGGATCAGGTCTTTTAGACAGCATCCCAAAAGAGAAGAGGCAGGAATGCATTGAGAAGTTGTGTTTTAGGTGCTTCCAGCCAGGGCACCGAACACATAACTGTCCATTCGTCATGCAAGCGGCATTAGCAGAACTTGCAGATTGGGAATCTCCAACCAAAGGGGATGAGGAAGACGACGACCAACAGGAACCCCAAGATTTCATAGAAGGTGAGTGAGGGGATGTTGAGAATCAGTCCACAGTCATCTCAACGGAAGGAATAGATAGCAGTCCATATCTAGTCTTGATAGATACAAGTAGCTCCCATAACTTTGCCTCTCCTAGACTTGCTGACCTCATGAAGAATAAGGTCTTGAAGTCAAAGCCAAGGCCAGTTAGCATGGCAAGCGGTGCCATTCACCACATTAAGGGGAGGAGGATCATGTTTGACATAGACCTTAGTGGAAGCAAGTGGCCGATGGGGGCAGAGGTGATGGATATTGGAAGGTACGATCTTATAGTAGGAATGGAGTTCCTAAAGCCAGCTAAAGCCATGATAGATTGCGCGCGCAACGAAATCTCCATGACGGCGCCAGACGGCAACCAATTCATAGTAAAAGGTAAGAAGGTAGCTTCTCCTATGCAGTGCATTTCTATGAAGCAGCTGAGAAAAAGTATAGTAAGAAACAAGGTGGATTATATTCTGAGGTTAGAGGCAATTGAACCAACTAAAAAGAAGGGAAGTGACCTAAGTGGGAATCAGTTGCCCAAGCCAATAGCAAGGCTCATTAAGGAGTTCAATGATGTATTTTCGGATCAAATCCGTCAGCTACCACCTTATAGGGGTCTAGAGTGTGAAATCACATTAGCTCCAGATGCTAAGCCTACCAGCAAGGCACCTTACAGAATGAGCACCCCAGAGTTGATAGAGCTCAAGAAGCAGCTGCAGGAATTGCTTGACCTTGGATTTATAAGAGCAAGTGTGTCTCCCTTTGGGGCACCCATACTCTTCGTCAAGAAGAAAGACGGGAGTCTAAGAATGTGTATAGACTATCGCCAGCTTAACAAGCAGACGATAAAGAATAAATATGCTCTGCCAAGGGCAGATGATTTGATGGATCAGCTCCAAGGAGCGAAAGTTTTCTCTAAGATTGACTTAAGGTCAGGTTACCACCAAATAAGGATAAAGGAAGAAGATATCCATAAGACCACCTTCAGAACGCGGTACGGGCACTTCGAGTTTACGGTAATGCCTTTTGGCTTATCGAATGCCCCAGCAACCTTCATGCGTCTTATGAATGACATCTTCAGAGAGTTCTTAGACGAGTTTGTCATTGTATTCTTCGACGACATCCTAGTCTACAGCAAGTCCATTGAAGAACATTGTCAACATTTGAGAAGAGTGTTGGAGAAGTTAAGACAAATCTACTAATGAGGTTGTTTGCAGATTTGGAACTTCTTATCACATGACACCAACAAAGCAGGAAATAAAGGAAGGGGTAGGGGGGCATGTCATGTGCCCATAGCTACACCAAACGTCGTAGTGTGCAACACACCTACTACTGAGGTACATTATAGCCTTCTATGGATAACATGTGGCCACCACCACCAGTGCACCAACTGTTGTTTATCGCTAAGGGTGCATTGTCTTTGCTTCATGGGCTTAAGCTTCACTAAGTAATACAATGGATTATAGAATCCTTTAGGGGGATGTCATGTGGCCACCAGTACACCGATGTGTCACTGAGGTACGTTGTCCTTCTAGCCCATGCAACAAAGAAGGAAGTGCCCGTCGCAATGATAGTCTATTGGTTATGCTACTGGTTACAGGTCAGCCCCGCCCATGCTCAAATCCCACTGGCTATCATTGGTTGTCATGAATGGTCTGTGTTGATGGTGATCATAGCCGAGTGGTCAGACCATTGGATATGGGTGTCCCCTGTCCGGGTTCGAAACCCACTGGTTATCATTGCGTGACATGAGACATAGATAAGACTTTAATAACACACGTCCATGAATTAAAATCCTTTAAGGGATGTCATGCAGCTACCAATACAGCATGGTGTCAATAAGGTACGTTATCTTTGCTTTTCAAACAAATATGTGTAGTACATATGTACATATCCTTCAAGCCTGTGTAATAGCCAGTGTGCTATATAGTTACTATGTGATTCCCCTTAATTACAAGTTTGGAAGAAAAGCTTATGGCAGTGAGAGTCTGGTTAGGCTATTGGTTTCAGGTATGCTCCGGCCAATCTTAAATCCCACAGTGTCTATCATTGAGTGGCATGAATGATCTATGTTCATGGTGATCACAGCCAAGTGGTTAGACCACTTGATACGGGTGTGCCCCGCCCAGGTTTAAAACCCACAGGTTATCATTGCATGACATGATTAAGAAAATGAATGGGACTTCAAAGCGGGAATCATGTAGTCGCTATGATCAGCATCTTTCTATTGTGCAAGCACTGGAACATGAGGTGAGAAAATGCAGGTTCACATGTGGATACGAGATGATGATGAGACACTCCCTTTTCTGATATTTTGGCGAAGTGAAATGTTCGCGGCGACTTGGCCGCCGCAATAAATTTCTTGTATCCGTAATGCAAAGAAAGGCAGTGTTTCATTGGCCCACATGCTATGCATTATGTAATGCAATGCAACACATAATTGGAAAGTCAACTATTCTGTAATGCAACACATTCTACTATTGCACTGGCCCAGTGCCCACCTTAGAAGTTGAAAGTGACTTCTTCAATGGAAAGAAATAAAGTGTACATTCACTTCTTTATGCAATAGAGACTAGAGAGTATATCTCGTGCATTGGCCCACCTTGTATAACATTGGTTTGCATACACCATTTCTACTTTTACATTGTCCTTTATATAACACTCGTTGCATAAATACATAAGCCCAATTAATGCACTGAAACGTAACTATTTTTGCACCACACTTGGCGTATGCCTAAGAATTGCAATTAGAAACAAATGACATTTATTTCTAAATAACTTTAACATATTTGAGATTCAGAAATGTTTCAAACCACAAAATCTTTCAAGAGCTCGCGTAAATAAAAACCATATACTTTAATGCTGGTAATAATTATGTGAACTTGATCTGGACAGATGAAATGGCTCCTCCTCAATTGACAATTCGCCTCCACCAAAAACAGTGCGAAAGTGGACTCGCCATGTTGCTAGTTTGGGGACCAGATGCATGTGCATGCATACCAAGTTGGAGTCGCATTTGCATCTCAGCGAGATGTAGTTGCAATTGTTCCTTCCTATCTGCTCAGCTGCTTCTCTCTTTTGTTGCAACTCCATTACCTTCAAATCTTTTTATATGACGGTGATGCTCATAAGAGCATCAGCGAGAATGGATTTCGCACCTCGAACTGCTTCATTGTTGCATTTTGATTTAGTCTTCTTTCCCCGAAGACTAGAGCTCCCTTTCTTAGCTGTAGCTCGCGACTCCTTCACATCCTTCTTGGATGTTTGTTGACAATCATCAGGAATCTCCTCGTTCTCATCATCAATCACTCATTCGAAAGGAATATGTTGCACTACAAAATAGTTGACTTTGAAATTATGTATTGCATAAATAAGTCTTTCTTTTGCCTTTGGTTCTTCAAAAGTTTGAGCCTTCCTGTAGTTTTTTTTTTTTTTTTTCTTTCTTTCTTCCTAGAATCAGCTGCTTTCATGTTCTTCTTTAATCTGGGTGGCTTCCGGTGGGCAGAGTCATCCATTACTCGGGTTTGAGCTAGGATTACAAGGAACAGTTAAAATTGCAATCGGAATTGCTTTGATCACACAGAAACACAAGAAATCGAAGGGCGAACAATTTTTTTTTCTAAAAGAGGAAACACTTTGCAATCTCCCTTCGAAAAGCACGAAGAACGTCCTTTCTGATTGCTACTACCTCCCATAATTTCGAATGGGAGACATGGCTAATCCCAATAATTGCATATCCCAACCAACTCTAATTCAGAACACACACACACACACACACACACACACACACACACACACACACACACACACACACACACACACACACACACACACACACACACACACACACACACACACACACACACAAAATAACGGGTGCCTACATTGCCCTACATTATACATAATGTAAGAGCAATTTTTTTAGACACCCTAGCGTTCTTTTACGTGCACATGCATATGGTTGCTTGCTATTGTATTATTACTTCTTTATTGTCGCTTTTTTATTGTCGTACTCTTTAGAGAATCTCAATGAATATAAATCTAACAAAGTCTTATTGATGCAATACACAATCGGCTCCATAAATAATAAGGGACTAGTATAACAGACTGATTCAAAGTTGCAAATATTTTATTGAATCTTTCTGGGAATATTGAAGGAAAAACTCTTATGGGAGTAGTACTAGGCCTGGCTTTAATGCTTTACAACAATCTAATTAAGATGGATGAATAACAAGCTTTGAAACGTGGAGTATTTATCTTCCATATGCTTCAAGTAAATTCGTGTGGAAGTGTCACATAAACTAAAACAATATATGAATCTATATACAATGAATAAATCATCAATGTGATGAATGAGGTGGACTTATATTTTTTACAATTTTATTTCTTCAAAAGAGAAAACACTACGAACTTATCTCCCATGGATAGAATCCAAGGAAGAATTCAGATCAGATGCAGCAGCACTTTGTGGAGAAGGAGGAGTTGTTCTAATAGCAAAGGAAAGGAGAGGAGGCAAAGGTTCATCTCCTTTAAGGATATGGCAACACTGTCTCATACTTGGTCTACATTGAGGGTCATGTTGGCAACACAAGAGTCCTAATGTCAAAACTGCCTTCATTTGGGAATGATCAAAGCAACCATATAACTTGGCATCAGCAATATCCATTAAATTGCCTTTTCGCATCATCTGCCATATCCATTCCACCAAAGACATGTTCCTTGATGGATCAACGGCCCTTTTTCCACTGCCAATTTCAAGTATCAACACTCCAAAGCTATACACATCCGATTTTTCACCCACCTTACCAGATGTGAACAACTCTGGAGACATGTATCCCAAGGTACCTGCAACCAACGTGACGCTGTTTGTTGTTTTATCATAATCAATAAGCTTTGCCAATCCAAAATCTCCCAAATGGGGAACGAAATGCTCGTCGAGAAGAACATTGGGTGCTTTCACATCTCTGTGAATAATCTTTTGTTCCCATCCTTGGTGCAGAAAAGCAAGTCCCTCTGCAACTCCCAGTGCAATTCCAAATCGATGCTGCCAAGGGAGGATCGAGGATTCCCCAAAGAGGTGATGATCCAAGCTGCCATTTGGCATATAATCATAAACCAACAATAGCTTCCCTTTCTCGTGGCACCATCCTGTAAGACTCAGCAAATTCCGATGTCTCAGATGGCTTATCACAGAGAGCTCTGAAAAGTCCCTTTTGCCTTCTGTGTTTTGGGAAAGTACCTTGACAGCTATAATGCTTCCATTTGGCATAACTCCTTTGTAAACACTAGCAAATCCTCCCTTTCCCAAGAGCCTTTGACTGCTGAAATTCCCGGTCGCTGTCTTGAGTTGGGCATAAGTGAAAGTAGTGATTGGCGTGGGCATGATTTGCTCAACTTCCTTCGTTTTACGTTTCCAACATATTAAGACGCCTGCAAAAAATAAAATCAAGGCCACTACGCCAGCTGAAGCTGATAACACTGGCACAAGCAAGTTTTTCTTCTCTTTTACTAGATTCCTAGAACTAGAATTCGATCCAGGGGTAGGAGGACCGGCAGGAGAATGAGGTGGAGGAGCCTCTGTTATGATACTAAAATTCCATGTGTATAGCCTGTGCATTTCAATAAGACCGCCAGTGGCAGCCCCAAATCCAACATACATGGTGTCCATAATTAAATCCCCCATGTTGTTCATGGACCAAGTGAGTAATGCCCCTTCTGGCTTCACGGTATCTCTTGCTAACCTCACTTCAAGCGTCTTGCTCACAGCCCTGTAGTCTATCCAAGCAGTCATCAATGCAGAAAGTCTATCAAATCTTAGCTCGTCTGGCGGAACCACAGTTGCTGTAGGTAGTACACCATTCACGGATATTCCAATCCCAGCATTAGCATTGAAAGTATCATCCCTCGGCCAGCTTTGGAACTCTACTGCAAACAAATGATTTGCAGAATCTCCTTTGCTAGATCCATTATATAAACTTAACCATGGGTTATCAGGAGGAGGATCTGCCATCTGTGCGGATATGAAGAACCCCAGCCCGTCTCCTGGCCTGCTAGTTACCTTGACAAATTGGAATGTGAAGGATGTGCTAAAAGAAACAAGACTAGAATTTAAAGGGTCCAGCAAGTGCAGGGGATGGGCGTAGAATAGGCGCCCATGACTAAAGGACTGATTAGCATTTACTTCGATATAATCTGTATATTGGGATGCATCCCCACGCAGTGCGATTGAAGGGTTCAGATGGTTAGAATCCAAGATGAAAGAGAAGCTCTGATTTCCGGCTACTGCACCATGAATGCTGAGCATATGAAGAATGATAAAAAACTTAAGGATGCCAAGGCCCGAACACACCAAATATGCATGGAGATAAGAAGGGAGCTCAAAAAGTGAATGAAGCATCCTGCTTCTTGGCAGGGGATTGTGGTACCGGGGATTGTGGCGGCCTTATAAAAACTAGCACTAGGCTAAGGCAGGCTTGGGGCAGGGGATGGGAGAGAAAAGAAGGGTTTTTTATTTGAGCAGATGATAACCTATAGGGGAGGGTGCCCACTATCAATGCATTGCCCAGCTATTGCGCGGCTCAATTCTGCACTCTTGCCGAGTGATTCTGCAGCCTATTCCCTTGTTATGTGGAACCGTAACTGCGAACGGATTCCGGACTGGCAGGGGCAGCTGGCTACTGCCAGCAGCCGGTAGCCAGCTGCCCATGCCAGTCCGGAATCCATGAGCAGTTACGGTTCCACGACGTCAAGGAAAGGCATACAGAGTAATACAGTTTTCTTTTAGATCTGAAGCTATGGCGTCCACGAAGTCGAAGCTGAGGCATCCAGAAAAGATATCTTTGGTGAGGCATCCAGAAAATACATCTTCAGCAAAGCTCCATTGGTCTTGAATGGGCTGCCTTCCGGCTGCTCCGTTGAATGAGCTCCCTTCCGGCTGCAACGAACCAGCTACAACAGGTCATGCCAGAATGGTGTAGCTACATTCCATTCTTGGATAGGAGGTTGCACGCGGCAGTCAGCCATTGGCTCTCAAACCAACTTTCCTTGACGTATTGCGCATACCCGCAACTGTGTGTAACTTTCTCTACCAATGTCAGATTGACACGTGGATTAGTGAATCTTAACCTATCTTGAAAGGCTTTCGTATGATATGCATGTGCCTTGCTGTCTCTTCTGGATTCACTGGAGGCAATCAATGGGCACTTCGTGGGGGATGACTGGGCATTTGGTGCGGGGAGGTGGCCACGCAAGGGACCCAACTTCAACATCTTGTAACTTTTTGTCATCTTATCCAAACAGGCTAAAATTTTGATCAACACAAAGCTTAGGATTTGATCTTTTCAATCGATGGCTTATTTGTGTTGGTTTGATGCATAAATCACGACATATAGAGGTTTAAACTTTAAGTGCGGGATTAAGGGGCACAAAGAAGATACTTTGAATATGGATGTTGTGGAATGCGTGGTCAGAAGAAGAGGTAAATCCCAACTAAAAGACGTAGGGAGGGTGCCCACTAATAAAGTTTAAACCTCTGTAAGTAGTGATTTATGCATCAAACCAATACATTTGAGGCATCACTGGAAAGATCAGATCCTAACCTTTTTGATGATCAAAATTTTAGCCCATTTGGATAAGCTAACAAGAAGTTACAAGGTGTCGAATTTGGGTCCCTTGCCTGCCCACCCTGTGCACCAAATGCCCAGTCATCGCGCACGAAGTGCCCATTTGATTGCTTTCAACGAATCCGGAAGAGATTGCAAGACAGATGCACATCATATGAAAGCCCTTCAAGAGAGGTTTAAGATGCATTAAGCCACGTGTCAAACACACAGTTGCAGGGCAGGGTAGGCGCAATATAGGGGGATATGGCTGCGGGATCAGTGGGCAAGAGTGCGGAATTGAGCTGCGCAAAAGCTGGGCACTGCGCTGATGGTGGACACCCTCCCCTAGTCGATCATAATCATTGGAACAAGCAAAGATGAGTAAAAATGAGCCCTTGTATTGGGTTCAATTAAACCCATCATAGTTGAAATATAAATTATATAGCAGGGAAGGGTGGGTAAGGGAAGTATGCATGCTTAACCATTAGAAATCTTAGCATGAGGATAAAATATAATGCCCTTGTGGCTATTTAACTTGTCAAAATGTGTGTCTATTAAGAGGCACAAAGGCATGGCAGGAGACTTTTGATAAAGTCTTGCTTACTAGACATTATATGGACAAAGGCATGCCAAGAGGCTTTTGACAAAGTCTTGCTTACTAGACTTTGTATGGAGTTGTTGTAGCATCGTAATTGAATGCTATTAATTATGCATTTGAAAATGCAATTGTTGTTGTCTTCGAATTAGGTAATAACATCGTCCTAAATATTGCAAAGATGATTTTTGCGCAAGGGACCAAAAATCAAATGTGAATATTAGTAGCCTGTTTAAATACATGATCCAAAACTAATTTAAATAGTTGAGGTTTATTTGTTGAAATAATTGGGTTTGAGATTTGATTGTTACAAGTGCTTCAATTTTAACTTACGTACCATGTTCCCTCACAACTTTGAGAGGCACAATGTTTTTCACGGAGTAACCTAGAACCTGAGGATTTTCAGTTGATAAGTTTCAACACTTTTGTTACATTGTCTAGATATATTTATATTCCAAGCAAATGAAGGTGCATGTAAGGATAGTTTATTATTCCAATAAAGATATGAGTAAAGATAGTTTCTCTTATAAGAGAGCATTAGTTTGTAAGAAACTATACTTTTTTTTTTTTTTTTTTTTTGAAGGAACGGAACTGGTTTTTTATTCATATGATAGGAAGAATTACATCAACGATCCCACATGGATCTTATAGGAAGTATTTCTGCACATATATGAAAAGTACAAAATATAATGTTTCAACTTTCATAGAGGACTACTACAGGAGAAGCCTCAACATCTTCACCCTCCATGAACTGAAACTTATTGAATTGAGCAGCAATAAAACCAAAGAGATATCAGATAGAGGTCACAGAAGCTTTCAGTATCCTCTGAATCAAGATGAAAGGGTCACCCTGTTGTGGCCATAAATCGCTAATAATTTTATTTTCAATGTACAATGTTTTGCTAGTGAAGTTGTGTACATCTTAGACCATAGACCAATATCAATTATGGATTTCAATTAAAAGTGGTTTTCAAACCAAGTTATATTTTACTTTTCTTCCAAATCAATGATGTTTCACATAATAAAATGCCTCAAACCTTATGAGGTGATTGCTCATGGTTTTGTTATTAAGATAGACTATGTTTTTTTGTTGTGTTTAGGACAATGTTGTGTTTAGGACAATGCAATTGTTGTTGGCATGAGATTCTCATATAGGAATATGTATAGCTTAGGAAGCTCAAGGATTCGAACCCTGGTATTTCCGTTTTTTCCACCAGCAAAGATAATACTTTCCGTATTTAAATAGAAAGGATAAATTACTGTTTGCTGCTATTTTCTTTTGTTGTTAAACAAAATCGGGCAGATGTTATAAATTTTATTGTTTTCCATTTCCGCTTGTTGTTAAACAAAATGAGGCAGAAGATAGAGAGCTTTGGAGTTAGAAACAACTCCATTGATAAGTGCATGTACTGCCTTACCTCGTTTGAAAATCATATTTTTATATCTTGCTTCTAATGGCTGACTTGGAAGCCAAGTACCATTCAAGTTTGCTTTGTCATGCAAACATTCATCCTGCTTCCAGAAAAGAAAATGAGTGTCAATGTCCAAAATAATTGCTTTGTTGTCTTAACAACAATGTGAAATATAAAATCAGAAAACAAGAAGATTCAAACAAATAATATCACCTGCATTTGTTGTGGTTTGGAGCAGAAGGATAGAACGCTAGTAAAAAAAAGAAATGCCCCGCCAAGACTCCTTTTTTTGCAATTTAACAACAAACTAGAGAAAAGACCGGTTAGCCATAATTCTTGAATATGGATCGGTCTTATAGGCATTCTAAGCTACTTGAGAAACATGTGGGTTTTGTATGGAGAATAGCCAAGTCATAGTTGATCTAGGTGGTGACAAAAAAAGATGTCTCGAAATGTAAAAGCGTGAAGGAGCAATTTCTATGACTGTATAACTTGCCAAGGTTACGGTCACCAACCTAGATATTTGGATCTCCGGACACGTTTCTTCCCTAAATCGAGAATCTAGAGTTGCATATGTTTGTATTAATCATGTAAAATGCAAGAGGAATTTACCGGCTAGTATCTTCGAGTTCCATGTCCACCTTCGGACTTCAAATGCTCCTCGGGAGGGAATCCATTTTCTATAAGTAGAGATCGCTCCAAACATTGAAATCCTTTGTAAAAATGATGGAATGAAGATGAAGAAGCTTATCTCCATCGCCCTCCACTCAAAACATTACCACAGGTGCCGCTTCCCTCTTACTCGATTGTTAAATTTGAATAACACAATCTAACCACGAGAACAACAACAAAAATAGGCACAAGGATACTAGTGATATTAGTGAGCATAACATGGACCAGGCCTTGGTATTATATAAGCCCGAGGCCGAGGTAAAAGTTGGAAAAGCCTCACCAAAAAAGGAGGAAGAAGAAATCCAAAATACCTCATGCTTAAGATCATGTCTTGGAATGTGAGAGGAACACGTTCATCTCCTCAAAAGCAGCGAGAGGTTGGCTAATTTAATTAAACACATTAATCCGGATATTTTATGTATTCAAAGAGCATAAATGTGATAGAGCGGGGTTGTTCCAATGATGAATTTGTTTGGGAAGCAAACTTCTGCTATAATAAGTACTTGAGGCAAGGCTCGAGGGTGGTACAATGATAGCACGGAGTATGGATGTTCATGTCACATTCTGACAAAAGATAAATTTGGAAGGTGGGCGGTCATTAAATGGAAGCAAGGACTTCAAGAATGTGGTATCATTAATGTATATGCATCTAATATTCCTTTTATGGGCTTCTTTATGTAATAAAATACCAAAATGGGGAGAAAATGTGGCTTTGCTTTTAGTAGGGGATTTCAATATGGTCGAATCAGCACAAGGCAGATTAGGTGGTGGGCCAGATTTAAGCGGCTTTGAGCGGCGGTGATGGCGAAGTTACTCTTTCAACATGGGTTTATGGAAGTTGATGGAGATTCATCTTTTACTTGGACTAATAAAGTGGGTTGGCCGGATTGTCCTGGGCTCGTCATGATCGAATGTATGCAAATCGTGTGCTTTGTGATATATGTCCACGGTTATGGAGGCTTAATTATTTGGCACAAGCAGTCTCGGACCATAATCCTCAAATTCTTGAAAATCGTGAACTTACTCATAGTCGACAAAAGAGAAAAACGGTAAATTGAATACTAGATGGTTGCCTAATGAGGAGTTTGAAGCAGGATGTCAGGAGGCTTGGCAAAAGGCTTCATCTCAACAACATGGTATGCGAAGAATTGTTGAGGCTTTGGCAAATGTCAAGATTTTTGCGAAAAGGTGGGGAGCACAATGAGTTCGTGAAGAAAAAGAGACATTAAGTAAGTTATATGTTGAACTAGAGGAGCTTAAGAAAGTGGGTACGGACTCTTTTAGATTGCAACAGGTTATTGATGCTATTCGTGGTCTTGAAGTGGCCCAAATTCAATCAGCACGAGTTAAATCTGGATTAACCTGGCTGAAAGATGGAGATCGTTGTAATAAGCTGTTTTTTAGAGCTTCAAAGCAGAAGAGGTACGCAGCTACTATGCACTCTTTATCTCTGCTGGATTGGGAGAGTAATGATAGAGCCAAATGAGATTAAGCAGTCCCTTACTCAATACTTTGAAACTTTTTTTAAGGTCAAACACTTGCCTCATGAAGATGTAATGTAGGATATTGTGCTTTCTAAGGTTCATGCAATTCTTTCACAAGAGGAATCTCAATTGTTAGAGGCCCCACTGTCCATGTCTGAATTGCGAGCAGCAACATTTGAGTTGGCTTCAGATAAATGTCCAGGTATGGATTTTATCCCTGTAGAATTTTTTAAAAGGTATTGGGAATGGACGTCAGTAAGCATTATGGAGGCATACAAAAATTTGTGTACTTCACATCAATTTGATAGGATTTTGAATAGGGGTTCGATTTCTCTTATTCCTAAAGTGAAAGAACCTGTGAGCATTCATGATTGGCGCCCAATAACTCTTCTATCTACTATCTATAAAATTATTGCAAAAGCCTATGCAGAAAGACTTAAACAGGTTTTGGGATTGAGATTAGATGCGGCTCAGCCAGGCTTTCTTCCAGGTCGGCAAATTTTTCATAATATAGTGGCAGCATATGAAGGAGTTCATTGGGCCCAATGTTCAGGTCAAAATCTTCTATATTTAAAATTGGATTTTGCTAAAGCTTATGATAGTGTGAAGTGGAGTTTCTTGGATGCTATGCTTTTGAAATTGGGATTTGGGTCTGGTTTCCGATCTATAATGCATAAAATGTTGATTTCTGCTAAGGGGGTAGTACTGTATCATGGAGAACCATTGGTGCTTTTTCCAATTGAACGTGGAATAAGGCAAGGTTGCCCTTTAGCTCCTTTTGTTTACTATAGTGGCGAAGGACTTCACTTAACTATTGCATGAATTTGAAAAGGATGGTTTGGTAAAGGGATTATTATTGGTGGAAGGTGGCGAGGTTTTGGTTAATCGGTTCATGAGGCGATACCTTCTTGCTAGTGGATGGTGAAGAGAATAATGTGCAGATAATCAAAAAGATTTTGGATATATTTTCAATTGCATCTGGTTGTCTCCTTAATTGGGCTAAGTGTAGTGCTTTATGGGTGGGGAAGGAAGCAGTTCCGCATTTTTTATATGAGTATGCCTGGAAGGTTGTTGTACCATCTGCAAAGACAAAGCTTCTAGGAGTCCCCTTTGGTCTAGATATTGACATGAATGAAGCATGGGATGAAATTATCTTAAATTTACAAAGGCAACTGATTTGGTGGAGAGGTTCAAAGTTATCCTTGGCAGGTAGAATTCAAGTAGCTAAGTCTCAATTATTGAACAATGCATATTTATTTGGTTTAGGTTCTATTGGCTCCGGCTTCTAAGTTTGCGAGAGATAAAAAAGATTGTAAGAGATTTTTTGCGGTAATGCGATCAAGGAGGCCTTTGTGAAGGTGGCATGGAAGAAATGTATATTGTTTAAACAACAAGAAGGACTTGGTATAAGCTATTGTTCAGTTTGTTGAAGGATGATTGTGCATCACCAGGTATGAAGTTACTTAAACAATCAGTAAAGAAGTGTATGGTTTTTCATAAGCGAGGTGTGAGAATTGAGCTTCCTTGGGCATTGTTATATCCATTGAAAGCTTATTCACATGCCTCTCCAGTACTGAAAGGCTTGCTTCGGGCCTGGAAGGTAGTCCCGCAGGTGATTACATTTGATTGGGAAGCTTGTCTCCAGGCATCTTCCCCCTTTCTGTGGTTGCCTTTGTATACCCATGGACAACTACACCCAGTTGTAGAATTTATGCATGCGCATTCCCAAGCGAGGTGGAGGAGAGCAGGTATTATTTCTATTGAACAATGGTATTTTGGTATTGACATTGCTCCTTGGCAATGGTTTCAGGAGACATATGGGTTGTTGGATAAAGATATCAGTATATGGGCTTATGTAGCAAGTGCTCTTCCTCTAATTAAGAAGGTGGGTAACAAGAGATCTTTGGAACTTTGTTCAAGGTATTAAAGAAAGGCAAGCTAGTAAGTTCATGCTCTGGATTGCTTACCTCCTCAAGTACTTTATCACCTTCTCGAAAATGGCACTTACAGACTTTGCCTTCTCAATGGCAATCTATCTGGAACCTTGTTTGGTCTAAATATAATCCTCCAAAGGTAAATGTTCTACTTTGGCAGGTGATTCATCGCTCATTGAGAGTTAATGAGATGGTTCATCGCTTTAAGCCGGGAGTAAGCCCACTTTGCCCAATGTGTGAGCGGTGCATTGAAACATTGGAGCACTGTTTATATTTGTGTGCAGAGCTGAGTAGTCTTAGGTCCTGGCTGCATTCTCTTTTTGGAGTATTTTTGGATAGTCGGCACTTTCTTTTGGGTATTTATCCAAATCGATTGGGACGCTTCTAAAAAGGATTGCATTTCACATGACAAAGTCTTGGCTAATATGGAGTGTATGGAAGCGAAGGCGATGAAAGGTCTTTTATGATAAGCGTATTTTTTCTCAGGTGGTGCTTCAAGAAATTCGTAAGAAGTTGTATAATTGCTTTCAGATCTCCAATTGGTCTGATCGTATTAAAATTCCATTATGGAGTGATCATCTAAAAGTGATTGATGCTTCAGGGACATTTCTTACTTCTGAAAGTACTTTGTAATATTTTGAGTGTATAATATGAAGTAAAACACGTTCTTCAAAAAAAAAAAAAAACAAGAAAACATATGATATCAGAGTGACCTGTGCAACGGACTTACCAGTCTATACAACGGAACTTACCATAGCAGGATATGTAGATCGCTTCAACAAACAGCCATTGAAGCATCTGATAAGCCACATCGATAGAAAAGCCACAATGCGGCATAGAAGGAAGAGCGGCATCATATGAGCAACACAAAATAAAAACCTGGATGAGGAACGAGGTTTTGAGTTACAAATGAATATCCAAATGACTCAGCATTTATCTCTGTGGTATGGTAATGCTTAAATCACTGTAAGAAATCTGAGTTTATTATGCATTTGAGACATACTAGTTTAAGCATTCTGATGCCTATTATTTCAGGTTTTCTGATTCTTTATAAAAGCCCTCCATATTGACCAGCATTCCTGAGTAATGAGTTCACTCTGCATTATGATAGAGCTACATCAATTTCTGCATCAATGAGATGCAATCCTTTTCATATTTGGATGGGTAAGTTTCTAAGATAAAGCATGCATGCATGGCATTGTCGGATTTGGTCCCGCCTTTTCCAACATGCGAACCTAATGTAGATATGGATCGTTTTTGTAGCTCATGCTGTAAGGAATACAACGATCCAAAATGCTAGTTGATGAAAATGCTGGAAAAGTACCTGATGCAGATGATCCATACATGCGAACTTCCTGAGCTATGAAGTTATGGTGGCATTTTTAGCCATAACTTGTTGAAGAAAGAAGTTAGGATTTGCAATAAAGATTCGATGGTTGTCCAATGCCAAACCGTTGGTGGTTTCCCACAAGAAAAGACATAAAGTCAGATTTGTGAGGCTTTATGTAGCCACTGCTTCTTAAATTGGCTGCATAAGAGCTTAAAGCTAAGGTTTAGCTTCCTATGATAGGCTAGTAAATAAGTACACATGGTCTGCTATGTACAATATTACTAACTTAATATTGATGCCATGCTCCTACGTGATATGTTGTGATGGTGCTCTTGGAACTTCTGTATCTATTTTCTGAAGCAGATGGGAACTATGCTATTAGCAATCCATGCATCTTAAGATTGGGAAACATCTTCTACTGGAATGGGCAAGATTGAAAGCTTTGCACATGCAATATCTAGCACAATAACAGGGGGTTTTTTTGTGTTTTTGTACGCTTTTCACTAAAGTTTTCCTATGATTTCGTGATGTATTCAAATGGATGTACTAATGCGTACATCTAGAGTGCACCATTTCTGAGCCATTGATTTTAGCCTTTTTTTTTTTTCAATGGTCAACAATCAATGGCTCACAACAAAAGCCCTTTTTTCGTGCGTGTGGTGTATAATGGGCACATGAAGGGCCATTGATTTTAGCCTTTTTTTTCAATGGTCAACAACCAATGGCTCACAACAAAAGCCCTCTTTTTGTGTGTGTGGTGCATAATGGGCACATGAAGGGCTTGAAGGGCGCATGTAGTGCAGTTTCCCCGCCGGCAACACATTTCTTATCATAACTTTTGATCCAGAGCTCTGTTTGAGATGATTTTTATTGCGTTGGAAAGCTCTCTCCGAGATCTTTTTGATAGTGTATGATATGGATATGTTTGGTTGAGTTATCTATGCTGAAGCAGCAATTTTTCGGCCGGGTTTGGTAGGCTTTCACATCCTACCAGCTGATTAATACAGGATTGCGCTATTGGATATTGTTTTATGGCTCATTCCGAATGAAGCTTGCAAAAAATTACCATGCATTTTTAGATTTTGAGGCAGTTATTAAGCAAATTCCAAGGCTTCTAGATCCTTGTGCTAATAAGCAGAAAAGTTTCCCACTTTGGTTTCTTACCACAAGAATCCATGGAGGCCAAAGGCTGCTGTTAAATTCCAGTTGAAAAATGTTTGTGTATGGGTGTTGCAAACTTTATGACTTTCAGAATAATGGGATCAATCTGCTCTATCTTTATGGAAACTTTTACTTATGTTCTATTTGTTTTATTGTGATCAAATTCAAAAGCTACAGGTGATGAAAGCCTCAAATGAATTCTAGTTTTTTTCTGGTTTGAATTCTAAAATTTTTGTTTGTGCCTCCTTATTTTCTGTCCTTTCACTAATGCATCTCGCATTTAGATCTTAGTCATGACTTATCTGTTGGCCGCCTAATGTTTACGGACTAGAATTGGCAAGAAAGCTTGAAACATATATAATTTGGCATGTTGCAATAAGCAGGTTCACACTTTGCTTAAAGCTGTTTCAAATTAAATTCTTATTATCAAGCAAATGCTTAGTTTTATGTAGCTTCACATTCATTGAGTTTAAATGGTTGGACTCAAAGGCCTTAGTGCTAAAGCAAAACACATTTGCACTATTGAAACTTCATGTCATTAAGTTTAAATTGTTTGATTCAAAGTTGTTAGTGTTAAAATAAAGCACAAGGATATGCTGGGTTCAATCCCCATGACATGACCTAACGGTCATCTTCTTAACAAATGTTCTTTATTCCATTGATAACTCTTCTAAATTACTTTTAATAACCTGTTGACCTTTTTTGAGGCTCCACAATTTCTATATATCATTTTTTGTTATGTTGTCCATCTCCAAGGCCCCGAAGGGGCAAAAAAAAATTTAGACAACACAAATCATTACATAAAACACTTTTAAATTAAAATTCCCCTAAAACCCCCTATGGTTTGGGTGCATATTCACATGGGGAACGTCCGAAGGCGAAAGGGGCCAAAATGTTTTTTTTGCAACAGAAACCATTAAATCCAACATATAAAAATTAAATCCCCCCTTAAATCCCCTGTGGTTTGGGTGCATATTCACACGGGGGGTGACGTAGGGTAGCGAGAGCCCTTTTTATACTGCCTAAAATGGTATAATATATGTTTGAAATCAACACCATTAAGTATATTGCACCAAACCTTATAGTATTTCACAAGTCTTGCTATACAGTATAAAAAAACTTGTACGAACATACCCCACAAACGAGGATCGCTATCTATGGTCCAAATCAAAGCATAACTCATGAATATGCCCATCCAATGATGCCCGGAGTCACCTCCGTGTGAATATGCACCCAAACCACAGGGGATTTAAGGGGGGATTTAATTTTTATATGTTGGATTTAAGGGGGGATTATCACATTATATAATCTTTTAACATCTGCCATTTCATATAATCTACCATTCTATAATCCATATACATCTGCTATCGCCTATCATTTATTTGGCTATTTGCCTTTAGTTAATGTTTCTAAGGAGATATAATGTGGATAGATAACACTAGGTGGAAGAGACATTTGGATTTTGATAAGATAGAATGCATTAGCTGCCATATTGTCTGGCGACCAGATTCAGGTGATTTAAGAAGTATAATTTATGTACGTGTATTATTTCTACTGTGTATTAGTTCAAGTGTAGCACAGTGTACGAGCCCCATTAGGCAATAAACGTTGAATTCGGCATCTTTTATTTTCTATACTATCGGTTGCCTTCAATTTGCATATACTCCTCTCATTCCTTTCAACTATTCCATCTAAGCCATTAATGTTATATATTCACAGACGAATCATAGCAGACGAACAACTTCGACATGGCATCTTGCAATTGGGCCACATCTATTCTGATTTCTTCTCCTTCCAGTAGTGTGTTTCCACCCTAATCTTCGATAAAAGGCGGGCAACAACATATCATGATACCAGATTCTTATTCTTATTCATGGGAACGGCTCCTAAACAAAATAACGTGGCAACTATCACCAGATTTCCATTGCAGGAATGGCTGCTAAACAAACCACGTTATTTTGTTTAGCAGTCATTCTTGCGAATGGAAATCCGGTGATAGTTGTAACTAGCTATGAAGCCTCAACTTTAAACATTGCAATGCCATTCAAGAGGCCTTTGGCCCTCCAAAGAACAAAGAATGATTGTTTATTTTTTTTTTCTTGCAATCAAATGAAAGGCAAGGTAAAAAGAAATGCCATTCAACTTGAAAGGCTCTCACAAATGTCACTCTTCCATTGAATGGCAAACTTTAAGAAAAATATATTTGGGTGAAAGCATGCTAGGGTGTACCATCTAAAGTACTTTTTAGGGAGTGCAAAACTACCCAGAAAAGTACCCAGCACTGGGTACTGGGAACTTGCATAAATGCTGCAATAAATAATAAGTTTGAAAGTTAATCCATTTATATTAGTCTCTAATAGTATTGTTATCCTCTAATACTATAGATTGACATGTTATTGACCTTCAATTCAAAAATTTTCGATTGATTTTAATGGAAAGAACAAACAGAAAGTACCAATTTTAAAAGTACCCAGTGTAGGTACTTTTGAGGGTTCCAAAAGTGGTACACCGTAGCATGCTTTTACCCATTTCTTAGTATCAAACCATATATAATGATACATCAAATTTCGAATTTTTATTTTTTCAATGGCTAATATTTCTGGGTTCTGCCTCGGGCGAGGCCGACACATGTGAATATTTTGAGAATCGTTTTTTCCTTCTGTCACTTCGACATCTGTCAATTGCTAAGCCAAATTTTTTCTTAGAGAAAATGTCGGCGACGGCGATGGCATTGGCGTCTGTCGACTTCTGCACCAGTACCTCTGCAAGCTAGGAGTTTTAGATATGTTCATGTTCTTCGTGATATTCGACCGCTGTTTCTCTGGAAATGGGATTAATAGATATATAAGGCAGTTTGCCCAGATTCGATTCGGTAGATTCTCACAACAGGGCATCGATCTTGAGCGTCGCGTTTAAAGCTTTGTCTCGATGTCTGTTTCCAGAAACATCTGCCACCAGAGCTTGTGGCAGATAGGCATCGCTCATCTGCTGCCGTAGCTTGTGGTCAAGACCACTGCAACACAGGGCATAATGTGGCTGCAAAAATGCCATCTGTTTTCCTCTTCTTTGGACAGTTGTTTCCAATTTCTATATAAGAACTGGATTGCCGGTGAAGGGATTTGGTTGCGTCCAAACCTGATAGCAACGGTGAAGGGATTGGGCTCTTTGAGATGTTACTCCAAACCTACACTTTTAGTATATTTTAATTACATCTACATCTTCTCTCCTCCAGATTTGGAACTACATCTAGCATTTACTTTGGTCGCAAGCTACAACTCAGGTAAGTTACTTTTGGATCTTCCATTTTGTACGATTTGTGCTACTTCTTAATTTACCTAGCTCCTAGCATTACTCTACCTCTGTGCTGTGTTGCAGAGTGCTGAAGAGGGCTAGCTAAATAGGTTTCATTGGTAAAGGGTTTTATGATCTGTTCGATTGTCAACTGATATGAGGTTACATCAATTGCTTGAGAATATATAAATTTTTCCTATAATGTCTGCTTGGATTTCAGAGATAGAGTGTGATGTCATCGTCCTTCTTTTCCCTCCTTTTGTTGGTTTATTTGCTTGATCTAGGCAACATGGTGATTCTGATCCTGCTGATCCTGCTCTTTGCAGAGAGCATCTTAACTTCTGGGAATCAAGTGATGCAAGAGATCGAAATATTTAAGGTATGATGGTATTTGATTATTCTGATTGCCCTAATACTGCTAGATAATTTGTTTGATAGTTTATCAGGAGGTCAACAAATGTAAAGTGGTGTATCTTCATAATGCGTCTACCTCTCAAGAGCACTTTCATGTTGAAGAAGCTGAAAAATTATGTTACAGTAGCAGATAATTTGGTGGAGGTATGCTATGCATATTGTCAATTTTCATGCCTAGCTGCAAACATCACTGGGAATAACAGCACTAATAACATGTTGCAAATAAATGAACTGAAGTGTTGCACCATCCTTTTCTGAAGAATATCCTTTTGTAGGTCTGTTTAAACATTTTCACATAGAATGCTAATTTTCAAAAATTCATTTGTTGATATACATCGTACAAGCTAAAGAGAAGACATTTGCATGTTTATGGCCAATTGGGGCAGCCTTTCATATAAGGTATGAGATTCTCAATTTGATAGTGCATGTGAAAGCTCATTTCCTTTTATCTATTCTTCCTAAAGTTGTAGTTGGTTGAGGAGAAGCAACTTTAACCCCCCAAGAAAAATCCAGTACCTGTTCCCAAGCCTTCCATTGGATGGCAAGGAGTTAGACTGTGGCATGATCTATATAATTGGTTACAACTTTAACCCAGATTATGAGATAAATGAGGCGGATAATTATCTACCAGGAACTGTCAAACTCTGTATAGCATTTAGGATTGTCGTGTGAAATATGGGTCTTAATCCTTCTATTCTAGCATTTATTTGAATGTATCATGGAGCTGGTATTCTTAGCTCAAATTCTTCTGTTGAAGGCTCTCCATTTCATTTTCAAATTTTCAACCTTTATATGACTGAGTTTTTCAACGCATGCAAATTTTTGCTTAGGCTCTTCTACACCATATTTTCTAACCAAGGCCTTTGCATTTTGTGGGCGTAGAAGGTAGAGGATTCTATTCTCAGGTAATTGCTTAGTCCGCAACTTTGATGGTTGATGTGTATGCATCTTTTTTATTTCTAATCTGCAAATTTATGCGCTGGCAGAAAGGCCTCTTTTGTAGGATGTGTTGTATAAATTGAAATGCCTCTTTTATTGTAGGGTTGTATAAACAAATATAGTTTGCAGATTTTTTGTTTGCAAGCTGCAAGATTAACTATGCATCCATTTCTAAATTGTGTGCATTTTATCCTCTCAATCGTTTCTTGTGTTTCTTTAGAGTTTTCTTGCTCAACGAAGCAATCTAGGTAGTGGTATGCGATGATTTGTTCGTGATTAATGTGGTTTCTAAATTTGAAACACACGTGGATTGCTTTTGCAGCTCATGTTGAAGTACAACCCTAATCTGTCAATTATTTTTTCACCATCTTACAGAGTGAAATTGCATGTAATGGACCTCTGACTACTTCATAGACTTTTTACTGCTTCATATGTAATTTTGTCACATATTCAGTGCACAAACATATAGACAGTTAACTCATTATAGACGTACTAGTTACAGTGCCCAGCGTTGCTGGGCACAAAAACACTTAAGGTGGCACTACTCAAATGTTGAAGCTAAATTTTACGAAGATTTGTATTGTCAAAATAATTTTGCAACTTTAATAGATTTATGTTCCAAGCTACAATGTGCTTGCTAAATATTGGAATAATAATATTATATAAAGAAATACATAATAGCTTACGTAAGTTTTGTGACTATCTTGAAAGTTGTTTAAGAAAATGCATACGATTTATACCTATATTATGATATTGTGAATGCATGTAGTGGTCTAGAATGGTAGGAAGCCTCTTAACAAAGAGAGTTGGTATGCAAAAATGATAAGGTAGTTTTGTTGCATGATTGTACCAAAAAGTCAGGCTGTTGCATATTGCCACAAAGTTGAAAGAAAATAAAGAAGAGAGAAGGCACATGGCATAATACATGTCTAACAAATATTACAGACCCTTGGGCCAAGTTCATGTCATTAAGGATCTATTTTCCAAGAAGAAAGAAAAGTGATATTGAAAGAGCATCATAATAGAAGTAATAGTGCCCAGCTAAGGTGGCAACATGTGGCTAATAAACTAGAGTCATAATTATAAACAATATCAGAGATGTTGTGTGCATAGGTTGGAAGATATTAAGGTTTAAAAACATGTTTGTATGCAAGGTGTAGCACCATGAAACTGCCCATTTCTTGCGACATGGCAATTGTGATAAACAATGAATACAAATCAATATTTCGCAGATAATACAGCTTTCAAAAACACCTTAAATGAATATGCATACTTTGTTTGAGTCATATAGTACCTCTTAATATAAATCTTATGTTGTAAATATACGCATGCCTATGCCTATGTGAGACATTGTTGCACGTAATTTTTGGCATTGCATGCCCAATATGATTGATATACTGCTACAACCTTACCACATGTTTAGGTAGATCATACTTTTTACACACAATGTATCTCACATAATTGCCTTCAGTAAAGCACATAAGACGATTGCCTTTAGTAAAGCACATAGACAATTGAATTTGCAATCTTGACTACAACATGTCTGTCGATGTATTATAAAACTCACCTTTCTTAAATACAATAGCAGAGCTACATTCATTAGATTTAAGGGGTTGATTCTGTACTACACCATCCATCTTGATGAGTCTTGATCCTCCAACTCAAATCAAGGTGTAGTAGTGCCAGCATATTATCCATCTTATGACTACTACGAAATACATGTTGATATGTTAAAGCAAAAGGTATTTAACCTTCTTTTGCTTTTATATGTTGTAGTTGGCTCATAGAACCATATAACAGATGTGAAATTGAAAGCAAGAAGAAAAATATGCCTCTTTGCAAAAACGCTCTAGCAAAAGAGGTTGTCAACCATTTGAAAGCATCTTTTCTTTTGGTGAACAGTCACATATTGGCTCCTCACGTATGTAAGGAGTCATTTGTATTAATAATTTGAGGGCTACACAAAAGGATCACAGAAGCTTGCTTCTTTAGCTAGAAAACGTCGTCTCCCCTAAAGAAACATTATTCGCTAATGAGGAGTAAAGTAAAGCAAGCCAGTGAGGCTTTTTGCATGTGTAAGGCATTCTTCTGCAACATCTATCTACATCATGGGAAGCACTTTCTACATAAGATTTGCAATCAATTCACCACCTTCCAAGCTATGCAAGCCAAAGAAACCCAATTGCAAATATCTATCCAGTCATAAGTGTTGCAGTATGGCAGCTGCATAGGCTTTCAAGAAGGAAGTTTGTCTACAATTTCATGCAAAACATCATGAAATTGAATGAGAAGTGGTGAAAATTTAAGAAAGCATAAAAAGATTGAAAGATTGAATAATTGAAAAAATACTGGTTTTTGTGAGGTCCTGTTATAACAGAAAATGCAAGACTCCAAAGAAATCATACCTCAAGTTTCATATTTGAGCAAAACTCCCAAATCCCAATGAGCTTCAACAAAGCCCCCTTCAAATGTCATATGTGATCTGCAATAGCAAAATTGTCTTCAGCAGAGAACATAGTTACAAAGTTGCATGAGGATTCAATAAAAAAAGTAAGGCTTCACAGAAATTAAGAAGTCACTTGGAAAACTCATGGATAAATTCTTTTTCACTTAGGAAGATAACTATAAACAATACTTACAGTTTTGAATCCAAATGCATCCACAGCAAAAGCCCTCTTGGAGCAGTTTGAATCTTAGTCAAGGGTAAGAAAACCTTGCAGCAAAATGCAGCAAAATATTTGCAGTATCTGTGAAGCTATCTAGTGGGACAACATCCGGAACCATCTGAAGCCAATGCTGAAGGTACTCCGTTTGCTGTTACCATGCTACATAAGCGTTAGGGTTTGATGAACTTTCTACATGAAGACACAATCCAGACCTTAACACATTTTGATCAGATCCTCACCGTCACGACTTTGGCATACAGAACTGTCTTAGATTGGAAAACATGAGAGCCCGGACTGAGGACATCTCTGAGGCTGCAAGACACGGTAGGCTGGAACAGTAAGGGGACAGGGAAGCACTTAAACAAATGATAGATGCCATAACCTCTGCAGCCTATCGGAATAAAATCCAAAGAAGTCCAGAATGCCGGAGTGCAAAAGAGGGATACCAAAATGCTCTGCTCCAAATTTTGTGAAAGGCTCTCTCTTAAATCTGCAAGAATAAAGTTGCATATGCCAAATCCGTTGCCTTCAATCACGCTATACCCTATATCCAGATGCATCTGCTCCAACTCCAACGGAGCTCTACTGCCACCGAGGAAAAAAGAGGGAAGGTAAAAAAAAATAGGTTTTTCTTTTGATAGGCGATCTCCTCCAACAAATTCTAGTCCGTACGATCACCTCAGACAAATTGTAGACCGCACGATCTAGGGCGAGATTCAACATGAATAACATTATAATATAGGACTAGTAAATTGTAGACCGCACGATCTAGGGCGAGATTCAACACTGAATAACATTATAATATAGGACTAGTAAAGGTGCCCAGCGTTGCTGGGCATACATTAAGAGCTTGGAAATGATAGGTTGAAAGAAAGAAAAAATGTGTACTATTATTGTTTTGTATTTTGTTAAAAATGTAGCGAGGTAGTTATGGTTACAAAACTATGTAATTAAACATGCATTTCAACATAATTTTCATCGTTTGAGCATTAGGAATATTCATTTTTAGTTTGTTTGTTATTTTTATTTTTATTTTTTTTTGCTACCATCCACGTTTGACATGTATACATCACTTATGACAATGTTATACTTGTTCCTCCCCAAAACAAAAACAAAATGTGCTTCTTGCACCTCTGCATGTAGTAACCGCAAATACAACACAATTAGATGTTAGCTTTCAATTTAGCAATTACTTACAAAAATTCCATCTTTGATGTCCAATGAAAGGTAGAAGTCATTATCCAAGTCTACCATTTGACACTGAGCACCAAAGCATAAAAGATGAAAGTGGTGGACTTGAAGGAGAGAAATATGCATGCCATCATTGCTCTAGCCAGCCTGTAAGTTGTATGTTATCAACTATTCATGACCAAATAATTGATTTCCACTTTATACTGCATGATAGCTTTTATACTGCATTATCCAGCTGTTTCCGAAAAGGCATCCAAAAGGACATGCATTATTTATTATAACCTATTCAAGGCAAAGCTGTTACAGTAATAATAATCCACATAAACCAGTTCATATGTACACATAATCGATCACGTTTGTATTAGGATTCAAAATTTATTAACCCACATAAACCAGTTCATATGTACACATAATAGATCACATTTGCATGAGGATTGAAAATCACTGCTGCTTACCACAGCCAAAGTTTATGCATGATAATGAGCTTCAACAAACAAAGCTAAATAGGCTCGCTCCCACTGCGAGGATCTCCATTTATTACCTTTGTAAAAATCTCCCTTTTTGAAATGCTCTTATCCAGCCTGCTATGATATTTCCTTTCTTCTGTAAATACCCTTTTTACTCCTGTTTCGAGCAATGTATATTCAGCGCTTGGTTTATTCAGCTCTTCTGCAAATAATGACCTTTACCTAGTTGGCTTCATGACATTGCAAAAGCAGATCATTTGGCTCTGCCACAATCATGAATGACAATCAAGTCTTTCTCTATACATAACAAATACATATGAATATAATATCCAGCTTCAACACCTAGTAGGAGATTCTCATGCACATCATTTCTATGCAAAATTGTCTAAGTTCATAGCTGAGTCCATTTGGACTGTTGTTATGACACATCGACATAGTTGTACTTCTTGTAACTAATTATAATGCAGATTTCACTGGACACATGCTTGTGTGCCTGAGTTTGGCAAAATGGACCGCACCGCATAGAAATTTAAAGTTCAGGGCCACAAGGAAGTCAGGCCATGTGCTGGCCTTATGTTTTAATTAACAATATTCCTGCATCATAGCTTGGCAAAAGGCATTGCGGTTGTCGCTATGCAATCATTCTGATCAAAATCATCACCTCTTCCTGATAGAGCTCAAGCGATCCTCTCTGTTGGCCCCATTAGAGGATTCTATAAGCAAATGCATCGACTGTATCAGAATATTCATTTCTAATCCTCTGATTAGAAGCCATAGTTGAGCTTCAAAAAAACACTAAGAAATGGGGAAACTTTCCATAAACATGCCATGGAGCTGTATGTTTCTAGAAGCAGATGACTCATAAACTTAATCTTTATGAGTCATAACCATCATTCAATTAAATTGGGATTATGTCTATTCCAAAATCGCGCCGTATAAGCTATTTATTGACCATTATATTGAATTAACCACACTTTTGCACTGAGTTCATTTTCGGGCTAGGAAGATGCATTTTATGTTGAAATGCAAGGGCATCCAAATATTCGGTCCAAATGACCCATATTATGAAAGAATGTTGGCAATATAAAAAGTAGGAAATTGCTTATTAATTGCATTACAATCATAGGCGACAGCGAAATCTAAACATTGAAATTGTAGTGTTTCACGAATAAATAAATAGCGACAAACAAGTTTCTGAGCGAGAGATTTTCAAAGGGTCAAATGTGGCGTGGCGATTTTATTCCATAAATAGCGTATTATAGTGGAACATAAACTTTAAAAACTAATCCGAATCATCGTCGGCCGGTACTGCGGCGAGTCTTTGAGATCCTTTCGATCATGAACAAACCATGCTCACGGATTCCATATAAGATGGATTACAACATCAAAGGGATCGGGGATAAGCGGGCCGGGATTCATAGCAGCGACATCAAGCCGATCCACGAAGTTCTATTTCTAGCTCGCGGCACTGCGAGAGTCTGCGTGGTTCATCTGGCGGTAATAGAATGTGCCATAATAACAAGCGAAGGCGGAAGCCGTAGATGGTTTGCCAATTTCATGCATGCGTATTTATAGACACCTAAATTATTGGCCGGTATATACATACAAATTATTGCAAGTATAGCAAACCATACCGCGTAATATAAAAGAACAATACATTACCGCGAGAACCAATAATTTGATATAAGAACACAATATATATTGAAAGAGTTTGGTGTAAAGTATATTTCATATTCAAAACTTTTTGGAAAGTGTATTTCTGTATACATATATATATATATCAAAAAGTTCCCTTTCTAGAAGCGATCTTCTCTAGGTCCCTGTCAATTTCCCTGTCCAGATTAAGTTGCGGGTATAGTGTTTGTATCTCTTGACCTTTTTCCTGTAGCTATTTAGGTGCAAGATCTTTGACAAAGCGAAGCGAGGAAGTCATCTTTGTCAAAATCCTCGGGATGATAGGATGGTGGATTTAGTGGTTTGTGGTGATTGAAGCAACACTTCAAAGGCGTCATCATCAACTATAATGATGTCTTCCTTCTCTGAGCGCCCAAGTCATCCATCATGTCGCTCAAGCATTTCACAAATATTTTTTACTGTAGGATCCTTTGGGTTATTGAATGACTTACATTTGCTCGATCCCAAAGCGGATGCCCAATCTCTATGTAACTTCGGGAACTACTCTCAAAACTTCTGTATATTTCTATTCTCCATCGGCGACCAAATTGCACTGTGAAATAAAAGAAAGCTTGGTCTAACATCTCCTTGAGATCTGGCCGGATATACCCATTTTAGTATATGTCTCAAATGGTTTACGTGCATACCATGATAAAGGAAATTATTGCTTTAGGTAGCGTTTTGCGAGCACTCCATTCAAATCGAACACCGAATTTTTTGGAAGCTGGATTAGGTGCGTAATAATAAAGCACACACTTGTGAGACAAGGAAAAGAAAATTGAAATCGGCGGCTTGGGCGATTTTCAATCTGTTGGAATAATTGAAATCGGCGCTGGCCGGCGATTTTCAATCTGTTTGAAGAATTGAAATCGGCGCTGGCGCGATTTTCATTTGTTTGAATAACATACCTTTCGGTTCTGTTCAACATCCGCAATGATGAGCTTACTCTCATTTGTCTTGATTGCGCGCGGAAGTGTCGACCACATCATCTTAGTGTTTGAACTATGGTTGATACTTCATTACTCTTTATGCTAACGACTAGAGCTTTCGAATCCCTTTGTATCATCTAGGATTTTGTCTTCTTCGTTTTGCGTTACCTACATCCCTTACGTCGGATTTTCCAATGTGATTGGAATGATAGGCGCGCTCTCGGCCGCTATAGTTAATTTGTTGCTTGTCGATATTCTTCTTTATGCCCTCTAGATGCTTTCTCATTTCTTCAGCTCTGCGACCCGGATCTGCGGGGTAAGTCGGACTTAGAGCTGGAAGCTTTATTTTTTGCACTACCTAGCGGACCCCTAGGTGCCACCTCTAGCACTTTCTCGAAAAAAATATCGAGGAAGTCCTTGAAGTTTGACCATCGGAGACCACACTTTGGCATTTCCTAGCTAGCTTGAGCTTCCCGCCCGAGACATAACCTCAACATGAAACTCCCAACACGTAGACTCTAAAAGGCGAGAAGGCTTCAATCGAGAAAACTTCGAAGGGCCAAAGAAAACCCGTACTTATTCAGCCTCCCCTTATGCGCCGTCAGTAGCTCATACTTGATTGGTGAATTAAGGACAGGGTCGATCCAGTTTTCTTCTTCCTCTTCCTCTTCCTCTTCGTCGGGTCCACATCCACATCTGCGGTCCCTTTCCCTTTGTCTTACGCAATTGGATTCGACATAAAAAACATTCTTCAATAGGGGTTCATCTAGCCGATAGCAGCGCGCCAAGCAATCTTCTCACCTTACGGTTTCCCCTTGAGTCTTTCATATTCTTTATCATCCATAATGGCTATCATAAGGACTAGCACATGTGAGATCTTACTTTCGGTACTAAACTCACTATCTTTGTTTTCATCTATCATTCTTGCTTGCCTCATCACTTTAATGCATTCGACATCATTTGCGTGACTAGTGCATATCGTAGGAAATGTCGGTGGCAAAGCTATCGCGATAGTATAATGCATCTCGGTCGTCAAACCAGCGCATGTGTTGAAGAAGGTCTTTGTAATCATCTGTGTCCATCTCGTTACCCACGGCTATCAAGAACAAATAGAGTGATGTCGGTTGGCCCTTCACCCACCTACGGCATGGCACACTTATAACCCGGTGGACACCTTTATAGAAAAAGGAGACTTCGATCTCTTGCCGTCTTCTTCACCAAAGCAACTTTTCTTTTTAGGTCGAGGCCTTAACTTTCGTGTGAATCCCCTTAAGAGTTGCCACATTCTTAGCCTTTTCTTTGCTTCACAAAATCTTTTGACCAAAATACATATTTCTTAATGTCATCATTAGATCGTTGTACTTTTGCATTAAGCCTATCTCGATAACATCATGTCTCGAGGCCTTTGCGGTTCTTCACCAGCGGCTTTTTCGGGACTTTCATATTTTTATCGATTAGCATGCATCTTGAAAGATGTCAAGTGCTTTCTTTCGCGAGGCGTTTTCTTGTAGATAACTTCCTTTTCGATGCAACTATCTAGAGCGAGATTAATTCTGCATCATCAATCCTTGTGCCTTTCTCATTTACGTGATACCTATATCAAAAATAGGCGTATCTTGGAGGAAACACGCCATCACGAATCGGCAACTTCTTTTTCGAATAGGCGTCCCAAAATTAGTTCCACTTTTCCCATACACGGTGGGAAGAAAAACAATCTTGCGGGGCATCCTTTGGCACCGATTTTTGCTCTTACGTGCCGGCTTGTGCATCCCTTTTTTTCTTCTTTGATCTAGTGCCCTTGTTCTTGTCTGTATTATGGTTTGGCACGGTGTCCTTTCTAGTAATTTGAATTCGGCACTCTTAGATTGCCCTTATGCGGTCGGCATTGGTTTCCATATTCGATCCATTGGTTCTGGCGTGCCAAAGCTGCTCCACATCACGATTTTGCAAAATATGGGCGTTAGATAAAAAAAAATAAGCAGTCGTGAAAGTAACAATATAAAAGCAGCGCCCGGTGGCGTTTTAGTTAATCGCGTATTTACAAAAGCGGCGCTGGCGATTTCTTCATGATGAAAATTGGCGCCCGGCGGCGTTTCTTTAAATCCGTCACACAAATAACAACATAAAGCAGCGCCCGGTGGCGTTTTGCTAATCGCGTATTTAGAAAATCATGACCATATGAAGAAATCGGCGCCCGGGGCGTTTCTTGTAAATCGTGATTAAGCGGCGCTTTGATTTAAACGCTATGTGTGGAACATAAAATACCTTTTGTATAGGAATGTCTTTCCCATGTCATTGATGGCGGCTGATTTGGCTAATTCTGGCTTTGTTGTGGAGCCAGCGAGGAATCGGCAATTTACATTTGAATCTGATCTATAGAATAAGCGATTTCCAGTTTTTGTGCTTGGTGATCAAAACCTTACAGCGCTCCCGAATCTTTGGCCATCTATTATCATGAAGTGAATATCGAGGTTGCGGTTAAATCTTCAAGTTTATTCCATATCAACACCTTCTTAGCCCGTCTTCATATCAAAGGCACCACATCTAGGCATTTGCTTTTTGTCACGGGTTTTCTATCATCTTTGTTGACTATTTCCATTGCGTCTTTGCTTGTCAAATCTTCTGGCGACAAACATAGCCCGTGGACTGAAAAGCACATCGACATGGATAGGATCGTGAAGCTAAGGCCCGATGGATACTTGTCGGCATATTTCTTGAGTTTGCTCATGGCCTCTAAGCTGTCTCGCCTTGTCATCATCACTAGTCATATCGTAATGCCTAGAGCGTCGGTGTTTCCACGGCTCTAGAACTTGCATCTTCCTTCTCTTTTAAAGCTTGTGGAGTCTGAGGACTAGGTGGTGACCTTATCTTGATTGCTCTTCTCACGGTGAGAGACCTTCACATATTTTTTGGTGTCAATAGATCACCCACGACCGACCAAATTTGAAGAGGTTATCTGCGGCCTCATCCGTTCTTAGGCGAGTCTCTTTAAAGGAACTAGCCTTTGATAATTTAACTTCTTCAATACTTTTTATTTTTTGACCCGCTTCAAGTAATCGGAACGGTAAGAATCGTCTGTTCTTAGCATGTGATCGAGAATACCTTGTTTCTTCATTTGATCTTTTCCTTAACTCTAGACATGAAAATCGGATCTGTCTTTCCGCTAGTCTTGAAGATCTCCACATACCATTGAGCCCTCGGTAGATCTTCTTACGGACATGGAGGCTCTACGAGCCTTCATTATTTCGATGTCGTATCGTCAATGGTCTAGCGTGTGCCAAATCAAGCCCGATACATCTTCATCCGTTCTTGGTTTTTTAAATGCGGATGTCCACGGACCTGCTTAGGCTTTGCTTTTCTTTTCACATTTTTAGAAGATCACGAAAGTTACAATCATGTGGTGAGTAATGAAATGCGGCCCGGCGCGTTTTCATAGGCATGCCTTACTTTCAAAAACATAAATTGTACCACGGGGAAAGTAGCGGAGACAACCAAAACCACTCATAATTATAAATCGCGCCGTGGCGGCGTTCTTAGAAGGGGACCTCTGAGGACACTTCTCTTTTTTATAAAGAGACATACTAGGCTACAAAAAAGACTTGTCAAAAGAAGCTGGAGAATCTGAGTAAAGACTTACGGTCTACATTATACAAAATGGAGAATTGTTCCAACAAAAACATATATCGGAGTAAAGGAGAAGATTATAACAAAAACACACAAAACAAGGTAGTAAAAGCATTAGAAATGACCACGAAACAATATGAAAGGTAGACAATACGACGAGACCGCATACATACGAGAGAAAATACGGGTTGAAAAACATCCTAGAAACCTAACAATAAAAGGGACACAGAAATCAATTACAAAACAAAAGCGGATCAATTACGGCTTGTTGGATTTCGTGCTACGCTTGTTCGGTGACCTCGGGCTTGGGATTTGTGCTTTGGGCTGTAAGCCCACCTCTACCCGGCGCCTCGGCGTGCGAGATCCTCTAGCGCCATAGAAGCGCAAGTGCGGATAGTATGAGACTGGGTTTTGGTTTAAACTTATATGTATCGTTCATAATCTAGGCCTTCAGATTTACAACCGTAAATTCAAATTGGCGTCCTTTTAAATTTATACCGCCTTAATTAACCGGCTTGGCCGTCCGGCTCATTTACAAATTTAAATTGTGTTTTCTTTTTTAGTGCAATTTCAAGATAACAATTAATTATTAATTTCAAGAAAGCATATGTGGCAATCTACTACCACCTAATCGGCCACCTACTATCGGGGCCCAAGATCATTCCTAGTATCAGGCCCAAGAACAATCGACTATCGAGGCGCCCAAGATCCGTTCGATCCCATTCGATCGATCGAGCCGCCTTCAATCCATTCGATCGAGCCGCCTTCAATTCCCATTCGATGTCTGGCTGAACTATGGTGAATTGAATGCATTCTCTTGTTCTCAATTTTTAGTCCTCTATTTTTTTACAATGCATTACGGGTTCTTTATCGGTGTGGGAGAAGAATGCTATCTTTTAACGACAAACTTGGTAGAGTAGGATTGTGTAAAATCGAAGATTTGAATCAAGTTCTATGTGTCATGGTGTTCCTCTTGGAAGCTTGGTTTACGTAAGATTTCTATTCTAAAGCTGCAATTATGAAGATGAGGCTCTTCCAAGAAGACATCCGATTGGCGTCTGGTTGGTGGCGTGGGCACATTTGTAGCATGGCCAAAAGAGCGTCCGAAAAAAGGTATGTATATTTGGATATTCAAAAAAAAAAAGAATATATCATATCATCTGCGTGATGTTGTGAACTTTGAATTACGTGATGGTCTTTAGCTTGAGTCTTATCAACCCCATGAAACTACACATTAATGAAAATATGTAGTTTCTTGGGGTTAGTCCTCTTGGCTGGAGGGCATCCACGAGGATTCAATGTTTTCGACATTGCATATAAAAAAAAAATAAACTAATGATGAGAAAAGTATAGTGCAAAATTGCGCGGTAGCGAGTTTGTATTCATATTCAAAAAGTTATGTACATTTCTTCTTACGCAAAAATCGCCCGGTAGCGAATTCTTTCTATCTCTACAATATGTCAGACGGGCCCACTTCATACGCCCAATCCATAAAAAGTCCCACCTGAACCACCACGATATGGCCGGGATCCTCATCTTTCGAGGATGTCGAGTCTCCAAACCCAGTGTTGTATCGATCCACGATACTATAAATCAAATCCTTGTACTTATTTGTTGGCATGAGCCTTACTAAGAGCATGAGGAGTCCGATATGTCCATAGATGCGATGGAAGTGTACCCATGGCCCACGATACAGTACGTCTAATGGATTCTCCAACTCTCTTTGAACGTTTTGAACAGCACACTCAAGTAATATCTTGTACAGGGTCCAGAGTTGATGGTCGTCCAGGGAACTAGAACCAGCCAGTGTATTTGAACCAGCCAGTGTCCATGCATAAGGAAAATCCATGGCACTAGAGCGTAATTAGAATGTAATTATACGAAGATCTATTTCACCGCGGGCGCTTTACATTTTGGCGCGATTTGTATATAAGCCGTATGAAATTGAAATGCCAAACTAAAAAGCGCTTTGGCGATTTGATTAACCTAGTGGAAAAGCGTAACCCAAAAAATAGAAATCGTAGTAGCGATTTCTCCCATTCAACATATTATTCTAACAAAATGCATAATGCAGAATGCGAGAAATTCAAAATATAAAGCCGGTTAAGCGGATATATAATAATAATACTCCTTGTTTAGTTCAATATTTAGTTCATTGTTTTAGTTCATTATTTAGAAGCGAGATAGAGGAAGAGCTAGTGAAGATCTATGATCTATGATCTATGATCTAGATCATAGAGCAAGATCATAGATCAGATATGAAATAGAACAGATAGAGGAAGAGCTAGTGAAATAGAATAACTTCATTATTTAAGATCATTAATTAGAGCAGGATAGAGGAAGAGCTAGTGAAATAGAGGAAGAGCTAGTGAAATAGAATAACTTCATTATTTTAGATCATTAATTAGAACAGGATAGAGGAAGAGCTAGTGAAATAGAATAAGAGCAGAGGAATCGGCAAGATCACAGATAATTCAAGGTAGGGCACTTTAGGACTGATGCATGTAAAAGTAAATAACATGCTTTATGGAAAATAACTACTTTATGTAAATAACAGTAAATACTAACCCGAGAAACCTTAAGAAGTGATTCGAAGCCTTAAGAAGTTAGAGAAAAAGCAATACTTGACTAATTTGAGAAAAAGCAATAGCGGTAGAGAAGCTTTAACACAAAAACCAAAGTTATTCAAAGTCAGAGAGATTGTAGAGAGCCGAAAAGCCAAAAACCGAAAACCTTGTATAGAGCCTACAAACCTTGTATAGAACCTTGTATTGAGCGAAAAAGCATATAGAAGCCTAAAAGCATATAGAAGCCGAAGTTTAAAGCGGAAAAGCCGAGTTTATAGAAGCCGAAAAAGTCGAGAAGCAATTAGAAGAGAAGCGAGAAGGTGGGCGAGATTGAAGCAAACTAGATTGAAGTCGAGAAAAGCGCCCAGAAAAGCCGATTGCATGCGAGAGATGCTCGAGCGCCCGCCGAAAAAGCCGATTGCATGAAGAAGAGAAGATCGAAAAGTTGGAAAGTTGGATCGGAATAAAAGATCGAAAAGTTGGAAAGGATTATTGGAAATAATAAGCGCTTTAAAAAAATTAAATGCGCGCCATAATAAGCTTCAGTGAAAATTTATTACAAAGGGTTATAAGTTATAAGATTTATAAGGTTAATAGTTTTAAGGTTAATAGATTTAAGGTTAATAGTTTTAAGGTTAATAGTTTTAAGGTTTATAAGTTAAGGTTAATATTTTTAAGTTCATAAATAAGGTTATAAGTTTAAAAGTTTATGAATTTGAATTTAGAAGTTGTTTCTAAAGGTTACAACATTTAAGGTTATTATAAGTTAATATATTATAGGTTCACTTATTATTATTATAGATTAAGTTATTATAGGTTATTAAGGTTATTATTAAAGTTAACTTTCATTTTAAGAACATGTTAGGGAGATGTTATTTGGATATGCTAACTTACTATAGGTTTTATGCATTTTAGGTCAATGGCATGCAAAATGCTAAATCCCCAAGGCCCCAACTAATGAAGATGACAAAGATGATGGGAAAAGAAAGGAAAAAGACCAGAAATGAAAAGGATGAAGATGACAAAGATGATGGCAAAGGAAAGGAAAAAGACCTCAAATGAAAAGGATGATGCCAAAGGAAAGGAAATTGTACTTTTTATACTGAGATTCGATTGGAAAAACAAGAAGGTCAAGATCCTGCATGCATGCAAATGAGAGGCGATGGGAGAAGGGATTATTGTTCTAGCGAGATCCTATCAATGCGGTGAATGATGAAAGATTAGGGGAGGACGGGTTAGGTGTGGCAATCTCAAAATTATATGACAATTGGAAGGAAAAGGGTTTGGGCAAACAAGAATGCCTAGCTTGTGTGAAGCAACTAGAGGTTCCAACTATTGTTGCATGGCCTAGGGGCGATATTCAAGCTGGAGGGGAACTACCGTTTCCTATAGATGTAGAACCATTGTCAACAATGTTCACCACGGTGTAGCAAGAGGCCACTTCAACTTTCAAACATTATCCCACCAAAAGATGCAAGTCGGATTATGATTGTTCTCTGAAGCTATGATGAAGGTTAGAGGAGGTGAATGTTGTTGGGCTTCTTGTGTTAGAATGTTCACAATAGAGGAGTTGGTGGGAGCAAGAGCTACATATCAGGAACATAAGTGTGATAGCGGGGAGGAATTTCATGTACACCATATTTGGCTATGCAATTCAGGATGAAAGATCAAAGAAGAAAAGATTCCCATTGAATGGAAAGTGGATATGTTCAAAAGCATGGATGGCTATACATGGAATTCCAACCTCTTCTTGGCACAACTGGCAAAAGAGACATGAAAATGGTAGTAAAATTGCATTGCATGGGAACACTGGCCTGGTAAGGCCTACCTCAAGTCTATAGCTGCAAAGGAAATATTTGAAAGATATGTGGATTTCAATGCAGAAACATGCCACATAAGAGTAAGAAGGATGAGCAGGGGTAGAGTTATTGTTGAAAAGATTGCCATCCCATTGTACCCGGAAGAGCATATTAGAGGAAATAAATGCATTGCTTGGGAACTTGGGTGGCCTCTATATCCCAGCCCAGTTTTAGTAGGCTATGGAATAAGCATTTCAAGCATGTGACCATAGCAACTTCAAACAACTTTGCCAAGTGCAATTTATGTGCTAAGCTGAAGGAGACACTAGATAAGGCGTGCAACCAAGTCTAAGGGCAAAGATAAAGGGAACATATGAAGGACCATATGACGGATCAACTATCATGTAGATCAACTTATTGGATGTGGAGGACCTTATACGCAATGGAACCTAATAACTATCTATGTATTATACATGATAAAATGGACCAACAGAAGACTTGTCTTCCACAATTCAAGTACATTCCTAAGTCATGTGGAAGATCATACCCTTTCTTGATTTCAATGGACTGGGGCAATATTGCATGGAAATGATCTCGGACCTATTATGGCCATTTTAGGTTTAGAGTTGTGGAGTGATGGTCCAGATTTTCACATTGGGAGTATCATGAGGTGTTTAGAAACTATGAGAAGGGTTACAATGGTCACCTACTGAGGATCCTACTGACTAGCCGGGCACTACATAGTGCATTGTTGGATGGAACCCCTAATAGTATTGAAAAGTTTAGCAAGGCAAGATTTAGGAGGAATGGACCTAATGAACATGTTGGAGCTTCAACATCTCGTGCTAAACCTCGAGATCTGCTTGACTCCTCCTCTTGCAACTAGATAATTGTCTTTGGTCAAAATAAGAATAGGTGGATGTTTTCTTTCCTATCCTACTTAACAATTTGTGGGTATTTTTGAAAAGAGTCAATTTGGGGTTCCTAATGCCGGACATACTCATGAGGATGTGGATGCATTGTTTGGAAAATATAGTCATGTATTGAGGGCAGTGAGGCGAGTTACCAACTTTCCCGGGCTATTGGAAATATTTCATGGATGTACAAATCCATCTCCTATAGGATCTATCATAGAAGAAGTGCGATTGGAAGAGTTTTGTGGATGGTTATGCTCTCGACATGGAAGGTCATTCTAGACCTCTTCAATTCACTTTTTGGGTGAGAGAAGGGATTCCAATCATGCAATGGAAAATGAGACCTTGAGGAGGAGAAGTGGAGAGGTGGGGGGCAGAAATTTGTAGCGAGGGATGCAAATGGCAAGCCTATGATACCTCTGGTCAACCAAAAGCTCTAAAACCAAGCCCTGAAGAAGTCAAGCAATTGGGCTTGACTAAGGATGGCATCAATGACTACATCAAGCATTGGCAAACTAATTGAGATGAGACTAATCGTGCATTGATAGATTATTGGAAGAAGGTGATCAACTTGTTGGATGAGGTAGACACATCCTCGAGCATTTCTTTGGAAGGGTGGTTCCCTAAAAGTAAGTGGAAAACATTAGGCTGGTCTTGGCCGAAGATGATGGTACCATTAGTAGCATTGTGAAGGCATATGCTCCTCCTCAATCGATAAACACTATGTTGGTCTTAAGAAGGATAGGCCAAAATATCTAGGCATGGATTGTTATGAACCTTCTCTTGGCGTGGAGTGCCACCAATTTGTAGTAGTAAAACCCGGCAGATCTAGAGACCTATCCGATTGTGGTTGGGATGGACTATCTGGATATTTGCAAAGAAGAAGGTGATGTTAACTTCAATAAGGTGCGCGTGGAATGGTGGTGTCCATTACATCGGTTGAGTAATGTCACTTAGATAAAGAAAGATATTTGATTGTTGGACAAAGAGGTGGAGGAGAAATCCTAGTGATCCCGATCTTTGGCTAGACATTGAAACCGTATTGTACTCATGGACTCCAAAACTATTCCTAGTAAAACAAATGAGAGTTACAATACCTCAGGATGTAAGGAATAAGGTTCTCATATCCTTGGGGATGTTGGTGGAAAAATGATAAACAGTTACTATGTATCAATCACTTTTAATAAAAGTTGTGTACTACTTGAGTTTCATGATATATGATTTTGTAATTTGAAGTTAAGGTGTGAATTTATATTCCCGTGTGTGATTATATGTTAACGTCTATTCTAGTCTAAGGGCAACAAAGTTACTAAAAAAGTGAATTTAACAAAGTTACTAAAAAAGTGCAATATAAAATTTATCCCAAAATTAAGACATAATCCCAATTTAATTGAATGATGGTTTCATCCCCTTATGCTCAAAATTTCCAAATCCAGAAGCTGCTCACAGACCGCATCAAAGGCAAGAGGCAGCGAAGTCAGACCATACCTCCATAGCTGGCTGCTCCAGGAATCATCTGAATCCAAAAGAGGTGAAGTTAAAGCACACAGAAGTAGACCATAGCAAAGGGAGAGTGGAGCTCGTATTCATCAAGAGCACATGTCGATCTAGGGCAAAATAAACATGGAGCTTTAATCATCAAATGAAGCTTACATGTTTCTCTGCTTCTTTGCAAAAGTTACCACGAAACTGCTCGCACTCCACGAATACCCTACCCTGGATCAACAAGGTCTACTCTGCAAGAGTTTTTGCTGCCGAATCGTTTCTACTTCGTGGTTGAGACGGAGGAGTGGATGGAGAAGTGGCTTTGGCGCTCCGGTGGCTACCGCCGCACGGATCCGGGGGCGCCTGCGGCACCGGGCGCATGGGGATGACTTCAAGGTCGGCCATGGCAAGCGGATTATTTCCATCACTGGAGAAATTGCGGACCATGTCCCGAAGATCACGGGGGCCCCAACATCACTTTCAAGTGAAAGAGAAGATTAGGGAAGCGGACATCCACCGCATTTTGCGACCACCGCGGATCTCCCCCCGCCCGAAAAGCGAGAACCAAAGCACCGGATTGCATGCTTTACTTGGTTCGGCGCAATACCCCCAGTTTGGCTTACATTCCATAGCCCGGCATCACGATGAGTGGAAGGAGCCAGCAGACCAAAATATGGCAAACATGATCGTCACCGTCGAAATTAGGGCGTGAAATCTCGACCGTCGAAATTAGGGCGTGGTTCAAGACACACCCTAAAACATTATAATAAAGATAGGATAGGAAAAGAAAGTATAGTATCTAAAACTGCTGTTTAAAGAGAATAGTTTTCTACTGAACAAACAACTTAAAGTTGGGCATAATGCCTCTTTCTCTGGAAGAGCCCACTGCATCCAGCATAGATGTTGAACTGATGGCATAAATCTAAATGTACCAGAGTACCGAGGTTAGGAGATGGATATAAAACTGCTTTAACAAAAGGAACCCATTCCAGCATATAGCACGAAAAAAGCTTGGGATTTGGCCAACGGTTCTGCCACCACTAAGTTACCTTGAGGAGTCATGATATAAGAGATAAATGGTTGTATTATTTGAGAATTGCAAATTCAAATCTTGCATGTTCAAAAACCCTTCTATATCATTCTACGCTGATACAAATTCTTTGCTAAGCAGGTTTGGAACTAGAGAAATGTTCGCGGCCGCGATAAATTTCTGGTATATATTAATTGATTTTACACCCGCTGCGATAAATTTCTTGTATATATTAATTGATTTTACACATTTTCTTTGTCAACACTCATTGCATGCGACAATACAAAAAAGTCAAACTGGCCATTGTCAATTGGCCAATACCATTAATTATCATACCAACCACCACCAACATTGAACATTGAAAGGAAGGAATCTACTGGGAAAACATTTTACAAGCAACGCTATTAGCCATAAATTTTCTCATCCTCTATCCCAATACGCTACCAATAACTCATGGGGCCCAATTATTATTCCACATACATGGCAACTTGCACTCATTCTTTTAAGATGAACGTGGGGTTCAATTTCTCTACAAGTAAAGGGCTATCGGCCAAAGATTCCAAAACTCCATGCGTCTATACAAAAATGCCATCGGCCAAAGATCCCAAACACTCCATGCACTTATAAAAATGCAAACGAGTATGGCTCTATATCAATCAATTTACGGACTTAGCATTCATTCTTCAAACAGAAACAAGAAGTCTAATTTCTCTATACATAAAGACCATTGGCCAAAGGTCCCAAACACTCTATGTGCTTATACAAAACATGCAGATGTGTATAGCCCTCGTGTAAAGGACCACTCATAATAAACAGCTTAGCAGGTATATAGAATTATATTACACTCATAAGATGCTAGCAGATCTTTAACATGATGCTCAATATCTGATCTATAACTTGGATGACGTTTTGCTTAGCAATAACTTTTACCAGGTTTCTATTTGTATACATGACATGTTTGCTAGTTTTTGGAGAGTCAAACTTCATAGTGGTTGTAGACTTGGAAGACAATGATCAAAAAGTTAATTTGCAATACTATTTTTGTTACTCTATGCAAATCTATTGGTTTGCTACTGAAGTTGGTCATCTCTATTTGATAGGCAATTCACTAGTTTGAAGTAGACTATGCTATCAGTCCTAGACTTATTTAATATCCTGTTGTAGTAAACATAAAAACAAATGTTGTATGTCCCACTATGGTTTCATGTCTACTTGTATTTTGCTACCTTATAGCAGATATTCGTATGGCTTTTGTTGATTCATTTTTATGCTTATTCGCACTCGTCGCGCCCAACACCCCATCAGCCATCAAATTTGCCCATCCTACGTCAGCGTGTGAGCAGTGCGAATACATCTAGAAATGATGGGTTGCACTATATTGTAATAAAATACCCTATGATTTGCAATGATTGCCAATCCCATATAAAAGAGGAACAAAATCTTTTTGAGGGGTCCTCTAACCAACACTCCCTAATACCCAAGCAAAATTTGCTGGCTAGATCGAGACATGCCAAATAAGGTCAACAACCAAGACCATGCCTGCCAAAGCCGCTCACACAAGAAAAAACAATGCTCAATACTCTCAACCCTTTGCTGGCATAAAGGACGGACTAACCTGTTGACTCTGAGGCATCTATGGATCACTTGCCACCACAAAACTACTACTTTGGGATGAAGCAGCTTATCCCATACCCATATCCAAACACTTTTCCACTGTGGCTGAGGAACCTGAAGATGCCACCTATTAGATGGAGGCAGAATTTCAGAATGCAAAAGCAATTTATACACAGAAGACACAAACCGCCCTGGCTAAATATCTTGATGGCAACCCCCATATGACTACCTCAATATGTGGACTAGAATCCTGTGGCAACAATACAGCAATATGATTCCAGATTACTCTATCCCATCTGTACAACAAGAACTTTGTTCTAAATGCTTCCCATGACATGAGATGACCAGACTCATACCAAGCTGTAATAGTGCTTATACCAGCTGCTATCCATTGTCGTTGTGTCTTTGGATGAACAACCACATTTAGAGGCACATTCTCTGGAGTGTCCTGCAAAGGAATCCACCATCATGGAGTGGACAACTAAAGACATGCCTCAGGATTAATACAGAAAAGAGACCTGACAGTGTCCCAAGCAGCAAGCAACCCCTTTAGAAAGGGAGAAGCATTAGGATACGGATGCATATGATAAAGCAAAGCCCAAGGAAGGAGGGGCTTAATGGTGGCCTTATGAAATGGGAGACAATGCTGAATCGACTGCACCAACAACCTCAGGCCAGGAGAATCATCCTTACCAATGAAAATCCTCCAAATAAACTTTGATATCATCACCTTGCTTTGGAGGTGAAAATCCAACATACCAAGACCACCAACTGCCTTAGGCCTGATGCATTTCGCCTAAGCTACCTTGACCACCGCTCGTAACTCATTTCCACCCCAAATAAAATTCCTGACGATACGCACAATCTCCTCCATCTTACACTGCGGAGCTAAAAGAGCAGACGCCATGTAGACATGAGTATTACTAAGAATACATTTAGCCACAGTGATTCTACTGGGCATGGACATTTTAGCTGTATTCCACCAAAACAAGTGCTTCTGCAACCCACTAATGATTTCATCCCAAGCATCTGAAGCAGAGACGTGAATTCCAACTGGGATACCAAGCAACTTTGTGGTATTGCCATTAGAGGTAATTTGAGATCTCATTTTGTCCCATTAAGGGATGCTTAAAAAGCCACATCAGCTTTTTAAACTGTCCAATAAGAGAAGAGCTCCAGTGTATTTTATTCCAGTATTATGTGGCAGTAGTAATTAATGCAGTTCTAACTAACTTTTGCAGTGTCATCTTTCTACTATAACTTTTGATCAAAAACTCCAATTCGAACACTATTTGTGGCAATGGATTCGTCTCCTCAAGATCTTTCTAATGACAACCCATTGTTATATCTTTTGGGATGTAAATATATAAGAAAAGAGCAAAAAACCATATTTTTTAAGGTTAACGCATATGGTTTGTATTGAAATACATCATAACCATATATCACTTGAAAGATCTTTTCATTCTGCATCTAATGCAACAAACGTCGCAGCATTTTCATGAGTAGATCAAAAGTTATAGGGAAAAAACGACAGCAATGAAGTTGTTAATGCTGCATTAATTGCAGTTTGATGTAGAGTACTCATTCTATTGGAGGATTCTTATGGGGACAAAAGGAGATCCCAAATTACCTCTAATGTTGCCATGCAGAAGAATCTTCCATGGATAGTCCAAAATACAGGGAGGGATGGGACTGTCCAACATCCACAAAGTTGTACATTTTTGCCACCCTACAAGAACTCCTGATGCTAAGGAGAATGTGTCTAATAATAGCTTAGCATTACGAAGATTCTCAGCCTCGGCAATTAGGAACAAACAAGTGTCATCAGCATATTGGTTACATACCTCTTGAGAACTATCGTCCATTGGGAGGCCTTGAATAACGCCATCTTGGGTAGCCACGGAGAAGAGCTGGGATAATACCTCTGCCACAATTGTGAAAAGCAAGGGTGCTAAGGGACAACCTTGCCGAATTCCTCTAGCCACTATAAAAATATCAGATGGCTCGCCACGAAAAGGGCAGATGAGATCGGCTGATGTATGGAGCTTCATGACATTCCTTGTGAATGACTCCCCAAACCCAAGTGCAAGAAGACACTCTCCAAGAAACCCCAATCAACACTATCGTAAGCTTTAGCAAAATCGAGCTTAAAATACACTGCTCTATGACCCTGTAACTGGACCCAATATATTCCATCATATGCAGCAGCCACGTTGTTGAGAATACAACGACGAGGGAGAAAGCCAGATTGTGTTGATGAGATAGCGTCAGCCAAGATGTTCCGGACTCTTTACGCCAATGTCTTAGCAAAGATCTTGTACCATGAGGAAAGTAATGTAATAGGTCGCCCGATCGAAATAGTCTTGGGTTCCTTGCTCTTTAAAATGAGAGAGATACAACACAATTCAAAATCTTATCAAGGCTCTAAATCATTTGGAACTCACAAAAGGCATCATATATGTCATCCTCCAACCCGGTCCAAAGACTTCGAAAGAATTCAATAGGAAAGCCATCAAGACCAGGGCATTTGTCCCTTTCCAAGAGAGCCACAGCTGCTTTTAAGTCCTCCTTCACGATATTTGACTCAAGAAGCACCCTCTGAACTTCAGAAACAATGCGACGCACCTTAGTCAACACGGCCAATTGCATGTCCTTCTGAAAGGGCAATGGGCGCGCTGCTTTTTTTTTTTACGGATGATGGATTTTTTACTGTGCATTCTGATGTTACACAGTTCCCGTTCAACACAGCTTTCACCCGACATTCTTACCATTTTTCACCGCGCAGAATTGCGCCTACCCTATTTTCACGTTTCAAGAAACACCCCGGGCTTAAATTCTGGGGGTATCGGCACAGCTTCTGCCCCGGAATTTAAGCCCCGAGGTGTTTCTTGTATACAGAAACAAATTACAAAATTGAATCAAACAAGCTGTTGCCACACAAAGTTGTCCGAATGAATGAGAATAAAATAAAACAAAATAAAGAAAGAAAGAAAGAAAGCGATTATGGATGCATTTGAGAGGATATTTAATACTTGAATTATAGTTTTTTTCTAACGCAAACATGGATGTTACAGTTGCAAATTTGCATATGCATGTGATTCGAAGCATAGAATACTGTGGGTTTGCGTTAGAAAAAAACTATAATTCAAGTATTAAATATCCTCTCAAATAAGTCAGCTATTAGGCATAACTACAATGTATGGTCTCTTGAGCAACTTCTTTGCAATAACTACATTTCCTCTGTAACCGTGTTCCTAGATAATTGTTTGCACAATCTATGCCAACCTGTCTCACTGCCCTCACTCTCTCTCTTTCTCTAGCCCTCCTTTCCCCTCTCTCTCTCTCTCTCTCTCTCTCTCTCTCTCTCTCTCTCTCTCTCTCTCTCTCTCTCTCTCTCTCTCTCTCTCTCTCTCTCTCTCTCTCTCTCTCTCTCTCTCTCTCTCTCTCTCTCTCTCTCTCTCTCTCTCTCTCTCTCTCTCTCAAATTCCCAAGAAAAAGCAGAGCAGGCACTGGGGATTTTGATGCTCCCAAATCAAAAACTAAATCCCTTCCAGCGGTTTAGATACCAAGCTCTTATTCCCAAGCTTCTGAGCAAAGATCTAATAGCCCGACCTCAACTCCTTCCCACTCAAAAAGAACCAGCAATTGGGCCCCCACCCATAGGGTTGACCCCCATACCAACCACTATCTGGTCCTTGAACCCTTTGCAACCCAGCCTTCACCTTGGCTTGGTAGCTTTTTACGGTTTCTATAGCCTTGATCTGAGATAATAACTCCTTTTCTCTAACTCCACTAGTATGGCCCGCGGCCTTGGAGAACTTCTAATTCTCGGTACAATGTAGTCAATAATCCTCTAGCTTCAAAGCTCGACTCTCCCATATCTTTTTGCAAATGACTTCGCAAACAACGTGACAACCCGGAGATGCCCCCTACGAGGTGAGAAGGTCCGAGACCAAGCCCGACTACAGCCAAGTTTGAACTCACCATCCTCCAAGTACTTGCAATTAAGCTTAAAGTAGGTCCTGGTAGGTCGATGACAATTAGCCACATCATTAGTTAGGAGTTGTGGATTATGATCAGACACGGAGCTATCCAGAGGATTTGAGCGAAGAAAATCTGCTATCCGAGCAGCTGCACAAGTATTAAAGTATCCTCTATCATGCCTGGCATAAGCTCTGCCAGCTCCTGTCCAACCATTACACCACGTAAAGCACTGATCACCATCAATCCCTATAAGCTGACCATCATGTAAAAGGCGTAGCCATTGTTCTCGCTCGAATCCTTGCACCACTTCAGAGCCGCGACCACTTCTATCTATTTCCAACTCGACCATATTAAAGTTGCCAACGAGCAACCATGCAACATTCTGCCCAAGCTGAAGAACTTTATTCCTCAGAGTTGCCCACAAAGCACCACGCTGACGAGGTTTATTATGAGCATATACATTTATCAAACCCCATTCTTGGCCCTTATCTTTCCATTTGATTATTATCCACCGCCCGAACCTATCTGTTTGAGTAAAAGTGATATCCACAGAAGACTTCCACGCAGTAAGCACACCAGCCTTAGATGCATCGGTAGCAGACACCAAGACATTATAGTCACGTCCAAATACATTAGCTACTTTATGTACATCACCTCGGCGGCATTTATGCTCTTGAAGGCAACAAAAGGTGGTAGAAAACTTAGACAGGTAAAGAGACAACCTGCTTCTTTTACTTGGGGAAGAAGCCACTCCCCTCACATTCCAAGACAATAGGTTCATGTGGCCAAAATATTATGTTCCACCTCCATATCAATAGAGCCAGCATCAACCATGTCCATCTCGCATGTTTCTGAAGGGAGGTCAGCCCACCTCACCCTGGAAATTGGCAAGGGGGAGCCTCCTCTCTGTTCCACCCTTCCATTGTTTTGTTCAAGACTGGTGAGGGAGAGCCTCCTCTCGCTCTACCCCCCCATTATTTTCTTTGGGTAATTGGCAAGGGAGAGCCTCCTCTCTGCTCCACCCTTCCATGCAAATTACCAGAATCGCTCATGACATGAGACACATGTTGACTAACCTTATTGCGTGCAGCTCTTTTCCAATTAAAATTTGTCCATCCCTCTTGGGCATTTTCATGATGCTCTTGAATATTTTCATGCTGCTCTTGCAATTCCTAGATCTTCTGTAACTTAGCCCTAGCATCCTCTTCAAGAGCGGGAGTATGCACAATCTTCTGTGGGATAGTGGTTTTAGCAGCAGATGGAGTAGCAACAACAGAGGTAGCAGTAGCATTGGCAGAAGGGACAACAGAGGGTAAAGGGGACTCAATAGAGGTAGGAGGCATAAAGGAAGAAGGGACCATTGCAGGGCGATCTCTCTTAGCCCGAAAATTTGCAAATAAAGCAAGTTGAGGAAATAAATCAGCAAGCTGAGGGCCATTGAGCAATTGCAAAGCATACTTCAGAAAGATAGTGCCACTTTTCACAACCACACAGTCAGGAAGACCGCGACCAGAAGGAAGAGAGACACAAATTTTAGCACCATCAACAATAGAATGGGCCAGATGAGTACCCAGACCATTAGCAATACTGATCAGAAACTCCGGCACCAAGAGATCAGGAGGAAGATTAGGAATAAGAAACCAACATGGCATCCTAAGAGCACGAGCCGTACCAGGAGAAAAACCAGGCGAGTAAGGCTGGGACAAAATATAATCACTCCACATTGGGTCCACACCACGTGCCACCAGTTGCTCCACAGCCACAGCATCATCAAAAATGATAAAAAAGAACTTCTTATCTAGCATCTTTAAAGTACGATAAGATGACAACTCTAATCTCCGAAGATGACCAGTCAACCAATAGCCAAGCTTCCTAGTGTCAAGAAATGCTCCAGATTGACCAACCACACTAAACGACAACAAGTTACTAATACACTTCTTGTGTAAGTCATGATCAATCTCGACCACATTGTACCCAGACGCTTGAAGAGTATTCTTACACATTTCAGGCTGATAGAAAAATTCAACAGGAGGTAACTGAAGCTCCAACTGAGTCTCCTTTGCTCGCAACTCACCCAAAAGATTACTGAGATCTCTTTTATTATCCTGAATCATCACATCAATAGCTGTAGCAATACGCACAGCAGACAAGCACAATTTCATTATTTTTGGACAAAACCTGAATTTATGGACCATTTTCTGAATTCTTCCGTCAATACAACATTTCATCAACTCGCTGCCATCTCCATCATATGCAATTAACTGGCATAGTCATTACGACGGGCGAAGGCTGGGTTCACATGCAACAGTCGCAAGAGAGGAGGCATGCTATATACCATGTGATAATAATGCATGCCCCGTGACAGTGGGCATCGAGGTTTATGGCGGCGGCGACACATTTGAATCCACTCTAAATAGCATAGAAGCGCCACCATCCCTGCATTAACATCAAAGTAGACATATCTTTAGACATGTATTAAGGTGACATGATGATAATCATTATGATGCCCAAGATGTCCTATACTCATAGCATGTTTGACTCCACACTCACAATTTAAATCACATATAATTTTCATAGTCACTATCTCCATCATAATGCTTACATTGATTAGAATAGATGCCTGCGCAACCTCCATGTTAGCATAGACATAAACCTAGTTAGGACGCAAGGTCGAGGTAGGAGAATATGTGTATATTATCACCACCACTAATCAAGCACCAAACAATATCATAACTGGGTCGGATTTTTGTCCGGTGGTGCATCCTCCTTTGCCCCAATTTCCAGGAATGCTAATTTGTGGGATCCTTGTGGATAACCGTCGCCGCAGGTGAAGCAAACTCGAAGACTTCTAGAAAATGATAAAATTGAGACGAACTGCAGCATCCCCAGTTATGATATTGTAAGGGCAACACAATTGATCCACGATTCCCGGTTGACAGCTCCCGGCCTCCGCGGGTCGCTACCAAGCCATGTCTCAATTGTCTTACCCTTATACATGAATTTAAATTAGATATGGAAGAATATAGGCTATGCTTCGAATACACCTTAAAAAAGGGGGAACATAAAAATAGGCAACCATTAACTTAGGGCAAACTATTATCTAACCCTAATATCTTAACGTAAAATCCGGGTGGGCTTCTTTCTGCTCCCGTTATCCAATGAGAGTTTGACACGTGTCAGAAATTCATTTCCGGGAATGTCACCCGAAATTGAGACCAAAGACAGAATTTTTTCCAGAATGTCGACCAAGGTTGAAGTTTTTGCACAATTTTTAAACACAATTTTTACACAATGAAACAAGTTTTGAAACTTAAACTTTATACATGAAACTTAAAGTTTAAAGATGAAACTTTACAGATCAAAATTAGATGAAAAAAGTCATTTCCATTGATCATATCAGTGTTTCATTGATCATATCAGTTCCAAAAACAAAAAGTTTGAAGTCTCAGCTTTCATTTCCAGAAATTTGCTTCAACAAAGTACCAATATCAAGTTTCCCACCGCCAGGAACAATTATGCAATTGTTAAAAACGCCACCTGAAATGCTAGTAGATCCAACTGACACATTTAAACCCAAACCCAAAGCCTTCCTTGCAACAGGATTATCACCAGCAATCAAATTTAGGTCCACTGTATCCAAGAACGTGTCTGTGAAATCAGAATTTGATTCAGGTACAGAATTCAGCTTCGCTACACACAACTGACCACTCAATCCTGTATTTTGCTGCTCCATATCAGAATTTTTACCTGCTACATAAAACAAGCTAATTATAAAAGAGGCTTATTATCAAACAACCTACATCATCTAACTATAACCTTTACCTGCTTCATTCTCCTGCATGCTACTAGAACTCACATTATCATTTGGAAGCTGCAACACCTGAAAATTCCCAGATTTCTGCCTTGAATCAAAAGCAGCCAACTCCTGCTAATACACATCATCAAACATCTTCCTAGATCCATCAGCGCTGAATGGCTGAGAAACTATATTCATCGCTGCCTTTGCCTTCAATTCAACGGTCTTATCATACCTGCAATCATAATGCAAAAGTAATAAGAATACAAAATTTATAGAATGCAGAATCTAAATCGAAGAACAATTACCTCTTATACGATTCTGGATCCCGATGACCAGTGACGCACATTCCCACCTCAACAGGTATGTTCGCTCTTGCCAACCGACTAACGACAGAAGTCCTTCCAGACTTTCCAGAAAAGACACCATCAATTCCAATCGTCTTCAGCATATACTTCATCCACGATCCAAGCACCTTTGCACTCACTCGATGTTTCTTATTGTACCAGACCTGCAAGCAGAAAATAAGTATTAACTAAAGCAAATAACAAACTAAAGCAAAGAAATTAAATTAAAGTTACCTCAGATTTTGGAACAGTGATAGCCTGCATGAAAACAAATGGCTTTCCATTCTCATTCTGCGGAGGAAGATGCCTGACAAGTTGTTTAAATGTAACAACTACGTCTTCTTCAAAACATTGGATCGGCTGCCTAAAAGACTCTTCTTGGTATTTCTTCATCGACACAACATAATTCTTACTCATTCTTTCACTGTACTGCAGACACTCACTCCCATTCGATACCATAACTGTTACGACCAGCAAATAAAGTTCTTCTCTGCCTCTGATAGCAAATCTAGACATGCAGTAATACATAAACCGCTTTTGCAAGCCTCGACTATGGTGAATTCCATGATCGGCATCAGATAGTAGCGCTACTTCAGTGGCATAGCTAATCTCGTCTACTTTCTTGCGCTTGCCACAGACTCCAGGAGTACCTCTGGATCGTCTCATGGAGGCAATGCAAGATCGTCTAGCATTTGCAAAAATGGGCGAATGTCTAATATCAAAAGGTACCTCCTCCTTACCAGTTAATCCAATTCTGATTTCTTGTGCTCTACAAATTATCGCACCAAACTTTCTGAAGATATCCTGTATGCTGCAAGCACAAGAAACAAGTTATAATAATAAAATAAAAAACTAATTAACATGTAAAATACAGCACTTACCTCTCGGTTGGATATAATTTCCCATTCAGCTTGCATACCTGAAGCATGAACAACTCAAGTAATCGTGCGAACTCCCTAATATCCATGTCTTCAATTTTCTTGTCCAATGGAAGTTTCTTGTACTTTCTCCACGCATCAAATCTTCTCCTAGCCCATTCAACTTTCCCGGCAGATTTATTCTGACCTCCAGAATATACTTCCCTCACTAAATCAGAATCTAATTCTAAAAAAAGAGTTGAATTCCCTTCACCAGCCTTGTTCTGCTCTTGTTTTCCACTAGCTACCCCAACATGATTCACCGGAACATTTTCCTTACCCTCACTCTCATCGTCATCAGGAATGCAAACAGGAACAAATAAACCTGGCATAAGCTTCACATCTGCAATATACTGCTGAAGGTCCTCTTCCCCAAACTCTTCCAGTAGCTTTGACTCGAAATCTAAGTCACTCTCATTCTCAACATCAGCTTCCACTTCTACTTCCTCCGGAAACTTCAGGTCGAAGCTTGCAACCTCAGCCATAACTAACAGGAACAACCACACAACAATGAACAACCTGCAACATGACTTCATATTTAAACACTACAGAATGAAACCTGCAACAGAATGGAACCTGCAACACAATACAAAAACAAGTCAGACAGAAAGTAAACTAAAGAAACTAAACAAATTGCCTAGTTAAATATTTACCTCCAAATCAGTCAAGGAAATTCGAAAGTTCATAAAGATTCCACTTCCTAGCTTGCATGCAATACCAGAAACCTTGCATGTGTGTACAAAAGCAAGAAAGTCGGAATATCTTACAGGAAACACAGCAGAATCATGATGATCCTTAAAAACCTGCAATCAAGAATCATATCAAAGTTAAAACTCGAAATGAATGTTAAAACTCGAAATAAATTTGTTTTGCAAACATAATAATCATATTTACCTCAATACAGATGCAAGTTTCTTCCCGAAATCCTACAAAACAAACAAAATAACATCAGATTCAACAGAATAAAATGAAATGACAACAGAAAGAAGAACCTAAACCTAACAGTCTTTACCAAAAGGCAATGCAAAACTCCAGAACGAAAATACTCGTGAAGAGGTCGCCACAGAAGCAAAATACTCCAAGAACTCGCAAGAATCCTCACTGGAATACTTGAAGAAGTCGCCAGATGCCGCAAAGATGCAAGCGCCTAACCTCAGCCTTCAAAAATCGCTTACACAAGGCCCCCAAAATCAAACCAATATGAATTTTCTTATATAGTTTGTTGGTGAAACCCAAATCCATAAATCAGTACATGTTAGTGGGTTCAAAAGTTTACAAACCATGTCTAGTTATCCAATATAGTTCATCAATATATTTTTCTAAGGTGATAAGCCAACATAGTTTTGTGACATGGTATTGAAACATGGCAATTTTAATTGGTCTTTGTAACAGCTTAAATTATACGATATGTACTATTGTTTGGTATGTCAAGTTTAGTAGACTGGTATTTGATTGCGTCTATTTTCTTTAGTATATTGACATGGTAATTTTAAGCGCATAATTATCATGATGTTTTACAGTGATTAACCGCCAACACACAAGGTGGTAAATGATCTTCGCTTAAATATGATAATATGACTTTTTTTACCCTATTTTTCTCCATGGTACTAAAAACCTATTTATGTCACTTGGTTTTTCTAACAGCTTAAAATGTTGAGTTTTATTGGATGGTATATCGAGTGGAAATTTGATATAGTTTAAATTTGTTAATATGTTTTTTTTTTTTTCTATGATTTCGAATAGTCATTCAATACTGTTTTTAAACGTTTTACATATATATGATATTTAATAGTGCTTCCTAATATACGATATTTAATAGTGCTTCTTGAGTGGCATTTAGTGATACGATATTTGAAGCATGGTAAAATGTTAAATACGTAATGATTATTGATTGGTGGGTTTCATTTATGAAACAATTTACTCCTTGTTTTTATTTAGGACAAAAATAAGACAACATTTGGAATTAGTCATTCAAACGTTCTCTTATTATTCAAAAATTCAAAAATTTAGTACAATTCTGAAAGACAAATTGTATAGATAAACAACTCTTTTAACACAAAGATTCTCCCACTAGTCCTCAAGTTTTAGTGACCATTGAGGGATGGAGGTTTCACTACAAATCTCTAAGGCACTAACAATGGGGTTGAAGATCCTATACGATCATCCTTCTCTTTGTCACAAAAGAGAGATCTTGGGACACACCAGAATGCAATTTGGCCCACCTTTGTGCCAGCAACAAGGAAAGCGCATCTGATGAGTTCACCAGTTTGAGAGATCATCATGCATTCTGATGACCATTCGAGAACCATAGATGCTAGCATGTAGCTTCTTGCTAGATGCTGTGCGTTTGTTGCTTGAGTACTCATCTTTGAACTTTTCTTCAAACGTTTGCCAACAGGAGGCTTAAAATCCTTAGAAGCATTTGAATGGTCATGGAATGCCTGCAAATTTGACACAATTAGATTTAAGAAATACAACTCCAAACAGAAAAATGAGCATCAGCCTAGCCTGACAGGAATGTCCATGTTACAGTGGCAATAAGCACTCTAAAACCTTGATGTTACACTTCAGGAACATCAAACATACAATGTCTGGGTGGTGGATTCTCTCAATGCTCCTGCAATAAAAATATACCTGACCTTATAGATTCAGCACTAAACCATACCTTGAGATAGTCCTCCACCACTTGATCTGTTAGAGGCTTCTTCAACTTAAAGACATTCCATGCAGACTTTAAAATACATTTCTTGCTAGGAGTGGATCGGTTCTTCAATCTTGATACCTTTCCTGCTGCATTGTTTAAGCCACGCCCAACCCTTGTCTGCCAACAGCAATAGGAGAACTATTATAACATTGAAAAGTCATATAGACAACCAGATGAGCACTTAATACTACATTTCACTGTCATCGCTGCAATACTCAGGACAATTATGAATAAAAGCACCCAGCAACGATTTCCTGAGGTTTGGACTTGCTGATTAATTAAGTCTTATTTCCCAGCATCTATATACCTCCATAAGGCTGAAAACTGAATGGTGATTATCAGACACGTGAGGGACTGCGATTTCAGCAATGCAGTCTTATTTATGCTAACCGATCAACTCGGGTTTATTATTGAAATGTGACAATCAGAAAAGTCAACAAGATCTCAAACCTAGGTCAACCTATTAAGCAGGTACGAATGGATGGACGTATAAGCTGATAGAATTATGTGTCCTTGCAGGAGCTCAAAGAATAAATCTGCAGCTCTTATCAGCTAATCTACAACTTCACTAGATAAAGGTGAAGAATCTGCAGCTTCATTGTGTCTGAGTTGAACGCAGAAACGTATGCAACAAAAATCCGTTATGGCTCTTGCATTGAACTCTTTTACACAGCCATGAGGGGATCCGAACACTATTCGTGAAGAAGAAGAACTCTCACCTACGCACTTGACCATGAAGCAAACAACCATGATGCAGCAAACAACGCTCACCAAATGTCAAGTAGGATGGCAAAAGAAATGGATACAGTTGGCTGAATTGGAAGTTGGTAAGATGCTTATTGAATGTAATCTTCCGTTTAGAATTTTGGACACTCCTAGTTGGAAGCAAATGGTGGAGGCATTGTCTCAAATAGGTACAAAAACCTCAGGTCCATCTTCAATGACACTTACAAGGAAATTGATTCCATCCACATACAATGAGGTAACAATTGAGATCTCTCAAATTGAAAAGAAATGGACTCGGTTTGGATGCACCGTGATGACAGATGGATGGGTTGACATGAGAAAGCGAGGTCTTTACAATGTTATGATATCTTCTGCATTTGGAACAATCTACAAGAAGTCCTTTGACATGAGTGGTGCAGGTGTAAGTGTTACAGGAGAGTTATTGTTCGAGAAGATGAGTGAAATCATTGAGGAAATTGGGCCTCAAAATGTAGTGCAAGTGATAACTGATAATGGAGCAAATTGTGTTTCTATGGGGAACTTGTTAGAGGGGAAGTATACGTCCTTAGTATGGACTCCTTGTGCATCGCATAGCTTGAACTTATTATTGAAGGATGTTGCCAAAATCCCTTGGATTAAGAATGTCATTGTCACAGGTGAGCAAATCGTGACTCTATTTACAAGAAAGAAGAAGGCCCTATCAATTTATCGCAAATATGCTAAGTTAGAGCTCTTGAAACCAGCTAAGACCAGGTTTGGATCAAGGTTCATTATGATTGAGCGCTTGACAAAAGTATGGAAAGCTTTGAGACAAACCGTGGTTTCAGATTCCTGGCTTGCTTGGAATGATTCTAAACTAGCAGAAAGTGAGGCGGTTCAACTTTTAATATTGGATTCCAGTAATGAGCGTGCCTTTCAAGAGATCACAGAAATTGTGCGTCCAATGTATTCTGTTCTACGTCTCACTGATAGAGAAGGTTCGACGCTTGGATTGCTTTATGAGTTCATGGATCGCATCAACAAAGCACTCCAAAAGCTCGAAGAGAAAGATCCATCCACGACGAGCAGGTAATTCAGTTAGTTAAAAGCATTCTCGTTCTTTTTCCTAAATCAATCATTGTTGTTAGTTTATTAGATTAACAATCTTTTTATGATGCATCATGTATATTATATAACAGAATTCAAGAAATAAAAGACAAGGTCACATCTCTTAGGAATTGGTTCCATCGACCAATTCATGCCGTTGCTCACTTACTCCATCCTTTATGGAGAGATGCAGATGACACTAGTATAAGTGCTGAGCTTCATGACGGTTGGATTTCATACTTGAGTCGCATACTTAACGAGGATTATGAAGTAGCGGATAAGTTATACGATGATTTGCTCCAGTTTCGAGGGAGAATGGGTGGTTTCAATAATCCCATAGCTGAATCTCTTAGTGCTATGGCTAAACCTGTCACATGGTGGGAAAAGTATGGTGGATGCACACCCGAACTTCAAAAGTTAGCTCTAAAAGTCTTGTCTCAGGTGAAGCCTTTTTTATTTAGCAAAATTACTCTCTTCTTTTTATAAATTTCTGATTTTTCATAATTGGAAATGCTAGGATTGTTCTACTGGTGCAGTAGAGAGAAACTGGTCAGCCCATTCTCTGATTCATACAAAAAGGAGAAACAAGTTGAAAACAGAGACTCTACATAGGCTGATCTATTGTAGGGAGAACTTACGGGCCTTGCGCAAATATAAGAAGCTTAGTGGACCCAAACAGGTAAACTACCATATTTTGAATTATTATTTATCTTTTTTTCTGATGGTGGTGGTGTTTTGCTTCTTACAGGTAGACCCTAATGAGATTGACGTGTTTAAAAGCCCTGAATTATATAGAACCTTGTTTTTGGAGGTCTCCGGATCAAGAAGATCCACTCGTTCCCGCTCTAGTAGAAACCAAAATGCTAGCTCTAGTAATCCAAGGAGGGGTGGAAGAGTTAGAGGACGTGGGGGAAGAAGAGGACGTGGAAGAGTTCAACAAGATGTCATGTTAGTAGACGAAGAAGAGGAGGAAGAGGAAGACGAAGAGTACGAGGAAGAGGAAGAGGAAGAGGAAGTAGATGACATTGATTCTTCTGATTCTGAAACTGAAGAAGGGGAAGAAGATGGTGGTTCTGAGGAGGAAGAAGGAGAAGGTGATGACCTTGAGGAGGAAGAGGAAGTGGGATTAGAGGGCTCTTCTTCATCTGGCTAAAACTATCTATTAGTTATTTTCGTATTTGTCTGTTCACTTGTCATTTTACTTGCTTTGATCTAAACACGTTTTCTGGTTCGGTTATGCTAATGTTTGAACACTTTTCTACTAAGTTTATGAACTACTAGTATATCTATGGCTGCTTATTAAAGTATTTGCCATCTTTTTTTTTTTTTTTACAAACGCATCTTAACGCATCTAAAAATCTTAGATGCTTAGATGCTTAAGATGCTCAGATGTGTCGCATCTAACGCATCTCTCTTAAGATGTGTTTGAACACTGCAAAGGCAACAGGATCTTAGGAAGTGAAAGACAAGAGCACACAGGCTCATTTCCAAATGCTTAGCTATCTTTCAATTGCAACAAATTTTCCACAAGAATTATTCTCAGGGTTTACAATATAACCAGAAGCCATGGATCTGCAGGTATTACCATATGTGAGCAATTCAGATCTATTTTTTGACAAGGTGATAAGAATTCTCCATAGTCGGACGATAAATTCTGCATAGCATCAATCTTACTTGGTTGTTCAAACAATTCCTTCCTGAGAAAATGTAAATGTGTTATAACGCCAACAACAAAAGATTCCAAAACAGCAAGTAACGCACCTAACTAGAAACAAATGTAACCTGACAAATCCATATTCAACAAACTGTTTCAAGTGCAAGGATGGAAAGGTGCAAGCATATGCTCACCGATCGAAATGGGTTGAACCTTGATTTGTTGTAAGGTCTACAATCTGCAAAAATTAAAAACATGCACCACTCAAAGAGTATTTATAAAATGGAACATTGCAGTAAAAGCAATTAAGCTACATAAACAAAAAATCTGAAGTACTCACAGATGTCTGCCTTTCCCCAAAGTCATTTTCAATACAAAAGTCATAAAGGAAAAATTGTAGTTGCACAAAAGGAAAAACAATTTGCTGGAGACAGAAAAATGAATGTAAGTTATAGTTTTTTTACCTCCTCGTTAAAAGGGCGTCTGCTACTTAAAGATGTCTGATATCTGCAGCATCTAAAAGCACCTATTCATCTTTTCTGCTAAGCTGCAAATAATACAAAGTTTACCTGGTATCGAGATGCTTGAAAGATGAGGCAAAGCTCCTCCCAAGCATTAGTTTTTGCTTACAGCTCTGAATGCATAGACTGATGTAGGCTATGGTGTTGGACATGGCAGTAATCAAAATGCCGCCGAGGCAAAACCTAATATGGAGAACACGTGCTCTATACACCGCCTCATATTTTGTATTCTCATACTCAGCCGATCCAGAATTGCCATAGCCGCACCTTTGCCGCCAAAATGCTTGTCCTAACCCCATGTTTTGCCTTTTACAACCAGATCAGCTCCATCCTTCCTTGCATGCCGAACAATCGTCCTATTCCCTTATCTTTTCTCATGATGTATTGCATGGGATAGATCATGTATTGCATGTATTCGATCTGAAGAGCTCCTTCTGGGTATGAGGTCTCTCTGAGAAGAGGCACTTAGGGTTTTAGTCTCCACAAACCCTAACTCTAGCACTTCGATTTCTGTTAAACCTTCGATGCTCAGCGATCCAATGAGATAGCCGACATGTCATTTACATGTCCACCATAAGATTAAGCATCTCGATACATTCCCAAGTCCATTTACACAAAAGACAATTTATACCATGGTTCATTATGCAAATAACTTAAGACAACAGTTTGTTTTATTTACTCGTCCACCACTAGGACATAAGCATGATTTTGCTATGTGTATACCTCCTTGAAAATGCCATAAAAAATAAAAACCATAAATCACTACTTCTATTTGCTTGTCGGCTTCTCCCCCTTAGTCAATACCGCCTTGATTTATTTCCTATTTACAACAATAACCACATGCAATGTTCTTACCGTGTATTTTTTGCAATTGAGCACTAGTCCCTTGCCCAATGCCCCAAATAAAATTTCAAAATGAATTTTGCACACTTTCCAAAGGCACAAGGGTCTCTATATGCTCCCTGATTTATATTCACCATGCTATTCTTGGGAAGTTCACAAAGTTTGGTTAAGACCTTAAGCCTTCTAGACCTGTCCGTCATGTACTACTATTCCTAGACTTAACCCATAGTTCCTAAAGCATTTCCTATGAATGGCCACATTCTATGATTTTAAGAACTGCAATGTGGCCACTTACCTCCCTAAGGTACATGCCACATGCCTCTAAATAGAAAGTAGTGCCCAAGAAAGACCTTGTGCCTACATTTCTAAAGGCCCCATGAACCATGCTTGATTATCTGTCAAACTGTCACTCGATCCTATTTTTCAAACACCCATGTCAAAACCAACATTATATGCATGCTCCATGCCCATTATGTGGGTATACCCATGCACTATACTCCCCTAGAGTTCTTGGTCCATGCTATCCTACTTACCCTGCAGAGGTTATGCTCCAATGGTTACATGCCACAGTCTGTATTTTCTGACCATATGGACCAGTTTACACAATGATCTGGGCTGTCAAAACTTACAACTGATCAAACCATAGGGTTCTCGGCGTGATCCTGTTTGGCAAGGGAGGGTGTCATCCTTTGTTCCTTGGAGTTGTTCAAGACCATATGGGTGCATATTTTATCTTTGGTACATTCGCACCGGTGGTTAAGTTAAGATTGGGTTAAAGTTTTAACAGTTTTCAGGTTCACACCACAAGTTAGGTTAGTATTTCGTTAAGTTAATATTTAGCATTCCGTTAAATTTTTTAACCTAAAATCCTTAACCCAAACTATCTTCACACCATTTTACGTTACGTTACAAATTTAACAGAATGATAACACAAAATCGAAATTGAACTGAAAACGCTGGTTATCTCCAGCTCGAGCATTGGGATGCTGGTTGCGGAGGCCGTAGGTCGGGGCGGGCGCTGGTCTCGACATTTTGATCAGGTTAGACTATGCGTTGGATAAATGTTCAGACTTCGATGTAGATGAACTATGGTGGATACTCCTTTTTTTGGACTTGCAATAGCTGTAGTTCCCTATCGATGGGTAGGCAAACAGATTTCCACATTGCTCTGCAATAACTAGAAGGGACTGAGAAAGAAAAGGGGATAACATTACTGTGTTGAGAAAGTAGGAATTGTTCTTCAAAAAAGAGAAAAAAAGTAGGGAAGCATTGTTTAGAAGATTTAAACAAAATAGTTGCTATTACTAGTAGTTAATATATAAAAATTAGTAATGATAGTAAGGACTGAGACAATTGTGTAATATAGCTGCAAAAAACTAGATTATAAAAAACTATTAACAAGCATAGGAAATAACCTCTTTGCAAAAGCCAACATGGTTTTCAAACTAACAACAAAAACTTGATAGTATAAGAATTATGTTGAAAAACATATATGATAACGACAACTAGTATCTGAAAGCATCCAAAATTATAATATTGAAAACACATATGTAAAAAGCATATGAAGAATTAATGATGATTTTAAGAAACCATTTTAAGATCTAGAATGCGTATAATTAAATGTGGTATGAACTACGATGGTTTTGCAAAGTCAACATATACTTAAAACACATCGGTGATTTCAAAAAACCATTGTACTATGTAGAATTTGAGTAATTAAACATGATATGAACTAGCAATGATTTTACAAAATCAATGTATGCTTAGAAACCATCTTACAAACTAGTGATAATTTATATAAACTAGTTTAAATTTTAGAATTAGTACAAAAAGTATGATATGAACTACTAATAATTTTGCAAAACTATCAAAGACACATGGTTTTTATTGACATTATAAATTGTTGTATAAAAAAACCATATACATACTGGTTTTCATGTTGATTTTTAATACAAGTTTATTTTTGGGGGCCTTGTGTTAATACTACTCAAAAATCAAGAAAATGCTCCAAGACCAGGGTTGCCCTTAAGGGGCTATTTATAGCCAAATGGCTATATTATGAATATTTTTGAAAATGAGATACTAAAGCTGAATAGGTTACTATTGAAAATAAATTATCTTCTTTCGCCAAAGTTTTAACATTTCATCCTCCCACCTTTCTTAAATTAGCCATGCATTTTTTAGCTCAAATCTAGAGCTTCGCCTTCAGTTCTATGGATCTATAACCATTGTAGCTCAAGTGATTGTTTGGTAGCTCTAGTGGACCATAGTAGAATACTAAAATAATCAACAACTACTCATTTTTTGCTACACATAATAGGTTTCTTTAATCCTTTTAAGTTGTATGTGAATTGACATCTAATTTATTTATTTCAATTACCACAATAATGTTGGCAAGATTCGCCAGAGTTTCTATGAAACAGTTCAAGTTGCAAAAAGTAATCGCCTACAAAATTAATATAGAAAGCTTATGATTCGCCTCATCTTATAAATCACGCCTATGCGGTTATGGCCTTAAGGGCAACCCTGTCCAAGACTATGCTTACTATATGCACCGCAACCTAGCGCTTCAGCTCATACACAAAAGAAGGCCGGCGCCATAGCTAAAACAAACAAAAAAGAGCCGGCGCCATAGCTAAATCTTGGGCCAGAGAAAGAGGAGATCGAAAAAAAAAAATGACGTACTTATAGTGTGCCTACGTGGATCCTACGTGGCAGAAAGAACCCCACCCGGATTTCACGTTAGGTGAATGGCCCGGAGGGCCATTTCAGGCGCTTCGTCTAGGGGCCTCCGCTGCCGCGCGTCGCCCCCTTTCCAGGCCCAGAAAATGGCCCTCCGGGCCATTCCTCTATACGTAACAGGCCGGCGGCGGAGCTGGGCGATGGCAATGACGAAGATGAGCACTTGGTTGTGGCCGATTCAGATGCATGCCCCATCGGTACACCGCAACACGGTTACGGGAGATGCAAACAACGACTTTGAAGTTAGAAGTTCGGAGGCTGCAATTCCGCTGCAAGTAGGAAACAAATGGAGCAAGTAATCCATTCCGGTAGGCTATGGCTTCTATTTTGTTAGGCTTGTTAATGAAGCTTTTTAGATAAGGATTCATCCAGAATCAACAGCACAAAACCATGCGAAGGTCAGTGGAATATTTTCTGGCAAAATCGCCCAATTTAAACGGTTTAAAAATAAGGATTTAAATGAATCTTTTGAATCTTAATCTGTGAACAGAGGATGATAGTTATGGAAGTTTCTGGTGAAAAAGCTTGTAAATAGGGCAGTCTCCCAATTTAAATGGTGAATATAAAATGCTTTCTGGGTAGATTACTGCAGCAGGTACATCTCACGAACTCTTCTCTTTGATATGATATCAGTATATGACATGCATAATCAATTGTTATATTATGACCATAGGAAGGTAGGCTTATGTGTAAACAGTGATAAACAGTGATGCATGTAAGCAGTCCGACAAACTGCAATACCAAATTGGGCGACCGCCCAATTTGATGAGGCATATAAGCAGTCAGACAAACAGCCATACCAAATTGGGCCCAATTTGGTGAGCAAAACAAAGTCATGATATGTGTAACCAGTCACATAAATTAGATAAATTGTCACAGCATAATTGTCTATACATATTGGGCGACCGCCCAATTTCATAAGCAGTGTGCATGCCATGCATAATGACATGTCATGTTATGACAATAGGTAAGTATGTTTTACACCTGGGAGTTAAACTCACCCGTAGTGTTATATCATGTATAAACATATTGGGCAACAGCCCAATTTATAAGAAAGCAAAAATGCATTTCGTGACCTAGATAAGGAAGCAAAGTGAATCTCATGAATATTGGGCGATCGCCCAATTTATAGGAAAGCAAAATGCATTTCATAACCTAGATAGGGAAGCAAAGTGCATCTCATGAATGGTGGCTTGTGTGATACCACAACATTTTTGGATGGCTCTAATAGAACATTCAAGTTAACTGAATAAGAGGGCACATGATACTGGAAAGAAATAATAAACAATAAACAAACAAAGAACGGATATATAACATTGGGAAGAAATATTAAATAAGAATGGATATATAGCATTATATACAACAACTACAGTAAAAGTAACTCGTCAATCACACACAAGATCACACCCCAATGAAAAGAAAAGAACTAGGCTATCACTAAAAGTAACTCGTCAACCACACACAAGATCACACCCCAATGAAAAGAAAAGAACTAGGCGATAACGTTTACAAGATAAACCAAAACATAGATTGGTGAAAGCTATATAATCAATAAAATATGTAAATACCTCTATTTAGAAGATAGTAGAGGCAATGGAGGCACAAAGTCGCTAGGCGCCATCAAGCTCGAAGTTGCTAACAGGCGCTCATGGGCGCTCAAGGATTCCTGGAAGTGAATGGGGATTTGAAATTCAAACAGGCGGGCGGAAGGAAAATTTTGGGGGGAAATTGAAAATTTGAAATTTAAATCGAGCTGGCGGCCGGGGGATGGGGGTGCTTTAAAAATTGAATGGGCACTAGCCACGTGTCCCTTTTTCAAAGCCTCTCCACCCATTTTCTTTAGGTGCCTTTTAGCGCCTTTGAGGAAGCAAGAGCATTTGCCACTTACACCAGAGGTAAGCTATTCTTCTTCTTTATTCTTTATTTTCTATTATGTTACACTTTAACTGAAGATGCTCTTCCCTCACAATAGAGGTAAGCTATTATTCTTCTCTATTCTCCTCCATTGTGTGCTCCTCTAGGAAGGCGCCCATCATCTAGAAGATACTTTGAAGTGTATGCATATCCAAGACCACAAATGGTAAGCGCATCTCATGTGTTTATTGCTTTTGTTCCTTTTGTATAGTTTGTCCTCTTTGCATGCTCTATATGCATACATAACATGCTACTCCCATGCTTTTTGGCATGCATTATCCTTCTTTTCTTACTTTTGGAGATGCATATCCCTTGCTTTTGGGCATGCATTTTGCCCATTAGCAGAGAACACTTGCTAACATAGACCCCCTCAAATAGTCCAAGTCCCAAGTTAGGACCCAATTTGCGTAAGAATAGATATATTATTGAGTTTTCCCACTTGTTCTCTTGCGAGAAAGGTCCCCTCAAATAGGGCAAGCACCCAATTTGAGACTCGAGTGTTGTCAAGTGGAGTATATTCTTTGCTTAATTTTCATTGGCACTGCGGCCATATGGAGCCCCTCAAATAGGGCGGGCGCCCAATTTGAGGCCTCATTTGTGTGAAGTGTATGTTTGCTTTATGTTGAAAAACCTATATGCTACCTCCATGGAGCCCCTCAAATTGCCCAATTTGGAGTCCCATTTGTGTAAATGGGGTGTCCTATTAGTGACTTTTCCAATGCTCTCTAAATAAACTTTTCAACGAGCTAAAGAACATCGAAAATGGTGTTCGGATGCAAGAATTATGTTGAAACACCTATATGCTGCCATCATGGAACCTCTCAAATTGGGCGGACGCCCAATTTGGGGCCCCATTTGTGTAAATACTATGCCTATTAGTGATTTTATCAACGCTCTCTGAACAAGCTTTCCAACAAGCTAAAGAACATCGAAAACGGAGTCCGGATGCAAGAGTTATGCCAAAAAACCTATACACTACCACTCAAATTGGGCGGGCGCCCAATTTGGGGCTCCATTTGTATAAATAGTATGCTTCATTAGTGACTTTACCAAAGCCCTCTGAACAAGCTTTCCAACAAGCTAAAGAACATCGGGGACAGAGTCCGGATGCAAGAGTGATACTGAAAAACCTATACGCTTCCACTATGGAGCCCCTCAAATTGGGTGGGCGCCCAATTTGGGACCCCATTTGTCTAAATAGTATGTGTGATTAGTGACTTTGCCAAAGTCTCTGAATTAGCTTTCCAACAAGCGAAAGAACTTTGAAAACGAACTCAGAGATACAAGAGTTATGCTGAAAAACATATATATTGCCACCATGGCGTACACCCAATTTGTAGTCCCATCTGTATGAAGAATAGATTACATGCCCCAAATTTAGTACCTCAAATATGGGCGGGCGGGTGTCCATGTGTGTGAAGAAGATGAGATTAGGGACTTCAACACTTATTGATGCTTTGTCTGAGATCATCTCTTGCTCGAAAGGCCCCCTCCCAAATAGGGCGGGCGTCCAATTTGAGGCATCAATGTTGCCAACTGTAGTATATATGTAGTTAGTGCGCATTTTGAGATTTTACTGGAACATGATTTATATTTATGTGCCGATGAGAATCGGAATTTGGGCCTAGCTTTGTGCACATTTGACTCTAAAACATTGTCAACATCTTATATTATAATGTTATTGTGTAAGTGTTGGACCCAGCCCTAATTTGGGCGGCCCAGATTTGATGAAATCAATGGAGGATATGATGCCACGTCATATTGTTTAAAATAACATGGTTTTTTTTAGCTAGGGTTAGCGAGGGCGGCAGCAGCACCTTCGAGCTGCTAGCTCCTCCTCCAGAACGCATCTTCGTATTTCTTTCATGTTACTGCAAGAACAGAGCCGCCGGAACTCATTACTGATCTTCAATTTCTGCTTGATTTACAAGATTGAGAAATTATGAATAGGAAGCGCCAAGTTTCTTTCATGTTTACTTGATTCTACAGGTATTTTGCGAGCATGTGGCCGTTTTTGTTCAAGGGCAGTAGATTCTCTTTCGTGTTGCAAACTTTCATGTTTTTGCTTCATGCAGGGATAGGTTCAATACGCTGTACGTTTTATACGGAATACGTATGAATTGAATGATACGGCACAAATTTGCCGTATAAAACGCATAAAAAATCTGGGCGGAAAACAATTCGCTGTCGAGAAAATTACCGGCACGTGCGAAAACAAAAACCGCGACGCTGAAAATATTTTCGCGACGCCGAAGATTATAGTTTCGCGTCTGCGAAACCAATTTTTCGGCGACGCCGAAAACGGCGCCACCGCTGCGTCGCGAATTTTTTTTCGCGTGCACGCGTTAAGAGTTTTTTCGCGCGTCTGTGAAAATAATTTGAACCGGCACGTGAAACATAATCTTGGCGACGCGAAAATATTTTCAGCGACGCGGTTTTTGTTGCTTTTTCGTCGCGAAAAATTTTCTAAACTGTTTTGCCCGATTTACTAAGCAAAAAAAAAATATTTGCGCTAATCGTTTGGCCTGTTTTTGTGGCAATCGTTAATAGTATATATAAGAAAACGTGATTAGCCCTAGAATTCACCTTGAGCGTTGACCGCCGTGTTGAGTCAAAATACTCCTTTGGAAAGCGGTTTGCCTTTGAGGTGTCGTTTTGAGTCCGCGACTGACGTTGGATCTTTGGAACGTGAGTTTACTCCGTCCCAGTGGTTTCCAGCCTTGGGTTGGCATCTGCTTCCATAGAATATCCTATAGGGTCCCGTCCAACCCCCCTTGATTCTCGCATGGAACGTCGACGTAACATATGCATTGTGAGCTTGCTCCTTTGCATATATACGTCTTCCTTTAGTTCGTGTAATCAAGGAGTCAGATTAAGAGACATTGTCAGCCGGGTCCGAGCAATGGTGGCTACTGGTCATGCATCTACCTCTGGAGGTGCAGGCAGCGGTCATGCATCTACCTCTAGAGGTGCGAGGACTGCGTGTGCCCGTGGCAGGGCCACGGGGACTGCAACTCGTGCACATGGTCGCGGTACTGGAGTTGCGGGTCGGAAAAGAGGCCCAGAATGGGAGTTTGTGAAAGAGTTTGGCGCAAATGAGTGGGAATGTGTGTTTTGTGGATACACATCGGTAAATGGTTCTGCAACAAGAATTCGAGCTCACATCTTACGTGAACGAGACGTCGGTGTCGCAACTTGTACTGCATCTGCTGACTTGCGAAAGGATGCCATCGAGAGATTGTCTCGACTGGATGGGATACGCAAAACGAAGAATAATATGAGAAAAAGACGAGTTACGAATACTCAAGAGCAGGGCCGGGCAGAAGCAGACGAAGATAACTATACCACCCCCCCTGTTGGGACAGCATACCGATCAGAGGGCGGACTAGGGTCAATAGGTATAAGCACGGGAGAACAGAGAATGATAGAGACAATTGAAATAGTGGAAAGACAGACGAAGCAACAGAGGGTTGATCATTGCTTAACATCAGAGCAATTGAAGAAGACACAACTGAAGGTTGTAGAGGCATTTTTATATGCTGGGCTGTCTCCACATATTCTGGAGCATAAAGCAATGAAAGAAGCCTTCCAAGAAGTTGCCAAAGCAGGACCGCTTTTTTAGGCGCCTTCATACAAGCATGCCAACAATAAGATGGTTGATGAAATACATGGAAAAATGGTTGAGAGGGTGGAGATGAAGTTGTGTCGTGTGGACTGAAGGCCGCTTCATCATTAGTGACCCGATGGTTGGAGCAATGTAAACAAGGACCATCTTATTAATTTCATGATCGTGTATCCGAGGGGTGAAGTATTTTTGAAAACCGTAGAAACCAAAACCCGACCAAGTGACCGGAGATTGGATTTTTCGAGAAAACAAAGGCCGTGATAGAGAGTTTTGGACCGAAGAGAATATTTCAAGTTGTAATGGATAACGCTGGCGTCTAATTGCAAGCTAGCTTGGTCAATTCTTTCGGAGGCAATTTCGGGGTTGCATGCTACTAGTTGCCAATGCCATTGCACGAACCTATTCTTTGAAGGACTGGTTCTCACAAAGACACGTGGTTCAAAGATCCCATTCGAAAGCTGGCGTCGGCTTGTAAAATTCATCACAAAGAAAAGGCAATTTATGCCATTTACAAGTCATTGCGTCGAGGAAAGAGCCTAGCACTCATGAATCACGGGCAAACTTCGGTTTGGTTCCAATTTATATCTGTCTTGAAAGAGTGCTGAAGTGTCGTGATTGGATTATCTCAACCTTTAATCATACAGAGTTTTTGATTGGGAAAGAAGGCAGAAAGGGAAAAATGCCGCCAAACACCGACAGCAAGCTGCTGCCCTTCGAGAAATGCTTGGGCGGGAGACATTTTGGAAAGGTGTAAAAAATGTTGTGAGGTGCATGCAACCTGTTTGTCATGCCATCAAAACCCTTGATTCTTCGAAGGCAAGCACTGGAAAGGTCTGGAGGTGTTGGCACTCCATTCAATCCTTCCTAGAGCGTGATGGTCCCAATGCGCCATTTGACAATGCTAAGCGGCAAAGACTACTTTCGAGACTTCAATGAAGCGATGGAAGAAGTCATACGGTGATCTTCATGGCGCCCGCGCATGCCTTAGACCCACACAACCACGATATGGACCAGCATACTGAGATAAAGAAGTGATGGGCTCGTTGAAGAAGGTTGCAAAATGTTCTATCCCAAACATTTCGGACTACAAGCTTTTCATTGCCGAAGTTAAGCGAATACGAAGAACCGAGTGGAAGGTGGGCGGATGAAGAGCTTCACGGACGACCGGAGAGTCATAAGAAGGAACCAAATATGGAATCATATGCATGGTGGCAAGCCCATGGGCAAGTTATCGATACCTTGCGGGCAATTGCAATGACTATCCTCTCTTTGGTATCTTCCAATAGTGCAAGTGAGAGGAATTGGAGTGCCTATAAGTACATACAGTGTCACCCGCAATCGCTTGCTACATAAGAAGGCGGAACAAACTTGTATACAACTTCTCAAACCGGGCGGCTATTGAATCGTAACAATTGGTACATCCGCAATCGATAAGCTACGGTTTCCTTTCATGGATGCGATTCGAAGTGGGAAGAGGCTTGAAGGCAGTGAGGGCGAGATGCTTGCAATAAATGCCTTTGCAAGCCATGTTGATGAAGACATTCAACGTACCCCGCCGTTGATGGCGAAGATGATATAGACCAAGTCATATTCTCAGACGGATCAGCCCGGCGGCGAGGATACCGAGGAGTCTACGATCTGAGAAAAGGCCGGTTCGAGCAATGCAGTTGATGACGTGACTGGCTTACGTGATCCAACGGACTCACCATTTGCGCTTTACCTTGACAAACAGAGAACGGGCTAGGAAAAACATCGTCTCGAGGGGCGTTTCACTAAAGGAAAGGGCCATCGGAGGTTGAACCTAGGTTCCCAGCAAGAAGAGGATGGAACTGCAAATGATGAAACTGATGAAGAAGGCGCTGCCTAGAAAAATGATGTGATGAGTATCTTCAGTCTGTTGTAATTGGTCTTGAGGATTTTCATACTATTGTAACCGTCCCTGGCACTATTAATAAAAAAGAAGTTTTTGGTTATAATTTTTTGTCACAAATGTTTCGTTAATGTATGATAGTTCTTTCTATGTTTCTTTCTATGTTTCTTTCATGTGTAACCGCAGTGCCCTGAAAACCTTCGTTGGATCAGACCCGTCTCGACCTCCGTTGTTGCTTGCCTCTTCGCATGCGCCAGAATCTTGCTGATGAGAAGTAATCACGCATGCGAAGGGGCCAAACAAGTTCGGACCAGCCGGACGAATCGATCCATCGAAGGTTCACAAGGTACTTCGGTACCCAAGTCGGGAATAACTTCGGTATGCCAAATTGGGCTTTGAATGCTATCTGGACCTATAATCTGTACTCTATTCCTCTGGGTGGCACATGCTCTGAATACCCAAATGGGTTTGCATGGCATGTGCCACCCAAAGGAATGGAGGTACAAATTATAGGTCCAGATGGCATCCAAATGGCGATTTGGCAACCATTCAAGAGGATCACGCTCCAGGCCAGGATGAAAGAGACCTGAGTACAAGCATCGAGACTTCCCAACCCTTGCTTTCACCCCTCTTTGAACAATGGAACTTAGCATGTAAACTAAGCTACATTGCCCAAAGAGGAGGGGAAAGAAAGATTGGGAAGTCTCGATGCTTGAACTCATCAATCACTAACATCCAATTAACCCGAAGGATCACGCTCCAGGCCCTTTCCATCTCAATTCTTTTCTTACCTTCGCCATCCATACCCTTGTAATGCCATCGTTTTACCTCCACTGTCTCGTGGATCAACCTGGATTCACCCCAATCACAAATGCCAATGTATACAGCCTGAGGATTAATACATCCCTTCTCCTTTCCATAATCAAAATGGAGCAATATATTGCCCGGATGCAAGTCCATATGCAAATATCTTTCTTGATGGAGCTTTCGTAGCCCGCTACAGAATGACATTGCTAAGTCCCCAACCCTAGAGGCAACAAATAATTCTTTCTTTCTGCGCTCTTCAAGCAGCCTCAAGTCCGTCTCAACTCTGGGGACAGCTCCCAACTTCTTAAATGCAAGCTCTGCAAAGGCATTGGACCCATGACTTGTAAAGAAGGTTGCCAACGAACCTCCATTCCAAAAAGGGAAAATTAAGCCTTGTCTTTCTAGGCCGGTTGTGCTACCAATGCAGCGTATTATACACCCGTGCCTAACTTGCATTCCTGACTCCCTCATGTTCTTCAGCATAGCTTCCACTAACTTATTGGGTTCTGTACTATGCTGAAAATTATTATGTTGAAGTTTTACACAATAAGGTTCATCCTTAATAAAACTAGACCCTAAAATATTGCACTTATACATTTGCGCCATATGAACCGGAGAACCAATTCGTTTTATGCATTTTATTATTTGTGATGAATCTACCATGGCAAACCAAGTAGTCTTGGCATCTGCTCTTTCTACGAGCTTCCCACTCCCTATCTGTCTCACCGGGACGTTTGGCTTTTATGGTTTGGCGCCAACACTTTCTTAACAAGATGGGGGTTGATGGGCCTCTTTCTTCAATTTTCGTTGGTCCACGCCCGCATTCCATGTCTTTGGCTTTTTCTTTCAACTCTAGCCTCAGCGATGACTACTCAAATTTGCAACTTCGTGATCATATTGCGGTAGTGCGGCTAATATTACCCACTATCCATGTATACCTCTCTTGCTCACTCTTTTGGGGCTCTAGCTCCATCATTGAAGCTTAAAAGCCCTCTCGGCATCTTTTACCAGCCCCGCATGGTAGTCTAGCCATCCTTCCTCTTTGCTAGTAATCAATTCCAAATCGGTGAGGCATTGCGGACCCGATTACACAACCGGTTCATGAAATCTGGTCTCAAAGTAGACCATGCTTGTTGTGGTCTACTTTTTTTTCTGTGGCGGTCTTTGCGAAGATGACTTCGAGGTTGCAGCTCAGAAGCTTTGTGTTTGAGACGCCAATGCCTCTCTTTGGTTGCGGCTCTATCTGAGACACTAATGCCACATTTGGTTTGCAAGTTAACTTCCGCTCTCTCTTTCGAAGTCATACTTCTTGTTTTAAGGGATTGTCTAGCAGGCTAGCAAAATGCGACTCCGCGATAATACGCAACTGACAACAGCAACACCTACAAGTCAAGCAAAGATAAAACTTTCAATTTAGTGCTTAGCACATGAGGGTAAATCAACTCACTTTAACCAAAACAAAACACTAATTTTATGCTTCCTACACTAAGACCCTAACATGAGTATGTATGTGCAAGGCCAAGGATAGGGTAACAAATAAAAGGACCAAAACACGATTTATGATCTATAGCCCAGCTACTTCCAAAATGCAAGGCTAGCAAGTTTTAAATGCATTGCACTTGTCCTAGGTCACGCTTTTTTCAAAAGACGAGACCAATCGAATGCTTATCAAAACATACGCCAGTTCCTATATTAGTGTCGGACTTTCATCAACAACACCATCAGGAACTAGGGTGTGAATTGATAAAACATTCTCCTAACCCTTAATAAAAGTACAACGCACACCTTTCGACACCGCGTGACCAAGGCCAACAACGGCGTCAGGCGAGGGTTATACTCTTACTAAAGGGAGACCCTAGTTGCCTTAAGCTTCAGCAGTGCCACCCACCCTCGGCATGGCGCAAATAAATGCGGCAATACCAGGCAAGGGGCATGCCTATGCTCTTGGCAACACGCAACCCTAAAAAAGCCCTCTCAGTTGTTGTTTAAGGGAAGGCAACCAATTTCTTTTCTTTTTTTTTTTTTTTTTTTTTTTTTTACTTTACTCTTAAATTATTATTTGCTTAAATTATTATTATTATTTTTTTTTCTAAAATAGGCCAAGCTCATTACCGAGAACAAGGCACTCACCATCGTTCGCCCTTACGGGGGCAGCAGCGAAGGCCTAGCTGCCGGACCTAACGGCCTACCTATCAAAAAAAAAAAAAAAAAAACCCTAAAAACTAAGAAAAACAAAAAAAAAAAGGTTTTGGGTGGCAAATTGCAAGGTTGGGCGCAGGAAATACCTTGTTTGCGGCGCAAAAACTGAATCCAGCGCCCATGAATATATAAAAAATTCAGCGTCGACGCGAAAACCGATTTCAGCGTCTGTGAAAACTTTTTTCAGCGTCTGTAGCGTGAAAACCAGCGTCTGTGAACATCGCCCGGTTTGGCGTCTTGTGGCGTAATAAAAATTTCAGCGTCTGCGAAAAAACTTTCAGCGTCTGTGAAACTGAAGTTTCCAGCGTCTGTGAAAAGTCGTTTTAATGCTTTTTTTGGTTGCGAGAATTTGTATTTCAGCGTCGTAGTTTTTTCAGCGTCTGTGAATTTTTTCCGACGGCGAGGTTTTTATCGTTAAATCATTATTTTATTAAAAAATACGTATTTTTTGACTTTATACGTCAGGAATTTTAATTTTGTACGTATAGAACCTATCCTTGGCTTCATGTGTTTTCAAGATGTGAGCATAGTACTTTTGATCAGCGTTGATGTTTCATGAGCGAGATGCAAAGTTTGTAGACCATGCTAAGGGCGGACGAACTAGGGTTGAATCATCCATGGCTCTCGAGCGACATAGCTTCTAGCTTCATCGCCATGGCTTCATTTCTGTAGTTTGCGCTTACCTTAGTTTTCTGTAGTTCGAATCTCCTTGTGTTGGGTATTTTTGCCTTTTACTTAACTGAACATTTGTTTTATGCAGAGTCATGGCGATGGCACTTGGTCGGGGAGCTCTGTTTTATGGTGGGCAAAGCGAGGGGCCGATTTCACATAAACGGCAAAACACTATCTTTGGGCGGGCAAAATATTCAGTCTTTATGCATTCTCTCTCTTTTATATGGCAGCCTAAGTAGCCTCTGAGATCGGTATATATTCGGATGGCTAGGAATCAATACGTGGCTGGTATTGAGGATTTGAATTGGCTGGTCTTGCAGAATAGGCAAGTATCGAAGTACAGGACTATCTTATGTTCTTGCATTTTGGATTTGTAGAGTAGCCTTCAATGATCCAAAATAAGACCAGGAGGAAGAACAAAAGATCAAGGATTTTCCACGGTTCTAGAGAGAAAAAAAACAGGTTTTTGCTCTGATCTATTGTGGTCTTATGCATGCAGTTTGAGTTGCTTATGCCAAAAAGGTAGGTGCGTGTTGATCTTAGTGATGAGAGTGCAAATCTTTGTAAAATGGTGACAATATAGTCATTATACATGTGCAACCCATAAGTGTTCTTTATAGGACGAGTTGGGGGGGCTTGAGAAGCAGGTTTGCTCTTCCCAATGAGGAAAGAAATCCGGAAAGAAAGTAGTTTGAAGATGAATTTGATCTTACTTAGCCCATACAAAATGTTGGCATTCCTTACAAACTTCGTATTGTTCATCATTGTCATTGTGACTGTCCTATGGTAGCTGTCCGGCTACATGAACCTAAAGGACTGGATACAAATGGCAGCGCAGGTAGTACGGTGACAACTGATCTGTGGATGGGATCTGATTGTATGCTTCCTCTATTGAACATCTATTTTAGCATGTAACTTTCCTCTATCATCATTGAGGCATTGAAGGTTAACTTGGTGCTTGCATGTTCAATTCTCAATTCTTAAAGTTTGTTTGTGTGCAAAAATTATGCCTCAGTTTCTTATGGGTAACATTAAATGCAGTAAAATAATTCTTACGTTCATAGGGATGATTGAAGTTTTTGATCCCCTGAAAGACATGTATGTTGACTACTTTCCTCCCTAGGGAGAAAGGATCAATGACTTCACATTATGTTTTATATGATATAATCAGTTGAATTTTGATTCTTTTTACCATTTCATTGCTGACCATTATTCTTCATGAATTATGGGACAACCCAGAGGAAGGACTATTATGATCTTCAGTTTCATTGACATTTTGCATGAATATTACTATGAACCTTTTTTTTAAAAAAAAGTCATAACCAAATAAACTCTCATACCACATTCCGAAAAATATTGATTCCTTTTGTTTGCCACTGCTTGCCATTCCAATGAAGAGATTTGATTCCTTTTGTTTGCCACTGCCTGCTATTCCAATGAATAGATTTATATATTAGAGAGGTGAACCAGATTTGGACCACTTAAGAATATGGGCAAGGAAAAGTTGAAAATAAAATAGTTTTTGTTAATTAAATTGCATTCTTGGTTTGAGATATTGTATAATGTATATATTATTGTTGAGAAAATTTGGATACATATAGCCCATAAGATATCCCATAAAATGGGTCTACCAAAGGATCATTCCAATACTCTTATTGTGGATCAAGATTGAATTATTTAGATTGAACTTACTTTTTCACCCATTGTTGGAAAAGTTTTGGTGACCCCTAAAGTATATAGCCATAGCTAGGTACACATTAAAACTATTGCAATGCGTTCGTCACCGTGTTTTAGAGTGTACTATATTTGATTATGTTTGTTTTGGTGGAACTCAACAAATTCTTTAGCGTAAATATTCTTATAGCGTAAGTATGTATGTCTAGCATCAAATGTAATCGAGGGCTCAAATTGTGCCAAAACGGTGACCAATCACATGTAAAGCCCACCAACGGTGGGCAATTTACTAGTATTACTTTACTTTCAAATGCTACATACGAACTCTTTAAAACTAATGGACTTTATCTAAACTTTTACTATCTTAAGGTTGTTCTACCTCATCTTATTGTGCATAATACACTCTATTTTCTAGTTGTAGTGATCATTTGGGATCTAAATGGACTCGGGCAAAGTCCAAATATAATGAAACTGTGCTTAGACTTAGTTGATGACAAGTCCTTCTTATCCAATCACTATCTATAGCTTTGAATAGTTTTGCAATGTCAACTCTTTAAGATCGTCACAACATAAGAAGATTACAGCATTTATGCCTTTCTCGTCATCTTCATATTATTTCTTATTCTCTTCCTTCCTCTGCGCTTTCCTCTACTCTCCTTTTTTCCCAACTTTGCAGTTCTGCTAGTTATTTGTTTATTTTTTATAAGGCCGCCAGCACCACTATCCCCTGCCAAGAAGAAGAAGCAAAGCTCCATAACATAAGGGACTTAGTGTTTTGGTTCTACCCATCAGCCATCCCATAAAGGTCCGGCCATGAGGATGCTTCATCCACTTTTTGAGCTCCCTTCTTATCTCTATGCATCCTTAAGTTCGGGCCTTGGCATCCTTAAGTTTTTTATCATTCTTCATATGCTCAGCATTCATGGTGCAGTAGCCGGAAATCAGAGCTTCTCTGTCATCTTGGATTCTAATCATCTGAACCCTTCAATCGCACTGCGTGGGGATGCATTCCAATATCCAGATTACATCGAGGTAAATGCTAATCAGACGTATAGTCATGGGCGCCTATTCTACACCGATCCCCTGCACTTGCTGGACCCTTTAAATTCGAATCTGGTTTCTTTTAGCACATCCTTCACATTCCAATTTGTCAAGGTAACCAGCAGGCCAGGAGACGGGCTGGGGTTCTTCATATGCGCACAGATGGCAGATCCTCCTCCTGATAACCCATGGTTAAGTTTATACAATTCATCCAGCAAAGGAGATTCTGCAAATCATTTGTTTGCAGTAGAGTTCCAAAGCTGGCCGAGGGGTGATACTGTGAATGCTAATGCTGGGATTGGAATATCCGTGAATGGTGTACTACCGACTGCAACTGTGGTTCCGCCAGAGTGGTTAAGATTTGATAAACTTTCTGCATTGATGACTGCTTGGATAGACTACAGGGCTCTGAGCAAGACGCTTGAAGTGAGGTTAGCAAGAGATACCGTGAAGCCAGAAGGCGCATTACTCACTTGGTCCATGAACAACATGGGGGATTTAATTATGGACACCATGTATGTTGGATTTGGGGCTGCCAGTGGCGGTCTTATTGAAATGCACAGGCTGTACACATGGAATTTTAGTATCATAACAGAGGCTCCTCCATCTCATAATTCTAGTTCTAGGAATCTAGTAAACGAGAAGAAAAAATTGCTTGTGCCTGTGTTATCAGCTTCAGCTGGCGTAGTGGCCTTCATTTTATTGTTTGCAGGCGTCTTAATATGGTGGAAACGTAAAACCAAAGAAGTTGAGCACAAGCAAATCATGCCCCCGCCAATTACTACTTTCACTTATGCCCAACTGAAGACAGCGACCGAAAATTTCAGCAGTCAGAGGCTCTTGGGAAAGGGAGGATTTGCTAGTGTTTACAAAGGAGTTATGCCAAATGGAAGCATTATCGCTGTCAAGGTGCTTTCCCAAAACACAGAAGGAAAAAAGGACTTTTCAGAGCTCTCTGTGATAAGCCATCTGAGACACCGGAATTTGCTGAGTCTTACAGGATGGTGCCACGAGAAAGGGAAGCTATTGTTGGTTTATGATTATATGCCAAATGGCAGCTTGGATCATCACCTCTTTGGGGAATCCTCGATCCTCCCTTGGCAGCATCGTTTTGGAATCGCACTGGGAGTTGCAGAGGGACTTGCTTTTCTGCACCAAGGATGGGAACAAAAGATTATTCACAGAGATGTGAAAGCACCCAATGTTCTTCTGGACCAACATTTCGTTCCCCATTTGGGAGATTTTGGACTGGCAAAGCTTATTGATTATGATAAAACAACAAACAGCGTCACGTTGGTTGCAGGTACCTTGGGATACATGTCTCCAGAGTTGTTCACATCTGCTAAAGTAGGCGAAAAATCGGATGTGTATAGCTTTGGAGTGTTGATACTTGAAATTGGCAGTGGAAAAAGGGCCGTTGATCCATCAAGGAACATGTCTTTGGTGGAATGGATATGGCACATGATGCAAAAAGGCAATTTAATGGATATTGCTGATGCCAAGTTATATGGCTGCTTTGATCATTCCCAAATGAAGGCAGTTTTGACATTGGGACTCTTGTGTTGCCAACATGACCCTCAATGTAGACCAAGTATGAGACAATGTTGCCATATCCTTAAAGGTGATGAACCTTTGCCTCCTCTCCTTTCCTTTGCTATTAGAACAACTCATCCTCCTCCACAAAGTGCTGCTGCATCTGATCTGAATTCTTCCTTGGATTCTCTCCATGGGAGATAAGTTCGTAGTGTTTTACACATACTGTTTTAGTTTATGTGACATTTCAACACGAATTTACTTGAAGCATATGGAAGATAAATGCTCCGCGTTTCAAAGCTTGTGATTCATTTTAATCAGATTGTAAAGCATTAAAGCCAGGTCTATTACTCGCATAAGAGTTTTTCCTTCAATATTCTCATAAAGATTCAATAAAACATATCATATAACTACAATCAGGAAACTTTGAATATGGTTTCATTTACTTTTCTAGAGTGACGTATCTGTTATACAAGTCCCTTATTATTTAAGGACTATAGGAGACGAATTGTGTATTGCATCAATAAAAATTTGTTAGATTTATAGTCATTGAGATTCTCTAAAGAGTACGACAATAAAGAAGCGACAATAAAGAAGTAATAAATAATACAAGAAATTTATCGCGGCGGCCAAGGCTGCCGCGAACATTTCTCTTTCCCGACCCCATGCGTATGGAGGTGGTTCATGTGGCAAAAAAAGTTATTCCATTTTCAAGTAAAATGCTTATGTGGGTATTAAACTAAGGTGTTAAAATATTTGCGGTTCAAGACGCTTATGTTAAAAATAAGGTGCTAACACACTAGGGGCTCTTGGAACACTTAAGCTCTCAACCAATTATCTACACATATATGATTCATTTAGGCAAGATTATGTGGTCTTGCTAATGGCAACATTTTTAAGCAAGGATTCTACTTGGATTCTTTTGTAATTGGATAATATTTTTACCAAGGGGAAAATACCATTATCTATTCGTTGTTAATTATTGCTCAAAAGGTAGAAATGGTCACGCGGCCGCACCTAGACAGCGCCCGATCTTCTATGGTTGCTTTTGATCTTCTGGTGAGTGAAGATGGCTGGCTGGCTTGGGATGTGAACCGGATTTCCGGTTTTTCTAGTGCAGATTGAAGTAGCAACAAAGCAATCGCATCTCATGCAAATTTAACCTAGTTTGTTCTTAAAAATCGGTTTGTTCTTTGATTCTTACGTTTCTTAAATGCGTGCGGTGCTTTTAGTGCGACCAAGACCTAGCCAGTGTAGAATCCACGTTCTTTTGAAGAGTAATGGATTAATAGTGCCGATATACTATCACAACTTTAAGGGCCAATCTTCAAATTTTGGCTGTCTGAAACACATTTAGTCAAGAACTTCTTCAAAACCAAGACTTTTCTTCAATTCGGCCTAAGTCGGCTCGGGGCGAAAATCACTTTGTTTCGGTGCCCAATTCCTTCACAATTAAAAGCGGCTTTTTGCTTCAATAAATTTCAACCAAAGAATCAACCGCCCAATACGCAAGAATCCGGCCCTATTTTCTCTGATTCAAAACCTAGCATGCATAAATTTCCTTAAGTCGGCCAGTTTCGGCCTGTTCAAAGACAATCTTGCCCGGCATCAGAGCTAGCTCACGGGACTTAAATTTGGAGCGATATATCTCATGCGGCTAAAGAGCTCGCAATGCAGAAATACCTTCTCCGGTAGCATAGGTTTTTTCTTGAATGCCTTTTTCTCCCTATTTCTTGGATTTTTTTAATGTCTATTTTTTCCTCAGAAACCTTACGTGTCGTTTTCAGAAATAAGCATCACAGACGAATATTCCAAAGGCATCTTTCTAGGAGAGTTATATATGTTTTGACAATACCAAGCAACCATATTATAGTTCAACCAAAATGTCAAAGTCGCATGTAAGAAATGCATGTGCGGGTAAAAGAATGCTAGGGTATCTAAACAAATTGTTCTTACATTATGTATAGTGTAGGGCAACGTAGGCATCCGTTTTTTTTTTTTGAATTAGAGTTGGTTCGGATATGCAATTATTGGGACTAGTCACGTCACCCATTCGAAATTATGTGAGGTAGTAGCAATCAGAAAGAACGTTCATCATGTTTTTTCGGAGGAAGATTGCAAAGTGTTTCTTCTTTTAGAAAACAATTTGGCTGCCCTTCGATTTTTTGTGTTTCTGTGTGATCAAAGCAATTCCGATTGCAATTTTAACTGTTCCTTATAATCCGTGCCCAAACTTGAGCAATAGATGCCTCTGCCCACCGGAAGTCACCCAGATTACAAGAATATGAAAGCAGCTGATTTTAGCAAGAAAGCAAAGAAAAAAAACAACAGGAAGGCCCAAGCATTTGAAGAACCCGGGACAAAAAGAAGACTTATTTATGCAACACATAATTTCAAAGTCAACTATTATGTAATGCAACATATTCCATTCGAGTGAGTGATTGATGATGAGAATGAAAAGATTTCTAATGATTGTCAAACACTCACCCAAGAAGGATGTAAAAGAGAAGCAAGCTGTAGCTAAGAAAAGGAGCTCTAGTCTTCGTGGAAAGAAGACTAAATCAAAACGTAACAATGAAGCAGTTCGAGGTGCAACATCCATTCTCGTTGATGCTCTTATGAGCATCACCGTCATACAAAAAGATTTGAAGGTAATGGAGCTGCAAAACTGCAAATTGCAGATAGGAGGGAACAATTGTGATGCAAATGAGACTCCAACTTGATATGCATGCACGTGCATCTGCTCCCCAAACTAGCAACATGGTGAGTACACTTTTGCATTAGTTTTGGTGGAGGCGAATTGCCAACGGAGTAGGAGCCATTTCATCCATCCGAATCAAGTTCGCATAATTATTACCAGCATCAAAGAATACGGTTTGTCTTTATTTGAGCTCTTGAAAGATTTTGTGGTATGAAACATTTCTGAATCTCAAATAGGTTAAACTTCTTGTTAGAAATAAATGTCATTTGTTTCTAATTGCAATTCTTGGGCATATGCCAAGTGTGGTGCAAAACTAGTTACGTTTCAATGCATTAAGTGGGCTTATGTATTTATGCAATGAGGGCTATATAAAGGACAATGTAAAGGTAGAAATGGTGTATGCAAGCCACTGTCATACAAGATGGGCCAATGCAAGAAGGTATACTCTCTTGCATAAAGAAGTTCAATTTTTTTTGTGTTGAAGAAGTCACTTTCAACTTCTAAGGTGGGCCAGCGCAATAGTAGAATATGTTGCATTACAGAATAGTTGACTTTCCAATTATGTAATTCTCACTTGCATTATATCAAATAATGCAAATATGTGGGCCAATGTAACAGTGCCTTCCTTTGTAGTACAAAAATAGGGTGGGCCAATGTAAATTAAGGGGTAAACCTTCTCTTTCTAGAGACGAGCTAGGCTCATTGTTCTTTGCTACAAAGTTTCTCCAGCTACGTCTCCAATTATAAGAAATCTTCTCCTGGCTTGGGGTCATGTCCAACAGGTATTCTCTCCCATGGAGACCACATTTGAAGCTGGAAATCTTAGCATTTGTTGGAATATACATGTTTGGCAGGAAAATGGTCTTCCTCTTGAAGCTGAGAAGAAAAATCTTCCAGAGACTCTAATTACAAAAGTTAACGAGTACCTCCGTGGACCAGTTGAAGAGGGTCCGAAGGCTTTCAAATGCCTGACTGTCAGTCCACTGGGGATGTGTGTTAATGTCGTGAATACGTCAGCACGTTTTGTTGGATGTGACTTTAGGAACCTTAGGAGTATCAGAAATGCATGGATCAGATTAGTATCCTAACGGACTAGCAATTATATTGGAGAACGATATTTATCAGCCCAGAGCATTTGAATGAGTGCTTGGCTGCAATGAAAACAATAGATGGTGGTAGTCGGGTGTGGATTGGAGCCTACCAGGATCCCAAAGCAAAGTCTGGATCAACCTCTAGAGTTCGTGAGCTTCAGAGCCTTGTCTTGGTCATGTACGTGGCCCAGACCAAGCGGCAACACCTGCACTGGATGACCTGAATGTATGCTTTATAGACAGTGACCATCCACAATAGCATTCGAAATTTCCTCAGCATCTGAAAGAGGCAGAGGACATCGAGAAGAACTTACCAGACGTGGAGTGCTCAGCAGGTAATATTCTTTGAAATAGGGCGGCCGCCCATTTTATGTGTTGTTTTTTAAAAATAGTTTCTCTTTCAGCGTATTGCTTGTATTGCTTGTATAAGAGTGCAGCAGGTGGGTCTGGACCTCTCGTTCCGAATCAACTACAAGCCAAGACCTACACGTATTTGGTGTGCAAACTAATGATGGAGGGTTGCATCATTCTTGATTTCTTTTCTGGAGGTTCATTCAGTCGTGCAACGCCATGCGAAGGTTACAAAGCAACTTCCTTCGAGATAGACGAGAACCTGCAGCTCAAACTAGTGCAGATCTTCGATCAGCTAGAAATAATGTTGGACGAGAAGAAATCTTTGGCCCGCCGGAGGCAGAAAATTGCAGAGGGCAAGAAGAAGAAATCTGGTTCCAAGGCTTTACAGTTACCAATCGCTGCCCCATCAGCAATTCCATTCTCTGCTCAGACAGTTCAGGAATTGCAGTCCACGCTCCATCTGAGTAAGGAATCCCTTGCAGAACAAATAAAGAAGGCTGCATGAATAGGAAGTAAGGATCTATCCATCTTCCGAAAGAAAAAAGAAAAAATTAATATGTTGGCAGGAACGCAACTGGTGAACACTCAGGATGTGATTGACGGCAGCTCGAAATTCCATGAGATAGTGGACAATGATCGTGAGGAATCGATTCGTCAAGGATACACCTCAAAGTCAACAGGAAGAAGAGCCAGATCAAGCGCGAGAGCATGAGGAAGAAAAAAGGCAGGTAGACAATCCGGACAGAATATCCGATGTGGAGAAGGAGACAGGTGAGGTAGAGATAGGTGAGGGAGAGACAGGTGAAGAAGGTGGCTCACTGAGCAATGAAGAATTCATTAACAGGATGGAAGCTATAAAGCAAGCTGCCCAGCAGGAGCAAGATCAACAAAATGACATCGACAACACTGAAGAGAACCCCCCAGACCCCTGAACCAAGGTTGGAGCTTATGAGAGTCCGCCCAATTTCAGCAGTCACATCCGTCGAATCAAGGTTATATCTTATGTGATTATGTATCTAGTACTTGTATCTGTGACAATTTGAAATCATGAAATACAATTTTTTGTTGTGACCATGTTTATGCTATTGGATGTAATTGGTTGTATTCTAATAGAACGTCTGACGTAATTGGGCGGGCGCCCAATTTGTCCAACCTGGGAGAGGCTGGGATGAGGCTCTAGATGCAAAAGCAAATTGGGCGAGCGCCCAATTTGCCTGCGCTAGAAGCGCCACCTCATAGAAATTGGGCGGGCGCCCAATTTGAACCCTGGGTAGGCGATATCAATTTTCACTACAAGAGAATGATGGTTAAACGTCAGAATAATCGTTAGAGAGCCTTTATAAAATAGACAACTGCCCAGGCCTTATTCCTGACGAATATACTGACGAGTTTTATCTGACGATTTAACGTCAGAATAATCAGACATAGTCAGAGGAATAGTCAGATATAGTCGGAGGAATAGTCAGTTTAATAGTCAGAGAATTAGTCATTTAAATAGTCACACAATTCGTCATTTTGTTAGTCAGATAGTTCGTCAGTTAATCATTATATTAGTCATTGTATTAGTCAGTTTATTAGTCAATGCAATAGTTAGAATATTGGTGATTTTATTGAAAATATTGCCAATACATAAAAATTGGTGTTTTTCGTACTGCAAATAAATGAAATGAGCTCCAAGGAATCGAACCTTGGTTAAACCATGATCTCCAGTTATTCAAATAGATATATAAATAGCAATCAAGTAAGCCAACAACTGAGGTGTATAAAAGAATCATTTTTTCAGTCTACAAAAGAATCAATTTTTCAATCGCTCAGAACTTTGCGAGAAAAGAGAATTAACAAGATCAATCTTTAACTAATTATGATTACCTTGTTGATCTCCAATATGCATATACTTCGCATGTAAGAGGATCTTATTGTAATTCTGTATATGACAGAGAGAGATTTTCAGAGCTAGAATGTACCAAATACACATTTCACCAAATCAAGTTGCACAAATCGTAAGAATAACATAAAATAATTAAAGCACCCAACAAACCTGTTGTCACCGTGGCTCACTCTTTTCTGCATTCCAATCTAGGGATGCTGCGTAAAAAGGCAACAATGCTACGAAATGAGAAAGGAAAATAAGAAAAAAATGGCAAGAAACACTGGTGCAACTTCTTTTAGAATTCATACCATGTTTTTCTTCATCCCTACTTCTTGTGACTTGCTTTGACCCCAACTGTTATGCATAAACTAAACAAAAATACATTTTAAAAAGCTTATGCAAGTATTTTCTGCAGTACTTACCACTCCTTTGAGGTCTAAAATTGCAAGGGAATGAAGAATAGATCTTCCAGCTTTCTTAGAACAAGCAAAAATTCTCCATTAGATCATTACCTTCCATTCTTTGCTATGATACATAAGCATCTGCTCCATAGTATTTCCTTCATTAGTTGCCGCTCTAGAAACTTGAAGGTCTATATTTGCAAAACAAAGTTACAATATTACATCCAATTATCTGTTTCATTCGCAACAGTTATAGCCATAACCAGATCAGGGTTTCCCTTAAGAGGCGAATCTTCCCAAAGATGTTATATTTAAGGGTTTCTTGAAAAGTTGATACGAATGTTGAGTACGCTCTGTATTAATTTTTTTTTGAAGGGTTCGCCAACATTTCGACGGTGGAGGTTCCCGCCGAGCTTGGAGTGGCCAAGAAGACTATGGAAAGATTCGTCTCATTCGCCTGGATCTCTACACTTCTTATCTGATATGAGCTTGATTCGCCTCTTACCATACAAGTGCATTGCCAAAGGTTTATCTCTGATTCAGCTTCAACAATGTGTATCTTGGCCGCAACCATGGAACCATAAAGTTTGGGAGTGGATTCGACTAGTTTTTAGTTTGAAGAAGCTAATTCTGGGCAAGGGTTTAGGCCTTCATAAATGTTTTGCTCTTTATACGCAAGTTTAGGTTTCTTATTACTGTTGTCTTCTCATTTCGGCTCTCATTCTAAGCATTTATGTAAAGAAAAGATGGAAAAAAATGCAGTTCACAGGACCTACAAGAGTTTTTCAAGCACATTTGATGCTCACAACAAGGATGGCAATGTCCTGGCATTTGTCTACAGCCAGGTACATGTCACATTTTTGGACCTAAGCTGTAAATTCTCATTTATAGAAGATTGGGAAGAGGTCTTGTGGGTTATAGTATGATGGGTCCTGTGCATTCTTGAATACTTGTTTAAAGCCTATTCTCTCATGTTTTTGGCATGATTACATAAGCCACAATCTCGTTATTTGACAATCTTTTTAGTCTTACACTCATTGGACTTACTAACACAAATGCAGGCACAAGGCATCGCAGCCAAGCTTGTTCAACATTAGGAGCTGTTAGTCTTCCATCCTGCTATATGGAGTTGTTATTCAAAGCTTTCTTGGACCATTCGTCATGGCTATATTGATAGCTTAGATATAGAAAAGAAGTCCATGATCATCAAAAAAGATGCTAATTTGAATTCTACATAATTCTATTGAAGCTCAGAATGCAAGGCCTGTGGTATGAGGAGCACAGATGGAAGGAGGAAGGTAAGTTCATATTTTTCTAATTTATAATACCTATGTATACCTATGTAGATAGGGATGTCCCTATTGATCTGGTTGCAAGGAACGGCCGGAGAGGGTTAACAAAAGCAGCTTGATCCTTCTCACATCTCGAGCTTCTGAGATCTAAAATCTGGCAGTTCTAGGGCAACGATGGCATTCATAGATCTCTGGATTCTCGACCAAATGCATGTTTTATTCTTGTATTCGTCCTCCAATGCATGAAGGATCCATTATCTATTAGTAGTAGTAGCTGTTTCGAGCATACAACAAGTATCAAATACATATCCATTTTGATATGTTTAGTTGAGCAGTCTGGACTTTCGAAGTCTTTGAAAAACAGTTAATAGATCCCTTCATATTTAAGTCGTGTATTTTCGTGATTTAGGAGTACCATTTTGGATTATGGCGTTTAAATGTTAGTTCGGCTCTTTTCATTTTCTGCAGCTGAAGCCGCATTTGTTAGACCATGCCTATCTAGAGTATTATGTGAAGGGTTTTTGGGAATCTCTGTTTTAGAAAATTGTATGCAAAAAGCATGGGAAAGCATGCAAATTTGTAAGTTTCGCCACCTCCTGTGTTTGCATTGTGGTTTGTGTTCCTTTATGAGAAAGTGCCCTTATTTTTTTATTACCTAATCATTCTTACAATTCCTTCTTGATCCGTTGAATTTCATTAATATGTGCAGCTGAAAGAGGATATATTTCTACCAGCATTTTTCCTCCTCTATTGTACTTGTATATTAACTTATTGAATAAATTATATTAGAATCTCTTGGCATTCTAATATGAAATCTTCAGGGTGCAAGGGTGCAAGATCTAGCAATCGCTTGGCTTGGTTCCTAGATCCTACACATTCGTGCCAGGATAAATTTAGGGTGAACATGGGTGTTAGATTTCTTAAAGATTGAGATTTTGTTTAGAGCATTTGGGCTTGATTACATGCTGAGTATTTGTTTTGCTGCAGGCTCTTGGTATTGCCGGGCATTACAAATGGAAGTGCAGTCCTTCAATCACAGCAAACATACTGCCATGCAAGGTATCATTCCATTTCTAAATTCATTGTTATGGTACTATTTTTGGATGACCTCTGCAATTGCCATTATATGAACGTCAAATGTAAATATTTTGATTGTGATGTTCACCGGTGGGGCTTCTAAAGTTATGAATACCTCTAACATTAGCATATTCTGGTAGTTCGCTTGCCAAAATATGCAGATAATGTTGTTAAGTGTTTGTAGAGTTGCTTTATAAAAGGTAATCTTCTTTGCACGCATATAATAATGCACACAACAAATAGCTTTTAGGAGAGCCTGTTTATTGCATCTGCAAACTGCGCAGCCATGGCTGCACCTATATTTTTGTATGTTATCATTACTTTTTGATCCATTCATTGTTTTTACATCATTTTTTGTCTTTTAAAATAGATGTGTCTGCAAATGTACCTTTACATGTATGGTATTATAGCTGGATATTGTCGTCTTAGAATGAAGCAAGCATTAAATTGAATTAATGTTGGAACTTTTCATTTTTAGAGATGGATTTACATTTTTGATGGGTTGATTCTTTGCAGGCTGATTCACGCTGCTATGTTGTTCTAAGCATTGAGTTGTAGGTGATTCATGCTGCTCTAAGCATTGAATTTTGAATGAAGTAATGTTCAGTCATGGCTTCTCATTTGAATTAGCATATGATAAGAAGCAAGGGTTTTGGCTTATACCTACAGAACCATGTAGGTAAAGCCGGGCCCTTATAGCACAATTATTCCCAATGCAGAGTGAATACTTACATCCAAAAACAAGGGCCTTAGATCCGATATGTTACTAGAGCAAGGTATGTTGTTTGCTTCATTTTATCTCCATGTCCAATTTTAAAATTGCTTTATATGAATAGAAAGTGTTATTTACAGTTGCATTTTTCCTTATCCACTATTAGGATCCATTTGACCGTCTTTTTTCCTTTATAGTTCAGGGCTTCATCAAGTGTTGTTTTCAGAAGCCCATCTGCCATGGCGTTTCCTATGTATCCATGTATTTCAAAATTATATTGCCAAAGTTGTAGTCTATGTGCCGGCACCTTTAGGCTATGGCATTTAGTAGGAAATACTTGAAGAAATCGAGGAATGCCCATGCTTTCTTAGGAATTAGAATGAGATGCCTTCATAGATTCAAAGCCTACCTCTGCATACAGTAAGAAATCAGCATGTTCTGGGGCCATTATTTCTGCCTTCATGTAAATCATGAAACAGTAGCAGTGTTACAAGAGAACAAACATGTATGCATGAATAGCAAGGATGTAATTCTCCATTGCTTTTTGAACACCAACCTGACCTTTATGAGACTCTTGACCATCTATCTATTGCCCACAAGAAGCATGTACTTTCTAGGTTTTCTAGAAAGATTGGTGGTACTTCTATGGTACTGGTCATGGGAACAATAAGTTGCATGTTGTAACTGGAAATCAAGAAACGGTAGCAGTTAGTTGACCTTTATTGAGCGTTCTCTCATGTGAAGCTGATTGGTAACCAGAAAGAGTGTCAGAAACATTTCCAAGATGGGAATATATGCTATATTGCCCTTTTCTTAAAAAATTCCCACAACATGGCATTGCAGATGGAGACATACAAGATCAAATAGAAGAGTAAAGGAAAGAGTAAGGATACTGAAGTACCTGACCAAAGGATATCCAAAGGAAAGAGTAAGGATACCGAAGTACCTGACCAGAAACAGGCTTAGCGAACTGAACATCAGATTAATAATTGTTGTCATCAAGCACATCCTGTGCAACAGTTGTCCATTCTGCCAAATGAGTACAATTTAGGAAAAAAAACAAGTGCAATGTTTTCCTTGTTGATTATAAGTACTCGATCTTGCCATTTATAAATTGCATAAGAAATCATTAAAGCAGTTCTCAACAGTGTGAAGGAGAAGTGAAATGGCAAGATTCCATGGACCATTGGCATCATTTCCAAGACAAAAACCGAAAAGAGATGCACCTAATGTAAAATTATAAAGCCAAATATTTCGCAGTACGTCCTTTTATCAACAGAGTGAAGCCCCAATATGATAGTACTTCTGGGCAAAAGTATCTTTGGTGGGGGGTACAAAAGCAAAGGTCCGGACGATATCGACAAAGACTCATATAGCACCCGTATGGCGGTTTGCTTAGAATTATTGTTATCGGGTACTAGCACTTGATAATTAGATAATCAATAAAAATATATAATAGCTCCAATGAATGACAAGTGGAATAATATGATAGAATAGTAGGTGCAGGGTGCTGATCTAAGTCTTTGGGGGTCGTTTTTTTTTTTTGTACCCCACAAAGATACTTTGCCCATACGCATATAGATATGTATTTACCTTCACACGGGTTGCTATAAGTAGTATTGGACAAAGATGCTTGGTGCATTCAGCATATGAACAATACACAACTTTGTTTCGTTAGCAATATTTGGTCCTTGGTATTTTGAAATTCGAAATGGAAATTCTTCTAATCTTGAGCAAGAGGTGAGTTGCGTATGACCATTTTGACTCTCATACTCATGCATGGTAATCCTTCAACATTGTAAATTACTGCCAAGTTTGTTTACAATAAGGAACGATTGAAAGTGAGCTTTGAAGCGAAAGCAGCTTCAAAACAATCTCTGATTCTTTAAATTTTTGCCAACAGTCTATGAAAGAGCAGGTACAACATCTGATTCTTTAAATCTTTGCCAATGGCCTATCAAAGAGCAGGTTCTAAGTGCATTTCAATAAGGCCCATGTTTTCCTATTGTGGCCTAACATTTAGTTCTTATAATACAGAGATGAAAGTTAATGGCAATGGAGCAAGGAGTGTTGGCCAAGGGGAACTTTTATCCAAGAAAAGCATAGATTGTGCTCTGCCTAAATGGACCTTCTATTGGCTGCTTTAATGGCAATGGCAATGCATCTTATCTTATCTTATCAATGGCAATGCTGCTTTAAAAATCCATTTGATATTGGACGTGACAAGATGTTAAGAAATGCCAACTTAAGGTGTTTGAGTTTCCATGTTTATAGATCAATGAACCACTTCCCGTAGAGAGCTTCACCGTGAGCTTTTCTGATTGTGAAATTTGTTGTGGCCTCATACTATAGGCTAATTGGGAACATAGTTAAGCATTGGTGAGCTAGCTACTCAATTTGGCGAGATGTCATTTTAATGTTTAAGGGCAACAACAATGTTGCATTCATTACTATTCCACGGTTAATACGCTCACAAAAGGAACATTTATGATGCGAGAAAATAGCAAAGGGCAACTAATTGCCTCTTGGGCTAGGGTGGCTTATGTCGTATGGATGTGCATACTAATTTTTGTGCTTAATGTTTGAGACCTCGGGCATATAAGATATGTCTTTATTGCCCTTCTCTTATAAAGTTTCCCACAACATGGCTCTGAGATGGAGACATCAAGATCAATTAGAAGAATGGTGGCGAGAAAACATCCAAAGGAAAGGATTGAAGTACCTTCCCAAAAGCGAGACTTAACAAACTGAACATCGGTTGAATAATTGTTGTCATCAAGCACTACCGCCAAGCGAAGTACAATTTAGGAAAACTACAAGCCTAGTTAGGATATAAGAACGTCTTGCCCTCTGTTTATGCTTGGGTAACACACGGGGCATATTTACTAGTAGTATGGTATTACTTGACTAGAAGGCTTCATTTCATTCTGAATGCATCGCAAATATTTGAAGGTTAATCTTTGGAGGAACCCCGAAGGGAAGGCGGTGCAATCCCCATTTTCTCGATTTCACCGAATTACGTTGAGGCATTCTACGCCTTCCTCGCATTCCATCAGCCTCAAAACACCACTCTTCACATCTTCGGCCTCACCAATCCGTCTTCATCTCTCGATAAGCCTCTAAAATCCAACCCAATCTTCCTCCTCCACAATCAATTTCTGGTTCAAATTACGCTTTCGCCCAAAGGGGCCATGCAAACCTTGGAACTCCACAAGGGCACTTTCTAGGGTCGGGGTTCCATCTGCTGTGGCTAAGAAATCCACCAGCGGGCGATGTTGGAGTACCTCGATGCACGGGGTGCCCATTTTACCACAATGCCTTCTTCCTCGTTCACCCTTCAAAAATCCGGTCCAGAATCTTCTTCCTCCCGTCAGAATCGGCCTCTGTATCCACAAAAATGGAACCTTGCTATCCATTACCCTTTCATAATATTTCTCATTTTGCTCTTTCCCCCAGCGTCGCTTCAAGCGACACATCTGACTGACAAAGACCTTACTTTGCTTATCAAGCCAATCCATGCGATCATCCTCCTTTGTTAACCCAATTTCATTCTTCCCCTGCAACACAAACCATTAACATCCAACATATAAAAATTAAACCCCCCACATAACAACCAACACATAACAACCATTGACATTAACAACCAACACATAACTACCATTGACATTAATTAACACAACCATTGGGTCCAACACATTTTAAATTAAAATCCCCTTAAACCTCCTTTGGTTTGGGTGCATATTCACAGGGGGTGACTTTCAGAACCTTGAGAGCTGTTGGATAGGCATATTCACCCCTTATTCCTTAATCTACACCGTGCGTAAAGTTCCTCGTTTGTGGGGTATGCAAGTACAAAATTTGCTATCTTGTATAACAAGATTAGCAAAATACTATAAGATTTCAAGCGAATACTATATGGTGTTGATTTCATCACGTGCAAAATACAATTATGAGGGCTCTCATTTGCCCCTAAATCTTAGTGTGAATATGCACCCAAACCAAAGGAGGTTTAAGGGGATTTTAATTTAAATGTGTTGGACCCAATGGTTGTGTTAATTAATGTCAATGGTAGTTATGTGTTGGTTGTTAATGTCAATGGTTGTTATGTGACCAATTGTTATAATGGGGGTTTAATTTTTATATGTTGAATGTTAATGGTTTGTGTTGCAAAAAAAAAATTTTTGGCCCCCGGGGACCTTAAGAACGTCCTGACCCCCTCCCCGGTGAGACAAAATTTTAGAATTCAAACCCGGGAAAAAAACTAGAATTCATTTGAGGCTTTCATCACAGTAGCTTTTGAATTTCATCACAATAAAACAAATAGAACATAGTAAGTAAAAGTTACCATAAAGATAGAGCGGATTGATCCCATTATTACGAAAAGTCATAAAGTTTGCAACACCCATACACAAACATTTTGTTGGAAGTTAAACAACCTTTGGCCTCCATGGATTCTTGTGGTGAGAAACCAAAGTGGGAAACTTTTACGCTTGTTAGCACAAGGATCTAGAAAGCCTCAAAATCTAAAAATGCATGGTAATTTTTTGCAGGCTTCATCCGGAATGAGCCATAAAACAATATCAATAGTGCAATCCTGTATTAATCATTTGGTAGGATGTAAAAGCCTACCAAACCCGGCCGGAAAATTGCTGTTTTAGCATAGATAACAACCAAACATATCCATATCATACACTATCAAAAGATCTCGGAGAGGCTTTCCAAGCAATAATAAAATCATCTCAAAACAGAGCTCTGGATCAAAAGTTATGATAAGAAATGTGTTCTTGGAAAGCGCACTACATGCGCCCTTCATGTGCCCGTTATGCACCACACACACAAAAAGAGGACTTTTGTTGTGAGCCATTGGTTGTTGACCATTATGCACCACACACACAAAAAAAGAGCTTTTGTTGTGAGCCATTGGTTGTTGACCATTATGCACCACGCGCTTACAAAAAGGGCTTTTGTTGTGAGAGCCATTGGTTGTTGACCATTTGGAAAAAAAAAAGGGCTAAAATCAATGGCTCAGAAATGGTGCACTCTAGATGTACGCATTAGTACATCCATTTGAATACATCACGAAATCATAGGAAAACCTTAGTGAAAAGCGTACAAAAACACAAAGAAAACCCCCTGTTATTATGCTACATATTATTAAAAACCTCGTAGTGATGCATTGGAGATACAGGCAAGTAATTGGGTAACATTTTCCGCATTGCTGCTACTGCTTTGGGCTCTAGTTCTTCGAAAGAATTTACCAAATTCCAATCTCCTTCTCTGGCTTTGCACTTGCAGAAGTATTCTACATGATAAATTATAGAAAGAACAGAAGATAACTAAAATGCAGATATTGTATTCAATAGAGAAAACTCGGTGGGACAAGCTCCACACCTAGCTTGATATATAAGGAAGATGCGACTCTACATATGAACAGACACGACTCTTTATTGTAGATTGCCATGTCATATGGTGACGTGGCCTATATGATGAGGTGGAGGATTGATATATTCCAACACCCTCCCTCAAGACGAACACCTCAACTATCCAAAGTCATCATGTCCAGGTTGATGCGTGAGCCATCTTTGGCGTTTTCTGCATTTTCTAATGTTCTTCTGAATGTTCTTATTCCCGGAATATGTATCAGGAAGTTTTCTCTTCATGTATGAATTTCTCCTTTCAAATTCTCCAGTTTCAGCTTGCGTCATGGTATCAAAAATATTTACAACTTCTGGGAACATCAAATTCATATTGCTGCCTTCCAAGATTGATTGCATCATGTCTGGATCGTCTGCAAATTCGTAACACATATCCCAAAGATCTGCTTGCTCTCTTCGACATGCTAAAGGAGTCATCTCTTCTTTCACATTCTTAAGCATGTCTATTCTGGTAGCATTCTTTAGGCTGCTTATATTCATCATTCCCTCCCTTAAGCAGCTAAAGATTATGCCATTAGAACTCAAATGAATACCTTTGGAATTAGCTTCTTCATCTGTATCTTGATCTGGATCTGCAGTCCGAAGCTTGGGCCCTCCCGGAATCTCTGGATCTTCAATTTGCACGGGCGCCCGTATATCGAGTCCGGAATGTGGTGTTTCCGGACTTTTTTTGTGGTGTTTCTGGCCACCGTTATCAGCCACTGTGCACTTCACAGTTTTAAGCCCAGAATCAACTGTTTTAGGTCATTTTTTGCTTGATCCGGCTCTATCTAAGCTCAAATCACTTCCTCTCTTCATCAAACTAGTGTTAAAGAGGAAGACAAAACGATTGGAAGGGCTTTTGAAGCATTTCAAGCCGTCCAGGGAGCTGCAAGAAGGATCCGACCAAAGATTTTGGCTCCGCCACGCAGTTTCGCGCTTGGTTTTTAGCCAGAAATACCACTTTTTGGCCAGAAACACCACTTCCAGAAGCATTGGGTGTTTCTGGACGTCCAGAAATACCATAGGCAAATTGTCCAGAAACACCGGATCCCGGACTCGATATACGGGCGCCCAATTTGCACTGGGCCCGTGGAGAGCTGTGCGTTATGAGCAGCAGCATTAACGTCTTCTACTATCTCAGATGTGCTGCCATTTGCTTGATCCATAGGTCTATTGCTCAATATCTTCATGGCTTTTCCCCTGGCATTTGTCTGGAATTTAAATAAATTTGGATATCCAGTAGCGTGACCAGCCTTGCCCTTTGCATAGTCTGCAGCCGCTTTAGCCTCCTCTGTAAACTCCTTTGCAGCTTGAGCTTTTTCTCTTGCACTGTCAGAAACCTCTCTAGATAATTGTTTTGCATCTCCTGCTCGTCCACTTCTGTCCTTGGCAGCTGCACCCTTCTCATTTTGCAAATCTGTAACCTCATCTGTAGCTTCCTTGAGCTTCTCATATGAGTAAAAATTGGGAAACTTTGTATCTACCCTATCATGAATGCCTTCAAGAAGCTCCTTATGCGGATGGCCTTCTGCAATAAGACTGCATTGGCGATTTCTAATCTGAGCTTGGAAAGCGTCCCGGGTTGAGTTTAAAAATTTTGTGAGTGACAGATCTACATAGAATTTGGGATCAAAATCTGTATCTGTGAAACTGTTTAGAGCCGCAGCTTGCACGGCCACCAAATGGGATTCTAGGTCCGTCTGACGACCTGCCATAGATTTAGCATCCGCCACATTGCTAGGAAAAGGGTATTCAACGGCATTTCCCATTGCCGATTTTGCGAAGGCTATAGATCTGGCTACCTGGGCTTCAGCGTCTTCAACAAAATCTGCCTTGGCTGCATCAACTGCCCCTGTCACAAAGCACAAACCCGTCCCCATTTTATCCTTCTCTTTGGCGGTGCGAGGCGGAGTGGCGACATCCTTCGGCCATCTCCATCTCCGGGCAAGTGTGTCCATTTGGGGTTTCAACGGCTGCATCAACATCAAGAGCTTCAACGGTGGCTACTTCTGTATTATGGAGCAATGGCAACACCAGCAGCTGGCCCTGGGATATCTCCATCTGCGCTGGGTTTTCTACTGCGGCATATAAAATCCCAGAGTTATTCTTCCCTGTATCGTTTCTTAATATTTGTGGGTCTTCATGGACACAATCAGCAACTCCAACTGCCGCCTTGTCTTCATAAGATATTTGTGTGCGGCCAAGGATCTGCGCAGGAATTAGTTGCCCCTCCTCCTTTATTTAAAGGGAATCCTATTTTTCATCATTACACGCCCCAACCGAGGCTCTAATCTTGGCCTCAAAGTTTACGTGCCTTCCTTCTTCGCATGAGAATTACGTAAAGAACTCCAACCTAAGGGGATTATCATTCTTCTTGGCCCTGTGGGCTTCAAATCCGACCATGTCAAAGCCAGATTTGGCTTTTAAGTCTTCTGCAACCTCTTCGATGGCATTTGCAGAATCTGCTACAACGGCCATGGCCTTTCTGTTTTCTTCCACATAATTGTGGCAAAGGGCTTCGAATTGGGCTATGTCTGCTTCGTAATTGGGGTTATCTGTACTCCCATCAACATCGGCCTGGGCTCCAACTTCTTCAACGGCATCCATAGGGAGGTTTATCTCTGTCCCTTCCGCCTTCCCAATCTGGTGGGTAATTATTTTGCATTCCTCAGTTTCTTCTGCCATATCCTTTTGTCTAGCATAGCATGCTGACGATTCTGTGCAACACTCTGCTTCCTTGAATGATGGAAAATCCATGCAAAACCCGTTGCTCCTGGCATTATCCGGCCCCTCTTCCAGAATACAGAAGGAAATAGCAAAACATGCAGTTATGCCAGTTTTGATTTTTAATTTAAATACCTTCAATTTCTGAGATATAGCATTCCGTTTCTTCTTCCTTGATGTCTTTGATGTCTTCTCTTCTGTAGGCGGTTTCCCTGTATCTCTATCCGGCTTCTCCTCCATACTCAGGTCCCAAGATCAAGAGCCTAGAGGCTCTGATACCATGATAAATTATAGAAAGAACAGAAGATAACTAAAAATGCAGATATTGTATTCAATAGAGAAAACTCGGTGGGACAAGCTCCACACCTAGCTTGATATATAAGGAAGATGCGACTCTACATATGAACAGACACGACTCTTTATTGTAGATTGCCATGTCATATGGTGACGTGGCCTATATGATGAGGTTGAGGATTGATATATTCCAACACTACAGAAAGGGAATCTTCGTGTACTATCATAGGGATCTCGTTTTGCATCAAAATCAGATCACTTGAAAACGCAATTGGGATGGTGCTACTTGCACTTGGATCTGCAGCAAAAAAAACCCAAATTGAAACCAAAATGCTCTGTAATGGATGGAATACGGGCTTTCTGTGATTGTAAGTTAACTCGCCAAGCTAAATAAAAACTGAGATCTGTAAAACTTGTAAAACTGAGATCTCTTTTTCACCTTTAATGGGGACCAATCCTTGGGCTCTCAGCTCCTCCAAGTTCTGAAGTACAAGATGACTGATGGCATTTGAAGGAAAAAACGTCGCCATATCTAAGCCAAATCTGTCTGCAACCTGAGAAGACCAATACACAAAGAAGTCAGAAATTATACATGCCACAGAACAAGGATTTTTCCCCAGTTCTTGCTCCACAAGTTTTTCGAAGGGTTTTCTCAGACTATCCACACTGGCCATCATGAGCTCAACACCTTTCATTCCAGCAAGCTTTTTGGTTTCCTCGCGAGAAAATCCGGCAATCCCAACAAGCTTAAAACTGGGATCTTGGTCCACAGATATTCCTGATTGCTTGGCAGTGTCCAACAGTCTTTCATGGTTGCCTTGAGTGTTGACAAAAGTAATGGAAAATCCCATTTTTGTGAGGATTTTGGACAACCCCATTAGAGGATTTATGTGGCCATCTGCAGGAAATGGCAAGACGATAACATGAGGCCTTCTTTGAGCAGGCGCCATAGCCAAAACTTCAGTCTGTTGTTCCGTTCTCAATTTTCTTTTTAACTGCACAAACGCATTAAACAAAGTCCCTTTGTTGTGAGAATCTGCACAAACGCATTAGAGGATTCATCTCAGGAAATGGCAAGCCTATAACATGAGGCCTTCTTTGAGTAGCGCCTGCTCAAAGTCCAAAGTCCAAAGTCCATTCTGAGTATTTTTTTAAGTCTTTTGTCTTTTTGTCTTTTGTTGGCTTCAGCAAACTTCAGTCTTTTGATGTTGGCTCAATAAATATTCTAAGCTCTTCCATCTATGTAAAATATATATTTGACATAATATATAACATAATATACAAATATACCAGATTTTACATTAAACTATATATTTTTTTCTATCAGATTTTACATTAAACTATATTTTTTGGGTTGCCCCTAGGGGGGCAAACCCTAGGTCATGTGGGTTTCTGGCATATTTTAAGTATATGCCAGAATATACCTAACATATGCCTGTGACTGCTAAAAACCTTCTGTTCCCTGTAAATTGGCGGTCACTTCCGTTGTGGGTCGCAGACGTTTGAACCAGATAACTGGCTAAGACAAACAGAGCATAGGGCTATGGCCTGGTCGCGATTTGTAATGCTTCTGAGCAAATATTCTGGAGCGCATGAATGGAAGGAGGGCTTGCAAGCAGGGCGCATGAAGCTATTTTTCTTGATCGTGCTTCTGTTCATCTAGAAAACTTCAAAAATCTGTAAGTTACATTCAATATCCTTATGCTTCTGCAGATTTTTGAGTTTTAAACACTTTTTCATATATGATATTGCATGAAGCTGCAAATGAAATTCGTGATGTGCAATATTTTCCTGAATACAAAATTTGTATATTCAACATTTTATGTTCTCTCCTTGTGTTTTTCTCAGCCGTATGAAGATGACACAACAAACCACGGTATTCATGTAGCAAATCCACCCCCAAAGAAAGGGGTGGCTTCACAGAGTAGAAGGTACGTTATGCAGAAATTTGGGTTTTTCCTCTTACACAAAATGCTTTTCGATTGCATTCACATATTTTTTCATTTGGTATTAAATCAGGTCTGCTCCAAGTTCTCCATCTAGCTCTTTTCCAAGTCATCTCCTTCAAGGTCGGAATCCCAATCTGCTCGATCTAAACATCTTCAATGTGCGTGCCATCTGCTGTGTGATGCATCTTGGCCCTGGAACAGACAGTGTCCCAGACTTAAAACTAGAGGCAAGAATAAAGAAGATAGCAAAAATCAGGCAAATGACAGAGGCAAGGTAAAGGATGATAATCGGCACAAACCCGATGATGATAGGAGAGACATCAACAATAAGGGCAGCGTTAGGGAAGATAGTAGTGGTGCTAGCACAAGTGGAGCCCCTCCCCCTAGACCTTCAAAACCCAGGTCTGCTACCCCCAAGCCCCTCCGTACCTAGCCCTGTAGCTCCCGTCAAAGGAGCTCCAGCGTTTGCATGAGCAGATTGAGCTTATCCATGATCAGATTGAGCTTATCCATGATAGAAAGGAGCTCCAAAGAAGCGTAAGTCCTATGAAAAGGAGCTCCAAGAGGAGCATAAGTCCCATCAGCATTTGCTTGAGCAGAATGAGTGTCTTCAAGTAAGCATCTGATCGCCCTTTCTCAAATTTCAATTGGTTAGTTTGAAATTTCTTGCTCTTGTGTGAATTATCATTTCCTTCAGTTAGAGTGTCTTTTGTAAGATGCCAAGATCTAAATGTTAGACATTTATAGCTCCAGTGCAGATCGGGGCAATGGCATAACTTGCTATACCATGCTTTTGTAGCTAATTTGCAATGTTTTCTCTGTTAGTGGTGAATGAAAATGTGTTAATAGTTATAATACAGATTGTATGAAATGCCAAGATTATATGCTTGTGATCTTACATTTAAAACCGTGTTTCATACATCAGCTGCAGTTATCCTGCTAATGCAGCCACTTTGGTATTGCTATGATCTATACTCAAGTTTGAACATAGCCATCGATGATTTTTTACGGAATTACAAGTAAGCATGAGCCTTATGAAAAGCCAGCGTTATATTGCAGTATAAGTGTAAATATTTTTTTGTTCTTTCCATTACATTCATTCCATTTCTAATTTATTGCAAGCACATGGGCGATCCGTGATTGGACATTGGTAATGTCGCACTTGCTCTTATTTGCATAAACATATGCCATAAGAACGGGACTAACACGTCTATTTCTCTGTTGCAGAATTTCGTCTGGGGTTGAGGCTGCATTTGATATTTAGCACCAGCTTAATTACAACAAGTAAACATATTAATGCATACAAATAGTAAGGGCTTCTATATTGACATGAAGGATCTAGTTAATAATTATAGAATCTATTCTAGATTTAACATTTCGTATTAGCAGGACAAGGTGCATAATGTCTCTGTTTTACAGAGCAGTTTCAAATAATATGCCAATGTGCTTGGCTGTTATTTTGCAGTTGAGTATCAGTCTTCTTACCTCAAAGTTTAGATACATGGAACTGTTTGAGCTGTACATGCCAAACCTTCATGAAGATCTTAGTTGATTCTTTCACTGACCGCATTGCAAAATCTTCATTTCTTCTTAACTTGCTAGAGCTACCCTGATTCTGCAGAAGATGACCTAAACGTAATGAATCAGGAATCTGTTGTGGAATTGACATATTTGGCATGTGGACCATCTGGCTTGCTTGAATCTATGTTTGAGCAACTGATATAGACAAACACGGGTTCATGTAAGCATATTCAATGTCTGACAAATTACATATAAGCTACATTGTCTGCATTTTCTTTCATCTATTAGCTCCTCAAATTGATGTGTTTTTTAGAAGTTGTAATTCAAGATTTCAATGTCTATATTCTTCATGTATGTCTCTAAATCATTTTTGTAAATGCCAAGTGTATTGGGAAACTAGATGGTGTGAATGGCAGTAAAAAACTTGGCTTCGGTTTCAAGAATGATCTCCTGCTTCCTAAACGCTCATTTAAAACAATATCAAAGTTATAGTATAATGTTCACGGTTTGAACAATATATAAATCATGTAACTAAATTTGCTATTGTAACAAAGCAATTAAAATGCTTATATTTGTATTCAGAACTTACACTAGTGCAAGGATGCATTCTATTTTGTTTAAGAATTCCTCTCTTAGGTCAATCCATGTAAACATACAAGCGTGCAATTGATACAAGCAAAAGCTGAGCAAAATTTGCAAGAGAATCTAAGCAAACCTTTACCAAATCTTGCATCACGAATTTTAGATTGATTACGCTGTGAATTTGACAGTGTTCTTATTTTATGGCATATTAGTATAAACTTGCATTCTATACAGAGCCTTAAGTCAATCCATCCAAAGTATGCAAGAGAAGAAAAATATTCAAGAGAATCTAAGAATGCACTAAGCAAATTTTTGATCTTCTATCCATAATTTTTAGCTTCACAACATGACAAATTTAACATTATTTTCCTTTTATACTGACCTAAACTTACATGCACTTATAGAGGAATTCTTTATAATTGAACGTTTTTGGGTTGCCCCTAGGGAGGCAAACCCTTGCTTACGTGGGTATGCTGGAATATACCTAGTTGTTCTTAATTCTCTTGCAGCTTGTTTGAATAAAAATGATGTAGTGGAAAACCTTGTTCCAAAGATTATGGAAGGGAATTTTTGTGATGTTTTGACATCCGGGAGTAGGCTTCTAAGGCCCGAGCTTGTGACTAAACTACTTGGGTATATTTTTGATGCAAGAGTTGCATTAGGATTTTGCAAATGGGCAGAGAAACAAAGGGGTTATACGCATAATGTAGATGTATATAATCGTCTTCTTGTTATATTGATATCAAGATCTTTGTATGAGGATGTACATAATATTTACAGGAAAATGTTGGTGTCTGGTTGTTCTCCAAATTGCTATATTGTAGGAATTTTGGTGAGATGCCTTTGTAAAGAAGGTAAAGTGAATGAGGCGTATCACTTCCTCTGTAGTTGTTTACAACATTTTGATTGATGGACTTTGTAAATCTGGGAACGTTGAAGAAGCTGAAAAGTTGCTCTTAAAAATGGCTGAGGCACAGAAGCTGTTGGCTTTAGGAGCTCGTGTTCCCAGCGTTGATTTCCAATTGAGTTTCTGCAATACTTCTTCCATGCCGAGCACCAAAGATTTCTTCAGACCAATTTCCTCTATTGTCGAGAAGTAGCAATTTGAATTGATCGTCAAAATATGACTTTGAACTATGATTTAAGCCATTTCACCCTCTGGTTATGGAGGGCAACCCTCTGTGCGCAGCACCTTGTTTTTTTCTATCGGAAATTTTCCGGCACCAAAAATTTAGACCAGCAATTTTTAAATTGGACGAGACAAACAAAAAGGCTTACAAGGTATTTTTGGAACCTTGCTTCAGGAGTCCATTTTCAGTTTTTCTTTAATGCACTATGGATATTGGCATGTATAGAACTGCTATTAATATATAATAAATGTTGATGTTTGAGGAGACCTATCAGTTGCAATTCAAGATCTAATTCTATCTTACAATAAGACAACATGAGGCCTTGTTTGAGCAGGTGCCATAGCCAAAACTTCAATCTGTTGTTGGCAATCAGATGGCTACTTGCATAGATAGAACTTCTATTAATATAGAATGAATGCTACTCTTCGAGTTGGCCTAAAACTTTTAATGTATGCAAACCCTTTGTAATTCTCGATCTAATGGTTCCGGCCATTTTCAAGCACAAACTCTTTTGATAATAATGCACATGCTCATGCTCCACATGCTTCAATAAATTATTGTTTGCGGGTGCTATCTCACATCTAATTTTTAATTGTCATGATTGGGGCAAATATAGACATTGGACACATGTATTCATTCCTACCAAAAAAGTTTATAACACTTGAATGAATCGATCGTCTTATTTAACAACCATGGTCATGTTTGAACTAGCATGAAATAAAAAAAAACTCCATGTATTTTTTCCTTCGATGTGGCCTTAACATGACACTCACGAAAAAATTCGTTAAATCCACAAAAATCTCGTGTATTTTTTTGGTTCAAACATGATCGTGGTTGATATAAGACGCTCGTGAATGATTGTCAAAAACATAATAGGACACATGGTATTCATCATTTCCTATTTCACTTTACTTCACTTCTCTCTCCATTGCACTCCTGCCTTCTCTCTCTAGTGCCCTCCTACCCTCCTGTCTTCTCTCTCTAGGGTTTGCCAACTTTCTCTCATTAGGGTTTCGCCCACACACCCCAAATTTCATGTAACAGGTTTGCGCATGTAGGAAAAAGAACTCAGGCACAATCAAAGAAAAGGATTTAATTCTAGGATGTAATATCAGTCAAATATTAGCAATAATGATATATATGCCACCAGCTTCTTTTACACATTAACTGTTAACGACAAGATGTAAAGCATTTATCAAGTAACAATTCGGGTGTGGAGGACAATATAGCCAGCAATACTCTATGATTTCTACAGGGAGTTGAACCCTGATAACCCAATATGCAGCGCTAAGGATTTTGATAATTAAGATATACTGTAAGTAACAAATAATATGATCATGAACTAGATAGTTTCAGATCGGTCACACAGAATTTCCACAGCTTTTATCTCATAAATAAGTTATGATGCAGCACTAATGATTTAGAGATTTCAAGAATACAGTGCATAACAAGGAATATAATACCCAATCAAAGTTATATTCGATAGTTTTAAATCTGGTTACACAAAATGCCTTCAAGTTTTATTTGATAAATAAGTTATGATCGCAAGAGCTTCGTACTGAACAGAAATCATAATTATAGTTCAGATTCTTATCATAAATAGAACAACTTATCTCTGATCTCTGAATGGAGTCGTGATGGCAGCTTGACAGAGTTCTTCACGACTGCATCTTCAACGGGGGTGCACAAACAGAATAGGAGCAGAAGGAATAGATTCGATCTGATACTCCGAAACCTTTTGGTCTGATATACTTCCCTGCTCTGGTCGATTGGCCTCTGTAATCGATCTATTTCTCTGCTCTATAAGGCTATCTGCCTCGAATCCGTTGCCCTCGCTGATCTCTTAAATGATGGTCGGCTGCTCCTAATCAGATCTAAATTTGGTCGGCTGCTCCCTGATCCGGAATGCCCTATGCTCTAATCGGTCGCTCTCCTTAACATCCTCCTTCTTAAATCGACTCCACCTAGTCGGCTCTTCTCCAAATCGATCTCAACCTCCATTCAAAAAGGGCTTTTGATCCTTGCCCTCGGATCAAACTTTTCCAATCTCAATCTTAACCGTTGAATTCCATTTATAAATATCAAAGGTTCTTTTGCCTTTATCTTTCCATATTTTCCACATAATTTCATACTTCAACTATTAAAAATATACAACCCCTCAATGCATATAATCCCCAATCCCCATGGTCAAATACGCTCAAATATGTCTAGTTACGGTACCCAATGTTTTCGGGCTTACGTCGAGAGCTTGTAGATATGATAATTCGACAAGTTTGATGCCGCTCCCAATGGTAGAATAAGATAATAGTGCTTCCTCAAACACAATTTAACTCAAAAAACACAATTTTAAATCAATTATATTTTCTACACCTCTACCCTAAACAGTTGCATGAAGGATGTTAGAGTCCCTGTTTCACATTCTAAGCATCTAAAACGCGTTTACGCAACTTTCCTGCTTTACCCAAATTTCTATTTGCCTTAAAATGTTGTACTAAGGGCATTTTAGAGTCCTTGTCTTGGATTCTAAGCATCTAGAATGTGCTTCGCACAACTTTCCTGCTTTGCCTAATTTTTCTACCCTAATTTCTGTTTTCTTGAAAAAACTACATGAAGGATGTTTTGGAGTTCTTATTTTGGATAGGCATCCAAAATGTGCTTCGTGCAACTTTTCTGCTTTGCTCTAATTCTTCTATCCTGATTTCTATTTGCTCCAAAAAGTTGCACGAAAGATGTTTTAGAGTCCCCATTTTGGATTCTAACCATCTAAAATGCGCTTCTATGCAACTTTTCTGCTTTTCCCTAATTTGTGTATCTCCCAAAAGTCATATAACTCTTGTGGACCCCTCCCCAAATCCTAAAGACGGGAACCTTTAAGGACGCCCATCAAACCCTGGCCCAAACCCAGGTGTAGGCCTAGTCACACCCACAACCCACAATGTCATGCATGACGAGCTCCTCTGGGAGGAACACGTGGATATGCCATCACGAAAATGGCCCAGACCAGACAACAAAGGCAAAGGCAAAGCCACTTCCATGGGTAGAGAAGTAAGATGATTTTTAAAAAAATTACATATTATTTAACAAAGTGCCACACTTGTTAATGAAATCTAGCTATTGGTTTTAATGCTACTAAGTATTGTTTTTCTAAAATAAAGACATGTAAAAAAGAACTATTATAAGACATAGACAAAACGGAGTGTTGTTTTTAATGTGTCTTTTGGCGAATGAAATATTAACACCTGGCATCTTTTTTAATTAAAAAAGCATTGTTTAACTAATCAAATATCCACATGTAGCATACTTTTTGAATTAAAAAAAGATTGTTAAGATGCGTAGAAAAAAACAAGGTGTTGTTTCTAATATATCTTTTAACCAATATTGACAAATATTGACACGTGGAATACATTAAAAAAAAATACAGCACTCTTTTACTTCACTTAAACCTCTAAGTTGTACTTTTTACATTTTGCTTTCACTTAATGCACTTACTACTTTGTTTTTTGCAAATGTTTAGGTTTATAAAAGACAATCGTATTAAAGGAAAGATCTTATTTATTCTATCCATTTTCCTTACATTCTGTAAGGCACCTTCTTATTGTAGTCCAAAGGTATATACTTATTTGTAAACAAAAGGATTAAGACAAAGACAATATGATCAGATTTTGGTATTATTAAACAAAAAGTAACACAAGATATGCAGCTGGTCAAGATTTTTTAAGAGCTGTTCTAGCAGGTTTGTCTTTGAACATTTCTGTATTGCCTTTTAAGGGTCCTTAGACCCAATCTTTCTGACATATAAAGAGATCAGATACTTATCAAACTGTAAGGATTAAAGCATATTGTTTCACAATCTGTAAGGGTTAAAAGCATATTGTAAGCATAGAATTGAAGCAAACTATTTCACATACAACTAAGGAGCATCTGTGTATGGGAAAGGATCAAAAACCCTCCTGCCTTTCGTCCCTACAAACAGTTTAGTCTTGTCCTTCTCTCTGATTTACCTTCTGTTGCTCTTTCATAGCAAAGCAGGAATGAATCGGCTGTTTTATTAAGCTACCAAAACGAAACTGTTCTCCAGGTCTGCAACCAGCTATTTTGCCCTTCAAGCTCCGATCAAGCTTCCTAATCCTGAAAAAAGCTCACCTCCAAGTCTATTAAACCATTCGGGGCTCTGTTTCCATGCCATTTTTGAGATCAGAATTTGGAAAATCATAAAGGATTATTTCATTTTCAATCCTAGCCGAAAGCTGCTGCCCATTCGCAAGGACAACTCCTTCTGCTTTTGCAAGCCATTCATTATACCGGAATGCAATAAAAACCTGCCAATCTTTCACATTCCTGAATCCAGTGTTTGCGAGAGAAATGGTGGATTGGAATCTGTAAGTTGCAAAGAAGAATTGTTGGGAAAAATAGGAAAGATTTTGTTACAGATGCAACTTGTTCATTCAGAAAAACTCTAAGGCATTGGCCATTGGATAGATTCGGCCATGCAAACTTTCCTGACATGCAAAAGACTCAGCTGGAAAATAAGAGCTTCAATTCAGCTGGAAAATAAGAGCTTCAATCGGTAATCCTCAATCCTAACCCCCACTTTTTCGATCCCTGCACTGAGCTGATAATAGAGTTATTGTGTGCCACAATTTTTGTGTTATCAAGTTAAAACTATATTTTTCTATATAATATGTACAACAAAGCTGGAAAACAAAAGACGATAGCGAGCCCATGGATTGTGATTGAGTTTTGGCATTCAAGACAACTCAGTAGTGGGTTAAATCCACTTGTATTCTGACTTGCATGCATAGTTGAAAGTTCGAGGATTGGAGGATAATGACATTTTCCTTATAACGACGGATCTAAATATCCAAAGCTCTTGAGCTTATTATCTTCTATGGCCACTGCAGTATTGCATGGTCAACCTCATTTCGAACCTCTATAGACAACATAAATTGAAGTTCATGGAGTTAAAACATGATTTTTTGGTAATGGTAGTTACTGTATATTGTGGCAACTTTGGTTTTCCAGTGAGCGGGCTTACAGTAGTTTCAAATCCTCTACTACACCATATTAAATGGTTGGACGCAGAGATGGCTATACTACTACCATTGATATTCAAAATTCTTGAGGAGAGACTTTTTGGCATCTTTTTTGCTTTTCTTAAAGATCCAATGGGAATGATAAGATAAAGATGGCATCCCTGGAGATTTTTGCAAAGGCGGATCATAAGAGTAATAGAGCCTCTAGTGGAAGATTTACAAAAGGCAACCAAGGGTGCCCAAGAGGCCTAGAAGTGACAAATATTTAGAGAGGATGGAAAGTATGGCCCCAACCAAAGAAAACCTAGAGGCAATTAGGGGACAAGAGTGTTGCAACCTAGATTGCATAGTGCAGTACAGTGTGGATGACCTCATGCAAATAAGGTCCCAATACATTGGACAGCTTCATAAAGATAGGATTAATTTCATCTACTCCTTGTGTAGGAATTCCAGCTATGATGAAAAGACAGGAAGGCTACTATATCAATTGAGGGGCATGAAGGTATGTATGAGAGCATTGAGATGGATTCTTGGGGTGAGCAAGTCTTCATTCTACAGATATTGGGAGCAGGTGAGAAAAGGGCACAGTTTGTTCGAACATGGCAATGCACTCACTTTGAAACCTAGAGCAAATACTCTCAAGGCCATTGCAGTCTTCGAGAGCTTTGTGAGATACATGTCTCAATCTATGCCCCACAAGTCGAAGGTGAACGAGCACGGTGTGCGAGTGGTGCAAAGGGTGTTGCCACAACACTATATCCAAAAGGAGTGCCTTAAAGAGGTCAACTCCATCCTAGAAACTACTGGAGGTAGGCCTCTATCTCAATCACATTTCAGCAAGTTATGGAGCACTCACTTCTCAGACGTGAGTGTCCTGCAACACATGCCATTCTCAAAGTGCAACACTTGCATTCAACTCAAGGATACACTTGCATCAACTGCAATAGAGAAAGAAAGAATGGCAATTAGGGAGCAATTTGCAGATCACCAAAGGGACCAAATATCATGTAGACAGTTGTATTGGCGTTGGAGAACATTTTTCGAGATGTCTTGGGACAAATTTTTTGTGTATAATTCATGGTAAGATGGACCAACACAAGACTTTCTTGCCAAAGCTAGATCCTTTACCAAAGCGTTGTCAAAACGCTTTTCAGATGAAAGTAAGTCTGGCGGGTGTCTTAACACATGGTCATGGAACTGGAATTTTGTGCTTGATCTATGGAGGGATGATCCAAACTTCCATGTGAGCTCTATTTTCAAGTGCTTGAGAACACTAGAGAAAGGATCGATAGAAGGGAGGAGGTATTCCTTCAAAGACCCATTTTGAGGCTTTGATGGATGATCAACCGCTTTGTTACCAAAGGCAGATAAAAAAGCTCACATCCAAGGTGTCTAGTGAATCAAGGAGGACTTGGGACGATTTTCCCTTACTTGAGAAACAACTGCCTGAGGAGCTATGTGTTCAATTGGACAACTGTTGGAAAGAAAACAAGAATAGATGGATGTTTGGGGCAATGTCATACTTGACAGCTATGGGAGTATTCAAAGTTGTGAAAGTGGGATTCATGATGGTTGGGCATACGCATGATGATATAGATGGATTCTTTGGAACTTTCTCCACCAAGCTCAAGAGAGAAAACATGACTAGTCTCCCTGAACTAATGGATGTGTTTGAGAGCTGCATTGACCCCAACCCAATGGCTTTCTTGATGGATGAGGTTGCAGATTGGAAATCATTTGTCGAGGGATACTTGCTTGATAGTAAGGACCAGTTGACAGGACACACAAAACCACTTCAGTTCAAGTTTTGGGTTAGGGATGGAATACCAATCATGCAATATAAGTGGAGACCAGGTGACAAGTTGTGGATGCCTGTACAAGGAATCGAGTTGTGGCAACGGGGTGCTGCTGGTGAAGTTCTCATTCCTAAAGGACAGCCAAAACCACTACCTCCCTTCAAGACTATCAAAGACTCTAGCCAACTAGTGAAGGGCATTAAGGATTACATAACGCACTGGGATGATGTTCGAAGTGGAAAGCACACCTCCACTCTTAAGAAAAATCAAATGGACTCCCTAATCAAGTACTAGGAGAAAGTTGTGACATGCTTAGAAACTGAACCACCATGTGGGAGGGAGCTAAAAGACGGGTTCTTGCCAGAGTCAAGATGGGAGGGTTCTCAAGGAGCAAGCACGTCTAAGAATGTTCACTTGGGTCCTAACAAGGGTTCCAAGTGGTTTGTGGGAAGTAAGGCCTCAAAGCCGAAGTGGTTTGATCTTCCTGAGTGGGATCCCTTTGAGGACATCAAGGAAGGATACTTTGTGCTAGTAAGGCCTGATGATGAGGATTGTCCAATATGGTTAGGGGTGGCACTCTCTGATGTAACCACCACTATGCCTGATGGAGAGGAGTTGCGTCCAAGATTCCAAATTCAATATTGGGAGCCCATTGGGAGACACAAGAAGGGCAACTTGAGGGAGCAATACACTGACTGCTGGGAGAAGAAGTGGAGGGCAAATTATGCTGATCCTCAAAGGAGGGAATTGCTGGAGTGTGTGGTATGGTCATATCCAAGTCCTCACATTGCAAAGGACAACACACACAAGATCCCAAAAAGGGAGATGGACAAAGCCATGAGCAACCTCCATGCTATATCATTGTATGAGGGTAGATAATATTGAGAAGCTTGAAAACTTTCTCAACTAGTGGTTTGTAAAATTTATGAGGAAAACAAGTAACCCAATTCTTTGTGTGTGATGTGTAATTCTATTCAAGCAATCAATTCAGAAATTTTTTTTATGGGGTGTGAGTCCCATTTTCAGTCCGAGTCCCAAAATTCAAGTTTTGTCCCACTTTAATTAAATACGACTTATTAATAATTGTTGTCATCAAGCACATCCTGTGCAACAGTTGTCCATTCTGCCAAAAGAGTACAATTTAGGAAAAAAAACAAGTGCAACGTTTTCCTTCTTGATTATAAGTACTCGATCTTGCCATTTATAAATTGCATAAGAAATCATTAAAGCCGTTCTCAACAGTGTGAAGGAGGAGTGAAATGGCAAGATTCCATGGACCATTGGCATCATTTCCAAGACAAAAACCGAAAAGTAAAATTATAAAGCCAAATATTTCGCAGTACGTCCTTTTATCAACAAAGTGAAGCCCCAATATGATAGCACCTTTAGATAAAAACTTGAAGAAATTGAGGAATGTCCATGCTTTATTAGGAATTAGAATGAGATGCCTTCATAGCTTCTACTTCTGGGCAAAAGTATGCTGGTGGGGTACAAAAGCAGGCGTCCGGACGCATGCTGACAGCACTCATATAGCACCCCGTATGGCAGTTTGCTTAGGGTGTTACTGGTACTAGCACTTGATAATTAGATAATCAATAAAAATATATAATAGCTCCAATGAATGACAAGTGGAATAATATGATAGAATAGTAGGTGCAGGGTGCTGATCTAAGTGCTGGGGTCGCGTTTTTTTGTACCCCACCAGCATACTTTTGCCCTTCTGCATATAGATATGTATTTACCTTCACACGGGTTGCTATAAGTAGTATTGGACAAAGATGCTTGGTGCATTCAGCATATGAACAATACACAGCTTTGTTTCGTTAGCAATATTTGGTCCTTGGTATTTTGAAATTCGAAATGGAAATTCTTCTAATCTTGAGCAAGAGGTGAGTTGCGTATGACCATTTTGATTCTCATACTCATGCATGGTAATCCTTCAACATTGTAAATTACTGCAAGTTTGTTTACAATAAGGAACGATTGAAAGTGAGCTTTGAAGCGAAAGCAGCTTCAAAGCAATCTCTGATTCTTTAAATTTTTGCCAACGGTCTATGAAAGAGCAGGTACAACATCTGATTCTTTAAATCTTTGCCAATGGCCTATCAAAGAGCAGGTTCTAAGTGCACTTCAATAAGGCCCATATTTTCCTATTGTGGCCTAACATTTAGTTCTTATAATACAGAGATGAAAGTTAATGGCAATGGAGCAAGGAGTGTTGGCCAAGGGGAGCTTTTATCCAAGAAAAGCATAGATTGTGCTCTGTCTAAATGGACCTTCTATTGGCTGCTTTAATGGCAATGGCAATGCATCTTATCTTATCTTATCAATGGCAATGCTGCTTTAAAAATCCATTTGATATTGGACGTGACAAGATGTTAAGAAATGCCAACTTAAGGTGTTTGAGTTTCAATGTTTATAGATCAATGAACCACTTCCCGTAGAGAGCTTCACCGTGAGCTTTTCTGATTGTGAAATTTGTTGTGGCCTCATACTATAGGCTAATTGGGAACATAGTCGCATTCAGTGAGCTAGCTACTCAATTTGGCGAGATGTCATTTTAATGTTTAAGGGCAACAACAATGTTGCATTCATTACTATTCCACAGTTGTCTGCTCACAAAAGGAACATTTATGATGCAGAAAATAGCAAAGGGCAACTAATTGCTACTGGGCTAGGGTGGCTTATGTCGTATGGATGTGCATACTAATTTTGTGCTTAATGTTTGAGACCTCAGGCATATAAGATATGTGCTGTATTGCCCTTCTCTTATAAAGTTTCCCACAACATGGCTCTACAGATGGAGACATCCAAGATCAATTAGAAGAATGGCTGGCAGAAAACATCCAAAGGAAAGGATAACGAAGTACCTTCCCAAAAGCAGACTTAACAAACTGAACATCAGTTGAATAATTGTTGTCATCAAGCACTCGCCAAACGAGTACAATTTAGGAAAACTACAAGCCTAGTTAGGATATAAGAACGTACTGCCTCTGTTTATGCGCAGGTAACACACGGGGCATATTTACTAGTAGTATGGTATTACTTGACTAGAAGGCTTCATTTCATTACGAATGCATCTGCAAATAGCTGAAGGTTAATGCTGGAGGAACCGCCGGGAAGGGCAGCTGCAATCCCCATTTCTCTGATTTCTCGAATTCTGTTGAGGCATTCTCTGCCTTCCTCGCATTCCATCAGCCTCAAAACACCACTCTTCACATCTTCGGCACTCACCAATCCGTCTTCATCTCTGATAGCGCCTCTAAAATCCAACCCAATCTTCCACTCCTCCACAATCAATTTACAGTTCAAATTCTGCTCGCCCAAAAGGGGCCATGCAAGCACTTTGGAACTCGTATGAGGCACTTTCTAGGGTCGAGTTCCATCGCGATGGCTAAGAAATCCACCAACGGGGCGATGTTGGAGTACCTCGACGGGGTGCCCATTTTACCACAATGCCTTCTTCCTCGTTCAAACCCTTCAAAATCCGGTCAGAATCTTCTTCCTCCGTGGGTCGGCCTCAGTATCCACAAAAATGGAACCTTGCTATCCATTACCCCTTTCGCAATATTTCTCACCGCTCTTTTCCCAAAGCGATACGCTTCTAAACGACACATACAAAGACCAGAAGCCTTACGCACGCTTATCAAGCCAATCCATGCACGATCTCGTCCTCCTTTGTTAACCCAATTTCATTCTTCCCCGCATTTTATTAAAACCTCGAGGTGATGCATTGGAGATCAGGCAAGTAATTGGGTAACATTTTTCGCATTGCCGCTCTTTGCTTTGGGCTCTAGTTCTTGAAAAGAATTTACCAAATTCCAATCTCCTTCTCTCGGCTTTGCACTTCTGTAAGTATTCTCTGTAAAGGCAATCTTCGTGCACTATCATAGGGATCTCGTTTTGCATCAAAATCATATCGCTTGAAACCGCGAATTGGGATGGTGCTACTTGCACTTGGATCTGCAACAAAAAAAACCCAAATTAAAACCAAACCGCTCTGTAGTGGATTGGAATATCTTGGCTTCCTTTGATTGTAAATTAGCTCGCTACTAAAATAAAACCGAGATATGTTTTTCACCTTTAATGGGGATCAATCCTTGAGCCCCTCGGCTCCTCAAGTTCGAAATACAAGATGAGTGATGGCATTTGAAGGAAAAAACGCCGCCATATCTAAGCCAAATCTATCGCAACCCGAGAAGACCAATACACAAAGAAGTCAGGAAATTATACATGCCACGAGCAAGGATTTTTCCCAGTTCTTGCTCCACAAGATTTTCGAAGGGTTTTCTCGGACTATCCACACCGCCATCATGAGCTCAACACCTTTCATTCCAAAGAAGCTTTTTGGTTTCTTCATGAGAAAATCCGGCAAGCCCAACAAGCTTAAAACTGGGATCTTGGTCCACGATATTCCCGATTGCTTGGCGGTGTCCAACAGTCTTTTCATGGTTGCCTTGAGTGTTCACAAAAAGTAATGGAAAATCCCATTTTGTGAGGATTTTGGACAACCGCATTAGAGGATTTATGTGGCCATCTGCAGGAAATGGCAAGACGATAACATGAGGCCTTCTTTGAGCGCATGCCATAGCCAAAATTTCAGTCTGTTGTTCCATTCTCAATTTACGTTTAAGCGCACAAATGCAATGAAACAAAGTCCCTTTGCTGTGGAAATTTGCACAAAAGCATTCGAGGATTTATGTGGCAATGTAGAGGAAATGGCAAGACTATGACATGAGGCCTTCTATGAGCAGCCGGCCTTCTATGAGCAGCCCTTGAGTGTTCTTTAAGTCTTTTGTCTTTTGTTCTTGGCTTCACCAATAGATCAGCAATTTTTAAATTGGACCAGACAAACAAAAGGGCTTACAAGGTTTAGCAAAGCCCATTCTCACTTTTTCTTTAGTGCACTATGGATATGGCATGTATAGAACTACTATTTTAATAAATAATAAATGTTGATGTTTGAGGAGACCTACCGGTTGCAATTCAAGATCTAATTGTGTCAAGCAATACCATAACACCGAGGCCTTATTTGAGCAGTGCCATAACCAAACTTCAATATGTTGTTGGCATAACTTTTTCGTTTAATGCACTTATAGATGGCTAGTTGCATAGAGAACTTCTATTAATATAGAATGAATGTTGATGTAATGCACTTATAGATGGCTAGTTGCATAGAGAACTTCTATTAATATAGAATGAATGTTGATGTTTGCAATTTTGGATCTATTCTGGCCATTTTCAAGAACAAAAATCTTATGATAATGATGCACATGCTCATGCTCATGCTCCACGCGCTTCAATAAAATATTGTTTGGGGGTGCCATCTCACGTCTCATTTCAAGTGTCATGGTTGGTGCAAATATAAATGACATTGGACACATGTGTTCATTCTCTCCACCTACCAAAAAAAATTATAACACTTGAATGATTGTCCAAAGCATGACTAGACACATGGTGTTCATTCCATCCTTCACTTCTCTCCCCATCGCCCTCCTACCCGCTTGCCTTCTCTCTCCATCGCCCTCTTACCCTCTTGCCTTCTCTCTCTAGGGTTTGTCATCTTGCTCTCAATAGGGTTTTGCCCACATACCCCAATTTTTTTCATCCCTCTATCCCAAATAGTTGCAAAACGGAAGTAAGTCCCCATTTCGAATTCTAAGCATCCATAACGCGTTTCATGCAATTTTCCTACTTTGTCCTAATCTTTGTTTGCCCTAAGAAGTTGCACTAAGGGCATTTTAGAGTCCCCATTTTGGATGTTAAGCATTCAAAACGCGCTTTGCGCAACTGCTTTGCCCTAATTTTTGTGCCCTATTTATGTTTTACTGAAAAAGTTGCGCGAAGGACATTTTGGAGTCCTTATTTTGGATTCAAAGCATCCAAAGTGTTTTTTAATTTTGAGGGTAAGAGTATGTATTAATATATAAAATATTTACATAGGACATCCCCAAATGGGATTGATAGAAAGAATTGTCACATGTGGATATTACTCATAAGTGTCAAAGCTTGTACTAAGAAGCTGCTACACCAGTCTTCCCTAGCCTTGGATTACTGAAGGGATAACCATCTTCATGCAGACTATATGGTACTATATGGTGCTAGTAGCCAGTTCTAGGCAACAAGACCTAGGGAGAAGGCCCCACTGAAGATGAAGATCCACCTTCTATTCCTGCACACTGTTTAAGTCCAACTCCCAATGACATTTGAAAAATGAATAGAATCCCCTTATATTGCCATATCTATCCAAGTTCTTGTTGTAATTACGGCCTAATCCCAACTTGTCTGCAGCCCTTAATGGGGATTGTGGCATTAGCAGAACATACAACTTCCTGACTTTATACTCTGCCCCATCCCCACACATCCATCTATCCTCTTCCTCTACAATACTAGAAAGCACATTGACATTCACCATAATCTTCTTAAAGATCTTCCTATCACCTTCCCCAGCACCTAGAACTAGAGCTTTAAATCTTGTCCACGTAATCCATCCATCATTTTCCCACAATTGCCCAACCTTACAAACTCGAGCGGCATGCCACTTATTGAACACTCAAGGGTGTATAAGCGCAAGAGGGAGTGCATTCCTCTCCCAAACCCCTGTTTAAGCCAGTATCTTACAAAGGCAATAGGTGGAGATGCATCCTCCTGAATAGCCCTCCATATAAATTTGGCTGCCAGAACCTTCCCTTGGACCATTGGGTCTTTACATCCCAATCCCCCATCCTTCTTATCTCGGCCCATTTCTGACCACGCAACCCCCGCCTATCCCCCCAAAAAAAAAAAAAAAAACCCACCCAAATGAATTTAAACTTTTTTTGGATCCTTTCTATAATTAGTGACCAAAGGCCTTTCAAATTTTCTCCAAGGTTGAGTGGCATAACCAACAGCTTAATAGTCTCCGTAGCTGCCACTATATGTGATAATTCTACGCCCTAACCCTTATATCAGTGGCTTCTTCAAAAGGTTATATGACATCACATTTAACATGATTCAGCCCAATTCCTGATATGGAGTAAAGAGAATTTAATACATATTGAAAGACAGGAAAACTCCCATTCATCGTAACTTAAGAAAAGAAAGGTCTCGTCTGCATATTGCATTTGGAGCCTGGAAGAAGTAACCCATTCAGCAATCCCTTGGCTGTCAAGCTTTTCACCATATAGGTTAAGTGGTTTGCCATGATTAAAAAAAGGTAAAGAACAAGGGGACACCCCTGTCTGATCTTCTTTCTGAGCTCAAAGAGACCTGATGGCTGACCATTAACTAGGACAAATGCTGGTGCCATTTTACTTAAACCCATAACTAGATCGATAAAGTTTATCTCAAAGCCCATGTGAGCCATCACCTGTTTTAACCCACTCTACTTGAGAGGGTCATAAGCTCTACGGAAATCTAGCTTCAACATTACACAATTCTGACGGGATAGCTTGCACTATTGGAGCCCCTCTCCGGCTGCCAGATAATTATCCAAAATGTACCTGTCTGGGAGCTACTCTGCCCTAATTTTTCTACCCTGATTTTTATTTGCTCTACAAAATTGCACGAAGGATGTTTTAGAATCTCTATCTTGGATTTCAAGCACCCAAAAACACGCTTCGTGCAACTTTTTTTCTTTGCCCTAATTTGTGTATCCCTCAAAACTCATGGCAACCCTTGTGGACCCCACCTCAAATCCTATAGACGTGAACCTTAGTAGAGACGCCATCAAACCCTAGCCCAAACCCAAGTACAGGTCCAGTCATACCCACAGCCTCACAGTGCCTCGCATGAAGAGCTCCTCTAGGAGGAACAATCAGACATGCCATCACAAAGATGGCTCGGACCAGACAGGAAAGGCAAAGGCGAAGCCTCTTTCATGGGAAGGAAGGCCCGAGAAAAGGCTCAATCAACAAAATTGGCTCGACTGGCAGATGGCTACTGCTTAGACCAGGCAGCACACTAGGCATTAACAGAGAGCTAAAGATAGATCCAGGCGAGAGTTGAGAGTAACACCACTCGGATTGCAGCCCTGGCAGAAGAGATACAGTCTTTAGTATCTGAATTGCTAAAATGACAACTGGCTACGGTGAAATGACGTGTTGCAAGGATGGAGGCCACCATACAACAGTTGGAGGACAACATCCATTTGGTCTAGTTTGAAAGGTAGCAGGAAAGGTTGTGTTCCCTGTCCACCAGCGTTGGAGCTATGACATATGACAGGAAATGTTTTGAACAGAAGAAGAATGCATCTCTCTCTGGCCTTCGATCAGAGGCTGAGGAGATGCCACCATGTTGAGAAGAATCTAGGCAGCTACCGAAGAGAGCCAGTCACAACTCCAAGTCTTTCAGGGCAGGGTCGGCACACTTAAGACGGCCTCATCAGCAGTGAATTATTGTAGTTACCTCCTAGCTACAGAAATCGGAGCGCAGCTCTGCTACCCTCTTGCCTTCTCTCTCCATCGCCCTCTTACCCTCTTGCCTTCTCTCTCTAGGGTTTGTCACACTATGGTTTTGCCCACACGCTCCAATTTTTCCAGCCCTCTATTCCAAATAGTTGCAAAACAGAATTAAGTCCCTGTTTCGGATTCTAAGCATCCATAACGCATTTCATGCAACTTTCCTGCTTTGTCCTAATCTTTGTTTGCCCTAAGAAGTTACACTAAAGGCATTTTAGAGTCCCCGCTTTGGATGTTAAGCATTCAGAACGTGCTTTGTGCAACTGCTTTGCTCTGATTTTTGTGCCCTTGGGGTTTTTGTGCCCACTCTAGCCCCACGACCTGTTCTAACTGCCTCACCTTCCTCTGCCACACCACATGCTGCTTCTGCTTCTATCGCCTCCCCTCCTGCCATCACAATTAAATTTGCATCTACATATTGCTGCCAACAAATAGGAATTATGCCTTCGTCTAGTCTACTGGAATTGTTGGGGTTTCCATGGCAGAAGGGAAATAGGTCTCAACTTCATTGCAGAAGATATGGAACCCATCCTCCTTATGGAGATATGGAAATATGCAGCGTGTATGCTATCCAACCTGCAAGGCTACCAGCATTACTCAGTCTTCAATAACTGCACACAGGAAAGTGGGTACATGTGGTGGGGGAGGGGGGGGGGGTGCTGCTACTACTGGATAACCTTGGCAGGACCAATTTCCCAATACAAGAGTAGTAGTAGTAGTAGAATTGCAGTGCAGTGGGAACCCTCTCTTTGTGGCGGCCTGCTATTCCCCACATGCAAAAAGCAACTGCTACCACACCCATTTGGACGTGCATAAACTGGACCCCTATTTCCATCTATATGATGACATACAACAGCACAAGCAGTTGGGGAGGTTCATACTCCTGGGAGACTTCATATATGCTATATGAGCCGGTAATTGCTATATGAACTTTGCAGGTTAAGCTTTTGATGACCTGCAATAGTAGGTTGAAAGGACAAATATGGCTCATAGAAATGGCAAATATGGGCTTTTCCTCGTGATAGGTAAATGCAACGTGTCAGGATCTGGTTTCTTTCTTTGATTTGCAGTGCCAAAATAAGGGTTGCTCCTTTTGCCTGTGAAAGTAGACTATCCAAAATCATTCAAGGTACAATGAAATGGCATCATTCTCTTCGTCATTATTTTGTATTTCTAGGTCATGGAAGCAACTGAGTAACAAGCAAAAGATATCAACTAACTACAAAGACATGTTGTTTGGAGGGTGTGTTAGTGGTACTAGAGGTTCAAAAAATGGAAGGTTGGATTTAAAGACATTTTGAAAATGAATCTTTTATTTTTCTAGTAATATTGTCTATTCTTACATGAAGAAAACAAGATGAACAAATTAAGATGTATATATAGTGTCATTCAATGCAATAAATGAACAGTCTCTTCTTCTTTTTTTCTTTTTTTTGTATACCTTTCGGGGGGAGGTATTGATTGTATCAAGAGTTTGAAAACTGCAAAGCTAGATTTAAAGACAGCATACAACAACAAGAAGGTGGCAAATTAAGACGCATTATAAACATGTGCTCGTTGATGTTGGGCATTATTCGAGCGCATGTGGAATGGGTTTAGGGCAATAGATTTTGTAGGTGCAATAAGACATTATAGATATAATCATTTCTATAGATGGAGTGGAATGAAAGGGCATTTTACATGATTGCAATTGAAGAGGGATAGGGAATGAACATTGACATCAAGGATGAGAACAAACCTTATTTTTTGGGTTGCCCAAAGGATACGATAAGATAAGATGGATTTTTACGTCCACGGAAACCCAACGGGTTATGGGACGACACATGCAAGGGCAACAGCCCATCTAAAACCTGGGGACTAGGCCCCATCACCAAACACAATAACAAAATATTAAAAGACTACCAAGAAGAAGATAATGCTAATGCTAGTGGAGAGCAAACCCTCGAAAAGGTGGATTGATTGAATATTATTGAGATATGCTAATTTGATGGATGAGATTAATAATCTCTTTGCATTGAACGACTGAGATTGAAGTTTTCTCTGCGTTATGTGAAGTTAATAGATGGGTTGGTTGCCGTTGATTGTCATGATACAAATTACAGCGCCATCTGAATGTCCAGTGCCATAGCCGTGATAAAATCTAATAGCGATGTCATGATTCGAACGAAAGCTATTCCTTTAGTTTTCTATAAGCTCCCTAATCATAGCTTGGAGCTCTTGGTCCCCTTGAGAACTTTTAACATCCTAAGGGAAGAGCTTTTAATTGAGGCCATGGAAGGTGCTTGTAATACAGTAGCAGTCATGGATATGGAGACAGTAGGGTTAAGATCTCCAAGATCAAGGGTAGGGAGTAGGAGCATAGGAAATCGTAAGTACTCTAAGAGCCCTCGCCATTTTAAGGTATATAATGCAGAGAAAGGGAAGTTACGTAGGAGCTCCGTCAAAAGCCCAAAAAAGCTAAGGTACGACAAGATTGAAAGGCAACAGGATGAAACCAGGTTATGAGGAGGAGCTGCACCATTTTGTCAGATGTTGAGAGGGTTGTATACCCAACAATAAGAAGCCAGAGCCAGGTTAGAAATAGGGGCACATCTAAGGGCTGGAACAGTGTTAGGGTTCTACCACACCGTGAAGAGATGCATGATTTAGCCCTTGAGCCATAACTTAGAGGCTGAGTAGGATTGATGAATAATGTAGATAGGGATGTCCCTATTGATCTGATTGCAAGGAATGGCCGGAGAGGGTTAACAAAAGCAGCTTGATCCTTCTCACATCTCGAGCTTCGGAGATCTAAAATCTGGCAGTTCTGGGGCAACGATGGCATTCATAGATCTCTGGATTCTCGACCAAATGCATGTTTTATTCTCGTATTCGTCCTCCATTGCATGAACGATCCATTATCTACTAGTAGTAGTAGCTGTTTCGAGCATACAAGTATCAAATACATATCCATTTTGATCTGTTTAGTTGAGCAGTCTGGACTTTCAAAATCTTTGAAAAACAGTTAATAGATCCCTTCATATTTAAGTTGCCATGTATTTTCGTGATTTAGGAGTACCATTTTGGATTATGGCATTTAAATTTAGTTCGGCTCTTTTGATTTTCTGCAGCTGAAGCCGCATTTGTCGGACCATGCCTATCTAGAGTATTATGTGAAGTGTTTTTGGGAATCTCCGCTTTAGAAAATTGTATGCAAAAAGCATGGGAAAATATAACTATAGCGTCTAGGTTTTAGATCTGAAGGAAGCGAGGAGTATGGAAACTTAACCTACCCTTGTTTAGAGGTTCTTTTGAGCAGATAAATTGTAACTAGACTATCAATGTATAACTATAGCCTTCCATGGAAAGTATACCTTTCTGATGGTGAGCTTTACAAGCCTTAACTGCTAGCATCTACTTCTTAAAGTTTCCCAAGTATTATGTTCTTTTTTGTTGTCGAAGCCTGCCAATTAATCAATAATTTAGGCCTTTCTATATAGCCATGCATTCTATTGATCGTTTTTTCTTTTGTGACTTTCACATTTAGAGCCAACAACAACAGATCAATAGAAATCACGTGTCCCAGGTGATACTATCCAACTTGTTGTCTTCATTATTCTGTAGACACTACTTAAATACTTTGAAATCTAGAATTGAACAACCAATATAACATCCTAGTTGGATACATCTAGTGAATATCACACATCAAAGAGGTTTTGTTGTAGCATGCAAAACAATATATTATTTTGTTCTAACCACCTACTTAATACTATTTTCTTTGCAACTAAAGTTGTGGCAAGATTTAAGTTGAGGGGATCTGTGAATGAGAATGTTGAGAACCTCAAGTTAAACATCTCGAGCAGGATCATCTTCTTTGTTGTAAAGGTGAGCCTTTATAGCTTATTTTTGCCTTATTCTGTTCTTTGTAGTTTCTTTTTTTCCTTATTTTGTACCAGAGCTCATTGCATGATGAACTACTTGTATGTATGTATGTATGTATGTATGTATGTATGTATGTATGTATGTATGTATGTATGTATGTATGTATGTATGTATGTATGTATGTATGTATGTGTGCGTATGTAGATAGATAGATAGCTTTTTAACGTCCAAGAAGACCAAATTGGCCATGGGATCAGGGGCATGGAAGCATAAAGAAAAAGACAATGCTAATGCTAATGGCAATTCTATGCTACTTAAATTCTCTAGTCATAGCCAGTCCAAGAATTGGAAGGCCATTGATCTAAATGATTGTTGCGCCTCCCCTAAATATTGCCCATTTCTTTTGCAGCCAGGCTGTCCTAACCTTGCATAGCGACTGGTGCAATGGTTAGGGCGCAGAAAATTTAGGGCGGCGGCGGCGTCTGCCCAACTCTGTTTTTTTTCCACGATGATTTGCGAGGCTGGAAGGCATGGAGTCCTTCATACTCGATCCTAATGCTTGTGTTAGGCCGATTTGTGCCTTGATTTCAACTTTGATACAAGAAGGTTTTTTTGCTGGAGCATTGCCGCTGCTTTCAGGTTCTTTCCTTCACGCATCAAATGACAAGGTAAGGCTTGGTCTTCCGTTTGCAGTTAGGGATATGAAGTAGATGGGCTAGAGCTAGTGTTAGCAGGGATTTTGTGGCTATTGCTGGTGGTTTCATGAGGAAAATCAGAACATGTTCTTTCAGTTTGGATAGTTCATAGATCTTCGCTTTAGAGGCATAAGCATGGATTCTTCTTCCAAGTTGCACTCATTGCAACTTTGAAAGGTCGCTTTTTTGGTGGTTACGCACTCATTGCGAGAAATGGATCTGAGCTTAGTTGCTCTAGTTGTTTAGTTTATGACATAGTATAGTTCTCCAGGCTTCTGTGTTGTTTGTTATGGTATTTCTTATGAGGCAGTTTTGAAGCCTCTCCTATCCCAGCTAGGGGAGACTTTGGAATAATGAAAGGTAAGCATGGATTCTTCCAGAATGATGCTAGGGATTTGCAATGGGGCTTTTTGGACGGGAGACCAAGGAGGCCTAATAGCTGATCAGAGCTTATTGGGGTTTGGACTTATGCCTTAGGTAGCAAGAAAAAGATTGGCATGTGGACCACTCCATTTGGAGGAGGCCTATAGGGACTGCATATTGCTTGGAAGATGGGTGACTACTCCATAGTACGTTTTGGAAATGGGGTGCAGAAGCCCTTTAGTACTGCAGTATGGAGCATCTCTGGTCAAGTTAACGCGCCGGAAGATACTTGTCTTTTCTTTCTTTTGTTTAACTAGGGTATCTATTGGTGGGGAGCTTCAAGCTGTCCATGCTTCAATAATCAGTGGGATCTCTATGTAGCCAAGATGGTGTGAAAGCATGTAGCTGGAAATTGTTCCAAGTTTGGGCTCACTATTGTGACTTCTTCCTATGGGGCCATTTGGGCCACTTTGTAATAAGGTCTTCGGGCCACTTTTTATTAATAGAAAATCATAAATTTCGTACCCTCAAAAAAAAAAAAAAAGAGACCTTGCATAGCTCCTTTTTGCGGTTACACTATTGAAGAGGAGAGAGGTTCTCTTGTACTAAAAGAACTAGTCCCTCTTAGATGGTTCCCATGCTGAAGAACATGTGGGCGGTTGAGTGCATTATGAAACCGAACCAAAAGATGCCGAGGACGATCAGATCTTAACGCTCCCATCCTTGTAGCAGAGAGATGAAGAAATTGCAAAGCCTTATCCACAGTCAATGAGCATCAGTATTTGCCATTGCAATCTCCTAGTAAGATCAAGGTACTAGTAGCAACAGGTACTGTGTCGCGGCTCCTGGTCTACTATGGATTATAAGACATGATATATGGTAAATACTCTAATTTGGTTGGGAGATCCTTTCAAAATACTCCAGATATTATCTTGGAAATGCTTTTTTCCTCATTTCTCAAGAAATAAGACGTGACAGATGGAATGAATGTGTGTGGCAAAGAGAGTCTCGTTTACTTTAAGCTCCAGAAATCTAGTTTTGCACAATTATATTTGGCCTATCAAAGAATATGTATTGGCATATAAGAAATCTTCAATCCACTTTCTCTAGGCCACATGAATTGCATATTCATACCATGATGTTGCCATCATCTGGAAACTAATTACCACATTGAACATTATATGTTTTGTTACCCCCATAAATTTCGTGATTAGCATAATAGAGTGAGAAGCCAAATGCGTCAAATAATGAACATGAAGCGAGAAAAAATTAGGTGCAAAACAAAGCAAAGACATCAAAGCAATGCTTAATTAACAAGCTAAACCTAAATATAACTTCGGGCTTTATAGTACATGAACAAAGATAAACATATCATGTCGATATAGAAGTCGGCAATATAGATTTCTATCAAACCCGCCAACAAAAAGTAAATGGACACAAGTATCTTTTGCTTTTTGCTAAGGCTTTGATAATTTGTTGTTCTATATTATATGAGTAAAAAACAATTTTGGCAAATCTTTCTTGAGACGGTGTGCACTTTTCAACTTCACACTGCACAATTCGCTTTATGATGTCAAGTTTCAGTTCAAGGAGTTCAAAATATAATTGGCTTAGATTATCTCTAGCACATGACGAGATGAGTTATTTGAATAAAGCTTTGTGATTTTATTGTAATTTTTTTTAAATTTTATAATTTTTGTATCCTACAGAACTTAATAACCTGTTTTTTCATGTTGCTAACTCTTTTTAAAACTAAAGAACAACGTTTAACTTGCTTATGTTGGGACGTCATGTCCTAGTCCACCAAAAACATTATGGGAAATTGGACGGTTAACTAATTATTGTATTGATTAAAAAGGATTCAACAAGTAGGTAGTATGATATACAAAAATGGCTTATGTGAAATCCTTTAGCTTTACAAATTGGGACATGATATCCTATCCTATTGTTTAAATTCGGATTTTCCGGTTTGATAAAAACTTTTTTGGTTTTTTTTTAACATCATTTTCCTAAGGTTTAAGGTTTATTGGCAGCCGGAAGATTTTTTTGACAATCCAAAAATCGAGAAAAAATATTTTCATGGTTTTCCAGATATGGCGGCCAAATTAGGAATGGAAAACTTATGCGGCATGAGAGACGTGTGGCCAAATCCGATTCTTGAGATGCCGGGTTGCATCTGTATGATTTGGGTTCCCAGTTTTTGTATGATTTCTGTTTCGGCTCGATAGCACCTGGCCCCACCTGGCGAGGAGGAGGGCGCATGCCATGCCACGATTGAATCAGCCACGATTCAATGGCGATTTTGTCTTCTGGCAATCTTTCAACCCCGGCTTCATTATCTCGATCCTCGGCCATGGCATGCTTCGATATTATATAGGCCACAGATGATTCCTGGAATGCATAGATCCAGTTCTAGCACAATTCCGGCCCACTGCCTAAGTCGCAGAGCTATTTCAGGTATTGTCTCAATACTTTAATGTTTGCAGTCTCTTTGCCTTCTTCATCTTTTTCCAATTGATCTCTGCTTTCATTTTCTGTTCTTCTTTTTCTAGGAATCCGAGCTCCCCATCCATGCTCTAGCAAAGCCACTGATTAGGTATGATAATCATTACATTGTTCATATTAGGGCCCTCCTTTGTGGTGTTACGGATACTGATGCTACAGCTGCACAAGAACTATGCAGGCTTTTGGTGTTTACTTCAGCTGAAGCCACAATCTCTATCAAATTTTGTCATTTTTTTCTATAATATATAATGGAGCATGTGTTGAGGAGCACAAAAGTAGGCCTGGTTGTTAATTTAATCCTCTGATACCAGTAGAGAGCCTGCATTTTTGGACAGTTTGATTATGGCTATGGAAAATCTAATCCCCTTAATTCTTTTGGAGCTCCAGCATTGGCTTTGTCTTTTGCAGAGCAAAAGTTGGTCATCTTTTTTTCTTCCATCAATGGAAATGAAAACATCATCATTGTTTTGTATTGGATCTATCTTGCATATTCAGTTCTGCTGCAAGTAAAACAGAGACAAGAGCCTAAGGTGGGTTCATGGTTTAAATTTCATTTACATTTCTCAAGCATGCTATTTACATCATCTTATAGCAGGCAATGTCCTATATTATGCAAACAAATTCCAAATAGATTTCTGAAACACTTTGCGCCCATATTTGGTCCTGCATGCATGTGGAGTAGCTTGCAACAAGGTTGAAACGGTCAGAAATGAATGAGATCGACTTGGTTGAGCTGCAGAGGACTCACAACTACTCATCATAACTTCCAGAAGTAAGTATCTTTTGAATAATACAATATTTGCTCAAACATATAGCAGCATGGGAACTTTAGAATGCTAATTTAGTAGTCTAGGAATAGTAATATCCAATAGAAATGCATGTGGGAGGACTCTATTGATGCTGGCATGTGTCTACATTTGATTGCATCAGCTCACAGTAAAACTGGAAATGTAAATGCTTGCTTATCAAAGCTGAATGATATTTTTAATATAGCAGAGAAGCGTAAAGAAGACAATCCCCCTGGAGCTGGTCTTCTAAAGTTTGCAGCCCATTTTTTAAGAGGTGATATTTTTTCTTCCATGGCAAAGCACGAAGAAGCATTAGCAAGTTATTCTGATGGGCTGAAAAGTCAAGAAGGAATACTTCCGGAAGGTGATCCACGAATGGGAGATAGCTACTGCTAAATGGCTGAGGCTTATACACAGGTCCTTCGGTATACAGATGCCTTATCATTTGCTAAAAAAGCTTTGGTTATTCATCAAATAAGTCATGGCGTTGGATCTCTTGCAGAAGCATCAGATAGACGGCTCCTTACAGTCATCTACAAGGGCATGGATGATTATGAGAAGGCTTTGGAACAACATAAGCTTGCATGGGAAGTGTTTATACAACACAACCTGCCAGATGCTAGAATTGCAGATATTGCAATTGCAGACTTGCAAATTATCCTCAAACTTTATAACGATGATGTGGCTACACTGCAGAATACACTGTCTCAAATGGATGCAGAAAGCCCTGCAAAAGCATTAGTACATGTGAACTTGGCAAAAGCATACGCTTGGTTGGAAAATGTGGCGGATGCCGCACGCCATTGCCAAATTCCATTAGATATATCTGAGAACAGCAAAGATAGCACCGACAAGTTGGCAGTCGCAGAAGGCTTTGTTGAGCTTGCTTCCATTAGTGAAAGGTTGAGTGTTTCAGAACAGGCTGTTACATTGCTGAAACATGTGCACAAATGCAACATGTCTCTATAGAACACTAAAAGCAACTTTAGCTGCATCAACAATTTGTGATTAAGGCTATGCTTCTCCTTTTCAGGATGGAATTATAATATAATCAATTAAAATGTGGCAAAATTAATCAAATCGCCCCCTATGTACATAAATTTAGTTCAGATTGGACTGTCATGGTTCCCCAATCACTTCCTCCCAGTTTACATAGCATTAATTCAGATTGGACTGTTCTTCTATGAATCTGTCAAGAAGAGGATATTATCTTACTATGCAAGTGTCTGCTTTGTTCTATTAATGATGAAACTTTTGTGCTAGAGCCGATATATGGGCACTTGGAATTACTGCATTGGAGTTAGCACGTGGTCATGCACCGTTCTCAAAATATCCACCAGTGAAGGTAGTATCTGTTTTGAACATGTGCATGATAAGTTTTCGTTCTCAAAATATTCACCAATGAAGGTAATATAAGTTTGTTCGATTTATTTGTTTCAACATGTGCTAGGTTTTTTATCTTTCATTTAATTGTTCTGTACCATATACTTATGAGACAATAAATTTTCAACATACATTTAGTGTCACATTACATGGTACACGAAATTCTGTATATAGCCTTCACATGTGATTTATTTATGGCTGCTGGCTATTTTTTTTCCATTCCCCTGTTTAATGGCCCCACAAAACAACTCTTCCATCTAATCGGTCTCTTTTGACAGCCAGTACTTTAAAACTCTAGCAACAGAACGACATTGAACTTAGCAGAAGTAATAGGCAGGATACGGACAGAGACAAGCTGTAAGCCTGTAAGGCAAGGGATAAAGGTTTTTCCTGAAGCAGTACTGTATTTATTTTTTCTCCATTCCCCTGTTTAATGGCCCCACAAAACAACTCTTCCATCTTATCTTTGCAAAGCAAGACCGGGTCTCTTTTGACAGCCAGTACTTTGAAAAGAGCGACATTGAACTCTAGCAGAAGTAATAAGAAGGATACGGACAGATTGGACAGCTGTAAGCCTGTAAGGCAACGGAATAAAAAGGTTTCTTTTTGAAGCAGTACTGTATTTCTCTATCTTTATATCTAGAGCTGTACTCATTATTCCCATCAACAAATTGAGTCCCAATTCCACTCGGTAGTTATTGTATGCTCCTTTGTCTATGACTGGGGTACACTTAATGAATTTTTGTTATATCTGTCCAAGGAGAATCTGGTTTCTGGTATTTTGCACTTTTAAACATTATGATCACGTTACTTTACCACAAGCACGAGACTATATGGAGAGTATATTGACAGGATTTTCATTTGAATGTTAAGTTATTAAAGTTGTAAACATTATAATCACGTTATTTTATCAAATGACATGTTCTCAAATTACTTGCATCGAAATGTTATTAAATTATTTTACACTTCACAGTCACTTCTTTGATCCAACAAGCGAAAGTTCTTTCTTTATAAATTTGTTTTATGAAATAGGCATTTAATATGCCGCATTTAGCAACCCAAGTCTCATGCTCTCTACCCTATATAAAATTGACATTATAGACTACAAATACGACCTTGACATTATAGACTCCAAATACAACCTTAAGACCATGTTCAATTCCACGCACAAAATGCCCCTATTATGCTCTCCTACCATCTTCACCTAAAATATACGCCTACCATCTTATAAATGCTTAAACAATAGAGATAAAAAGAATCTCCAACTTATAACCCATTTAAATTTCAAAACCACCTGTACATACATAAAAGTGAACCATGTGGACACATCTACACACCAATATTGAATAATACGGTATTATGAAAGTCCAAGCTAAACCCTAGCTGTATTTCAAACCACCTCTTCAAATTGTTACTAATGGTTAATTTGCTTTACTACTGTTAGAGCCTGAACTCTAACCTTGCAAGAAGGATGAAAAACCCAACAATCCAAGCTCAATCTATCAGATCAAGGCAATGCACAACACAAAAAATCATCATCTCCATAGCTAGATCAAGCAAAAACACTCTCTCTCAATACACCGTCCCTCTGTTCTTCTCTCTCTGCTCAGATAATCCAGTGGTCATCATGCCCACAATGCATACGTGCAAAATCCTGCACGCGTGCATGCGCGTATATCACTCCATATACGGTATACTATCACCTCAATAGTGGTGAATGTGGTGAGTGTGGTGAATGTGGTGCAGGTGATGACTGTGGTGACTGGTGATCACCCCAACAGTGGCGACCACAGTGGGAAAATGTGCCACTCCGTGGCGGAGAACCCACAACAACAAAAATACTAATATGGTCCTTGGGACATGTCCCCAAATGACTCATTTACATGTATGTTTAGAAAGAAAATACCCTCCTCAAATCCAAATGACTGATACAAACAAACTGGTCCAAAATGACAGTGACGAAACAGAGCCTCTGTAACTGTGGCAAACTTTGAAAGCTGATATCTTGAGTTTCAGACCTCCGTTTGACCTGCACCATAGCTCGTTGGATTCGTATCGCTGAAATGCATCTTTTGATGTAGGATAGATGAAGTATTATGGAACTGTCACCACCTGTTGTTACAGAAAAACGACCTGCTGTAACCCAAAAATTCTCCACAATTCTCTGTAATTGGAGCTATGCCAAATCCAAATCCCTTAGAATAACACGTCTCGTTCAAAATAAGGCCTGAGATCCTTGCCATTTCTGGGATTAGGCAACAATTCCCCTTCTGGAGTCATCAAGTAGAAAGCCCCACCTGGTACCTCTTTATCAATCAGAAATGGGCCTTCCCATGGGCTTTGAAATTTGGATAGATGCTTCTTAGTGGTCCTGCACAACACCAATTGCCCTTCCTCAAATGGATTGACAACCTCAGAATTTGTCTTTGATAAGCTTTTACTTTCTGTTTATGCCTCATATTGAAGTCTGCTGCTTCTTGTCTCATCTCTTGCAATTGCAAAGAAATCATCCATCCTATTATGCACTTGATTTGGAGTTGGAACTTCTCCTAAATTCTCATAATAAGGTAACTCCACAAATGAACACAAAGGAATGTCCAAATGAATAGGCATCACGACTTGCACTCCATAAACCAATTCAAATGGTGTAAATCCTCAGAGCCAACTTGTAAAGTACACCGAAACTCCATAAGGCACTGTCAAGGCTTCATGCCAATTTCTTTGATTATCCTTCCTTTGTTTTGGCCAAGATAGCTTTCGAGAATTTTGTTAGTAGACTCGGCTTGCCCATTGCCCCCGTGGATAATAAGCGAAGCTTGCACATGTTGAACACCAATCTTTTCTCATTAACCGAGCTACTACTTTTCCCATGAAATGACTTCCCCGATCAGACAAAAAAGAATGGTTGGAACACCAAACCGAGAAATCAAATTGTGATAAAGAAAGCTATCGTGGTATTTTCCGTAGCATGCTTTCTTTGGAATTGCTTCTACCCACTTCGTAAACATGCATGTGGCTGCCAAGATATACTTATGGCCTTTGGAAGATGGAGGATTGATAGGCCCAATGTAATCCAATCCCCACATATGAAATGGACCAACACTCAAAATAGGATGGAATGGCATATTATTATGGCCTGTGCTTTGCTTATGCCTTTGACACTTCTCACATTTGCTAACAAAGTCTCTAGTATCCTTGTAAAGAGTTGGCCAAGAATATCCCCAATGAAGGATCTTCCCGAGCTGTGGTTTACGGCTGCAAAATGCCTCGACAATCATGTGCTTGCTGCAACAAATCATGAGTTTGTTGACCAGCAACACACCTTAATAAGAGACCTTCCATAGTCCTCTTATAAAGAATAGCTTCATGCACCACATAACCAGCCGCTTGTACTCTAAGAGCATGCTTTTGTTGCTTTGAAAATGATGAAGGATAAGTCTGATCTTGCAAATACCTGTATATGTTGGCATACCAAAGATCCACCGTCTCAATGAACCCTTGTAATACGCCAAGATCCGGGCAAGCATCGGCTGGTCATTTCCTCTTCTATTTCAGCACCACTACTCAAATAGGCACTTGGATTATGAGCTCCTTGAGCCATCTTAACATACTTCAACTCAAATTCTTGTATGATAAGAGCCCATCTTGTAAACTTAGGATCTTGGACAGTCTTGTTGTAAATGCATGGCAACGGGTTCACATCCATATGAATGTAAACATACTGTACATTTGCTGAATTCCATTGTGAAGGAAGAAGATAATGTCTAAATTTGTTCAAGGCCCACTTCAATGCTAACCCAAGATGCTCCACATGAGTCCATTTCTGCTCTTGTGGAGTTAACAACCTGCTAGCATAATAATTCACATCATAATGCTTTTGCTGATTTTTCTGACATAGTGTGACAGCCAAAGCTTGCTCCCAAACTGTAAAGAATAAATGAAATGGCTCACTCATTCTTGGAGGAATCAGCAAAGTTCTCTCTTTCAATTGTCCAAGACACCATTCAAATGCTTCTTGAGCATCCTCCTTCCATCTAAAATTCTGCCCTTGCTTCATACAATCCACAAGTGGTTGGGTTACTTTAGCAAAATTGTGCAAATACCTCCTACTAAAACTGAGTTGGCCATATAAGCTTCTCACTTGTGATACATTTGTAGGTGGTTTTACCTTCTCCAAAGCTGCAATCTTACCATGATCCACTTGTAATCCCTTTTCTGAAACATAATTGCCCAATAATTTTCCTCCTCTAGTGAAGAAAATACACTTAGCAGGATTCAAACTTATGCCATACAATCGGCATCTTTCAAGAACTTTTCTGAGATGATCCAAGTGATCCCTTCTTGGATTCGAAAACACTGTCAAGTCGTCTATAAAGACTCTCAAAAAGTCTAAAATATCATGAAAAGCATATGTCATAGCTCTCTGAAATGTGGCTGGAGCATTTGTGAGGCCAAAAGGTAATACCTTGTAAGCATAGATGCCAAAAGGTGTTCGAAAAGCCGTCATTGCTTGATGTGGTGGATAGATTTGGATCTGATTATATCCTGAGTAACCATCCAAGAAAGAATAGGCCTGATTTCCTGCAACAATATCCAGCAAAGTGTCTATGAATGGTGTAGGAAAATGATCTCTTTTGGTAGCTTTGTTGAGATCCCTGTAATCAATGCATACTCGGATTGAGTTATTTGGCTTTCTCACTGGTACAATAGAACTGATCCAATCTGAATTTGGCACTGGTACAATGAATCCCGCCTCCAAAAGCTTCATAACTTCAACCTTTACTTGTTCCTCTATTGCTGGACTCATTCTCCTTTGAGCTTGTTGGACTGGTTTTGAGCCTTGTTTCAAATCAATGGTATGAACCACAACCTCTGGTGGAATGCCTTTCAATTCTTTGTAATTTCTTGCCAAAACATCCCTGAATTCTCTTAACAAAGATATCAAATCGCGTTCCTCCTCTTGAGTAAGATCGCCTCCAATAGTAACCAATTCTTCTTGATTTCCTTGAGAAATATTAATGTTCTTGACTGAATGTGGTGACTGTAATGAAGGTGGTGAGTGTGGTGACGAATGTGGTGAATGTGGTGATTGTGGTGAATGTGGTGACGAATGTGGTGAATGTGGTGATTGTGGTGAATGTGGTGACAGTGATGACTGTGATGACTGTAATGGATGTGTTGGATGTGATGATTGTGATGAATTTGGTGCATGTAATGACTGTGATGACTGTGGTGAATATGGACTGATCTGATTTACCTCATCCTCCAGAATGTGCGCATGCCACCAAGCTTCTTGTACTTGTATAGTGGGCTGATTTACATTTTATCCCTCCATGCTTGATGTCAAAATCAGCATCTCTACTTGATCTAGATCAATACACTGCTGAAATAAGGTGTCATCAATGGGTCTTTGAATGGACTCCTCCTTCATGTTTACAAGAGTCTCTTGTAACTCACCTTCACCAATACTTTCAAGTCTTTGGATATACTTATCCGCAACTTCTTCTTTGTAAATGACATATTTCTGAAATTTGGGTACCTTTTAACCACTTGTACAAAGTCTTATCTTCCCTGTCACCCACTTCCAAGACATGAAAACAACTAAGACCTTGTTGCCCTGACACCATAGCATTCTCTTTGCTGATTTCTAATTGCGGGCTGCTCAAAGAAGGATTGCAAAGAAAGGTACCTTTTGCTGATTTCAGAGGATGATCTATAGTAACCTTGTGTTCTCCTTGAAAGATGTTCATTTCACGCTTCCTCCATGAAGTCTCAGCTTGGACTGACATCTAACTATGTACGACTCAAAGAACAAAGTATAAGTTTCAAAGATGCACACTCGGGAAATTTCAAAACCATGAAATCCAAGATTGCTTCCACCTCATAAACCTTGCATAAAACATTTCTTATGACTCCCATAGGCTGCACCTTCATTTGATTGAATGCTTTGAGCATCATAGTTGTTGGTTCCATCATTTTCAATCCAACTTGAAGCATGATATGGTAAGGCATTACATTCACTCCACTGCCAGTATCTATATTGGCCTCTTTGATTAGATATCCATTAATACTCACATCACAAAGAAATGGCCCAGGATCCTTGGATTGCCGGGCTGGTGGCTCCATTCTCCTCTTGTCGGTATCGTTTGATATGATTTGTTGGACTGAAATTTCTGATTTTGTTCTTCCCCCTAACTCTTGCAACAAATTTGGAGAATAATGCATCAATTGCTCAAGAGTAAGTGTAACTTTAGTGGCCAAAACTTGGCTGATCACATCATCTTCATTCTGAATTTGCTCATCCACCATAGGAGGCATTACTATGGGCTGATTTTCTTCTATAGACTGAAACTGTTCTGTGGGCAGCACATTGAATTGCACCTTCTTAGGTGCTGACACCTTCAAAGCTTGTTCCTTCAAAGCCTTTGGAAAAGAGGTCTTAGTCTTCTCCGAATTGGCACTACTCTTGGTTCTTGAACCACCTTTTGTGATCTTGTAAGCTGCATTTACTTCTCCAATCTCCTCTTCTTGCTGAAATGGGTCATGCTCCACCTCAACAAATCCACAATTTACTACTGATTTTGCCTTCTCTTGCTTCTTAAGCTCCTCAATAAGAGCCTTAACTTGAGGATTATCAATGTACTTTGCATCTTGAATGCGAACATCATTATTAGGAAGAGGTACTAATTCAAACACTTTGTCGCTTTGGTGGATACTTGTTGGTTGCCCATTACGGTTTCCCATGGATTTTCCAACAAGTAGTCTCATCATGCTTGAATTTATCACATAACTTGCAATATAAATGAGCCTTACTTGGATACCATCCCCTGTTTTGGCTGCACCATTGGTGTGGAACCCATTGGAACTTGTTGGGCAATTGGAGCACTGTGGCATCATTGGAACTTGTGGTATGATAAGTGTTGCTTGCATTGGTTGAATAGGAATAGATGGTGCTTGTTGCATAACAGCAAATACCGGATTGGCCCTCTCAAAGAATCTCTTCTCCCTACATTCTTGATCATTATGGCCCTTGATTTGGCATCTTGAGCAGAATTTCAGCAATCTACATGTAGTATCGTAATGCCCAATAGACCCACAATACTCACAAGTAATAAAACCGCACCTCCCTTGGCTTCTCACCAATTGTAAGCTTAGAAATCTTGCCCGCAATATCCCTACGTTTTATGCTCTGGAGCAGCAACTTCATGAATGTATCCCAGCTTATCTTCAGCCTTGAGAGCATATTTTTGTGCCTCTAACAATGTTGTAGGCTGTTTAGCCTTCACCTTATGAGCAATAGCTCGTTTCAGCCCTTTCACATACCATTGGATATCCATTTCATCATTCCTTGCAATCTTCCAATGAACCACGGCTTTGAGAACCGCAATGTACCTCTGATTATACTCTCTAATTGATTCATCTTCCTTTTGTGTGAAATTTGTCCACCTTTCCATAGTCTTATCCTTACCATGAACTTCTTGATAATTAGCAATGAAAGCTTCCTTTAATTCCTGATATGTCATGGTATCTGGCTGAGTTTGTGCCCATTCCTCCACCGAATCTTGCAAAGAACTATGAAACCAAAGCAAGTAATCGTAGTAGGTAACTTTACATTGCTGGCAATACCTCTCAAACTTCACAATATGCTTCAAAGGATCCCGATCCACCAGATCATCAAACTTTGGAATCCCCATTGTCTGAAAACCCCATACCATAGGTGGTATCACAGCCATCTCTTCCTCTTCTTGGGTTTCTTGAAATTGGAAAAACGAAATTGAATCTCCCCTTAATTTGAAAAACGAAATTGGATTACCTTCTAGATCGGTAAATGGAATCAAAACCTCCGGATCTCGAATTAGACCCCGATGATCGCTCCCAAATCTGAAAACGAAATTGAATCTTGATGCAATTTTGAGCCCAAAGATTGACTCACCGGTCCCCTTCTTGTGACGATGGAGCTTAGTGGGATCTCCTTCTTACTTCTCTTGGGCATAAAACTATGCTCCCCTTGTCAAATTTCTCTCCACAAATCAATTACGGCAAAATCCCCTTCACACAAGAAATTGCTCCTGTCACAATGGTGCCGTTCTTTACCGACGATCACCAATACCAATGGTAACAACTCCTTTTTCAATGGAAATTCTTGCCGATCAATGGTCTGTCGAGCACCGTGGTCGCCAAATTGTTAGAGCCTGAACTCTAACCTTGCAAGAAGGATGAAAAACCCAACAATCCAAGCTCAATCTATCAGATCAAGGCAATGCACAACACAAAAAATCATCATCTCCATAGCTAGATCAAGCAAAAACACTCTCTCTCAATACACCGTCCCTCTGTTCTTCTCTCTCTGCTCAGATAATCCAGTGGTCATCATGCCCACAATGCATACGTGCAAAATCCTGCACGCGTGCATGCGCGTATATCACTCCATATACGGTATACTATCACCTCAATAGTGGTGAATGTGGTGAGTGTGGTGAATGTGGTGCAGGTGATGACTGTGGTGACTGGTGATCACCCCAACAACTACCATCCTTTTTGCCATTTTCAAAATATCTTTCTAATAGTCTTCGTCCTATATCATTCTACTTAGGCGACATAGAGGACCAACTATCTGAAGCAATTATCAAGTACATCCAGGTTCGACTTGTACTTGGTCTAATATAGCATAATCAAGTTTAAAGTCCTAAATACCACACACATAAAATCCATATATTGAACTTTGTGTCTATGAATCTTAAAAAGTTTCTCTATACTACCCTTGCCCCTCCAAACCATATTGTCTATTCTAGCCAACAATGACACGGGCACCTCTTCAAATTGTTACTAAGCCTGGCAACGCCGGGCACCATAACTAGTACCCTCATAAATTGCAATAATAGCTGCTTGAAGTGTGCTTGTGCCACTATTTGAATGAATCATCTTGTTCTATCTCTCTAGCTCTCTATATCTTTCTGTTGGTAAAACTAATCCCATTTGACAAATTTCTTAATGATTGTTCGCTATTTGGTGGAATGTAAGATGGATGGCTGGCTGATGTGGAAAAAACCATGACCAAAATTAGCACCTTGAGGGTTTTTTTTTTTTTTTTGGGTTGCCAGAAGGGCAAACCTTTGGGTGATGAGCTAATGGAATATTATTTTTGTATCGCTGGATGTGCCGATTTCATGGTATAGATGATTGATTTCCTCAGTGTTATGTGAAACTAGGTGCCTGGGTAGACTTAATATTTTCGTATCTTCATGGATCATCACTGGATTCATTTCACTATACTAGAAAACAAGGTGGGCATTACGTTTTCTATAGGGATGAGAGAAAAGAAAAGATCATCCTCAGAGTGCAGAAGCAACATTACTCCCCCAGCAAGGCCCGCCGTTGGAAATCACAGAGGCAGATGAGGACCAGGGCTTACAACATCTTGCCAATGAAAAAAGTGCCAGACCAGATGGTATGAGGCAGAGTTGCTCAAGTGGGCAGGACAATGCATACTACCGGTACTAACTTCCTTGCTACGATGTTGCACAAAGTGCTACCACCCCCTCCCTTTTTTAATTACGTAGTCTGATCTATTCTAGGATCCTATCTTGTGTGTGTTATGTTCATGGCATTGGTGCCATTTGCAAATGAAAGCAATATGCCTATGATAAAGGTTAATAGCATAATCAAAATTGCAAAATTTATTCTTCAAAGCAGGCCAGTTGTAGTTTGATATTGCAATATCAATTGCACAACTACATTGAACCAAGAAAATGAAATTGACATTGCAATTGCACAACTACATGTGCATTATCGATTAAAAATCTTTGGGAAGAAAACAATGGATATGTTAATAAGAAAAATGAACATGTAAGAAACCTACAATATCACTGTTGTGGGCGGCGCGTTTTACCCAATTCTATTATAGGCCCGAGGGAGAGAGATGTGATGAAGCAAGACAGAACCTGGGTCTGATCTTAGGGTCTCACATTTTAAGGACTAATTAAGGGTCTTAAAGGCCATTCTCTGTACCTTTGTTATAGTGAGAAAGTTTTAAATTTCAAACACATGATGCACCAATAACACTATCATGCAAAAATCTATTTGTGTCTAAACCAGTGCCTAATCCCAAAATGACTTGGTTATTATGTGAGAGGGCAAACAAGAAATCCATTCTTAGCCTGGCAGAACTCATGCAACATTGTTAAGGTCAGAACATTGTTGTATTAGTACAAACTAGATATTTAAAGTTAAACCCACAGACAATCTCCGGGGCAAAAGGTTTGAGCCTCGCATTTGTTTTTACGAGATAACAAAACAACAAATACGCAAGCACACCTTCGGGGGACCCGAGGGCAACCCTCCGTGCGCAGCACCTTGTTATTGTTCACGTTGTTGCAAAGTTAATTCATCATGGCCTCCATGAAACTTACATGCAATGCAATGGGAAAATATTGGGAGCGCAATGTGTAGGCTCAAAGACATAATACTTCCAAACAATTTGTTGTCCACCATCAATTACATTCCAACTTGAAAGAAGTTTTATGCTCGATACGTGTTCCTTGAAAGTCTTGATGCCCTCAGCGCGTCATGGATATAATCAAAGTTAAAAATATTAACAATCTTAGTTAAACTCCAATGATATAACTTGGTTATAAACAAATTTAACCATTAAAATTTTGGCAATGTATTTGCTTACACTACATATAACCTCCAAAAATTGTCCATTGATTACCATTTTATCCTTCGCGCTAATCATTGTCACATGATGGAGAAACATGGTATAAATTTTACAATACAACAGAGTGCTTAAACTTCTCGCAGCAAAGTCTTTTCACCAAACATATCTTCTGCTAGTTTCCCTCTAGTTTTTCTGTGACGTTCCACGTATTTATACGATCTACGCCACATATTTATACGGGACACGTACAAATACACGCACGTCACCCCCCCTAAAGGTACGCCAACATGGGGTACGTCAACTTAATGGTAACCTAGGGGGTTACTTTAAAGAGGATTAAATTAGCTATGCTAATTTAACCATTAAAGTTAATAACCTATAACTTAGGAAATTAAGGACTAAATAGGATTAGTTAGGCTAATTACTGTTTTGGGAGGGCCACTGCCCCAATCGATTAGGGAGCATGGGGATTGCCAAATTAGGATGTCAACCCGATCCCTATCCCTTGTTTTGACTCCCTCAATTAAGCCCAAAGAAGGAGCAGGAGCTGGCGCCATCATACCAAGCAGGCGCCACCATACCAAGTCGAACCACAGAACCCTCAACTCTCGGGAGATGGGAGCCCCATGGTAACGAGTCGGCCCGAACTTCGGTGGGTGGCTAGGATAGCCGTGAATTCTAGATAACGCCCCTATTGGGCCTTGGTTGTGTTCGTTTCTCTGTTCTCTTTGTGTTTCAATCATAGGAACTAACCCTTGGTTGTAAAAGTAAGTTCTCTTTATATTCGATTCTCGTTCTTGCTCTGAAAGGATGGATTGTTAATTCTTTGTCTAGTCTGACTCTGAAATGGGGGATTACGGGGGGGTAGAGACCTCTGAGCCATGTATTGTAGTATGCTCCTAGATAGCGCCCTGTAGAGTCCCATTAATTGCGGCCTGTGCACAAGAGCCCACCGGGTCCTAGATGCTATGGTCTGGCTTAGCACCAGACAAGGAACACAGTGGTGAAGTGGGGGTGGGGTCTTGCACGAACATACAAGGCTCTCGAGACTCCTGATGAGCTAGGCCGATGGCCGGGGCCACGTTGAGGGCCGGGTATGGGTCCGACACTCCCACAGGTGTAGTGGTGTGACCCGTATGGGGCACCATGCACTTTGAGTAGATTTAGGGTGAGTAAGTCTGCACGGATGCGGGGGGCTGATGCGCGCACGTATTCTCCGCTCACCCATGGAACCTTGTGATTACGGAAGGGGACGCTTCCCCCGACCCGCCTCATCGGACCAGCGCCATGAACACGGAGTAGGTTCAAAGGGTGATACCTTGAGCTGCGTCTCAGGAAGGCTATAGCGAAGCCATAGCATGAATCGACCCATCCGCAAAGTGTGCCGGAGGGGCGGATGGAGTGGACAACCCTAGCCGATGTTCTATGCCGATAACGCCATGCCAAGACTTCGGTCTGGCCGATCTCTTGAGGCCCAGTTGGGTCGATCCACACCGAGTCCGAGGGGTAGAACACGGGGTTTGGGCGTTTTTTTCTTAGGTTTAGATGCATATTTTATGCCGATGGTATTTGGATGGATGCGCCACCCTTCGTGGTGGATATTTATGTATATTTATGCTGTGTGCTAACCCTTGTATTCATGCTTCCGCGACGTAGGGGTCCCATTGAAGGCATGGGCCGAATGACCCCTTCGTGTCCTTCTTTCGGGCATCATTTCATAGATGGCCCGAAATAGACGGAGGGCCCTGCTCATGGTGAGATGGTTGCCATGGGAGGGGAAAGTCCCCGTATGTATACGGCCGAGGGTCGTATATATTCTGGGAGCGTCACATTTTCTTTCCTTTGGGTCTGCTACTTTCCCTCCAGTTTTTCTTTCCTTTGTCTTAACAGAAGCTCAAAACAGATATTACTGCCCATTCATCTCTTCTTTTGAATCATATTTAGCTTAATTATCTATCCACAACTCTTCTTTTTCTCCCCCATCCCTTGCCCTAAGCCTGCCCTACTGCTAGTTGTTTTTTTAGTGTAAGCTTAAGATTCTATTAATTTACAAATATAGTAGATGATCCCTAAGGATCAGATAGGAAGATTTAGAGCACGAAATGAAAGCATAACCATCAACACAATAGTAGACCAAAGTCTCATATCTTAATCCTCCATCAACGTCCAAGTTCGTAACCACGCATCTTCCTACAATGATAAATACTGTAGAAGTACCAACTATAGAAGCATACATCAGGCGCCATGAGAAAGTGTTCCGAACTCCCCAACATGTAGTGTTGTAAGACCTAATAGCTACCTTGCATACACAGTCACTTAAGAAAAAGAGGAAAGATATTATGTAAAAAATGGGACTAGCATGGACTTGGCTATCTTCCTGAGCTACTACAGCATTAGGAAGAGGATTAGAAGCGCCTGAGGCAGATTAGTTATGGACAGCAAGGGATCCTTGAGTGGGTGTTTGCCAAAACAGAATCAGGGCTCATTAAATCAATGTCATTACAATATTACAACATATATATGTTCAAATGTTGGTGCACATTAGCTCAAGAGATGCGCGGCGATCGTAAAATTTTAAAATCTGCTCAACTGTTACAAGCTCGGAACGGGCCTAGAGTTTCGACTTGCTCTGATAACAGCGATGACGAAGAGGAGGAAGATGGTCCTTTGGAACTGGAAAGCAACAAGGAGAAAAGCTCTTCTAATAAGGTGCTCGATATGCATGCTATTGTTTCCCGCATTCAAAGATGTGGCTTTACAAAGACCTTGCCTGGAAGTAAGCTCACCCATTCTTATGTTATCCATTTCGGTTTGCTAGGAGATAGATTTATAGGAAACCAAATTATACAGATGTATGGTAAGTGTGGAGCAGTACAGAATGCACGCATTGTCTTTGACTATCTGTCTAGAAAAAATTCTTTTTCTTGGAATATCATGATTGTTGCCTATACTGAACAGGGCTACATAAAAGAGGCCTTCCAACTGTTTAGAGAAATGCCACAAAAAACCTCTGTTTCATGGAATGCCATGATTAGATCATATGCACAGTGTGGTCAATTTGCAGAGGCTCTTAATCTTTTTGAGCAAATGCCTGAGAGGGATGTATTTTCTTGGACAAGTATGGTCTCTGCCTATGCCCAGCATGGGCATTTGAAGCAAGCATTTGATCTTTTCAGCAAAATGCCAATGCGAAATGTGGTCTCATGGAATGCATTGATAGCAGCTTATGGTCACCATGGACACCTTAAGGAGGCTAAAGAACTTTTTGAGAAGATGCCATTGCGAGATGCTTTCTCCTGGAATGCAATGATTTCAGCCTTTGCTCAACAGGGTCAACTCAACCAGGCATTACAATATTTCCATCAAATGCCATGTCCTGATGAGATAACATGGACTGCCATGATTACTGGTTATACACGGCAAAGGATGCTCAATGAGGCCATTGAACTATTTTCAAAAATGCCCCACAAGAATGTGATTGCCTACAATGCTATCATTGCAGCCTATGCAGATCAAGGATACCTAAAAGAGGCTCTCAATCTCTTTGAGAACCTGCCTTATCGAAATATAGTTAGTTGGAATACCATGATTGCTGGATACGCGCAAAATGGTCATCTGAAGGAAGCCTTGGAACTCTTTAATCGGATGCCTTCTCCCAATGTCGTCTCATGGTCTACTATAATTTCGGGTTATGTTGTGAAAGATGAACTCAAGCAGGCCGTCGATATGTTTCAAAGAATGCCTTACCATGACGCCGTCGCTTGGAACATTATCATTCAGGCACATATTGACAAAGGAAATCTTGAAGAGGCATTAAATTTTTTCTTGAGGATGCCTGATAAGGATGTGGTTTCTTGGAATGCAATGATAGGAGGTTATGCTCAATATGGAAAAGTTGAGGAGGCCCTTTCCCTGTTTCAGCAGATGTCCCAACGGGATGTGGTATCATGGAACTCCATGATTGGGGTGTATACACAACAAGGATTGCTTGATGAAGCCTTTCAAATTTTCAAACAGATGCCTGGGAAAAATGTGGTCTCATGGAACGCCATGATTTCAGCCTATGCGCAACATGGGCAGCTGGAAGAAGCATTTCAGCTTTTTCATCAAATGCAGGCAAAAGATACAAATCCAGATAAAGTTACTTTCGTTAGTCTCCTTGATGGGTGTTCCAGTCAGGTAGCCTTTGTCAAAGGTAAGCACTTGCACGTGGAGATTATTAGCAGAACATTTGGTTCTGCACTTGATGTTGTGATTGGCAATGCTCTTGTTAATATGTATGGGAAGTGTGGTAGTCTTAAAGATTCACAAACGGTTTTTGATGAAATGCACTGTCGAAATATGATTTCTTGGAATGGGTTGATAGCAGTTTATGCTCAACATGGTTATGGAACTGAAGCAATCAGACTTTTCCAAGAAGTGAAAGTGCCAGATGAATCAACTTTTGTTAGTCTTTTATCTGCCTGTAGTCATGCTGGTCTTGAAGATGAGGGGCACCATTACCTTCTATACATTACCCATACTGAGGGTGTTTTCCCATCATTGCAGCATTATAATTGTGTAGTTGATCTTCTTGGACGAGCCGGGCATTTAGGTGAGGCGGAGACTTTTGTAAATAATAGCCCCTTCTGCCACGATGCCACATCCCTTAGAGCTTTACTTGGTTCGTGCAGCATTCATGCAGATATACCCAGAGGAAAACGTGCTGCAAAACAGCTGTTAGAGTTGGAACCTAGGGACCCTGCAGCATATGTTATGCTGTCAAACATGCATAGTGTTCATTCATAACTAGCTTAGAGATGAGATAAATCATCTAATTTCTACTTTTGCCATGTCACTGACACAAGAATGCTGTTCAAGAAATGAAATTTAAACACCAAAGTTAGAAAAATGAAGAATTATAGGAAGTGGTTCAGTGTCTCGGGCAGTCTTTCTCCCCTCTGCGTCACTTGTTTGGGTATACCAACGAACCACTCATTGAGCAACCTATGCAGTCTTAGAAACTCCATCTCTGTATTTGCCGCAGCCCCCCTTTCCATACCTAAAAGTTTTTATGCAAATTATATAATTACAGATTAGTTTAAAATGATGACATTCATGTGGATACAATTACCACAGCTTGTCCCATTTTGAGTCATTCATAGTGGACAAAAAATTATCCAGCTGCAGCTTATTCATTTACTCAGTGTAAGTATTGCGTCACTTGTACGGATTAGATTAAAGATATGATAACTTTGACAAGTTCATTCCTTATCATAAGCCATGAAATGTCTAGCCTTTACATTCCAGTCGCGTCTCTCAAGCTTCAGTTATCAGCATGCTTTAGAACCACTTAGTTCTTTCACTATCAATCAAGATGAGCATGCCATGTGTCTTAAATCCGTGATGCAGGAAACGGTGGTGCACATGCAGGCAATTGGCAGCCCCCTGGTCGGGGCCATTTTTTGACGTGAGGCTTATAACCGTACAAATTTCTCACTTGAAGTGATAAAAATTGGAGTGCAACTTTACAAACTGCACACACTTGAAAAGTAAACTGTTTCTCTGTATTTTTCACTAAATTTCATATAGATGTCAGCCGATGTTTTTAATTCCTCCATAATTGAGCACCTTATAAAAAACACAAGGTGCAGCAGAAGTTTCAGTACGAAACAAATAACTCAAATTTCATAAGGTTTCCAACCAAACTGTTTACCACACAGCTCTCTTCATTCCACATATAGAGCAGATGGTCAACAGAGGATGTAATAGCTTGAATACTAGCTTCCAGTTCAAAGCGATTATCATCTTGTGGGGGTTTGAAGTTCAGGCCTCTAACTTTTATACATAATCCTCACAAGAACATGCCCCCTCCCTGAAATGATGAATACGATACACATCTCTTATTACAATCTCTCTTCTTTCAATCTTGGATATTATCTTTGTTGCGTTATGACAGTCACTGCACACCCGAAGATTCTTTGTGGCACGAATAGTTGTGCCACCAGGTGTACTAAGAAGTCCAAAAGCTATCGCCAATTTCTCACAATGTCCACACAACGCATCTTCTTTGTCCATATCTGACATCTTTTGCGATACTAACCTTAATTGTGGCACATATCCTTCCTGATTCATCCTTTTGTTCAGCTTCTTTAACATGGCATAAATTTCATCACTTTGGGGATGACTTCTGTCCCCAACAGCAAACTCATGCACCTGATTATTAACCTCAATCCATGCCTTGCCTGGCTTTTTCCATGCCCCCACACGTTTTCTCAACTCTTCTATCCTGTCGGCGTCATTTAACATCTGCGCATCTGAGTAAATATTTGTCATGACCACATAAGTAGCAGCGTCGTGGCGTTCCAATTCTACCAACTGATCGAAGCATTTTCTTCCAAGCTGCACATTCCCATATGTCCTACATGCAGTAAGCAATGACTTCCAGCCAATAATACTGGATTCAATTGTTTGGAGCAAGTCCTCGGCCTCTTTCAGATGTCCGGCACGACCAAGAAGATCAAGCATGCAGTTGTAATGGCTCATGGTTGGTTGGATACCATGTTTTTCAATCATATCCTTAAAGTACCGATAGCCATCCTCTACCAAACCAACATGGCTGCATGCTGCAAGAATACTGGTAAAAGTAACTGTATCCGGCTTGACACCTTGTCTTTGCATGTCCTCAAGGCATTGCCAGGCCAAATTAACATTCCCACGACGTGCATAGCCTTGAATTATTCCGTCCCATGATACTACGTCATGCGTCATGAGTCTCTCAAACACCTCACATGCCATGTCTATCCTTCCACTTTTGGCATACATGTCTATGAGGGCATTCCCAATGATAACATTTGCTTCTAATCCTCTTCCAATAATTTCATTATGTATAAGGTTTCCTTGCTCTACGGCTCCTACAACTCCACATGCTTTCAAGATGCTAAGGAACCCAACTACATCTAGCTTAAAACCTTCTAGTTGCATGTCATTGTATAACTCTAGCGCATGGATAATCTCCCCATTCCGGGTATATCCTGCAATCATTGAAGCCCATGAGACCACATCACGCTTTGGAAGGCTCTTGAACAATTTTCGCCCTTCCTCCAGGCTTCCACATTTTGTGTACATATCAATGAGTGTATTTGCAACTAAAATATCTGATTCCAGTCCACATCCAATAATCTTATGATGTATCAGCCTTCCATGATCTATGGCAAAAGTATCAGTGCAAGCTTTCAAGACGCTCAGGTATGCTGTTTTTTGTGGTTTTACGCCATTGTGTTGCATTCGTTCAAAAAGTTCCAAGGCACAAAGTCCATGGCCAAACTGAGCATACCCTGCAAGCATTGCACCCCATGCTTCAGGATTTCGACATTGCAATTTGTCAAATAGTCTGCGCGCCTCTTGAAGATTACCACACTTGGCATACATGTTAACAAGAGCTCCTCCAATAAGAACGTCTCCATCAAACTCATGCTCAATAATCTTTTCATGCACCAACCTTCCCTGATCTATGTCTGCAATCGTTGCACATGCTTTTAAAACACTCAGCAATGTAATGTTTTGTGGCTTAACGCCTTCAGTTAGCATTTTCTCGTAACACTCTAGAGCCAAAAACCCACATCCTTGATGGGCATAGCCCCCAATAATCGCACCCCATGAAACCACATCATGTTTTGCCAGTGCATCAAACATTTGATGAGCCTCTTCAAGCATACCACATTTCGCATACATGTCAACAAGCGTATTACCTATAACACCATCACATTTGATTCCACATTGCATTATCTGAGTATGTGATAATCTACCATATGCTATGGCACCAATGTTGCTACATGCCTTTAAGATGGACAAGAAGGAAACGTCATCTGGTTTTATTTTTTCTTGTACCATGCTTGCAAAAAGTTCTAGAGCTGAAAACGCTAACCCATATTCAGCATACCCTCCAATTATCGCACTCCATGAAATTACATCTCGATCTGGGAGTTCATCGAACACATCCAATGCCTCCTCAAAACTCCCACATTTAGCATACATATCTACAAGAATGTTCCCAATAATACCGTCTATCTGAAACCCACTGTTAACACTGCTATGGATAAGCCTTCCCTCCATCAGGGCAAATGTCATGACACATGCCTTCAGAACAGCAATATGTACAAATTTATTTATCTTTTCACAAAGTTGCATTGTATGGTACAAATCGATAGATTTTGCACCTTCTCCACACTTAGCATGTGCAGAAATAAGTGCATTCCAGGAATGCTCACTTGGTCTCACAAGCTTACAGAACTCTTGATTTGCTTCAAGCAAGCTCCCGCAAGAAGAAAAGAGACGTATAAGATGATCACCTAAAACTGTAACGGAATCAAACCCATTGTGGCCTATACTAGACTGCACACGCCTTGCACCTTCCAGGTCTTTTTTCTTCGTGTAATCCACAAGAAGGCAATATATAGTGTTCCTGGATATGGGAATTCCTTGTTCCTCAATAACTTGCAAAGGATCAGGTTCTTGGATGGGCCGTTGATCATGCATTTGGTCATGCATTGGGCATAAATACACAGCAGTTGACAAAGATCCCCTTATACTGCAAGGATAAAGGCAGCAAAAATTTAAGACGAAGGTGTCGTGTTCTTACACCATATTACAGCTTTTAGATAGTTCGTACCTTGAAGTTGCCAATAGCTGGTTCCTCAAAGAATGGACAGAAATGCTTCTTTTCAATTGTCGCGCTTTTATCTTTCTCAGAGATTGCCCCCATTGTTGTGCCCGAATCCAAGCCATGTCCTTCAATGCTATTCATGCATCAGGTGCTATTGACAATTCGGTCTAAGCTTCATAGTCTTCTTTTTAGATATCCTGGAATGAAAATTATTGTCGCGTTTGTATCTTACTCAGAGATTGCCCCCATTGTTGTGCCCGAATCCAAGCCATGTCCTTCAATGCTATTCATGCATCACGTGTTAATGGCAACTCGGTCTCAGCTTCATTGACTTCTTTTTGGATATCGTGGAATGAAAATCTTTATGCACAATTGACAAAGTGATTCGATCGTATCAGAGCCCCTAAGGGTGTAGCCGAAGACCTCTATTTTTCTTTCCTAGGCAGGGGATTACGACCGCCAATCCATTGGTATCATATTAGAGCCAATCCATTGCTATCATATTAGAGCCAGGCCAACACTATCCACGTCATTTTTACAAAATCGACAACAATCTCGACTGAAGGTCTCTTTTGGTAAAGATCTCTCGGCTGAAGCTCCTTTTGGTAAAGGTCTGGCTGATGATTTAGGTTTAGATTTTTGCTGATACAGCTTTCTCAGGTCTTTCCGAGCAAATCCGATGAGCCTCGATCACAGTCCCGGAGTCCGATGGATTCTCTCGTGAAACAGGAACCCTAATTTTCCTTCTTCGAGTTATTTCATGCATAACTTTAAGTGCATGCATCATGAGGAGGATTGGGCGCTCATGACTATGGCACTTAGGGTGAAATCACACTTGTGGCCGCCCGTGATCCTAAATTTTAGTCCACCAATCAAATGTTTGTTTTTTAGATTCCTGGGTGCTCCCTCTATCACTTGGGGTGCCCAGGATGCAATATTTCTTGGGCGGGGTGGATATTCCTATCCCCTGACCAAGATCTTGGCCATCGCCACCTCAAAGCCACATTGCAGAAAAAAATCGAAGAGCAAATATTAGGGTTCTTCTTGCTTCAAAAGTTGCACAGATTAGAATGATTTAGCACTGGATTCATGCCGATTGGAGCCGGTTTTGCGAAAGGAACTTATAATGACGCATCAGCAGCAATCGAATCAACCTAAAATCGAGCTAAGCAGCCCCAAAATCGTTACTGAACATGCCCAAAATCGCTGCTTGAAAAACTGATATAGAGTAAACAGGTAATGCTCGTGTTTCTCAGGAAATTGAGCGATTCCATAGCGAAATCGGAGCTGCAAGACATGATTTTAGGGTTCATCCGTTGCTTCATCCTCTGTTAGAAATTTCTGACGTGGCAGTTCGTTCTTGGGCGCAGGTGTGATACCCAGTTTTCTTGGGCATCTGCAACCCGGCCAAGACATAAAAAAAATAGTTTTGGGCAGTCACTAGTGTGATTCCACCCTTAGGGCTGCTAGTGCTTTTTGTTGTAGCTTGCGCACTGGACTCTATTTTCAATGATCTTATCAGCTTGCTGAAAAGCTTGTTCCGAGAGCTCTTTAACGATCAATTTTATTAGGGTTTTTTTATTTATCAGATTGGGGCCGGATTAGGCCTATTTGATTTCGTTCTCTTTTTGTAGAGATGGGAAAGATAGATACTGCTTCATCTAAGGCGGTCGCAAAATGGTGCGAGTCTACTACCAACTTGGTGATACAAGACTTTCCACTTGTGCAAAAAGAGGTAAATAACTCTGTAGAAAGTTCTTTGCATTCGATGGCAGCTGCTCCAAAGAAAGGGATTTTTGTCCCTTGCAAGGCACTGCGAGTGAGGGAGCGGAAGTTGATGGGAATTTGCATCAAACAGGTACAAATCTGAGGAAGCCATGATGTCAATCTCCTGATATCAAAGAAACCACTAGTGTAATAACCAATAACAGAATGAGCAACCAAATTCTCTACGCATTTAACATGAAACTCATGATTTATTTCAACCCCGGCATCCCTGATGTGATATACGAGCTACAATTTTGTCTCGTAAAATACATCATCTAGGGGAAGTTCTGAACCAAGTTGATGCTACTTTGCTTAAGCACCTCTCGAATTGATGACAACTCTTCTTTACGTGTAGAAAGTAAAATCTTAAGTGCAACATCAATCTGAGCTAGCCACGTGGAACAAGAAGTATCTTTATGAATCTAATCTGAAAAAAGATACTCTGGAAACCCTTTGTATAGAATCTGAACCTTGCTTCCAGAAGCATCGGACTTGAAAAAAACCTTCTGGAAAGTAGCAGACCTATCATATAGAGTTCGCTTGGCTTTCATAGCTGTACAAATTGGCTTGACCTTAAAAAAAATTTTAAAGGTAAAAATTTTAGAATAAGAATAAGAGAAGAATCACCATCTTGTATAGCCAAAGGATTAACATGAACGGAGGTAAAAACCTATTGAACACCACAAGATGAATCAATCTGCACCATGCCATCAGAAAAAGGAACTGTCGGCACCACCATAGTTATCGAAAGAGGGCAGAAATTGATGAGGCCAAATCGGGCCTATAATCTGAAACAAAACTTTAACAAAACCTATGCTATTTAAGAGTTCTACAGACGAGCTTTTCAAAAAGAATGCAAGAAACAGAGATCGGATGAAAAAGTTATGTCAAAACCTAGTTTTCTCGCTCATAGCCATACTCAGAAGCGCCTCCTTCTCAAGAGTGCCATGTGACTTGTCCTTCTCAAGATCTCATCAAGATTGTGGTCATGTAAATGATGCAACTATAAAATCATGAGCAAACAGAAATTGGTAGAAGGTTAGACTAGAAATATAATTGATGAACATAAATAGTTAGATAAGTACTTTTTACATCATACTACAAAGCAACATTTTATAAGAACACATGGCGGTCTGCTAAATGTCCTAAAAGAGACTGGAATACAAGACCACCTACTTGCTAGCTCAAAAGACTAGCCACCAAAACCACAAGAATGGAATGTATATCAGAAAGCAAATTGGATGAATTTTCAGTCCTTATTTTGCTAAAACTTTAGGGATTTTGGATTTGGTGCATACTGATTTGTGCGTCCTATGCATATTTAAAACATGAATGAGAAAATATATCTTGTTATGTTTATTGATAATGCAAATAAGGTATTATTTCTTGGAGTCTATCATTCCAGACATTTCAATTGTATCAGGCTGAAGTCGAAGGCATTCATAAAGTTGGTGTTTGTCCTCGGATGCAGTTGGAAGCTATATGTCTGGCGCATTTATGCAGTTTTGAAATGAGAAGGATATTTAACGTCAATTTACTTGCAGTTATACACATTAGAATGGCATTGTTGAAAGCATGAATAGCATTCTCATGAATGCAGTAAGCTTTAGGTTGAAGCATGCAGGGTTACCTAATTATCTAAGGGGAGAAGCAATGGGCTACATGTTACATGTCGTCTGCTAGTATTAAAGGAAAAATTTCTGAGAAGGTATGATCTGGTAGAAAACATCTCTGAAATTGAGCCCGACATGGTTGTTTAACATACATGCATGTGTGAGAAGAATTGTGGGGGGGGGGAGGGGGGAAAGAGGGGGAGGGGATGGGTACCAAGGGGAGGATGTACTGATGAGGATGATGATGATCAAGTAGAAATTCAAACCCAAGAAGTACAAAATGAAGGCATATAAAACCATACAAAAGTAGAAAGCAGTATGTAGAAGAACAAACAAAAGTCCACCAACTAGAGTTAGAAGAAAGAGGCATAGAAGGATGAACAAGAATACAACATACAGAAATGGAAGGCAGGAGCATGAAGAGCAGGTAGAAGTTCAAATACCAGTAGAAAATAGAAGAACATATGAAGGAACTCATGAAAGCAACCGCATAAGTGAAACGAAAATATTGAAAAATGTTACCAAGGAGGGATGGGTTTTGGCTGGCAAAAACGGCGCTAAGGGCCTGCGCCTCTGGCGTGGCCCTAAAGTTCATGCAGATACTCGGGTAGCTAGAAGTTGGATGCACAGGAGCAGAGTTTGGTGATGTATTCATCACCGGTTTTTTTCCTCTGTCTTGTGTGCTGGAGCTATGTGGAGCTTTTATTTTGTGCAGATCTATGGGCCTCCTGTTTTGTGCAGAGCTGTTTGGCCTCAAGGATGGCTCTGCTTCGTCCCTTCCACCTCGGGCTACTCAGGTTCCCCATGGATCTTAGAGCTTGTTTATATCTTTTGTTAAATCTGTATGTAGATGTAATCCATTGTTTCTGAAACTGGTGGATGCCTCACCCTTCTCTTCACTGATCTCCTTCGATTCATTCATCTCTTCCATGTTCTCTTTATTTTTTTTTAGCCTCTTTCTTTCAGATGTGTTTCAGCTCCTTCAGATCTGGTCAGATCTTTCTGCTCTGCTGCAACCTTCTTCCCAGATCTGGATCTTTTACCCCTTTTGTCACATCTGCCCTCAGATCTGGGTTTCCACGATTTTCTCATCTCTGCTCCCTTTTCTCTGACTATTTTTTTTCCCTCTTTATATCTTGTATTCTACTCAGTTACCTCTACTATTCTCTTCCTTCCGAGTTTCTCCTGTTTTATTTTTCGATGCCAGTGTTGTGTTTCCTTGTACTTCTTCTTCTTTCTTTTTTGTAAATCTTCTACCAAGTCACGATCACCCTTTTTTTCCACTTCCTTATCACGAGGTATTTATATAGGTGACCTGCCATCTATTCTCTAAAGTAGATATAGTTTTGAGTGGTAGTTTTTTTTTTTTTTTTTGCCTTTTCCATGGCTCCTTTTCTCTATGTATCTCGAGACCATCTTGTTCTTTTGGTTCGCCTCCCTCCACATTCTTCAGAATGATCATGTAGAGTCGTTCCTCTTCTAGGATGTAATAGTTCTTACCACTTTGGCTGTGGAGACTCAGTAGAGGTCAATCAAATGGATAGTATGGGGCCTGCAGCTATATTATTCGTTGGTGAAGGAAGATGGTTGTGTGTGACCTTGCTCAAACAATCCAAGTTTTATAAGAATATCTTTTGTGCGTGCTTTATGGCTTATAGGATGAGGCCTTTGAGAAAGGCCCCTATAGTACGCCATGCGAAGAAGATGCAGAGGGTGTTCATCTTATATCCTTTTTGTCTTTTATTTGATACTCTCCTTAGTCAAGGGAGAAAGATTGAATATTTGGATCCTTCCTTTTGGCGGCCATCTTTCAAGAATATATGTCGGAGTTGCTTCATGGTCTGAGAGTCTGTGCCATTGGGGTAGGATCTTGGATCTATAAGAGGTTGTAGCACCACTTGGCTCTATCTCTTGATTGTGGATGATGTTTCCTTTCAGTTGGAATAAGTCTCTAGATGCAAGCATGGCCTCTGCTCCCTTATCCCAGCCAAGGGATGCTTTGTTGATTAGTGAATGATCTTGAGCTCTGCTATGGTAAAGCCATGGGGTCCCAAAGTGGGAGGATTTTGGATAGCCTCAATCTTGGTCTGGATAGTTGACAAGATTTATTGGGATTTGAAGCATAAGGGTTGGGTCCCGGTGTTGATGTTCAGAGGTAGCTTTGATGTTGCATTCTGCAGCGACAAGGTTGCTGATTTTGGGGAGGAGCTTCATCGAGCATTTGCATTGAGCTTAGCATCGTGTTTCACTGTAGCTTTACTTCAGGTTGTTCACTACGCAAAGTAGGTTTTCAATTGTCCAATCATAAAGGCAAATTTTGAAGGCAAGTGCAACGTAAGCAAGTGGAAGAGCAGCTTTGGGGCAGTCTGTTTTGTATCGGTCTTATATTGTACTTGTTGTATTTCTAGGAAAACAAACTTCCACTCCAATAGTATCCAGTTCATGGAGAAGATGTTGAGAGGTGTTTGTGAATGCTGGACTTATGTTGTTTGTACTAAAATTTCATATCAATATAAAACGGCACACCGTACCTTCCAAATAATAATAATAATAATAATAATAATAATAATAATAATAATAATAATAATAATAATAATAATAATAATAATAATAATAACAAAAACAAAAACAAAAACATTAGAGCAAGGAGTACCCTTTGACACATAATTTGGCAGAGATAGACATGGCAAGAGTATACGTGATATGCAGACAACAATACACATGATATGAGGACATGTGGAGGAGTACACATGACACAGTACACGTGGCGCACAGATCACCATCAAGATTTATGAGAGATGTGAGGAATTTAAAGATATGTGGAAGCGGAGACCATCTCTGTTGTGCACCATAGAGCCTAAATCATATGATGAAGCTTTCAAATCACCAGATGTATGTAAATGGAAGAAAGAAATGGAGGAGGAGCTGGACTCATTGACATGCCCCTATGATCGTATATCTTGATCTATCAAGGTGCCTAAACACAACGGCTTGCCCCAATGCCATGCTCATTGGGTTTATGTTTAGAATAAGCTTTTATAATTGGAATTTCTTGATGTATAATGTGTTATCAATTGTGTTTTGATAGCCTTTGTGAGACTTGCTGATATGTAGAGATTAGCTTATGTCAATTGTATGTTGTATGTTTTGGAAATGGATATTTGTTTAGCTCATCAATATCATATGAGTAATGCTTAGGGTGTACAAAACAGACTATTTAGACTAAAGAGCACAAAGTACTCTTGAAATATTAGAGCCAAGTGATTTGAGTAAATTATTTGTATTAAAGATTGCACTTTGCTCGAATTTCAATTAGAGCCATTGAAACAAAAATTAAATTAGCCATTTGAGCATGTATTTGCATGGTAGACTGGATGTAAAACTTGATTACTAAAACAATCTATGAGTAAATCATTTGTATACATGGAGAATGAGAAGAGAAGAATGAATTGATTGAAGCAGCTCTGAGATAAGATGTAACCACAATCTCAATCCATGATTTTAATTTAATTAAGATCTCTCCTGGATTCTGTGCACAAATAGACTTCCTTGGATGGCAGAATACGAAGATCTAACTTGATTGAAACAATAAGGCAAAGAGAGAGAATGCAAATTGCTACTGAGTAATGTTAAGATCTATGAAAACTAGAACTAATCTTGATGCATGTCGTAGTTATGTAAATATTTTGAAGCAATCCAAAACCGATGGAAAACGAAAAAAAAAATTATTCAAGCAGTAATGTCTATGTGACGAAAAATAACTTGTTTGTGACAGAATCTCCAACATAAGATACTTATGAAAGGAATCGAAAAAACTTTGAAGAATAGCCTATAGAAACTGATAACCAAATAAAAAAGAAGACTATTTAGGAGAGCCAACCTCCTCTTAAACATTCTTCATTTGCAATGTACTGCATGATGAGAATCACAAGCACATACTTTCAAAGGACAACTAGAGAAAACCCACATCAACAGTATTGCTGTGAATCTCCAACCGATAGGAGAATCTGTGGAGAAAACCAACACCAACAGTATTGCTATGAGTGTCGGAGCTTGAATTGGGGAAGGCAGGAAGATGGTGAGCAAGTTGAGGAGGCCAGCCCCCGATACATGGTGAAAGAAAGAAGGGAGGAAGGTTTAACCAATGCTACTATACTGCTATGAGTGGAGAGCCCAATGAGAAGAAACATGAAAAGACCGAATATATATAGCTCGCCCTTTCATGAGAATCGTGATCTACGGTATAGATCGATCTGCATTGTCGACCATATTTTCTGAATTTAATTTTTATTTACTGCTTTTTTTGTTCTTGGCTCTCCTTTTTCTGGCGTTGCCTCATAAGAATCTTATCATGTTCTATAGAAACTATTCTTTGCATGTACATATAATGTTGGAGGGAGTTAGTCCATCTTTCTTTTTAATTATGTCTTGGCTTCTCTTCTCTATCCGATGTTTCGGCTTCTCTCGAACAAATCTTTTCCATGGGCACCGGAAGGAATTTCATGGCCAGCGCATCAAAATATGTCAAGCCTCTGGCCTTAACTAGCCGAGAAAATATAGTAGTGCTAGGAAAAGAAACTTTAGGGAATCCAAAGACTAACCTTTTTCTTATCGCTCTGGTTCTACTTTGAATAACCCCAACCGTGGTGTACATCTTTACGATCTAGACACAATCAGTTGACACATCATCATGCCACATAAGCATGCCCCTTGACATTTTGCCACGTGGGCATTATCACCAATAATTGGAGAGAATAACGCAATTTTGAGAATTTCAAGCACACCTAATTTGCTCAAGCACCAATACTTTTACCTACTTCTCGAGCCCAAGATACATGAGGTCACATGATACACATATCCATACAAATTATGCATTGTACTTGTACGTGTACATGATACTTGTACGCGCTCAATAATGGCACTACAATCTCTACCAATAATTCACATCAATAATTTGACTGTACTATAAAAGCAGCTCCATTCGGGGCTAGAGGTCATTCATCTCCCATGGCTTCCTTGCCTGATCGTCTGGAGCACATCCAAACCATTAAGTGCTGGGTAAAAGCATGAAAGGGTGTACGTACATTGTACTGAATTGATGTACAAATATGGATACTTTTCACGTACATTTTGGTTATTTTTTATTTGTATAAACATACACTTTTTGATTTTATGTACTTTGCATATTCAGATATGTTTTGGCTATGCATGTACTTTTTGGGTACTTTGGGTGATTTGTGTAATATAGCCACATGTACCAAAAGGGATACATTTCTAGACACCCTTTCATGCTTTTACTCTGCTATATGAGCTACAATGATCTGTGTGAATGCGTGAGAAAGGGTGTCAAACTTGATCCATGGCTGCAATCCAAAGCAGATGGTCCTGCGAGCGGTTGCAGGAAGCTCACTCGTGTTGTGATCCACCTTTATTGGCTTCCTGATCAGGAGATCTATGAGCTGAATGCCATCACCTCAGCAGGTGTTGATGATGAGTGAATCAGTGATGACTTGTGTACCTGTTAAGGATATAATGATATAAGCACTTCCGGAATATGTAAGGATGTATAAGCATAATGAATATTATTTGATGTATCGAACCTGAGCAATTTGTAACGGTGTGCTCTTCGACCTCCACTTTTTCTACAAGCAGTCCCTAATTTCAAGCACACCTAATTTACTCAAGCACAAATACTTTTACCTTACTAAAATCCAAGATACAAAGCATGATTTCACATGATACACATCCATATAAAATATGCATTATACTTGTACGTGTACATGACTGTTGTATACGTTCAATAATAGCGCTACAGTCTACCCCAATAATTCACATCAATAATTTTACTTCACTATAAAAGCAGCTCCATTCGGGGCTAGAGTTCATTCATCTCCCATGGATTATTCGCCTTCTTCTGTTCACCACATCGAGGCGATCAAGTGCTCAATGAGCTATAATAATCTTGTCGGTTGCCAAGATAGGGGTATTCTTCTTGATCCCTACCTGTAATCCAAAGCTAATGGTGCTGAGATTCGTTGCCCTGGGTTGATTCGTGTTATGATCCACCTCATTTGGCTTCCCGAGCGCAATAGCGATGAAATATCAGGGATCACTCCAGCAGGTGTTGATGAAGACTGAATCACCTGTTCGGCAATGTATATTGTAGTGATGTTCTGGCATATAAGATATAGTAATGTATAAGAGCACTTGTATTAATCTATACAAAGTAGAGAGCAATAAAAGTTAACTACTTTAATGTATCTTGAAGACTCAAGTTTCATCTCCATCCTCTGAGGCCTCTTTAGCCAATAGTTCCTGCACCTGGATTCCTACACTAGCGGGATCACAACCAATAATGGCTTCGGTTCAACTAACCAAGCATAGTCTATCGTTTTGAGAGGCTGATAACGTGGTCTGTCATTAGGATTTGGTTTGGGTGCATATTCACATAGGGGGTTACTCCGGGCAACGAGAGCTGTCGGATGGGCATATTTGCCCTTTATTCTAAGATCTGGACCGTACATAGCGGTCCTCGTTTGTGGGGTATGCATATACAAGTTTTTGTATACTATATATTAAGGTTTGCAAAATACTATAAGGTTTGAGAGAATGTACTTAATGGTGTTAATTTTGTACATGTATTGTGAATATATTTTAAGGGCTCTCGCTGCCCTACGTAACCCCCGTGTGAATATGCACCCAAACCAAAGGGGGTTTAAGGGGGATTTTAATTTAAATGTGTTAAATGCAATGGTTTATGTTAATAATGTTAATGGTAGTTGTGTGTTGATTGTTATATTAAAAAAAAATTTGGGCCCTTCGGGCCCTAACTAAAGCAAACATAGGTAAACTTTATGGGCCTAAATATTAATTACTAAAAAGCACAATAACACGAGGACAAACAAATTATTTCCATGGCAAATAGATTCAATTGATGATTGCATGTATGCATTCTTATATATATGGCATTCAAGTATTACCCATTTTTCTCAAAACAGTCAATAAGCTGCTTAATAATTTCCTAACACTCTATATATACATGGCATTCAGATATTCCCCATTCTTCTCAAAATAGTCAATAAGCCGCATTGTGTTACTGTGTAATTCTGAGATTTGAAGAGATGTACATGGATGCGCATTGATAAATAGGTCAGATGCAACCTATTCCCATACCGGGTATAACGTGCCATTATAGATACAACATAGTTTCCACATTGTGGATGCCAATTCGGATGTCAACTTGATGTGCATCAAGCAGCCAATTCGGATCTCTACTTGATAGATCCTAAGCAAATTCGACAAAATCCATAGAAGCCAATACGTTATGCTAGATATTGATGTTTGCAGGCAACGTAAAAGGCCTGCATACAAAAATGCCAAAAGATGTACACAATTAGAAGAACAAGAACCAGATAAGGATGCAAAGATAATATCACAAAATACAAAGAGCCATCATAGCATACAGTGCCGAAGCTGCATTGCCATACCTGTGGCAACTGATACCAACTAATATAAATCCCAAGCTTGGTAAGGAAGCATGAAAGATAGAAAGCTGCTAGAATTAAAGAAATTTAAGGGAGGTAAAACAACAAAATATCTATAATCACAAATGCTATTTATGATATTTTCATATTTGATAGAACAAAAATGTAAATAAGCTACAGAATACTATGATGCGGTTGCTGCTTAAAATAAGAAGAGTAGACCTCCTATAATGTAAGGAAGCATGAGAGATAGGAAGGTGCTAGAATTAAGAAATTTAAGAGAGGTAGAACAACAAAGTATCTGCAATCACAAATGCTATCCATGATATTTTCATATTTGATAGAACAAATCTGTAAACAATCCTGCTACAGAATAACATGATGTGGTTGCTGCCAAAAATAAGAAGAGAGATTCTTTGTATTTCATGGCTTTTTTAGAACAAGGGATGCACGAAAACAAGAATATGGAAATTGTGCTCACCTGACACCAGAGAACCCTAAACCAAAGGGGATTCGCAGGCCTAAATCGCTCAGTTGTGCAGATGACAGAAATTGCAAAGGCTACATCCGATGCTACAAGTCTGGTCGCAAGATGTCGAAGCAGTCGTTGCCTTGAAGAATCGGTTGCTGTGGTGGCCACGCAGCGGACAAACCTCTCGGACCTGATAAAAAAAACGCAGATAGAATTCTAGTGGCTTCCAAGAACCAACGACAATAAATCTTGCCTGCTTCCAAGCTTTAGATGCTAGGGTTTTGCCGGAAACTGGAGCGAGAAAATTCCATCTTGATCTAAGTAGGCTGTGGAAGATCATATGGAATTGAAATCACTTATAGACTCTGTAAACCTGGCAACAGAACCGTTGGCTAAAGATCCTGCAGAACTGGTGAGAGACTGAAGCGCACAACCCAAATAAAACCTATGTGAGCTGAACTGTCGGGACTGTATTTGCACAAAAGAAATCGTGATAACTGGTGACAGACTTAAGCATACATGTATCAGCTGGAAGAAATCAAAGCTCAAATAAAACCGAACTAGCATCCGGCTTCACAAAGCGACCACTGTCGCAAAGCTCCTTGACCTTCCCGGGTCCTGGTTTAGTAAAGAAATTGGGGCACGAAACCATAGAACCCTAAAATGGGTTTGCTCGAGGCCTGCATGCATGAGCTTTGGAAATTCATAGGTGACCATTGGAAAGATGGCACCAAAATCAAGATCAGTGTATGCGCACTCTAGATGTACACATTAGTACATCCGGCGACATACGAACATCAAATCATAAAAAACCATAGAAAAAAACGTACAAAATCATAAAAAACCATAGAAAAAAACGTACAAAAATACAAAAGAAACCCCCTGTTATTTTGCTACATATTTATGCCAGCAGTCCCGATACTGTTGAGCGTATGCGGTACCTTTCCTAACCACAGGCTCCCACCAAGACACAAAAACTTCATTATAATGAGGGGCAGTGGGGTCTTGTATAGGGTCCTCCTCTGCATAGGCTACCCATGTAGGACATGCATCTGCCGGTCTTACAAGCAGAAACATACCTTTCTGTACATCTTGGTATGGGTCAAATATCTCCACTGCATTCTTGGGTTTATCCTTAGCAGGTCCGACAAAGGCAACTGGAGCGTCATATCGATCGACCTGAATAGATTCAGGCTCTTCAAGCACAACTTGCCTTGTTCGAGGCCAGAAGTTCTGAATTTCTGCATTGCCCGGGGGTACTTCACCTAGCACACGCATCACTTCGCACCAGTAGTCCATGACCTCGTTCATGTAGGTATTGGACCACGAGTTCACACCAGCCCTGGAGATATTAGCCCAATGCATCATGTACTTCGCAATGGACGACCTCAATGCTCCTATGTCCTTGAGGCTTGAATATGGCTTGACAGTCTTGGGCGAGCCAATCGGTATCTTTGGCGAACCACTGTCATCTGCTTTCCACATCCGAATACCCTTTTCTGGCAACCATTCTTTATGACCAGCTCTCATCTTGTAATACATTACTGGCCACCCATCATTCATGCAGAACTTAAACAATAAGGGCTCTAAGTGACCAACCAAACAGTCCTTCTTATCAGGAATGTATCCTTTTACTAAACCCTTCCAATCGGGAACCTCGGTAACAAGGCATGGTGTCGGTGCCTTTGTGCTACATTCTCGGAAGAGTTGCATTAGTTCTGGAATAGTTAGAGCATCCGACCTGCGCATTAATGTCGAATAGTTACCGAAGAGCGCATCAATGTCATCATGAGTGTGGCCTACCATCATGAAGCCAAGCTGTATTTGATCAAAAACACCCAACCACACAAGATAGGATAGATAAGAGAAGAGATATCTGTTCTTGTTCTGCCCCGCGCAGTTGTTTAGCTGCAAGTAGAGCCGCCTAGGTAACCTCTTAAGGTGCGCTGGTTGCTTAGGAGGTGCTACAAAGTCTTCCCCTGTGCAATTGCTTTTTTTTGTCCTCAACCCCGCACTGTTGAGGAGTGCGGTTCCCCATATGTCCTCAGGCCGAGCTTAATGGCCCTAATTGTCTTCGGAAGTGTCCTCCAGTGTTTTGATAACATGATTCAAGGAACCAACATGAAAATTTGAATCATCCTTCCAAAGGTCGAGTGAGAAATGTCCTAAGGCACCTGTGCCATGGCCATGCATCAGTGCACCAGTCACGCTAACTTTCAAGCGTTCACCTCTCCATACCGATTTGGCTAATTTCTCCAGTCTTGGAATCATAGTCTTGTTTTGGTCCATCTTATCATGTATGATAGTGAGCGTCTGATCCGGTGATCGATGGGACAAAGCTCTCCATGACCAGTACAAGCTCCTACAAGAGATCTGGGCTGTCATGTGTTCCTTCCTTTCCATCTGCAATTCTCTTCTCTCCCGTGGATCTCTGGTCTTAGCCATTTTCTCTTTTATTACAATACAGGTATTGCACTTGGAGAAAGCTGTCCTCTTTGCTATTGCAACCTCTGCGTGATTTTGCTTCCACCCACGTGAGAATGAAGAATGAGAGACGTGCTTGCCCGTCATCTCCATCACATTGGCGTCCACCTCTTGAAGAATGTCTTTTTTGGGTTAGACAGAGGGGAGCCTCTTCACATTCTCTCTCACCCCTTCAGTAGTGATTTTCGATCTGTGGGGCATCATCTCAGCATTCTCATCTATGTACATAGAAAGCAGGGCCTTTCCTACTAGAGTGTGAGGCCTCGACTTTTTCGAGCCCATGTTACCATGTTCAGCAACTCTGTGACCAGCAAGGAAAAGTCTTCGCCACTTATGGACATTGGAATACCATAGGCTCTATGCCATGCTTTCAAGCATACCTGCTTGTTATTTAGCATGAGCTTCTGGACCAGTCCGTTCTCTGAACAGACGTCTAACGTGTTGAAAACAAATGTGGTCCTGTCTTAAGCACTCAAGTTCCAATAGAAACTACGCATACACCTAATCTCGGCTGTTGAGAAGTTTGCGCAGCATCTTCGCATGCAACAAAGCGAAGATTTAAAGTCTAAAATGGAAGCTGCCGTGATCTTTCTCTCAGCTTTAGTGGCCATAGCAGGTGAACGTGGAGTCCGGTTCACCATTCTGTACATCCTCTTGGGTGCCTTTTCAGCCTCAATTTGCATGCATAGGGTTCTGCTTCAATGACTGTCTGTTTCACAGTCTTTATGAGTGTCAACACAGCAACATTGTCTACTAACACCAAAGCAATCGGCCACCTGACCAAGTCGTGCAACTGTGGCATTTCAGAACAAGCTTGGCATCGCATAGTCGGCCTATCTGGCATAGGGAATGTCTTCATTATGGTTGCCGCCAAGTAGTCTTCTCCCAATCTCATGTCACCAACTGCCTGATTAGGGTCGATGAAGATGATCACGCCAAGGGCATACGGCATGTTGCAGCAGTCATGCAAGAGTGTGCAACTTTTCTCTACTAGCTCATCCCTTGAAATGCCGTCTTCGCGATACTTTTTCCCGGAGGGGCTTTCCTGTGCTTGCAACCCCTGCCAATCAATTTTTTTTTTATCTATGCTGGCGGTGTGGATATGTCAGGTTCTTGTGTAAGGGTAGCTATCCATCGTGCTGGCCACAAAATAAAACTCCCTAAAGAATCCGCGAGCGTTGTAAATTCCGGTTCAGGATATGGCAAACCAATGCTTCCGTCGACAATGACTTCCATAGACACTACTACGCTATCTTTCGGCAAGGGCAAGTTGTGGTGCTTGTCGAAGCTACGTACTTTTCCCTCGCCCACTTTGACTCCATCAAATAGTATGGACTTCGAGCCAGCCATGCCTGCAAGCACAAAGGTCGTTAGTGCTTAGAGAAAATGTCACCGCGATGTCACCGAGCACTTTCTGATCGTCTAAAGAATAAGCCACAGACAAACCTCCTTCAAGAAAGGATCAGTGGTTAGCAGGATCACGGTCGCGATTTGGTTGAGCAACCCGTGGGTTGTGTGGTCGTCCTGAAGAAGACAGACATGTTAAGACCAGAATCAATAAGACAAGTGTCTATTTGCTTGTACCGGCTAGTTACATCCAGAGCATTTATAGGTACCTTAGTCTAGATTATGCCGCGCAAGATCGCCTTCGCGATCCGGACGAGTACTAGCTGTGCCGTAAGGATGACCTGCATCAGAGGAAGATGAATCAATAAGACAAGTGTCTATTTGCGTGTACCGGCTAGTTACATCTAGAGCATTTATAGGTACCTTAGTCTAGAATATGTTGCGCAAGATCGCCTTCGTGATCCTGACGACTAATAGATGTGCCGTAAGGATGACCTGCATCAGAGGAAGATGAATCACATCAACGTCTAAAAACAGGAACATCTCACGAATTGTTCAGAGAGGCAATCTTAATTCCTAAATTAAAACGGGATTTGATTTAACAGACACAAAGAAGGCGTGCATGCAGTAGATTTAAATGAAAACACAATTTAATGAATGTGCTTGCCTGTCTTTGGCCTTTAATGAATTCAAGAACGTAAAATATGCTTAGTTGCCTTCAAGTTCAGACGAGCGCCTTTGGAATCCACCAGAGCGCCATCAATTTCATTCGAGCACCTGTATGTTTCCACTCCGGCGCCTCGAGAGACTCCTTCCCAAGCTTTGCTACAATAAAAGTCTTCGAGGGTCTTTCCGCTCCATGAATTGCATTTGAATTTCAAAACAATGTCCTTCTGGCGGGGCTTTTTGATGCCGTATTGTCCCTGTCCCTATCCAATTAAAACTGACGTGCCGTGGGTGATTTGTTGTCCTTTCCGGGGGGGCCTGCAGTCCTCCTGACAAAACTCTCACGAGTCACTTTCCGGTACGTTTTCGACGTGGGCGTGGATATTTGGAGGAATGGAGAATATGCCGCTCGTCATAATGACGCCGCCTGTCATAATGACGCCGCCTGTCATAAATGCTTGTCATAATGACGCCGCCCCTCATAATTATGCCGCCGGTCATAATTACGCATCCCGTCATAAATGCCCCGGCCATAATGGCGGTTCCTATAAAAAACGAAACCCTTATGTTCTGATCACATCGCGATTCTGCCGACTTGCGCCTTCGCAAAAATTCGAGCGCCTTCAACCTTTTCGAGCGCCATCATGTCCCGTGCCGCAGCCCTCAGATAAAAAGACATAGCTGTTACTATGTCTTTTTAGGATAGTTAGATGGTTGACAGGATCGCGACCGCGACAGTTGCGACCACGACCTTTCCTCTTTTTTTGGAAAGTAGTGCTTACAACAATCGCGGCCGCGATTGTGGTGACCATTACATGTACAATGTAATGCCCTCATTGTTCGAAAGGAACGCGGCCGCGTTTCTTACCAGCACAATGGTGAGATACCGCCGTTAGCGAGTTAGTTCTTACCTTGCTACTGCTCAACCGGATCGCGGCCGCGATCTTCATGAGCAACTTCTTCCACTAACTAGTGTATCTAACCTGTGTTCAATTACTATTGCAGCGCAAGATCTTTTCCGCGGCCCCAATGTAGAACCGGCTAGAATCGTAGCACCTGATAGAAGCCGGAAGTGGTGTGTGGAAATTTCGCAAGCCAAACCACATGTGGCTGGAGACCACCGAAAGGATTTGTGTTTGTTCTTCAGGACGGGCAAGGGTCCAGAAGATTACGAGCAACTAGGAATAGTTATTGCTATGTGGGAAGGCACCAAAAATAATGTACAGGATGCAATAATTTGCAGCGTGGAAGATACTCATCAGCTTCAGTTTGTTGAGTACGTGTTGCGGTGGCAGAATTATGATCCATCGATTATGATTGCGAGTAATGTCAATAAACCGGCAAGCAGCAAGGGGATGCCCACCAGTGCAAAGGGATTTGGGTGGATACTGCCATCATATGATTCGTTGAGCTTGTCTGGTATAATGTGTAACAAGGATATACTTGTTGGATTTAGTGTGTACAGAAAGGGTCTTTCTGCTAATAAGAAACCTCCTTCTGCTGCTTTGAAGGCTACTAAGGACAACAAACTGCCTTCAAGAATGGACACCAACTGGCTCAGAGCTGTTGCCAAGAAGAGATCCGTGGCCCCTCTGCAGGCTATAGGCGAACCGTCCACTCCAAAGGATACTGTACTCCCCATGGAGGTTATCCCCTCAGCAAATATTGGTTGTTCTACCGTAGTCGACCCTTCAGCTCCCGTCATGCTTATGCCACCTCCCGCCAGAGACTCTGAGGCAGTAGAAGAACAGCCAGCAAAGAAGATAAGGACATTCAAGATCAAGCTTCCAAAGCTGAACACGGATGACAGTGCGCGGCCTTCGACATGTTCTACTCCTTCCTCGTCCACCATACCAACAGCTACTAGCCACATGTTGACCTGGCCAACTACTGCGCGAATGCCAGAAAAATTAAAGTTTAATCCAGATGAAGAAAAGAAACTCGCTCAGGAGACAGCCTCTAAACTCGAGGAGTTCAAAAAGTATTACCCAATGGGTGTAAACTGGTTCCAGAAGGTCAGTATTTTCGATTGCGAGCCAGCTCCCGCAAATATGACACATAGAGTTCGCTCGAATGACCATGTCCAGACCCTGATAAAGAGCTTCAAAAAATACCCAATGGAGGTTCTTACCCCTGCCGATGTCGTTCTATTCGATCCAGTAACAAGGTCAGTTACATCATATTCATTTCTCTCTTGTATTATTGGTTTTATATCAATATGCTGTCCATGCAGGAAATTAGTCACTTGGTCCCGCCCCGAAGAACTGTTAAACAAGAAATTCTTTATTATTTCTGGTAATCACAGCATCTTTGCTGCACAGTTTTTATGCACTTACATGGTAATGTCGAACAAAGGCTGGAATTTGCGAAAGCATATGCAAAAAGAAGAAGTCGTGTGTTAAATGGGAACCTCTCCAACAAGGAATACATTCAGATTTCTATACAGTGCAACGATGTAATCGCAGAAACAGTATACAAAGAACCACTCATTGAAAAGCTCCAAATGTCCTCCACAAGGGCCAACAGGAACTGCAGTGACATCCGCCTGGAAGGTGTGTTTTTCGTTGTTTTGTTCAGGAAAATCGACGTCGCGATCCTAACCAGCATTTCTGTACAGGATTTTGCTACCACAACCTTGAAGGTTAAGGAACTTAAGGATGAGAAGCAGTTCCTATTTATGCAAGAAGAATCATGGTCTAAGCTCGTAGATGTTGTCAACAAATGGGCAAGTCGAAAGCTAACTGATGATCAAGGGGAATTACCAGAGAAACCTTCAAAGGAGTTTTTCAACAAGACATTCCTGAGAAACCTACGAGGAATGAACAATGCTGAGGTAAGCCAATTGATGGACGAAATCTTACAGGGCAAAGTTTTCTTGAAAGTGCAGCAAGGATATGCAGGACGTTTTGATTGCCATCAGAGGGCGCTAGACATCAGAACACTTTCACTCATGCGTCGTGAAGTGTTATCATATGCCAATTCTGTTTCAGATAAGCAATACAAGAATTTTGAAAAGTTGGCTTCATGTTTTCCAGAGCTGTCTGAACAACGACTCCTGGATATAGCAGACACAGATTTCGAATATATTAATGCGAACTATAATAAAGAAGCAGTTCAAGGTAATCTTCCAACAGTTTTTTTGGAAGCTATTATTGCTATAATGAGGCCAGAAGAAGCCAAGAAAATGAAAGAGAAGAAAAATACCGTGCAACACGTCACAAAAACTGGCATCCTTGTGTCTGCACTGGTGTCAGAAAATGCCACATTGAGTTTCGTTGACATGCGTAGTTTTACGACGCTGTGGGATGTCAAAAAATATACAGATTTTTTTAGCAGAGTTGCAGGCATGACATAAGCAAAAGTGTACCACATAGTCATGTTCCTTAGATCAGCGCATTTGCCAAACTGTTTGTACAGTCAGAGCCAGATACAAGTTAGCTCCCATGTTTCCCTTGGGGCTTATGAAGAACAAGGATGGGAGAGCAAAAAAATATCAAAGAATTCCAGTATTATGTCAGCCACATGACAATAAACAGAAGTGATGTTCATGTGCTGCCTGTTAAGCTCAACTTGGAGCTACGACTGACTCAAGTGACTAAAGCACCGAAAAGCACTCCTCTTCCAAAATATCCGATTACTGGTGACGAGGAGGTAGACATGAAAACAAAAAGAAAATATTTGGAGTTATTTACAGGTAAACCCAAGTTCTCATGGGCAGCTATGGAAGGCGACTTCATCCTTAAGAGCCAAGCAAAAACTTCTTATATTTATTACATAGTGAAGGAGCTGGTTCCATTAGAAGGTTGCGTTCTGGATTTCTTCTCAGGCGGAACTGCGTCAAGGGTAGCTTTGATGCAAGGAAAACGGAGTATTGCTTTTGAGTATGACGACAAGGTTTGCCGGTTCCTTACATCTTTCTTCGAGATTCTTGAGAAAATGGCAATGCCTGACACAGAAGAGCAAGGTGATGGGCTGTAGATGATAGGCCTATCAGTTCCGACATGCCGGATATTAATATAACACAGGGAACGGATCTCAGCCAGATGGATCAGCTGCTAGACAGCCTGGATCAGAAAAGTTTCGAAGAGAGGCTGAAGGAAACCCGGGAAGTGCTAGAGAAGACTGAGAAGGAATCAGCAAAACTAGATCCTACGTTCAAAAAGATTGAAGCACTAAACAAGAACATGGACTCCATACTGCCAATAATAACCAAGCGCCTGGAGGAGCCGCTTCCTAATTTTGAGTACATGGGCATGTCTGAAGGCGGCTCCGGAAGTGAGAGAACCTCTGCCGACCATTCACCAAAAAGACAGAAGTTGGTTCCCTCTACTGAATTTTCTTTGGCATTACAGGACGAATTGTTGGATAGTGATAAAAGCAATGCTTCAGATGTGTCAGAGCGTGTTAAAAACGCAGCTGCCGCAATGGATGTTGACATGCCAGAAACAACTGGATATACAGAAATGGACCTGTCACAGACGCTTGCTATTGGAAAGGAGCATATTGCAAGAATAGCTGCTCAACTTGGTGTTGATCCAGAGACTGTAAAAGAAACTCAGTGGTAAAGCCTTCGCATTTGTGCTGGGCATTGTTTACAAATTTTGTGTTAATACATTGTGTTTATATTTTCACCTCTTTTTGGGTACACTATGTGTTATCCTTTTTTGTTTAATTGTTTTGTCAACATTGAATTGCATGAACAAAGTAGTTTGGAAGATCGCGGCGGCGATTCTGTAGACCAGATATACATCTTCCAGACAGCACCTTGACCTAGTAGCACACAATGTGCTATTTGTATTCTGCATTCACTTGTTGTCGCAAAAATCGCAATGGCGATCCTTACGACCACTAGTGATGCTGCTCAAACCCCCACACTTACTGTTATGACAACTATGGGCTACACGCCTGCATTCAAATTTTGGCGACTGTTATTTTTTCAAACTGAACTAACAATTATTAACGCTTTATTTTGGTTGAGAGGAATCATTTCTTACCATCTCCGGGGTGACCACGACCTATTTCGTTGTCAAACGAGAAAATGAAATTTCTCTAATTAATGAAACCATGCTTACATGGTAACCGCTGCCTTGCACTGCATCAGACATCCTATCATGTCATCATAAACTGCTAACTGGGCATCTTCTATACCAAGTTATATATCATCATTCTCCATAAATTCTTCCTTGAGGTATAGCTTGCCACTGTTCTTCTACATCTATAAAATTATTCCCAATTCCATTCAAAATAACAAAACGGCTCCTCACACATGAAGTTCTTCTTTTTTCTTGAAAAACCATATCCCTAGTTTGCACGTTCGACCGTCGACTCGTGTTCCTCGGCACACTTCATGCATGATGTGACCTTTTTGCGTATGATGATCTGGTTCCCTGCAGTCTGATCTCGTCTCATTAGGTTGGAGAGTCCATCCAGGCAATTGCTCTCCTCGCGTTCCTGGACATGGAAAGATGATTTAGCAATCCTCACCACTATAGCTTTACTTCTATTCCTCTCTTAACATTCCTTTTAATTCTAACTCTCCACAGTCAAGCTTGTTGATATGAGGGAGATTAAGTTTTCCTGTTCTAGGATAAAAAAAATTCTGGTGAATTTGGTTGGGTGGGTCGAGCTTTTCCTTTAATTGGATTTTCTTGTGTTTCTTTGTGATTTGTGAAGGTGAAATCTAAAGAGACAGTATCCCGTAAGGCTGAGTAATTACTCTGATAAAAGACACATGAACGAAGAAGTCGAAGTCGTCTGCCATCGCACATTATCAATACTAGAACATAACGTGAAAAAATAAACCTTCTAAAATGGAGGTAACAATGAAACAAAGGGGAGGAGGGTAGATTTCAAGAATGAGATAAAGGTACTGTTGAGAGAGATGAGAAAGTGCCGATGAGAAGTTGATGAAGAACCTTGCAATAAGTAGCGATCTCCCAAGCAAACCAAAGGCCCAAAAATACATGCGATACATGCATACTTACTTGCATGCTCATCCATCCTAAAATCCCGATCCGATGGCTCAGATCGATGGGATTGACTCGGGCTTTACTGATTTGGCGTCAACTCCACTACCACAAAGAGGGCATATATTGCTAATTCATCAATAGAAGAGATGGCAATGGGTGCATTTTGGCAATAAAATGTAGATTCTAACCTAAGTTGTTTGCACTTTGGAACCTTTCATCCTTTTATGTTATTTGCTACATGACATCTAATGACAAACATGATGATCAAGATATTGTTTTTCTGGCTCATCCATTGCCACATATCTTACATAATACAACATTATAGTAATATGTTACGGATATATGTTTCAAATGAAAAAGCTATGGAATAACCTTTGTGTTTTGCACTATTTTATAAACTAGCTTTCAATTTTCAAAAATGAGACACATACCCTTGGTCAATATACCATGTATTTTTATGTTTTGGATAATGACAAAGTGCTCTTAGCAAGTCCTACGAATTCCTTCATTCTGCTCCAACTTTGCTGGATATAATCCAAGTAATATCCGCCTAACATGAACAGAACTCCTAAAGATATCTTTGACTTTATTCAAAAAAAACTGAACATCTATGCAATCCATAAAGCAATGTTCGATGGTTTCATCAACATGATCACACATAAGCATCCAAGATCTACTTCATTATCAAACTTGTTAACCATGTGATCAACTCTAGGTGCCTTATGAGTTACAGCAAAGGTCTTCACTTTAGCAGGAAGAGGATTCTTTCAGACTCGTTTCCACACACGTGATAAAAGTCGTTCATCAATCTTATAGAATGATTCTATAGCAAATCAGATTGTTCCTCGAACAAAATGTTTCTATACCAAATCAAATTTTTCCTTGCCTACAAACAATGGCGTGGGGCCTTGGTTTGCTTTTAGAGACATTCTAATGGGTTGTTATTTCTAGCAGATAATATAGCACTAGGTACGGAATTTCCTCCTTCCTATGTGATAGAGGAGGTCCTATTTAATTGGAAAAATTATAATTATTCAAGTTTGCAAAAATTCCAAAAATACCCTCCAAATGAAGAGCATTTTTGTAAAAATTGTAACAGAGTTTCTGCTGCTCCTCAAATTCAAAAGTTGTCTTCACAAACATTATAGATTACAATAAGATCTTTCGAACAGCTTCAAATTCATTGAAATTGGAGTTGAAGCTTTCAAGTTGTGCTCATTTGGGTTGTTTTTTATAGCACTTATTTAAAACACTATAACTTGAGGATTCCAACTCCATTTTAGACGATTCTACTACTATTGGATAATCCTGGCTGTCATCTATGAGTTTCACAAAGGGCATTTTTTAGTTGGTTGATCACAAAAAAGTTATTGCTGTTTGAGTCAACTACCCTATTTCTAGAGATATTTTGGAATATTTGTAAACTTGAAGTGTATATATATCTCGAATTTTCCCTATTTAATTGGACTATTTATTAACGCACATGTGAAGTGTCAATCCAAAACCTTTTCAAGATGAACCTCATGATATGATCTTCAAGCACGCCAAATAAGCCTTTTCAAGATGAACCTCAGGATATGATCTTGAAGCACGCCAAATAATAGTGCTGGATTTTCCATTGGTTCTGTCCTTGTCAGTGTAATTTCTTTAGGCCTCACAATGACTAAATGGCGGTGAAAATGGGTTGTGGGTATACACTACAATACCAAATTGGTATCTAAACTTTCCTGGCCTTCAAGCTTTGGATTGCATTATCCTCCACCAGTATTCAAATTCCTGGTAAGGGGTATGGGGCACAGGCTTGAGGCAAAATCTCAAGGAAACGGATGATGGAACTTTTGTTGACACACATTTTCCTTAGGGTTCAGCTTTCTTGCAAAGCGTTATATGTTCACATTTTTCAGCAGGTCATTGTAAGAGCCAATAACGTGAGCTCCTGAATTTAGGCTTCCAGCTCTCTTAGCGAATATTCACTTAATAGACTTCGTGTATGTTGCCATCCAGACAAAGAACATACAATGTGCATGTACCCACAGAAAGCAGAGAAGCTATGGAGGCTACTTACCAGCAATGGGGATTCAAGAAGACTCTGCATTAAGCTACCATCTATAAACTACAGATTCTAGAGAACCTATTAACCAAGCGAAGCGCTACCCTTTACCTTCCCATGACCCTTGTTGGCGGGGTGGAAACAAAAAAATTAGCAAAAAGCAAAAACAAGAAAACATTCTCCGAGGTAGAGCACATTGCATATTAAATTATATGTTTAAAATTGTTGGAAACATGGGAATCTGTTATTGAACAGTTACTCCCAGCAATGGCTGCATGATCTCTGACTGCCATTACTTTAATGACTGAATGACATGAGAGGCATACAAGTCCCTAATTGGAAAACTAAACAATCAGTACGGCAACACAACCAAAATAGGCACAATATAACCACTCACATTGACTGTCGTACGGCCTCAACAGCTTTATCAGCTGGAAGAAAGTCTTCAACATTAACTTGCTTATTCTCATTTTTCTTGTCTGCAAGAAGATGTTTGTGAATCAGAAATATGCCATTGGCACTAAAATCAAGGTGCAACAAGTTGTGAGATTTAAAATCTCATTTTTCTCGTCTGCAAAAAGATGTTTGTGAATCAGAAATATGTCATTGGCACTAAAATCAAGGTGCAACAAGTTGTGAAATTAAAATTCCTACATCTATTATCCTAGCTAAGATGAATGACTATAATTAGATGAATAGTCTGGTTCATTGATGCAATAATAGGTTTTAGCTGTGATTTGTTATCTTATAAGGTGAAAGAATATACAGTCTTCAAAGAACCGCCGTATCTCGGCCAATCTGTGAGGTGCCAGGTCCTTGACATCAGAATAGTGCCGATATTCAGGATCATCCGCACAAACAGCTATAATCTTGTCATCCTTTCACTCTGTTAAGGGCAAAAAATGGCAGTTTGGAAATTGATTCTGAGTTTTCTGTGAAATGCAAAATTTATCTATAAATAATCTTGGATTATAATCTTATACAGCAAAGGTCTTGGAGAAAAATTAAATATCACTAACAAGCATGTCCTTGTGTTTGGATTGAATCGAATCCAAGTGACGGAATGGTTGTATTGCTTATTCTATCTTTGTACACCCTCACCTGATCAATCATGGGCATAAGACCAATGGCTCTTGCATGGAGGAAACACCCTGGTATAACAGGTTCCTGATTTAAAACACCCATATTCATACAAAAGCTACAAAGAACAAGATCAGCAAACCTCATTTCTGAGAAAGACACACAAGCTTGTCACCTGCATCAAAACAAGCACATCCATAGGGTCATTGTCCTCACAGAATGTTCTTGGTATAAATCCATAATTGTGTGGATACACTATTGATGAATATAAAACCCGATCAACCTGCACAATGATATGGCAACTAAAATCAGAACATCAATATACACGGATTACTTTCGAATTCTTTTAGAAGTCACTAACCTTTATGATGCCACTCTTCTTGTCAAGCTCATATTTTACTTTGCTTCCCTTTGGGATTTCAATCACCTGATAAGTGCAATGCTAAATGTAATCATAGAAGAGAATTATTTGATCATTATCCCTGCATCTTTTCTGATATGAAATCTCATGCATTTTCCTTACCCCTTTAGTGCATGAATTGCCAATACAAATAATGGGTACAAAGGTTCAGAATAAACCCTTTAACAAGAGATATAAATCAAGATGACACCGATGAAGCTAATATACAGATACTTTCATCGCATAATAAATTAGGACTTACACAATTGAAGACTGCAGGAGCTCCAGGGCCTGTAAAGAAACGGTAAGATAGGGAGCATATAAGCGACATCACATTAAAAACGGTTCCTTTGTCTATATAAATCCGTGTGCAACATTTATTCATGAAATATTTCAAGACAAAGAGCCAATAAACTGACCGATTTCAAGGTCATGCCAAGGATGTGGCATGGTGCTACAATAGCAACCGAAGTTCGTGTTCTGCAAAAATACTGGTTTCAGCTGTTGCAACTTCGAAACATATCCTAAATAGGTATGGAATGATGTTCGTTCTGAAGACTGTAATTTTTATCGGTGATCGCAGACAAGATCATGATGAATAACGGAATACAAAGCATTTGAGAAACCAAGCAATGCAAAGCAGATAGTACTTCACCTGGACGGAAACGTTCAGCTGGGGAGGGAGGAAAAGCGCTAGGTAAAAGGATTAAAATGTCCTTCAACGTTATACTCTCTATCCTAATAATTCGACACTTGTAGACGCTAAAGTTGGGATTCAAACATATTTCTCGTGTCTCAAATACAAGAAGAAATATGAATATAAATTAAGGGTGACCGCCCGGAACTAGGGTTGGTGGGTTGGCTTGTTCCTGTGATTCTCTCTCTTAGGGCCATTTACAAACAACACAAAAAATCCAGAAAAGTATTATTGTCGTGTCTACTTTACTAGACATGCTGTGCAAAAGGGTAACACCTCTTTTTTTTAATTGAAGGATGAAATATATTATCTGAAAAGTAATAATTACATATGAACACTGAGTGATGTCATGCACCTACATAACATGATGTGTATGTAGGATAACCACATCTACATAACATGATGTGTATGTAGGATAACCACTCGGCTAATCAAGCAGTCTTTTACAATCACGATAAAAATGTCTTGTGGGCTATTTTTTCATAGATAGTACTAAAGTACATTGTACTCATGACCAAAATAAACTTTCTCGGCCTCTTTCATATGAGCCACAAAAGCCACCCTATGTAACTGCATTGCTATTTTCTTTTTTAAGATGCCATGATGTATAGGATATAAACTTAATATCATCTCCTTCACTGATAGAGATGATTCAGACACTTTCATTAACCTGTTACAAGTTGATTGAATATCTTGACCTATATAAAACAATGCTCAATCGTTTCTTCTGACCGGCCACAGATAGGACAAATTAGTTAAAACATTGACCCTAACCACTCTATGAAGAATCTGCGACAACAAAGTGGAAACCTTTGGTGGCAAATTGCCCTTCCACACCCATTTCCAAATTTGAACCACTATATCCCATCGAGACAAAAGGCCTATTATCTAATTTTTATGCAGTAATCTATAACCCTTTGAAACAAAATGTTTTTCTTAAGATTTTCATGTGGTAAACAAAAAGCACCTACTTGTTAATAAGCAAAAAATGGTCAATGGGCCACCAAAATATCCCAAACGCATACATCACTTTCCCTTGAATGAAAACTTACTTTGATTAAGAAAGCTGGACATCTCGATGGTACCAATCTCCAATGCATGAGATTCACCCTGAGTTCCATTTTTGAATCCTCTTATCCACAACGGTTTACTACCATTACTTGTCTCAACTTGTAGCCACTATAAAGGCATAGACATGATGAGCAATTTTTTATATCTAATTGCCACCAATTTTTTATTGTCTCCCATGCCTTCAAGAGCCCTTTAAGGAATCGTGATGCACCTAAATAAAGCTTCAGTTCATAAGCGTTGCCCAAGGTAAATTTGCCCTATGAGAGACTTTACCACTGGAATGCAAAGATAAGATAAGATAAGATGAATTTTTACGTCCACGGGAACCCAACGGGTTATGGGACGGCACATGCAACGGCAACAACCCATCTAAAACCTGGGGACTAGGCCCCATCACCAAACACAATAACCAAATATTAAAAGACTACCAAGAAGAAGATAATGCTAATGCTATTGGTAATTTTATGCTTCTAAAATTATCTAGACATAGCCAATCCAAGGATTGGAAGGCCATTGGTCTAGAATAATTGCTGCGCCTCCCCTGTACATTGCCCAATTCTTTTGCAGGCGGGCTGCCCTCACCTTGCAGAGCTCCTCCTTACGGTTACACAATTGAAGAGGGGAGAGGTCCTCCTGTACTGAGAAACTAGTCCCTCTGAGATGGTTTCCATGTTGAAGAACATGTAGGCGGTTAGAGTGTCTTGAAACTGAACCAAGAGATAGTGACTTAACTACAACATTTTGAAAATATAGTCGCTTAGCTTACAACATACTCAAACATAACAATTACATTTACATGTACAAGGACATTAAACAAAGCTGATTTCCTTCAATGTTTTGCATCAAAACTTTTAGAAATATACAATATCTTATCATTCTTTGTCGGCCAAAATAAGTCAGATCCCATCACATTACATTCTAATCTAGCGACAATGCGAAAATGTTAAAAATGAAACAACAATATGTAGCAAAATAACAGGGGGTTCCAGGGGGATTTGATATGGATGTAAAAATAACAATTCCCGAAACCATACACTATATATCCCTAAAACAAATGAATAGGTTGTTATTAAAAAAAACATAGATTCAAGATAAAAAAATAATCACATTAGCTCACTGGGTACATTGTTTAAAGTAGTCTTATTAGGAAATTGAGTTATTTTGGTAGAGGTTCGAGGGCCCCGTATTTCATATTCTCATATCTTAGGCAAAGCCGTATAGGGGTTCAATATTCCCTCAAAACCTTAGACGAAATCATATTTCATATTTCAAAATCATAAGCGCCTCCAATCATAAATGACTATAAGTGAAACGAGAGGTGCCCAAAGGTCTCAACATACGATTTGGGTCGTAGGATCGACGAATCCGACGACTGTGGTAGTCCAGGGTGCACCTCGTTTAGAATATGTAGCAAAATAACAGGGGGTTCCAGGGGGATTTGATATGGATGTAAAAATAACAATTCCCGAAACTATAGACTATATATCCCTAAAAGAATTGAATAGGTTGTTATTAAAAAAAACATAGACTCGAGATAAAAAATAATTATGTTAGCTCACTGGGTACATTGGTTAAAGTAGATTTATTAAGACATTAAGTTATTTTGGTAGAGGTTCGAACCCCCGTATTTCATATTCTCATATCTAGGCAAAGTCGTATAGGGGTTCGATATTCCCTCAAAACCTTAGACGAAATCGTATTTCATATTTCAAAATCATAGGTGCCTCCAATCATAAATGACTATAAGCGAAACGAGAGGTGCCCAGAGGCCCCAGCATACGATCCTGAACGCAATTTCAACCTTATAATTGTTGATACTCGGGCTATTTCTGTCAATTTCTTATCAATACATGGATGCAGTTTCAATCAAAGTGGTCCCATGTAATTGTTATCAGGGCATTAAGCCCCTTTACAAGGCAATATAAAGGAAGAGAGGGGTCTATTTCTTATGTTTTTTGCCAATGTTTAAACAAGTAATAAATCTGTTGATGGTCACTTGATTTTTAATGATATTTAGGCATGCAGCTACTGATGTGGATTTGACATGGGAGCTCGTTGTTTCACAACAAACAAATGGTTCACTGCTAATACAGCTCGCTAGTCTATTTCGTTGTGGAACAGCTCGATCATGATTGTTTTCTATTACTAAAATGGCATCGAGCCCCTTTATCAAGACAAAATGACACCAAACCCCTTATAAGCCATAAAATGCTCCTCACAACATTTATATAGTACATCAACAAGCTCAAACATGTAACAAGATACTAGGTAATCTTTGCCTGGGGGACCTTTATGCCCCCTAAAAATCCGACATGGCCGTACCGAATGAGGTAGCGCAAACGATAAAATTTATGGTGGCCGCACCAGATGAAGTGGCGCAAAGCATAGAACAACCGCTATCAAAAGCGAAAAATCATTAAAAGCATGGATTTTATTCTAAAATTGACTAAAGCAATAGAGAAGAAACAAGTTATCACAATTTTTCTCAGTTCTAACTATGATCTCTTTCGTTCTTAACTTCGTGACTTTACCTTTGCAACCTGCCGACCAGAGAAGTTTCTGCCCATAAAGCGACAGAAAACGCCGTCGTGAGTGGGACCGTCGCTTGTCTTTTACAGCTAGAAACCCCGACGGTCGGCAGGCTCCTAAACTAAGTTGTCAGGTGGCCAAAATTCTGCCCAAAAAGTGGATATTTTTTCCCTGCATTTTTTCTTCTTTCTCGGCTATGGCAGAGCTCCAGAGTTTTAGCGATGGTGCTACGTCATTACGTCAAGGCGCTTGAGCATTGGATGACTTTTTCGAGTTGCTTCTAGCTGGTGCTTGCTTTGTGTCGATTTTTTACAAAGAAGGGAGCATTTTTTTGAAGATCAAATTTTGTTTTCTTGATTCAAAGTTGCTACATGCAAGTCTTTATTGTGCTTCCTTCCCTTTTTTTTGGGTTGCCCCTAAGGGGGCAAGCCCTTGTTGAGGTGGGTTTGTGGCATATGCTAGGTATATGCCAATATATACCCAGAATATGCCAATGACTGCTAAAAACCCATCATAGGCTGTAAATGCTAGGTTGCCCCTGTTGCTGGAGAGGAACTGTGGAAACCGAAAACCAGTGCTCGCTCCTTGCTCGAGGCTGCAGCATTGATGGATGTCGCTCGAATGTTGATCGGGCGTCCAGCTCCGGCAGTGTTGGAATGCCCGTTGCTTCAGTCCGACGTATGTGCAATTGGCCCAGGATGTCGAAGGACTTGAGAAACAAACCGAGAATCTTAATGGTGCCTTCCAGCAAGAATTAAATCAGTCGTCTGCAGAAACAAATGACCCACAAGAGGAAATGTCCTCCGGCCTTGAGAAAAATGACTACAACGATGATTATGTAACTAGAATTCCTGTCTCTTCGCAGAAGTATATTCCGGTGTCAAAAACATCCTTGGGTAAAAGTCTTCAATCTGGTTTCGAGTCGGAGCAGGATATATCGGATTTCTTGTCCGTTTGTTCGTAAGTGATTACAGCCCCCTTGATTTTGCTTTTATAATTGTGTGATATTCATGTTGGGCTGGAGCTTATTATATGTTAAAACGATTTTGCAGGTGTCTGGAAACGATTTTGCATGCAGAGCATAAAATTATACTGGAAGAGCTTCGAGTAGATTATATAGTCATACCAATAATCTTGGGGTCCCAAATGAAACTCATTGGATGGGGAAAAAAGATTTATTCTCGGTATCGGTATTAATGGCGATTCGCTCAAATTAAAAACCATCTAGTGTAAATCGCACTCCCTCCGAGAGAGAGAGAGCTTTAACACCTATACCCGTGTAGGATTCTTACCTTCCCTTCCTTTTATTGTGGTAGGATTACGTCAAGAATGTGGCACAAATGTGTTTCATCACGATTGACATCATGATGGACTTCCCGGCATTCTTTGCCACAAGTCGATTCCAACACAATATCATGTATGTGTTAAAAGTGCCCGGTTCGGGGAGCTATCGTTCGTGATTTAGAGCGACGTAAGCTCTTAATTTCGATTATCTTTTGACCTTGCCTATTGAAATCGATTGGAAAAGCACGTCTTCATCTAATATTATCATCTTCAGGCAAGTAGTGTGCAATTTATATTAGCATGTGAATTATGCCGGAATAGATGTTTGATTTGTGGGCAAAATATTCCAGGAGAGGCTATACCACAGAGAAACAAGAGGGTTTTCTTTTTGTGGAGAAACTAGAGTCATGTATGCTTCGCAGGATCTTTAGCGGATTTGCGCAGCCTCTTATAATTGCTGGTCAATGGATCATGGAGGTTGTTTGCTATTTGGCAGAAACTATTGATTAGTGCAATCACTTGCAAGCTCACTTTGATTGCCTGTTTCTAATTTCCTAATAATTTTACCTGTTAGAGATTTTAAAAGCCTATTTTCATACTAGGGTAATGTTAGTAGCTGTATTGGGGATTCCATTCAGGTCAAATGTACTTTGATCATTTTGAGGAGATATATTGACTTGGACTTTCCAGAAAGTGATGCCTCCACCAAGATGTTTTAATTAAATCAATCAAAAAACTGTAAGGTGGTTGGTTGTATCCATTAATGGTTCTCATCATGGTCAAAGACCTGTAAATTACTGAATGATGTTATCAACAGAGGAGCAAATAATTTGTCTAGTTGCTGCATTATTTCTCTTTTGATTTGCGTTGCAACTGCTTTTACAGAAGTGGAAGCCAACACGTGGTAAGGCAGAAGCTAAGACCTGGACAGATAATCTGATACAATGGCAAGAACCACTTCCACAAGACATGAATGTCAATACTGGGGACGATTTGCCAGCATGGATTGCTGGACGTTCTGCCATACCTCGTTATGAAGCAGTTCTTTCTTCGGCCGGATCTCGTGGAATTCTAATTAGAAGATTGCTTGAGCGGATGGGCATATTACCTCCACAATTCCCTCATAATCTGAACCTATTTGGGGAGACGACCATGAGGCCAGAACCACACATAAGGTCATTTTACAACCTATTTATCACAGTTGGACCAGCGACAAGTTTTTGTGTTAGTCCTTTTTCTATGTTATTTGGATATGCAAAGGCGGTGTAGGTATATCAGGGAGACACAGGCATTTTCAATGACTTGATTAATCTGATGCATATTAATCTTCTTTCCTGTCAATTATAATGCATGCCACTTGAAACCTTAGGTGCCAACTGAGTTGTAAAGACAAGCCAATTGTATCATTGAATCAAATGAATCTTGAAAGCTGATTATCTGTCGGGAGAGCTTGCTGCAAGATGTAGAAAACATTATTTTTCCACAGTGCCGTCTTATAGCTATATGCGGTTGAGGTCTTTAGATGGTGTGTGTTTTAGCTGTGTCCTTCTGAATGATAAGGTAGAAATCTAATTCTTACCACCAATTTTCGATGCTGATTGTTTTGAAGCCAGAAACTGCTTAAAGTACAAGCAGAAATCACTTGAGTTTGCTTGACAGATCAACATACATTTCAAGGATATCAATGCGAGATATTTGGCTTCCTGCGTCAGCAGCTGAATGTGGCAAAAGCTATTGGAAAATGTTCCGCACAGCTATTTCCATATTCTTTTCCCGATCGGCCTTGCAGGTACAAAGCTGGAACATTGATTTGAATCCCTTTATAACAAGAGTGAATTTGACAGTCATGTTTTGTCCCTTTACTACTGCTTCAACTTAAAGAAGCATATCTTATTATTTGCACTTATTAGTGTGTTTACTTGGGCATACAAGAGTCCTATCTTTGTTTGAGGTGAAATAAAATCTTATGTCACAAATGTACATGTCAGCTTGTTGCAAGCTCAGAACTTGTTATCAGATAACACCTTTTCCATGCTTTGTGCTTTATGATCTTAATTAGCTTCCAAGTGACTAGAAAGTACAATGACTTATGTGACATGCATGAAGGTGAAGCAAAAATCTCAAGGTATTGGGCATTGACTTGCAGGAACCTGCTTTTCAAGAACTTGTTGTTTTGCAACAACGCAAGTTCATCAGCAAAACAAGTGTTCCTATTGATGCATGTGGTTCAATTTTGGAGTTAAACACATATCAGAGAATTCCCATTCCTGACATCAAGGTTAAGACAAATTATGAACTTCTCATGTTCTCAATGTAGGCACGTCTCTTTTCGTAATATTATAACTTGTTTTTGGTAATATTGGGAATTTCTTCCTGCCAAAATACTCTAGACGAAAGACTTTGGCATATGTCTTTTGAGAATTGGCATTGTCTCTACATGTTTTTTAATAAGTCATCTAGCAGTAGCAATAGCAGTGGGAGAGGGACAGTACAGTTGAGATTTTGATGAATGATAATGAAAGGTCCTGAAGCATGGTATTTTGTTTTGCAGGTAGTTTTTCCAAACAAGAAGTTATCTTTCCGGATACTTGATACGGTAAAGACTCTTCTGATACCTGTTTTTCTCGTGCATGTCTGTTGATACACTTGTGCTTCCTGTAGAGAGTTCAGGAAATTATGTTTAATTGGTAATCTCCACGCACGCTTATACTCATGTACTCATCTGTGATGGTCCAAGTTTGACCCTTAAGGTGGAGAGTGTGGCATTTCACCAGATTTGTGTTTCAAAAGCTTGAGTGAGTGCTTGCACCTGTTTTTTCCATTGGAGGATATTGTACCGCTGTACTTTGTGGAAGCTAGCACCTATGGTACTTATGGTCAATTTCCTGGGCCATTAATCTGTTGCCTATGACTAGAATTATTTACGTTTGAGCAGTAAGCCATCATGTTTGGCAAATTCATGGGACAAGTGACCTCTTGCTCTGTTTGAATACATATACATGGGGATTCATGAAATCTAGTAAGAAAAAAATTGTATTACGACTCCTGTTCTGTATGCTTTGTGTTGAAGATTTTGAATGTTGGTAAACGATTATTTTAAAGAACCTAATTGTTCTTGAAGCCTTAAGCTATGGTTCAATACTCGGTATTCCTTGAAGTCCTTATTTACTCTTTTCTATCTGCTTGCAGTTAAGACTGGATATTGCAACAATTGCTGGTACACTGGCATTTTTGATAAACTACAGATTTGACGACCTAAGTTCGTTGTATGTTTATATTTTATTTTAATCTCATCGAATGTAAGAGGATGTTGTAATTTCTGGGTAGTAATCTTCCGTGATTTTCTTTTGCGACAGATCTTCATTTATACTTGACTTGATTTCAAGTGTTGCACTTCTCGTTCTATTGACAAGGGTTGGATTAGGCTACCAACAGACCTGGAACAGATACCAGGTAACCAAACCAAATCATTGTACACCTAGAAAGACGACGTATATAAAAGTTTGTTTGTGCAGCTACTTGTCAACAAAACACTTTATGAGAAAACTCTTGCTAGTGCTTTTGGCGTTGTGCACTTTCTTGTTGATGCATCTGAAGAACAACAGGTGAATTGGATGCTTAACATTTGTTTTCATCTTGTTTATGTTGCTCAACTATCTGCTTCACTTGTTTGCTAGTTCAAGCAAGCTATTTTACTTTATGGCATGCAACAAGCTCTAAGGGCCTTACATAATTAAGAAGGAGGCAAGAACCTTTAAAATAACATGCTGTAAGGGTCGTAAATAATTGTGTATTGTGTTAGATGCATGCAATTTTTGGGTTGCCCCTAGGGGGGAAACCCTCGTTTATGTGGGTATGTGGGCAATTTTAAATTTAGAAAACAAAAATAGCAATAAAAAATCGAATTCCTTGAATCTTGGAGAACCGGGCTACAGTGCGTGCATGTGTTGAGCCCCGATAAAGAAAACTAAAACACCAACGAAATCATCATTCTTGCTTCTCGTCTTTCGATATGTTCAAGGTTTGAATAGAACCAATGGATTGTGTTTCTTTTTCTTATTTGCAACATTCAATTTGTGAGTTATTAGCGTATTTGAATGCCTTGACTTATGAATTATGAATTGGGCATGGAAATAGCATTCCACTGATATGTTTGAGCCCAGTTTTTTGGGTTGCCCCTAAGGGGAAAACCCTCATCCATGTGGGTTTGTGGCATATTCCAAGTATATGTCAGTATATGCTCGAAAACATGACTTTGAAGTGTGATTTAAGCCATTTCACTCTCAGGTCACGGAGGGCAACCCTCCGTGCGCAGCACCTTGTTTTCTTTATCTTTCGTTCACGCTTGTTTGTTTATAATGAAACTGTACGTTTGTTGTAGATGATCCTTGAGTTCTAGTCTGATCTGGCATCATTTTGCTCAGTGTGGTAGTTCTATCTTGCTGTTTGTCGATTATTTTGGTGCATTAGAGCCTTTGGTTTACTTGCATGTTTACAGAGTTAAATCTATGGTTTGCTTCTGTGTTTAGAAGTTCTTTAGCATTCCCAAACCCGTGTACTATTATGCCTTTTTGAAAAGGTCAAGATTCTTGTAAATCCATTACTAATATCCTAACGAATTATCGTCCAGATGTAAGTATTTAGTTCAGTTTATGTTTGTATTATTTCTTTTCTCATCCGTTTGTTTGTTTATAGGCATGGTTTTCAAAAGGGGATGTTGGCCAGAAATATTTACATAGTGACAGGGGGTTATTTTTATATTTTTATGCTCTTTTTTACATGGTTTTTCTATGATTTCGTCGTCTTTTTTGTTGAGGTGTACTAAATAGTATTTCTAGAGTGCACCTTGATTTTAATTGGCTAGAACAATCAGATGGTTATTGTCTTTCATAACATATGTAGTTGTATGAACACTGTGCATGTAGATGCATCAAACCCCATACCCTTTTCCTCCAGATTCTTGTTGCGACTCCGGCACTTCTTGATGATGGAAGGATATCACGATGTGAATTCTTGCTGACACTCATTTTTTGAAAGGTATTTGCAATAATTCTTGGTCCTCTATGTATTTCTCCTTTAGTTAGGATAAGGGTTTCTGTTCTATTGCTTTGATAGCTTATAATGTGCTGGTCAAAACACACTTTTAAAGCCTAGTTTCCAAGTTATTTTTGATCTATTGCTTGTGTCATCTAAAGCTTTAGATGTCCTACAATCACAATTGACTTTGTGAAAAAATCGGCTTGCTAGGTTTACCACAATCGGCTTTGCAAAAACCATCCTAATCTGTGTTCCGCAATCGGCTTGTGATATGTGTTGCTGCTTCCCTAATCTTGCCCTTTCTTCATGGCTGATAACATCCCCTTTGAACAACCATTCATTTACATTGCTATTTCTTAATGAATACTCACCATTGTTTTTTTTATTGTTAATTCACACTTGCATTACTATTTTGTTATGTATAGTTACCATTGTATTTTCTTAAAGATAGCTAACCATGAGAAGAATGGCACGAAACAAACGAGGTGCAGGCTCATCAGCACCAACAGGACTGGTGCAGGCAAAAGGCATCATAAATGAGATCAATCAATCTGTACATGCAGGCCAAACATACCAAACAAGTGTCTTCAACATGTCTATAATATCATTACAAATGTTTTCCACTATGCGATTACGTTGGCGTTTGTTTATTTGACCGTGGGCTTTTGTTTGTTTGTTTGTTTGATGCTAGGACGATTTTTGCGCCTGCCCCCTTTTATTTTTCCCTTAGGGCCCAAAGGACCCAACCTTTTTTTTAATATAACTACCATTAAGATTAATTAATACGAACTAATACTCCTAACACTTTTGAATTAAAATCTTTCTTTGGTTTGGGTGCGTATTCACGTGGAGGGTAAGGTAGGGCAGTGAGAGTCCTAAAACTGTATATTACATATAAAAAATCAACACCATCTAGTACATTGCCTCAAATCTTATAATATTTTGCAAACATCATTATACAGTATAACAAAGCTTGTACAAAGAAGCAAGCTAGGATAGAGGTGCGCAGATGTATTATCATGTGCAATTTGTCCTTCAATGTCTTACGCGCCAAGCAATGGAAGAAAATGATCAAAGCAGTATCTCAAATTGGTACACCATGGAAGGGAGTGGAATAAAATAAAATGAGGCAAGAAGAATTAGATCAAGAGATAGAGATAGTTGGTGAAGAATTGAAACCAATCAAAGAAAAGTGGACTAAGTATGGATGCTCCATTATTACTGATGGATGGACAGATAGAAGACGAAGACACGTTATGAATATCATGATATCTAGCTGCATGGACACCATTTTCCACCGTGCAGTTGATTGCTCAAAGGATGGACAGAAAATTACAGGCAGATTTATCTTCAAAGAGATACAAAGAACAATAGAGGAAATTGGGCCAGAGAATGTTGTCCAAGTTATAACAGACAACGGATCTAATTGTAAAAGCATGGGGCTGAATTACCTTGAAAAAGAATATTCAAGCATTTGTTAGACGCCTTGTGCAAGTCACTCTTAGATTCACTTCTTGAAGACATTTCCAAGATCCATTGGGTAAGCAATGTAATTGAGCAATCTGGACACTTAGTTAACTTTTTTCTTACAAAACCATCTGCATTAAATATCCATAGAGAGAATAGCCAGCTTGAGTTCTTGCGTTCACGAGTGTATCATAAGGACTGGTGTATCATATTTATGGAAAGAATGGGATGGAAATAGGGAGCCAGATGGACTACGAATACAAAGAATGTGTTATGATGCAAGTTTTTGGGATGATATAGAGGCTATTGTGAAAGGATTGAGTCCAATTTACATTGTTTTACGTATTTCTAATATGGAAGGCACCACTCTTGGGCTAATATATGAGTTTATGGACAGAATTTCAGAGACACTGGATACTTTTCAGAATGCCCATCATGCTCTTGGGTCCAGCCGCATTGAAAGTATCAAAGATAAGATAGAATTGGTTTCATAAGCCAGTCCACGTTGTTGCTCACATCTTGCACCCATTATGGCGATCGAATAATCAATTTACGGATGTTGAGCTCAACAAAGGATGGCATGAATATATATGAAAGGTATTTAAAGATGGTGAAATGCAACAAATGCTTAATGAGCAGCTGTATACCTTCCGCAATAACTTAGGCCTCTTCTCTATTTCATCTGCACAAGTAAGAGAAACCATGTTGAAGCCAATTATATGGTGGGAGTCTTATGGATCATCCACTCCTTAGCACTCCGAGTTTTGTCTCAAGATTGTGCTTCAGGTCCATGTGAAAGAAATTGGATTGCGTATTCACTAGTACAAACTAAGCAGCGAAACAGGTTAGATTTGAAGCAATTGGAGCGTCTTATATATTGTAGAGAAAATTTGAAGCTGTTAGATAAGTTTAAGGAAATGTCTTGTGTGAACCAAGTCAATACAGATAAGATTGACATCAATAAAACTCCGGCTGATAGGCTGCCTATAATTAGACCCGCAGAGAGAGATGTGTATACTTTGTTGCATAAAGAAATGGTAGAGGCTGACTTGCCTCGGACAAGATCACGATTATGCGCATGTGTAAACGATATGGCTTCTTCATCTACTGCTCCAACTGATGATGTTTATGCAAATCCTGATGATATAGAAGAGGAAGATAGTATTGATGAACTTTTTGAGTTGCAAGAAGCTGAAGATTATGAAATTGAAGTGGAAGAAGAGTGGGTGTGAAATGAAGATGAAGATGAGGAATCTGATTTAGATTAACAAGACTGATGGATCTAATATGTATTGACTGATGGATCTGATATGTATCTTCAAATCAAACTACTTTTATATCTAAATTTTTGTATCTACTTTATAATTTGAAAACTAGTATGTATGCTACCATAGGCACTTACTAGTAAGTGATTCCTGGCATACCATTTTGGCTTGATATGTACATGAGCTAGATGTACTATTTTTGTTAGTTATATATTGTTAGTAGAATTTTGTTTTGGAAGACATTTCTACATTCGTTTCGTTGTTTGTTTCGTTCCTTGCAGAAGCTTAGCAACACGTTTCGGTGCAACCATGTATCTTGCTTGTGAAAATTCGATCCAAACCATTGGAATGTAACACAACCTTAACCATAAGCAATTAAGGCAATTAGTTGACATCATTGCTTTTCACCATTAACAGCACAAAGTTGAATATTAATCTTCTTCATGCATAACATGGAACGATATCAGTTTCTGGCTATCACATTTTTCAGATATTCTGTTTTGATTTTTCTAGACCAGTGATCCATATCTCATCAAAAAGAAAAATAATCCTTCCAGTGCAAAAATTCCAGCTACGGAAAAGGTCGCGCGGCTTGCTCAGAGCTCTGCAGCATCATGGCCTTTACCATTGACACCAACAAGCTCAGTATCAAAAATTAGAGTTGCATGGCCTGCAATTAGATACATTTTCTTCAGTCTTATTGTGCCGCGACAGAGGGGAAAAAAAGGGTGGAGCCATACCAGGTATTTTAGGTGGAGATCCTTGATCACCATAGCCCAACTTCGAAGGAATCTTGAGCTTTCGCTTTTCTCCTAGACACATACCAAGGATCCCCTGATCCCATCCTGACAACAAGAAAATCTCATCTGTTCACTATGTTGCACATCTGAAATGACAAAAGGTTATTAAAAAAACTTCAAAAGTTACCTTTGATAACTTGGCCACTTCCCAGTTCAAACTCAATTGGATCACCCCTTTCATAACTAGAATCAAAAACACTTCCATCCGTAAGGGCACCCTGTCAGAAAGGCAAGTGTATCTTAGCTACGTATAAATTTTTATCAACAAATACAATACATAAACCATTCAGCTAAGTTGAGCTCTGTCTGAACATAAACATACTGCTGGGAAAAGACTGGTTTGAAATAACTGTTTCAAAGTTTGAGATAGAGGAGGATCACTATATAAGCACCAGTTTCTGCCTGGTGGATATTCTATTAACAGGACCCTATTATCATCCTTTAGCCAATTAAATCAACAATGTTACAATAACAATGTTTTTGTAACTGTCATGTTCAAAATCATCCAGCCTTTCCATTCCCTAAATTGTACCAACATAAACAGCAGATGAGCAACTCTACTCTTATGCCATGGATATTACCAGCAACGAACCAGCTGATTTCTATTACATTTCCCTAAGCTTCTGATGTGGTCATTAAGACTGAAACTTTCACGGGAAACCTTACATAGACTTTCCACACAACTTGAATGAGAACGGACTCTCATCCTATCCTACATGATACATTCCATGCATCCCGTTGCACATAGAAGATCAAGGACAAATTTTGGATGCTTGCAAAGTCAACCTGGAGGAAATCCATTTCCAGAAAAAAATTGGTTTGGAATTCTATTTATATAGTGGATAAGAATCATGTCTATCAGCATGAAACTAATGCCGTGCATTATTAAGGAATCAAGCTAATTAGAAATCCTACTGCTATACCAGTTTTGCTGATTGATCACCTAATCCTGCGTTTGATAGGCTAAATAGAGTTTGTCAACGTTTCAAATTGCTACAACATGTTCTTAATGTTTACTGTTAATGAGCACCCTAACCCTTACTTTGACAATAAAGAAATGTTTATTGTACTAAAAGAAGCCTAAATGCCTCAAAAACTTATTTTTATGTAATGTACAAACACAATTTGCACAAAACAAAGAGCACTGAATAAGAAGTAGAATCACACCTTATAATGCACCTTAACTCGGTCTCCCTTATGAGCCTGCACTTCACATGTTTTTGGTTTAAACTGCAGTAAAGGCATAGCATCATTAGCAAGCATTCCCTTTGTGACAAAACGAACCATTTATGGTGGAAAAAATCTACCTTGACTCCAATTTGAAGCTCTTTGACATCAGATTCCTTCTTTTTTGTAGAAACTGCAAAGTTTAAGGGCGTTTACTTATCAAGATCAGAAAAATAAAGGGTTCGCCTAGAAACCAAACGAGGAATGATGAGAGAGACCTAGTGAGATAGAGGATGCGAAAAGTAGTGCTGTAAGAACGGCCATGAGGAACGTCTTCATCAACGCCATGCCGGATCTGAAGTCTGGCCTACTCTTTTTTTCAACTCTCGAAAGGCTCCTGTGCTGATGTGGTATGCGTCCTCTTTGTGTTGCCCGAAAGTGTTAGCGGGTTTAGCATATGCCATGGGCATATTCTTTTGCAGGCATTGTTAGTAGGCCAAAGGCTAGGATAGATACTTGTAATGAGCTTAGGGCGGATCAGACACCAAAGCATCCTTGCCATAGGTGCAGAGTATCTTCATCTTAGAATGCCATAGTGGTGCAAGCAAAGAACCACCTAGACATGAAGTAATAAGAGAAGAGGTCCACAACTTTCTGCAACAAAATAAAGAGCTATTGCATCTACTAGAACATGGGCCATCCTTTGCATATTGAGACTAGTTTCCAATGTTGTCATTTACAAAAAATAGTGGATGAACTTCATATACTACGAAGTTGTCTTGCTTTTTCACATGTATGAAATACATATATGTAGATCTCCAATGCTCAACTCTTAACTTGTCCACACTTCTGGATACCAATAACATTGGCTGATGGATTCATTACTATGAAGGTCCTTCATGGCCACGGGTTTTGTAATCCTAATAGTAATGTTTTCAGTATTAACAACATATCCATAAGATGGTTTACATGAAAATGTAATTTAATTCTTATGTGATGTGTCTATCGAAGTCTGGCATGAAATGATTATTTATCCTATTTTTTTTTTTCCAATATAATCCTAACTCAAATGGCATTTCACTAACTCGCCACTAAAATGACATTTTTTGGATTGCCCCATTAAGTGGCAATTTGTTAGGGGGACGGTGGGTTTGGGCATCCTGAGGCATATTATAGGCATAGGCATATCATGACCTGACGGTTATTATTGATGATTGTTTTTTTTACTGTGAAAAATGTTTTTGTATTTTCCTATATGAATAAAGGTCTGTGGTTTTTTGGCTTCTTGGACGCCAAGTCGTTTTTGCGGCGATCAAAAAACTCAATTGGGCCTAATCAATTTTTGAGTTGCCCCTAGGGGGCAAACCCTTGCTCATGTGGGTATTTGCCATATTCTAATCATATGCTAAATTATGCCTAGAATATGCCAGAAACTGCTCCAAACTTTGTTGTTGCCTGTAAACTGGTGGTCGCTAGTGTTGTTGGGCAATCACTGTGCAAACCGGGTAACTGAATGGTGCAAATCTTTTCTGGTCAGTGTTAGAAATCACGATTCATCTTAGTTTAGTTTAAATTCTTTTTCAACTTTCAAGCATCCTTAGGTCCGTTTACATGTTTTGCTCTTTCGGCCAAAGCTAGTTTAATGTAGTGATCCAAAGAAGGTCTCATTTTGAGCAGAGAAAACGTTTGATGGAGGTGCAATGGATTTTGAGCTCACTCCTACATTTATCAAAAGGCACCTATTAGATGTGCATAAGAACGCAAATGTAGTTTTCCATGCTCCTCTGATGAGAATGCATTCAAGTTCTCGCTTCTAAGAAATGTCTCTAATTTGAAAAGAATTTGCATATTCAGGCCTCAAAAATTCTCAGTTGATCAGTATGAGAATTTGTTGGCCTCAACGTTTGGCCAAGACAGGCGGGTATGAGCCAAATGAACGAAAATTCCAAAGTGATCTAGCTTGTGGACTAGAGAATCTTTGTCTATAGCCTTTGTGGTAAGCTTTATATAATTCAATAGAGTTTGTTGCAATATTTCAACATTGTAGAAGGGTGCTGGAAGCTGATCAGAAGCCATGATGTTCAACACAATTTTACATATGATTGTATCATTCAAGCCAGGGTAGATTCTTAAATTCCCTATTTCCAGCTCTCTCAAGCTTTACAAAGACCCCAAGGGATTCACATTTGTTGGGCGTACAGAATATGTGAGTTCAACTATAGGGGTTTTTTCTGGCCATTTTACGTAGGCATATACTTATCATTAGTGGGGGTTTTTCACCACTATTTGAGGTAAACTATATACTTTAGGGGTTAAGTTAGCTTTCATAAGTCAGTATACTAGGGGTGTTTTTGGGGTGTTTTTGACCAACCTTTGAATGCAGATGGCATATCCCCTTTGTTATAAGTGAATCCCCCAGAACAAAGGCGCATACATTTCCATATCGATTGGAATATGGTGGTCTGAATGATCGAGGAGGTATAGGAGACCACAGCACCAGCCAAGTAGCTTATAACAAGTTCAGCATACTTGGCTGGTCAAAAACTACATGCAAGAAATGTTAATTTAGAAAAGCAATGCAAGTTGCAGTTTAAGCTGGCCAAGGTTCCAGTGCGCACTAAAGAATTTTCCTTTTGCATTCTTGGCAGAAAGAAATATACGTGGCCGCATGCTCTTTAATTCTAATTCCCAAACGGAGAAGGTGTGGACTCTCAGGCTGCATATGTTACTTTCAAGGACAATGATGCATTGGATATGGCAGTTCTTTTAGCTATAAGCCACGATTATCGTTTTATTCTTTCTATTATATGGTTTAAAGATTTATTCTAAGTATTGAGCTTTGTACCATAGTAGATCGAGTTGAAAAGATTGGAGATCGAAGTTAACCCAATTGTAGCAATCAACCACAGGTCAAGTCATCTCAGTAGTAGTGGTGAGTGGTTCCCTCACTTAACATTTTAGAGATGGTTTTTTCCTTTGTAGCCAGATATTTTGACGCAAAAGGTTTGTCATTCGGATCTATAGGTATGTTATAGCGATTTATTTCTTATCTGTGGTTTTGGAAAATCGTTTTGTTTTTTTTTAAATGTTCGTTATGTACAGTATGTGCATATGTGTTTGATGCAATAGGTATATTGGAGAGCATTCTTCTTCCAACCACATCTGACCTCTATAAATGGCTTTGAGCTTACTTATTTCTACTCCAGTTCCATAGCCATAACACCCTAGGGAAATCTGTGTAATTTCTTGTATAATCCTAGGACTGTGATGGGTGTTAAGGAATCTAACTACACCCACCTGGAAATAACGTTGTTGCAGCTCCATAGTCTCTAGAGATGGCAGTCCATTCACTACAATATAAAAGAGAAAGCCAAGTACAAAGGAATTGCAACGAAGACGAAACTGGTAAGAGGGGCAGAACATGCTTTCGTAGGAACTTGCTCGGACCTCGGTTTACGGGAGGTCAATCTGACGGTTATTATTACTGGTTGTTTTTTCTGCGGTGAAAAAAGTTTTTGTATTTTCCTATATTAATAAACGCCTATGGGTTTTTGGCGTTTTCGACGCCAAATGTTTTTTGCGGCGATCAAAAAACTCATTTTGGCCTGATCAATTTTTGGGTTGCCTCTAGGGGGGCAAACCTTGCTCACATGGGTTTTCGGCATATTCTAAGTATATGCTAGAATATGCATAGAATATACCAGAAACCACTCCACACTTGCCGTTGCATGTAAACTGGCGCAATGTTGCTGGGTGGCTTCTGTGCAAACCAGCTAACCAGATGGTGCAAATCTTTTCTGGTCAGTGTTAGGAATCAGGATTTTTCTTAGTTTAGTTCAAATTCTTTTTCAACTCTCAAGCATCCTCAGGTTCGTTTACATTTTTTGCCCTTTCGGCCAAAGCTAGTTTAGTATAGTGATCAAAAGAAGGTTTCATTTTAGGCAAAGGAAACATTTGACAGAGGTGCAAGGGATTTTGAGCTCACTCCTACATCTATCATAAGGCACCTATTAGATGTGCATAAGGACACAGATGTATTTTTGCATGCCCCTTTGATGAGAATGCATTCAAGTTCTTGCTTCTAAGAAATGTCTCTAATTCGAAAAGAATTCGCATATTCAGGGCTCAAAAATTCTCAGTTGATCAGTATGAGGATTTGTTGGTCTCAATGTTTGGCCAAGGCAGACATGTATGAGCCAAATGAACAAAAAGCTGATCATAAGCCATGATGTTCAATACAATTTTACATATGACTGTATCATTCAAGCCAGGGTAGATTCTTACTTTAATTCCCCATTTCTAGCTAAGGCATCGCTTATATGGTAAACTCTCAAAGTGCCACTGCAACAGGTAGAGTAGAATATTTGGGGCATGTAGTTACAGCCGAATGAATCTTAACAGACCCGGTGAAGATAGAAGCCATAGTGGACAGCACCGAAGAATGTGAGTTTTGAGAAGCTCAAAGAGGCATTAACAACAGCACCAGTCCTTACCCTCCCAGATTCAAGCAAGGACAAGTTGGTGTCAACGGATGCTAGTAAGCTAGCGACAGGAGGAGTCCTTATGCAGGAGGGAAGAGTACTTGCTTATGATTCAAAGAAGATGAACGACGCCGAGCAGCGCTATCCGACGCACGACCAAGAACTCTTGGCCATAGTGAGAGCCCTGCGGATCTGGAGGCACTACCTGTTGGGTAGGAAGTTCCAATTGGACACAGACCACCAGAGCCTCCAGTATACCTTTACACAACCACTCCTAAATTTGAGACAAAGGAGGTGGATGGAATTCCCGAGGAATATGACTTTGAGATAGTCTACAAGCCGGGGAAATTGAACATGGTTGCGGATGCGCTCTCTCGAAGGATATTAAAGACGAGAGTCCATTGCAATGCCATATCAACACTCACTATGAGTTTGACAAGAAGATAGAAGAAATGTTGCCATCGAACCGAGACTTCAAAGAAGCATGGGCAAGCCTTTCTAAGGAGGCAAGAATGGACAAAGAGAGGGAAACCTTCAAGCATTTTAAGAAGAAAGGTAACCTATTGTACTATAAGAACAAATTGTGTGTACCAGAGTCATCGGGAATCAGGAAGTTAATACTTCATGACACACACAATAGCCGGGTATACAGGTTTTATGAAGATCTATTTCAAGATTAGAAGTAGCTACTTCTGGCCCGGCATGAAGAAGTTGATAGCTAAGTACATTCGAAAATGTCAGCTATGTCAGTAGACGAAGGCAGAGCAACTTCGAATTCTAGGAGTATTAGAGCCTTTGTCAGTGCCAAATGCCAAATGGGAAGTAATAAGCAAGGACTTCATTACAGGGCTCCCGAGAACCATAACGGGCGAAGACGCATTGATGGTAGTAGTGGACAAATTGTCAAAAATGGCGCATTTTTTGCCGTGTAGGACCACGGATACGGCGTTGGATACCGCCGTATTGTTCACAAAAGAGATCTTTCGACTCCACGGGATGCCAAGAGAGATAATCTCTGATAGAGATTCGAAGTTGATGAGCGCATTTTGGCAAGACCTCTTCACCACCATCCAGACGAAGTTCTCGATGAGTACGACATATCATCCTCAACCGATGGGCAGACAGAGCGCACGAATCGAATCATAGAAGATACATTGAGGAACCACGTCTGGAACAAGCAATCTAAGTGGGACGATTTCATTCACTTGATGGAGTGTGCATATAATAGCACCAAGCAAGACTCTTCTCAGATGTCCCCCTTCATGATCAATTATGGGTATCAATGCATGACACAAGACACGTGGCACAATCCAGTGTCCAAGGTTGAAGTTTCTCAACAGATGTTATCTGATATGCAGCAACTAGGGGAAGAAATGAGAGGATATCTTCTTCTAGCAGCAAGGAGTTGGCAGAAGAGTGTAGCTGATAGACATAGGACCGCAAGAGAGTTCTAGGTAGGGGACAATGTTCGGCTCAAGATCAAGGTCAAGCAAGCGAAGCTTCGCATCGACAATTGTAAAAGGCTTGCTCGTAGGTGGGTAGGACCCTTCAAGATTTTGGAGCGAGTAGGGAGCCAAGCCTGCAAGCTCGACTTGCCTGTATATCTTAAAGTCCATAAGGTCTTCCATGTGAGCCTGTTAAAAAGACACAACCCAAACTCGGAGGAGGTTTTGGAAACTCCAACTTTGTTGGAGATGACGAAGGAACAAGTTGAAATAGTGCCGGAGTTAATCCTCGACAAGGCATTCAAGAAGACCAGAAGGTCTCAATTCCTCCAACATTTGGTCAAGTGGAAGCGCTTGCCTGTGGAAGACGCAACTTGGATACTGAAGCAGGATCTAGAGAAGCAATACCCGGACTTTATGAAGGAGTTCAACAGCCGAGTTATCTCCGAGCTGGTCGACGCCAGCTTGCCAGATGCTTAGCTAAGTTGTATGTCTTAGTATAGCTCTAGTAAGGCATATGCATTCGGGCTAGTAGAGTGCATATGCCAAAGTCTTGGAAGTGTAGGCGATGATGAGATACGCTCTAAAGGCATTTTCTAGGCCAGCACGCACCAAGAGTGCGCATGACCAGGAGAGTCATGTGAAAGGAAGAGTGGCATGGTGGGCGATGATGAGACCATCATTCGGGTGATCTCTATGCCACAATGCAGGGCACGCGCACCTGATCAGTCGAGTAAGAATCGTGTGTTGCCACAATTCTCTAGCTGCCCATGGAACCTCTAGACCCTGGGAAGGGGAGATAGAACCCTTTCTGCCTCGACGGACCAGGGAGATGCAACTCGGAGTAGTCTTGATGGGTAATACCATGAGATTGCGTATCCGAAAGACTAGAGTCGTAACAGGGCCCGATCTAGCCCATCTGCAAAGTATGCACAGGAGGGGTGGATGGAGTGGCCAACCCTAGTCATTGTCTTTAGCCAGCCCCACCATTGTTATGACTCGGTCTGCTCTATGGCCTAGCCGTCAGTCTACCTCCCCATGAGTCTGAGCCCTGGGTAGGAGCTCTCTTGTTTTATGGCATATGTTTATCTCTATTATGTCTATGGATGTATGAATGTGTGACCCTTCGTGGTAGTTCGATATATTGTTGTTGCTAGTTCTGACATTGTTTATGCTTCCGCTGTTATAAGAGCCCATAGGGGAAGGGCACGCAAGACACCTTTGTGTCCCCTCCCTGCACTAGGGATACCCTGGAGTGTGGGATAGATGGAGGGCCCGTGCGGTCAAAGGACCGGATGGGGGATTTCCTATGGAGTGTACGGCGGGGCGCCGTATATTTTGTAGGGAGCGTCACAGCAGACAATCTGAGTGAACGTCTTCTGCGGCAACTAGCTTCGATATTGCAAGATTTGCTGAGGGAATTGGATAGGAAGAAAAATTGGGTAGCAAGAACGCTCTGTTCGAGCTCGAGCGCGACAAGAAGCAACTCCAAGATTGAAAAAAAAAATCTAATTTGGGATAATAATAATTACCTCCTATCATAACGCCTAAATAATAATTCCCTAAATAATAATTGCCTAAAAATTAGGTACATTGTGCATAATTTATGTACAATGTATCCACTTTTTGGGTTGCCCCTGGTCTCCGTGGACGATAAAAGTACCTTCCTTCCTTCCTTCCTTCCTAGGGGGCAAACCCTCATTTATGTGGGTATGTGGGCATATTCAAGTATATGCTGGCATATACCTAGCATATGCTGATGACTGCTAAAAACTGGCTGCTGCCTATAAATGGTCGGTCATCCAGCCCCATTATCAGCCTGCTACACAAACGCTATCCGCCGGACTTGGATTTGGGAGATTTTTGCCCTTCTTTCTATGCATGTTTCGAATCAGATCCTGATCTTCCTAACCCAAAAGTTGGCTTCGCTGTCTGCTTGATGAATCGATTCTGAGACATTTGCGTTGTTAGTCTCTATTTCTAATGTGATGAGGAGTTGTGAAGTTGTTCGGTGAAGCTGAAAGACCTGATTCGCTGAGGAGTCTGTGGTCTGTTGTGGTCGGAAAATCCAAACCTGTGTAACATTTCGTATCTCAAGCCTTTCAGTTTTCCCTTGATTCCAATCAGATAGACTTTTCGCAGAGATTTTGCATGGGCAACCTCACCAACCAGCTCTTGCCCTATTTTGTTTATGTGGCTATGACTATGGTTGTGGTTATCTATAGAGCTTGCATTTTTCGCTTTAAAAATTCCAGTTCCACAAACAGGGTCAGCAATCAGCATCTTTCTCTTGCCTCTGCCAGTACACTGGTAAGCTCGGTTTTTGGCATTGCATCTTCAAACAGTTTTTACATTTCGTCTTCAAATATGAGCCGCAATGCATGCGTGATTCCTGGCAAGCAAAGTAAGCAACAAACATTTTGGCTTATTTTTCCTCAAGATGCATGGTTATATGGGTTGTTGAATCTTTTTTATCCTGTGGCATGCTCTTCTTTGTTTGATTCTCAGCAGTGCAAGCAAGACATGTTATAATCCATCCTTCACAAATTGCTGCGTAAAGATGTCCAACAAGGATCCAAATATGAGCTGCATTCAAATTCAAGATGATTCTGCGAAGGATTTCTATCCACAACCAGGTTTTTTACTACAATTTATTTAAAGTTTGATGTTATTGCTAAAGGAAACATCTGAATTTAGTTTTAAATGGTTTAATTGGCATGCATTGCAAGGTTAAATTTATGTATATTGATGACAGTGATATAGAGTGATAAGGCAACTTGCTTTGCTATCAAGAAAATAGAAACTTCCTCTTTCAAAGATATGGCCATGTAAGTACAATTTCTTATGCATCATGAAATTGTTTTTGTTATTCTTAAGGAGATTAATTATCTTCTGCCGGTAGAACATTCCAGTTTACCTTGCTCCATTTGGGGTTGCAGTTCCTATGTTTATTAAGAAAGCAAGTTGTTTGGATTAAGATGATGTTGCCTGCTAGGACTTAAAACATCATCTGAAGCCTAATGGCTCGAAATTGTAGACACGAAAGAACGTCTAAGCCTTATTGAGGGAAAACATTTTAATTCTTGTTATTAGGCAAAGAATATTTCCACCCTTAGATGTTTTGTCCAGCGAGTTGAATAAACTAGGGGCCAAGAAACCATCAGCATACAAAAGCTTGGGATTTAGGCTAAAGAGAATGTTCATTAAAGTCACAGCTGCCATTCTTATAGTAGTTTATCCATAGGATAAGACACCATAACAAAAGTAATCCAAGCTTTATGAAATGGTCTGTTGATATAATTTGAACTTGTGACAGGGCAACTAGAGTGTGTCGAAAATGGGGGCAAGCCATGAAGCATGCATTAGCATACAGAAGCGAGCTTAGTTTTGCAGGCTGCAGGATTGACAATGCGTCACTTGCTACTCTTGTTGATCAAGTCATCGACCTTTGAACTTGACATGTAAGTATGCAATGCCACTTATCATACTTTATTTGTGAAAACAACACATGGTGTATAACAACATAGGGTTTTAGTACATAATTCTGCTGTTCAATTCTTTGTATCTCTGGTGTGGATTTGTTGCATTAGTGATGCGAGAGCTAGAAAGGATTTCTTGTTCAAAATCTTTGTCCCTAATTTGACATCAATTTCTCTTTGGGGAGTTACGAGGAATTACTGAGATGATGGAGTTGTCAAACCGGTACTTATCTTACTTAATCTTGATTTGCCTTGCACATTACAAACTACGGTTTTTAATTTCATATTATATGACTTAAATCTGTTCCATTATCCTTGTAGATATGTAGCTTGCAGTCATTGGAGCACTTAAATATTGGTGGTACATTCATCACCGTTGTAACTATGTTTGCAATTGCAAAGCATTCCAAGCGTCTAAAGGTAAGTATAAAATGCTGTCAATTTGCCCTCAGGGAGAGATAAAGTAACGTAAATACTTCTTCTGCAGAAATTAAATCTCTGGGGTTGCAAGCATGTGACAGAAAGAGGTCTTTTAAGTTTTTCTAAGGGCTGCCCAATGTTGCAGTTTATCAACATTTGGGGTATGAAGAGTTCAGTCAATAGGGAGAGACTACTGGCAACGAACCCCCATCTGCTACTCACACCTTAGGAAAGAAGGGTATAAAGCTCTTTCTTTTCTTTATTGTAAATATTGTGATTGTGAGCATGTTATATGGCCTGATGCAAGGCTTAGAGGCCAGTGGTGATCCCAGTTATTGGATGTTCAAGTGTGCCCTCCTTACTCTTGCTGTAATGTATATCTTGCTTCGCAAGCAAGCTCTTGAATTTCTTCCTCTGCAAGCGAAGGATGAAAGGGCAGATCCTGCCCCTTCTAGAAATGCGGCCCTAGTCTTCTCATCAGGAACGATGCGCTTGGATATATGTCTCTGATTTAAATCTGGCTCAACAACATCAATCAGAGATCTTTCCCTAGCAAGGGATTTTTTATTTAGTCTTCTTCCTCCTAATCCGACCTGGTAGCTCTGCGTAAACAAAAAACAATCAGTAGACAAAGTCCTAAGTAGCAAGGGGAAAGTCATGCAAATCCCTCAATGAAACATCAATGAAACAAAGCTCTATGGTCTTCAATGATGAAAGCATATGTCAAAAAAGGGTCCCCAGTCTAATCTCTTGATTTTTCTAGCAGATGCTTGATAAGGATAAAGTAGTTGGGACTCGTTTTTTTTATGTTCTAAATGGAATTAGATATATGAGAGAGATAAGGGCTCATGGTATATGATGCTTGCATGTTGCTTGCTGATGATGTCGCATTCTCTAGTCTATTTTTGCATGTACTCTTGATGGAAGTAAAGGTGATGGAGGCCACATATTTGTCTCTGTGGGATATGATCATTGCATCTCTCCCAATTGGAGCATTGCAGTTGCATCATCAATCTTCTAAGAAAGGCAGGTAAATTAGATGGTTCTCTTAGTAGCATTATGGTTTTGTGCCAGAAACAACATAATTATATGCATCTAGAATAAATATGATTAAAGTGCATCTAATCATTTGAAACAAATGGCCTATCTACATGTTAGTGCAGTGTGATTTGAAGAAGTCATACATCTACATTGAAGAAGCTCAGTTCTCCTGATCTAGTGATTCTGTAGATCGATATTTGTATCATGTGGTTCTATTATGCAGTCTCATATAAGAAGGTAATGCATTCACACTAAGATGGTTTTTGTTTCTTCCCTTGGAATGTGCAGAGCAGGAATTTTAGTGCCAATGGTCAAGTTTACCATAAGAATGCAATATTCCTAATATTCCTATTAGAAAGCTACGTTGCTTCATTTAGTGTGGTCTTCGTTGCTTAAGTTTTGCACTATCTTACCATCTACCCTTTAGATGCCTTGGTCAAAGTACTCAATCCAGTACAAATATGATTTTCCCCAAATACCCCTCCAGTATTTTGTATTCCACAAAATGCACTTGACTTAATGATTACTTAGTATGTGGATTGCTAGTACTACCATTCATTTTTCGTATGATTCAAAATCAATTAGTGTTGACCAACTTCTTCGCGAGGCGCAAGACAGATTGGTGAAGGCATACCTATGTTCTCCGCTTGCTCCTGAGAAAAAACGTTTGATTTTTTAGGAATATTTGGGTATCTTATCTTATGCATAGACAGGTGGCTGCACTCAGTGGAGTATCTTTGTCTGCTGAGACTTTATTCCTGTCTCTGCATCTATGTGTGTACTTCTTCTGGAATATTGAATAAGAGTTTGTCGTCCTTCAAAAAAAAAAGGGGGACATGAATGCTATCATGATCTTATGTTAATAAATGGCTTTGTAGCTGTTGATACATGTAGATTATATTATTGTATTCAAAGATGTAATATTCTTGTTACAACAATTTTCATTTCAAGAATTTGGAGTGAATTTCATTCATATAGTAGAAGTACAAGTGATGATAAAGAACAGTGTAAGTGAGCTGCATATAATCTAGAAGGATGCTTCAAATTTTAAAGGAACTTGTGGCAAAAACAAAAATGGCTCCATGCATGTTAAATTACATGTCGAGGATTGCAAACGCATAGCCACATTAGACACATGCTCTACTAGCACTAAGAAGATGGACATGTACTCAATTGTAGATGGCTTAAAGATGGATAACATGATTGTACTACAATGGAAGAAAATACTGCAATGGCACACTTGCCAATTTGTTTTGTCAAGGTAAAAGACAATAACTATTTCTACATATCACACCTACTAGATGAAACAACTAAAAATCTTTAGAAATCAACCATGTGATTTGATGTGATTTGTTGTATGGAGGATCCAGCTTCGGTTAAACTTGTCTTTTACACGACACCAAACCCGTCGGTTAAAGGCTCAAATGAAAGCTCTCTACCTTTATCTGAATAATGAATGTGCTTCCTTGCGAACTTGACATCCACTTTTCGAAGTAGATACTGCATTGTTAAATGTTGGACATTAATAGTAGGTCCAAATGCGTAGGTTTTAACGAGAGAAATAACATAGAATTCAAAGTTACAAAATTGAAGATTGTAAAGAGGAGCAAATAACATAGAATTCAAAGTTACAAAATTGAAAGCAATCTTTTGATTGGATTAAAAGTCTTGTCTATTTTGCACCGATTGTAAAAACAACGACAGTAGAAATTTCTGAAGTTACCAAATTGAGTGTCGTCTCTTGATTGGACGAAATTAATCCTGTACATTTGAATTACCTTGCAATATTCAGCTAGGTATTAATTGTATCCAGCTATGTTAGAGGTGTTATTTACTAAAATTTACAAACAAAAAGCTTTTTTAAGAAAACCCAAAAGGCCTAAAATAGAAAACCCTAATGCTTTGTATTATGGAATGTTTTCATCTTTTGTTTAGGACCTTTTGATGGGGAGAATATTCTCTGAATTGTGCCACATCAAGGGTCCACACTTTTTTCCCGTCTTACCCCATCAAAACTTTCAATGGTGCACAATAGTTAGACAAGACCATTACCCTGGGACAAACTTAAAACACCGAAATAAGCACATTATATTACTTTGTTCCAAGTACATATTTATATCACATATGCCACCAAGCATATACATTCACCCACATAGAAAACAATAGTTGAACTAAGAACACATTCTTCTATTCGTATGCCTTCCTCTTGCTGCAACTGCCCATGTTAGGATCATGACAGAGTGTATAGCCTCTAGTTCCCTGAGCTCCTTCAACAAAAACGCTCTACATAGATTCAAATGACAATGCAGATTGCCTTCCTCGAGCATTCCATGAGCTTGCAGCATGATCAATGCATCTTATCCGGTCTAGTGTATGGGACAATGGCAAACGCAATTCCTGCATAGCCACACAAACATCCTTCATAGCCTCCTCTGCCTCTCCCAAAGCCAGCATCAAATCTACTTTGTCTTTTCTCTCTCCAGATTCTACAACGAATTGCTCTGCGGACTCCAACTCATGCGAGCTGTCACTGATAACTATGATTTCATGTTCCCTCTCATCTCGTGCTCTGCGATCATTGTCACTTGCAACAATATAAAACCCCCTATTAGAAATAGTTATGCAAAAGACTTGAACACAAATAGGTCCGAAAGCTACATCATATCACATCAAATGCATCATCATGAAAGTCGAGTGAATGGCTTCCAAAGGATCAAGGCACCAGGGGGCCTACTGTGGTTCCATCCCAAGAAGTTCTTGATTCTCACATTTACACTGGAAGTATGAACCAAATTAAGACAACAAGATTAATGTACTGTTTATATAAGTCCATAAAAGTTATAGATAAAAAATGCTGCTCAAAACCCTGTAATCAAGTCATACTTCATCTAAAAGATCCTGTATTGTGAAATCTTCTATTGTCCTATTCCCAAATATTGTGAGGAGATTGTCCAGTACTGCTGTCCAGAAATTCGTGGTGTAGAAGGAGCAGTACATGTGCTTCTCTTTTCTGCTGCCATTTATGATAAAGATTTGTGAAAAATGGCTTAAAGCTGTTGAATCTCCATACCTTACTTCATTTCAGGACTTTCTTGATTGCCTTGGCATGTATTACCCCCTGCTTAAGTTGAATAAGTGTCTCCTCAAGTTCCGTCCTGGACAATTGAGACTCTTCATCATCTGAATTTCCTGCTATTCCCATTGCTCTATCGATACTTCCAACTCTATTGAGTCTCCTCTGTGCATCTGTGTAGAATATCATCAGAGATTGTTAGATTAGTTAGATAAAAATCATGCAAGCCATAGAATTTCCCAAAGCCATTCCAGGCTGGGTCATATTTCTTTCCTTTTAACATTTTATGGGCAACTGCAGTAATTTGTATGTTATCTATGAACGCCTGCTTCAGCCATATAAGAGAGGGGGTCTGTTTGTTTATGACCTGTGTAGCCAGATTACCCAACAGCTCAGAGTTCTTGTTGTCTTTTCAATTTTGCTTTTTTGCTTCCCGAAAACTTAACAGGTTATGATCAGTTGGAGCTCCTTTGTTGATTTGGGAAGACCAGCTCCAGAACTCTATCAACCATGGACACATAAACACATGATTAGAAGTTTCCACTTCTCCACACTGAGGGCATTGACTAAAACTGTCCTATCATATTTGGATCTTGTAGGCAGACTTTGGTGTATAGCAATCCATCTAAAAGCACAATTTCATTATATATGGACTTTCCCTAAGTCCATATGCCTCCGAAATGAACCCAAATTTTTAGAATATAGGGGTTTTTTTTATTAGAATGATGCAAAATTTCGGGAATCGTGCAGGTAGATGAGATGGCAGGCGTTGTTTCTATTCAAAGCTTCCGTCCTCTCCATGAATTCTTGGAAGCTCAGTGACTTATTTTCCTCCTCTTCTACCTCATGTGGAGCCGACTTCTCGATTTGTCAAGACTCTCATAGCCCTTGATTCTGCACAACAATAAAAGTTCGGTTAGAACAAAAGATTATGTTCCAAGGGCCAAACTGGGCATGGCAAAAAGTTTTTCCCCAAGGGCCAAACTGGGCGGGCGCCCAATTTGCCCTAGATGGTGTTGCCTTGCACACTGGACGACCCAAGAGCCAAATTTGGAGCCCATTTGTATGAATATTATGTTTAATTATTATGTTTATTAAAGTCCTCTGAACAAGCTTTCTAACGAACTAAAGAACATAGAAATGGAATCCAAATGCAAAAGTTATGTCAAAAGTTCTATTCTCACACCCGAACCCCTTAAATGGTTCGGGGTGGTGAATAGATTTGTTTGGCATGACGCTTGCATCCGGACTCCTTTTGCACGCCTTTAGCTCGTTGAAAAAACTTGTTCAGAGAGCTTTGATAAAAAATATCTAATCGGGCATAATGTTTATACAAATTGTCCCCAAATTTGGCTCAAATTTGGGCGGGCCAATTTAAGGGCTTCGGGCGGCGTAATAGATTTTTGGCATAATTTTTGCATCCGAGTCCGATTTTGGCATTTTTTTATCTCGCTGGAAAGCTTCTTCAAAGAGCTTTGATGGAGGCACTAATGAAGCATACTATTTAGAGAAATAGGCTCGAAATTTGACTCAAATTGGGCGGGCGCCCAATTTAAGGGGTTCAGGGGTGGCGGGTAATAGAGTTTTTGGCATAACTTTTGCATCCGTGACTCGATTTTCGTGATTTTTTATTTCTTTGGAAAGCTTCTTCAGAGGGCTTTGATAGAGGCACTAATGAAGCATACTATCTATAGAAATAGGCTCGTAAATTTGACTAAAATTGGGCGGGCCCAATTTAAAGGGTTCCAAAGTGAGAATAAATTTTTTGGCATAACTTTTGCATCCAGACTCCGATTTTGGCATTTTTTATTTCGTTGGAAAGCTTCTTCAGAGGGCTTTGATAGAGCACTAATGAAGCATACTATTTATAGAGATGGGCTCATAAATTGGGCTCAAATTGGGCGGGCGCCCAATTTAAGGGGTTCCGGGGTGGCATAATAGATTTTTTGGCATAACTTTTGCATCCAGACTCCGATTTTGGCATTTTTTATCTCGTTGGAAAGCTTGTTCAGAGGGCTTTGATAAAGCACTTATGAAGCATACTATTTATAGAGATGGGCTCATAAATTGGGCTCAAATTGGGCGGGCGCCCAATTTAAGGGGTTCCGGGATGGCGAGAATAGTTTTTGGCATAACTTTTGCATCCGGACTCGATTTTGGCATTTTTATCTCGTTGGAAAGCTTGTTGGAGGGCTTTGATAGAGCACTAATGAAACATACTATTTATAGAGATGGGCTCGTAAATTGGGCTTAAATTGGGCGGGCGCCCAATTTGAGGGGGCTCAAGGGTGGTATAGTGTAGGTTTCTCGACATAACTTTTGGTTTTGGACTCTGTTTTAGGCGTGCATTAGCTCGTTGGAATGCTTGTTCTGAGTGCTTGGAGGGGCTCTATGTTAGCAAGTGTTCTTTGCTGGTGGGCAACATGCATGTCGAATAGCAAGATAAGAGAAAAGCAAGGACATGTATCCCCACCAAAAGCAAGAAAAGGAAGGATCATCCATGTCAAAAAGTAGGGGAACAACATTTGATGTGCGTATATAAAGCATGTAAGGAGGACAAAACTATATAAAAAGAACTAAAAGCAATAAAAAATGAAATGCACTAACCTTTCACGGTCTTGGACATGCAAAAATGCTTCAAAAAGTCTTCTAAAAGATGGGCACCTTCCTGGACGAGCACACCCAATGGAGGAGGAAGAAAACAACCACCTTGCAGCTCTAAAATGATGTCCTAATATTTGAAAAGCGCATGGATAAAGGTTGCATGGAGGATGGCACGTGGCATCATAAAGGAAAGATCATGGGGATATTTGGTGGGCCCATAATGCATCACAAAATAAACCCCCTTTTTTATGACTATTTAAAATTTAAAATAAAGTTGCCACGTGTGTGGTTATTGAAATTCAAAATTCAAATTTGAATTTCCCCCCCTCGACTTAATATTGCCAAAAGCTCTTACTACCCATTCTATGTTCTCGACATCTTGCCATCCATCTTTGGCGCTCTTGACTAGCCGTTTTGCCACCACAAGGTAGATTTTGTCTTTTTTATTCGCACATAGCATATACTAGTGTAATGCACTACTACTTTTGTAGTTTTTTTTTGAAGTTGTAATCTTATTGCTATTCTAGAGTAGTTTTTATTGTAATTTAAATGTTTAATCGTGTGTTGATCTCCTTTGGTTAATGCTCTTAGCTAAGAGTTGCATTATGCATTGCGACACTCATGATGAGATGATGAGACACATCTTAGGCTTCAAGAAGAGGTTCGAGCTTTTATCTGAAATCACATAGCTAGTTGTGGCAGGATTTGAATTAAGGATGTGCAGGCACAGCATTGAAGACCAAATCTCGTGCAACGAAATGGGATGCGCGCCCAATTTTATGCACATATAAGGCCGAATCTTATGCACTGAAATAGGGCAGACGGCCAATTTGGAGAGCCCAAATAAGGCGGGCGCTCAATTTTGTAGGCCCAAATTAAATTAGGGCAAAAAAAAAAAAAAAAAAAATTTTTTAGCCCATAAATTGGGCGGACGCCCAATTTGATTATTTAATTGGTTGTCTATCAATTTGGGCTCATTAATGTGAGTCATTTTTTCTCTCTCCTTTTTTTAAAGACATTTTCACCAAGTTTTGGTATGATTTTCATGTGTATTATGCTTGAAATGAGGCGGCCGCCCAATTTGTAATGATATATCTTTCATCGTGTGTGACCAGTTTCTAGGATTGAAGATTCATAACCGAAGGGTTCCTGACATTCAAAGGTGGACGTCTGGTTGCCAAAGGGTTTGTTGCCCATGGAAGGTGCAGATACTCTAGGGGAGCCTAAAGACTCGGAACCATGATGTTGTGCATCGATTGACATTGAGCCAAAGACCTTGAACTCTAAAGAAAGGCGGTGGAAGATGTAATGGGGCAACACCATTAACTAGGTATACCTTGAATAATTAGAATGTGACATCCGCGGGCATGACATCACAATATCTTGGGGAATAGTCTCGTATTTTCTTCTGAGGCCAGGGATGTTTACGGTCTCGACCAAAAATAATGAAATTGTGCTTTTTGGACTATTTCATTATATATGGACTACTACAATGACAAAGCTATATGTGCCATCCAAGACTTGAGCTACTGGACTTTTTAACAAGAAGGCAATTTCATCGAAGTTGGCACTATCTATTGTCGTATACCCGGTGGTCTCCTTCAGAAGAACATGAATGTCCATTTGACGAGCCATCCGTGAAGTTCTTCTTGTGAGATTTCTCTCTTGCTGGCTGGACGATTCATTTGTACAAAACAGAAATAGGTATGTGATTTCATATATTTTACATATTTCAATAACATGTGCACATCTTTGATGATGATGAGAGGTTATTTGGGCACATTGGGCCTCTAGTTTTTGAGTTTGAGTGACCCGGTCATGTACCACCAAAGCGTCAAGCCATCACCGCGAGAAGCATTGGTCCGTGAAAAGATAAACCTATGCCCAGGTGATGTCTTGTGTCTAACGTGGGAGATGGAAGCCAATGACTGCTAGTGACTACATAGAGATAGAGACTATCGACTATGTTTGGGAACCGTCAAACAAGAAGAAGATACCCGATACTATCACGATACATGTGCAGCTGTGAAGGCATATGCAGTACTCGCAGGGGATGTCAATTAGTGTATGAAAAAGAGTCATTCATGCAAGTGCATTAAAAAATGGTCCATAAATTCAGGTATTGTCCAAAATTAATGAAATTGTGCTTCTAAAGGTTTTAATTTTGTTGGCAGTGTAACTTGTCCATCCTTTTGCACATATTCCAGCCAATTTATCCTCTTCACATTGCCACAATCTGTGCTCTGGAAGGTTTCTTTTGTATGAGAGCCTTGTAGATTTCCTCGACAGAACTCCTTATTGTTTAACTGCCACATGCTAGAATTGCTGCTTAGTTCCTCATATTCTCCAATTCTGTTCATAACCAAATTGTATATCTGTTGATCTAGGCCCGATCCTTTTGTTTTACCTGCAACTTCCTCTCAGGTCATCCATCTGTCTTCGACTCTTAGATCCTCAATTCTTCTAATACCATTTTTATGCCATTGCATGTATTTTTGGGGGGTGTTTCAAAGCTATACATCCCACATTGATTGGTGCAAGATCAGGGTGCCAGAAGAAATTCAGATCTTTGCTTTTGGCATCTATACTAGGAGGTCTGTAGCATAAAGCAGCATTATTCCATGCCTCCAATATTCTCTTAAGGATATTTGATGTACCTGAGCATGGTGTCAATTGAAAGAAAGTCGAGTCTGGTAATTGATGTTTTAGAGTATGACTGCCCACTAGTAATGATTCTTGCACCCAAAATTTCACTAATTGAAGGGCTGGGGAGGGCCTGACTGCATGTATTGCCCTCCAGATCATCTTTGCTGCAAGAGCTTGGGCGTGGATGAACATGTCCTTACATCCTAGTCCTCCATCCTTTTTGGATTTGATTAAATCTGTCCATGCAACCTTGTGAGATCCTTGCCATATAAATTTCATTATTGCAGCCTCCGTTTTCTTATAAGAATTTCTGTCCCCCACTATTGCTGACGAGAAATAAACGTTTGTACTACTTATTACAACATTTGCAATTTCTACTCTTCCTGCCAAAGAGAGGGAAGAGGTATACATAGATAGTTTCTTCTTGATTCTAGTTACAATTAATTCCCATAAACCCTGCAGAGAACTATTTAGAGACAAAAGGATACCTAGGATACTTGTAGCAGAGTTGTTGTTCAACACCTTAATTCCTTATAACATAGTATCCTGAGAATCATAAATAATTGCATTCTTGTTCTTATTCAGTAGAACCCCTGCAGCTGCACCAAACCTGTCCATTGCCAACAAGAAATTTTCTAGACTCCTGTCCTCTTTTTTAAGAAAAACAGAAGTGTCATCTGCATACTGCATGATAGTGAAGAATCCATTCCTTTCGGTAAAGAGGGAAGCAGGAGGATGGCGCTAGGTTAGGCGCTCAAACTCAGGAAAGGTAAGTTTGGTTTAGATAGGTGAAGCGAGATGTCCAATGCACGGGTAGGGCCAGCAGCAGGCTAAATGGGAAACTCAGTACTTGGAATGAGAAACAGATAGGAATTTTAACAGATGTGGGACAGGGGACAGGGGGACAATATGGATCAGAGACAGGTGACATGGGGAAAGATGTCGAGAAGCAGATGTTGATGTATTTGGAAAGATGTCACATCAGGAAAAGGTACATATCATTGAAATAGTACGAGCCATAACAAGAAAAGGGGAAAACGGAATAGTTAAGGATAAAAAAACCCTTTTTACCTGTGGAAATTGGTTGATTCCGAGCATGGTGGGAGGGGATCGGATGACCAGATCACAATTCATCTCTCCAATTCAAATGCAAACTCATCTAGCGCATCCAATATTAGAGGAGATCAATGCTGAACAGAGGAAGCAACTGGACAAAATCAAACGGAGGGGCAGTCATGAGTTTAGAGGTATTCCTACAGCAAGCTTTTATTCCGGATAGATTAAAACAGCTCGAATCCAAGGCGGTTATTGGATGCATTAGGCATGAGGGAGTGAAACTTAGTTTTTTCAGGAATGAAATCAGTAAAATGAACAGGAATATCGAAGTAACATGTCTGTATTGGCTCGATTTCCCCTTCTTTTTGGTGGAGTGTGGAAACGAACAATCTGTCCAATTCCTCCTTAAACCCCGGGGGATTCAGTATTCTTTGCAGTACGGGACATGTGCATGCAAGAAAGGGGGGTTTTTTTTACCATTTAGTATTTGTATACTTACCATTAGGGGGTTTTTTTTCCATTATCTGGGGCAAAATATATACTTTAGGGGTTAAATTAGCTTCCACAGATCAGTATACTAGGGATGTTTTTGGGTACACTTCGAACGCAGATGTCCATACCCTTTTATTACTAAGTGCATCCCCCGGGCCTTAAACAAGGAACGATATTTAGGGCCAACACTCAGTTTTACTTCCAGAAATGGAAAGCAAAGTTTGATCCACAAAACTTCAAAGAGCTTTATCATCCGGCTTCATGCTCTGTCCAAGGCCTCAGTCCAATATACTAGCATGAGGACATTTTTCCTCTGTTTGAGAATATATAGGATGGAAAGCGGTACCTGAGATAGCACCAAAATTATGGATCGAACTAAATATCCTGAATCCGATCCCAACCTCTGTCAAGTACAAAGATTTCTTTGGGGAAGAGAAAAACCTGAAAATAAATTGGCAGGGCCTCCCAATTCCATGTAACATTTGTGGATTAAGACTCCATGGAGGAGGAGTCTGTATGGGATTTAAACAAATAATCCCTGGTACACTTAAGCACAATCCTAGTACAAACCATGATGGAAACTATAAGCAATAGACGGGGGAAAAATCTGACAATGTTGGAGGTAAGATGCAAAAGGAAGAAACATAGACTCCAGCAACTAAGAAAGGAAGGAAAAACAAAAATGGAAGTGCATACAAAAAAGCAAGGAAAAAGCAAGAAAACTTGATATGGAACATCAACAAATCACTGCCCAGGGTAGGAAACTCAGAAAACAATGGAGGGTTAGAGAAGACCATTTAAAATTGGCCAGTCAAATTAAAGTCCTGAATAATCCAGTAGGCCAAGGATTGGAAAAATCCAATGACCTTTTAAGCCCTACTAATCAGGAGCTTAAGAAGGACAAAGGTAAAAATGTGATAACAACTGACCAACAAGATATGGTGGTGACTCCTGCACATCAACTTCAGAAAAATACCTTGATCATCAAGGAATTAGATCTTCTCCCAATTAATGAATATCCTGAGTCTTCTGACTCGGATATCTCTATAGGAGGTACACTTTTAATTAAGGGAGAGGGATCTCACAACCATATTGAGGTAACACCAAAGGCCATAAATTTCTCTACACCAGAGAAAACGGATGTAACCAATCCAGAGATGCATGACATCCTGTTAGAAATGATGGAGAAGGAAGAGGAAATTGAAAAAGGTGGCAGGGTCCCTGCAACTCCTAACTGAGTTCCTAACCCCAGCAAATAACTTGGATGGTAATCCAAAGTATAAATTCTACATCAGATCCCCAATAAAAGATCTATCCACTGAGTCAGGCAAAGGAGTAGAGGGAATGCTGTTCCTATCAGACTCAGAGTTGGAGACTAATACACAAGGTGTGTTGAAGGAAGACTCAACAAAAATTTGTCTTGCCACAATCCCTATCAGTCCTCTGGAAAGGGGCCAGGGTGAAGCAGATAACACAGAGCACAGACCTATAAGTCCATCTAGCTTAGGACTGGAGCAATCCAGTGGTCAGGAAGTGCTACTTTATTTATCAAATGGCCTGGGATCAAACCCAATAAGTCCAAGAGGTATAAATAAGGAAGGGATTAGGGTTAAATAAAGGGCTGATCAAGAGGATTTTTATACTTCAATTGTAAAAAAAAGTAATAAGAAAGTCCACTTTTCCTCCAACAGCCCGGCTCTGAATTTAAGGCCCAAGGCAAAAATCAAATATATAGCTTAATGAAAGTGGTAACATGGAATATGAGGGGTATAAAAGGACCCCTAAAAAGGAAAAGAGCTCTTATAGCTCTTAGAGAGATGAAAGCTGATATAGCACTCTTACAGAAACACAGACTTCCTAGTTTTGAAACTGAACATTTGGGTTCTTGGATCATGCCCAATGGTGATTTAGTTTATGCTCCTGCTGATGGAACCAAAGGGGGAATATGCATGGTGTGGAAGGATTTCATATGCAACAAAAAATTCACCCATATTTCGGGCAGATGGACAGTAGCAGTTCTGGAAAAAGGGGCTGAGAAGGTAGGCATAATTAATATCTATGCATCTACAGAACCAGGAGAGAGAGCTGAATAATGGATACAGTTGAAACAGTGGATTGATGGTAGCCAAGTGGAAAACTTTTTGATAGCAGGGGACTTCAATATTACATCAGCCTGGGACCAAAAAATGGAAAAGAAATTGAATATGTCGAAAAAGGAGAGAGTAATATGGGACCTATTGATGACTAATTTCGCATATATCCCTCCATCCTCATCATAAACCTTTTCCTAGAGTAACAAAAGGAAGGGGGAGCAAAAAACTTACTGTCTCCTAGACTAATTTTATATATGTAACAGATCTCTGACTACATGGGATACAATGGTGGTTACTGGGGACACAGGGAACTCAATCTCTGACCACTTCCCACAATTCTTGGAAGATAAGGTTGCTGCGACAAAAGGAGGCCAGAACATTCCATTCAAATTCAATACAGAGTTGCTGAATTGTAAGACTCTTTGTGAAGAGTATAAGTCTTTCTATAGCTCCCTTCCCCCCTTACCAAAAATTGAATCTATGAAGGCTTTTACCCTAAGACTGAGACTTGTTAAGGGGTGGATAAAAAAATGGGGTAGATAATGGTTTAGGAAGAAGAAAAAAGAAAAACAAGATATCTATATACAAATCTGTGAGATTAGAAAGAAGTTATTCCCCGACAAATATAATATGCAGCTGCAAGAACAAGAGGAAGACCTAGAGAAGAAGGTTAAATTAATAGAGGAGAAATAAGCAAAGGCTCTTGCAGTAAGAAGCAGATGTCTATACATTAATGGTATGGATAAAAGAAGCCCAGCTTTTTTCTTTAGAACAGCCAAGAGCAGAATCCTTAATAATGGTATTGTCAGAGTTAATGATGGGTAAAGGAAAGTAATTGAGGATAAAAAAGGTATGGAAAATTTTTTCCAACAAGAATATAGGAAGATGTTTGACACTTATCAAGCAGAGGAGTAGATCATTGAAGACTTCTTTCAAAAGATTCCAAAAGCTGAAGAGGTAATTAAGGATGAAGAGATACTTGCAATTCTTCAAGAGAAGGAGATTTGGGAGACTCTCAAATCTATGGCAACAGGAAAAAGCCCTGGGCCAGATGGTTTCTAGCCTGAGTTCTATGTGGAATTCTGGGAATTTATGAAAGATGACTTAGTCACCTTTTTCCAAGGGGCTTGGAAAGCCTCCAGACTTAATCCTGCTATTAATGTTACTCATTCCGAAGGTTGACAATCCAATAAACATTGGTGATTGGAGGCCAATATCCTTGACAAACACAAGCTATAAGATCCTGGCAAAGATCTTGGCAAATAGGTTGAAGATGATCCTCCACTCAGTCATAAATCCTTGTTAGTCAGCTTTCCTACCACACAAGAATATTTTAGAGAATTATATTGGGGCTGCAGAAGGTCTCCATTGGAATAAGAGATTTGGACAAAACTGTATGCTCCTTAAACTGGATTTTAAGCGAGCATATGTCACAATAATTGGCAGTTTCTGGAAAAGGCAATGGCACATATTGGACTCTCAAGTAGTGTCTACCAAAAAGTCTGGAGTTTTAATGTTAATTCATCATCAGCTCTAATCATAAATGGTACCCCAACAAAGTTATTTAGATGCCAAAGAGGGGTAAGACAGGGATGTCCCCTAGCCCCATATTTATTCTTAATAGTTGCTAAGATGGTCACAAGAAAGGCACTGCAAATGCAAATTGACCTTTCCCTCTTCCAGAAATAATATTCATATATTCTTCTACCTGTTGGACAAGATCAGGCCCCACAGACTCTGCCACAGAATCTGGCTGTTTCAACTTCTTGCCTCTTCCACGAGCAGCATTGCTTCCTCCTCTTCCCATCTTCTTCTTCTCATCAATACGACCTTCAACAAAGGGGTTTGGAAACAATGACCCACCCAGTCTTCATAGATAGCAAGCAACATTCCCCTCACTGCTGGGCCTGTACGATCAACCTGACCACTCTGATTGTGGCATTCCTACCTCTCCACATCAAATCGTCCACTCCCATTGATTACAACATCCCCAATTGTGGCAACAGCATCAACCCATGTCACAGATCTTGTTTTAGCTGCAGAGCTCTTCTTCCTGCTTTTTGCTGCCCTACTAGACTCATGACATCCCTGAGCATCCAAGCAATGGATGCAACAGTTCCCTTCCCTATCCCTGTAAACTCCACAGACAGAGCTGTCACACCAGAGCTTGGGTTTAGACATCTTGTATACCTTCACCTTTAGTCTGTCATCCCTCCTCATTAAAATTCTGCTAACATTTACAGAGTAAAATCCCGACCTGCCTGCCTCAACGGCTCCTCTGTTACCAACTGCTGGAAAAGCAAGAGAAGGACAAGCAAACAAGAAGGGAGATCATTCACTTAGGCTCTCCATGTTGCGAACACTGCTCCGGGACGCTGGCCACTTCTGTCGGCATGGTGTTCACCAGGGACCATTGTGTCCCTCTGCAAAATCTTTCCCAATTTTGCAAGAGGACCTTCCCTTCTGGAACCATTGTAAAAATACCCCTGCACCCTACCGTCAAATAGAAAAATTGCACACACATCCAAGAAGCACCTCAAACCCTGCAAAATCTACGATTTTGCATACAATACAAGACGAGAATCATATTCCCAACCACTGCCAAAAAACCCTCCCACAATACAAAACAAATTGTGCAAACTTTAATGTTTTCCTTCTTGTTCCTACTCAGAAGAACCTCATACAGCTCTATTTTTGGGGCCAACCTCATAGCACAAATGGGAAACATTGAAGCTGGGACATATAGGTCCCATTGAAGCTGGGACATATAGGTAGCAAGAAATGTAGACTTGAATATCCACATGGCATATGACGTGACAACAAGATTACCTGGTCCGAAACCGGCATTCGAATAAAAACAGGGAGCTACTGGAGGGAGGGCGCACTATTCAAACCCTGTAAAATAAGCCGTTCCATTCGGCATCAGGTTTTGATATTTCTCTACTTTGTTTGTCTTATCGCATTTCTTTATACCGTCATCTTTCCTGCAATCCTTTACATCCTAGGGTTCTTTAATGATTAATTGCTTCTATTGATCCCTATCTGTTTGGTTTTTTATTTTGGCGCTTGTTTTGGATATATGATGTTCTATCTATTGATCTATTGAAATAAGATGTATCATTTCTTTCTGACAAGTGAGTCCACGGCCACTGATCAACAATGTAAATTTCATTTCATGTATAGCATGAGTATCCAGAATGCACTCAGCATATAATGTTCTGTTTAGGTATGGGAAGTGCAATGCTCTCAGCGAATCTTGTTTTGCGTTTTTATGTATAGGCATGGGTACTACAATCCACTCCCGTGGCGGTGGCCGAGGAAGGCATCAATCTCTTTTCTACAGAGACCTAACTGTGGCACCTTCAATGAGATCTATGTCTTTTACAGGGCAGTCCAATACACCTGGGCAAAGCCCCCCTGCTGCCAGCTTATGGAGAGAAAATGCTGGTGGAACAGAGGCTCCTCCTCCACCTTTTTATACTTTGGAGGATAGAATTGAAAGAACTCCAGAGGCTTCTACAGGAGATGCATTTTACCGCTCGCCCGACTCGAGGTATTCAGAAGGCAAGTCTCCACTCAGAACTCCTAAATCAGTTGTAAATGGGAAAGGTCCTGTGCTTGGATATGGTGATACTCCTGTCATATCTCCACAAACCCCGTATGTCCAGACTTCAGCCAGCCCCTCATGGTGGTCACCTAGAGAGCGCAGTCTCTCAGACCTTGGAAGAAGAGATGGTGAAAGAGAGGGTGGGGGTCCTGTTTCTGGGGTTGTGCATCAGCAACCATCTGGAGGCTTATTAACACTTCCCCCACCAAGGGAAATTATTCGTCCCGAGATTCAAAGGATTGCTCCAGCAGGTGAAGAAGGTGATGAGTGGGTCACGGTGTTTGGGTAAGCACATTCTTTTATTTATTTTTAATAAGTCACCTACTCTTTTTTTTTCAGTCAATGCAATTTAGTTCCATTCTCAAGCGTCATTGATGGTGCAGTTTTGTTGGAGAAGACACCAATGCAGTTCTAAGGGAGTTTGAAAAGTGTGGGCCAATTGTTAGACATGTCCCTGGACCAGGTGGTGCCAACTGGGTGCATATTCAATATCAGGTCAATAATAATCTCATTTATCTTTATGTTCTATTCAGAGATAGTAATTCTTTTGTGTCTTTGTTACACAAATGTGTTGATATCCTTGGCAACAACATTTAGCTTTCCAAATTAGTGCTACTTTTTAGTATTTAATAAAATATGCTTTTCAAATGAACAGAACCGCCAAGATGCTCAGAAAGCACTCCAAAAGAATGGCATACAATTATATGGTGCCCTTATAGTTGGGGTGAAGCCTGTGGATCCACTTCAGAGACAGGCATTGAGCGACAAAGTTCAGAGAAGTGCTGGATTTATGGTTGCACCGCCAAGGAGCCCTTTGAAAGGCACATCATCTGTGTCAGTGCACGCATCCTCTCGTCCATATTATCTTCAACCCAGTGATGGAGCTAGAAAGACAACAGCAATAATTGCTTCGCCATCGAAATCCACATTTTCAAAAATTATTGACCTAATTTTTGGTTTTTAGATTATGAATCAGTGGCATTGATTATACAAATTGCAATCTTATATCCGATTGAGCATGATAGAGCTTTTGAAAGTTCAAATGTATGCCATCTGTTATTGAAGAAGCTCTATAGGCAAATGGACCTGCTTGTTCTCAGAACGTTAGTGTATTAAACGAATTTTTGTTACTGGAGCAAGATCTACTGTTGCTGACAAAGTAGGTGCATATGCAAACATTGTGGATCTATTTCTGTATTGGAAATGGAACATCTATTCATCTGCATAGTGCAGCCATGTTCCATTGTAGGCTGGTCGATTTTGAAGCAGTATTCGGATGGCTGATGTATCAGAGATTTCATAAAGTATTTTACAATGCCTTCAGATTAGGGAACTGCCAATTAAATGCCAATTGCGGTTCACATAATTGTAATTCCCTGGTAATTTTTTGGCTTTTAAAGATGCTGCTACTGAAGAAGACCCAACTTTGCAACAGAAAAATTTGTTGCAACTTTTAATTTTCTAATGATTCTTTAGATTTTTACTACATGATAGGTGAGGAGAGGGCATTTCAAGCAATTTCAGTCCGAAAATTTGTCCTGTGAACCATTGTTTGCACCTTGACGCCATCAGAGCAAAGAGAAAAGAGAGATATGTGCTAGATCACCGCTTACGGAAAATCTTCTGCCATAGGACACACTTTGCAGGGTTTGGGGTAGCTTGTTCCAACGAGCTTCCCATACACTTACCCTGCAAAATGTTTTGTGTGGTAGAACGTTATCCTTATCTTAAAGATATATCTCTTGAAACATTAAAATTCATTGTTTTCATGATTGCGATAAATTTTTATCTGCATTAGAAAGCTTATATTTATCATAAATTCATCTCACATGTAGGCAACGTAGTATTGTTTGGAGTATAATATAGCATGAGTCATGAAACTTCTGGATTGAAATCATTGGCAATGTTTTTGATATGAGATGAAGAAGTCAAAAGTCAAATTCAAGCAATACTTCTCGGGGAGAAAAAACTTAGAACTACTATTTTATTAGTGGAAGGACTAAGGGAAGATCAAAAGGTCTTTCAGGAGATTGTGGATACATTTTATGTTGCACACATGGCAATATTAGTGCCACGACGAGATTTGGGAAGGCCTCTTCATTAGTTCACATGTATGGTGTGCAGCGAGTAAAGGCGCCCCTGTAGCAGTTATAGAGAGAATATGTAGGCTAACGGTTCTAGGGCTCAGGCATTAGATTGTAGCAATTTAAACACAAGAAGCACAATAGTGTTACTGTACTTACACTCTCTTGATGTTCTTTATTTTTCACTTTGCTGCAATGCAACTTGGTGAAAGTTTGTAGTAGTGGTCTTCTAAGGCTCTGATATGAACCATGTTCCATCACATAGAGACCATTAATTCTGTTACCATGACCAAATATTGTGAAGGGCTACTCTTATTACTCAGTAATGCAGTAGATGGCAGCTTGCAAAATTTCACTCAGTAATACAGTACGAAGAAAATGAGCACAGGTGTATGTCTCAATAGCATTTGACACAATAAATAAAGGAGTTTGAAACCTTGAGTATACAAATAAACAGAAAATAAATGCCAAAAGATAGCAGAAAGAAGCCAATCCGATTCATCTGTATGCCAGAGGCAGGTTTGAAGATGGCGCAACTTTGGTAAAGCACACAATGCATTATCCCATAGCCCTTTAGCGGCGTCGACCAATCCAGATATGTGTCTCTGGATATAAAGCCTCTAGTGTTGTGTCCTCATTAGCATGAGCTTCTGAGTAGGCTGCCAGATTCACATAGCTGCTTTCACCTTTCTCGCCACTCTTTTTTCCACTATCCCAAACAGCTCTGCAATAAATACATGTAACACTACCAGAACCCTTGCTCCTACTCCATCTCTCAAAGCAATCTTTGTGTACATTATTACCACAAACCTTACAAAATACCACAGGCTCCGAAATCTTTCCAGATTCAGTTGCCATTGCTTCGTAACAAACTGGGCAATCCCCTTCAACCTTCCTTTGCACACCCTTGTTATCAACCTCTTCTTCACCAGTATCCGACTTTACCCCAATGGCTTTAAAACGTTCTCTAACCCTTTGACTAGCAAGAACAGCCTCATTAACAACTGACATATGCAACAAGTCCTCCAACTCTGAAGAAAGAAGAGCCTTTTGCCATGATCTAGGGTCATTCTTGTCAAGCTTGAGCACACGCAAATATACAAAGAGCAAATGCTTGCAAATATTACCTTTTGCAGCATCTGGACAGGTACAAGAAGGCCTTTTATCAATCTTAACAATGTAGACATTTCCGGTGGCACCTAATACATAAAAATCACAAGCAGAAGGAGCTTCGACGTTACCAATAGGCTTTTGGTCTATCAAGTAAAGGCGGTGCTTAAAAGCCCGTTCAATCCTTTCCTGGATAGCCTTTGACGGCGATGCTGAATATCGAGCCAAGCGCCTCTCGGGCGCTTCCTTTTTGGCCCTTTTTTTGGGCGTCGGAGATGGATCTGCTACTGCTGCAGATGCTGAAGAATCTGCATCATGTGCTTTCTTCCGTTTCTCAGCACTGCTACTAGTAGACGGAGTAGCAGAGCTCGATGCTTTGACGATTTTGGTGCGTGCCATGCCTGATATTAGGTCTTCTTCGTCTAGCAAGAAATTTTCCTTCCAGAGGCTCAAGTCTCCACGTGTCACTTTTGCCAATAACGCTTAAGAGGTCTGGTGGCATAAAGGCAAAAATTTAGTATCCTTTCTTCACAATGGAGAAGAGGGTTCTAATAGTCGGTTCACATGCACTTAGAGCCGGTTCACATGCAATGAAGGCGCCATCACCGTCATGTAAAAAGGCTCATTCTTTTACATGGACCATCACCTGCCATCGCGGCGCACCATCAACTGCCATCGCTAAATAGCACAAGGCAAAACAGGGTCCCTCTCTGGCGATGGTGGCATGTGAGCCCAGCCTAAATACGCAAGGGCAGGGCAGTATTACCCTTTTTGGAATTTCATGGTGTAAAGTTTTTCTCTTAGCACATATTAGTGTTTGGGTTGCTCTCGCACATATTAGTGTTTGGGTTGCTCGAAGGGCTATCCTTAGGTGTGGAGTAGCAGAAAAAGAAATATGCAGGGGTTAAGATTTGAGTACAAGTTGAAGAGGACATATGAGATTGAAAGTTTACAACTTCCCATGAGCAAAGCTCGGATAGATGGAGAGAAGAGGCAGTTCGGTGCTTGCATGCATGCATATAGTGGAAAGTGGTAATAGACAGGCCATGTCATTGTTGTTATCTACGTATTGCCTTTTGCTGATAATTGTTCGTATACCATCGTGTTTTCCTTTCTTCTAATTCCATGAGTGATCAGATATATGTCACACGTTGTTCTTGTTATCAGCTCTCAGAGGCTTGTTTTGAATTTCAATAAATTTGAATGAATAACTCTAGTAGTTCTAAGGTTCTATAATAGCTTGATGAGGATAAGGGGCTTGCATATTTGTACAAAGATGGCAAGGAGGACACCGAAGTGCTTGTGTACTTGAAAGTTTGCCAACTGATATAGCTCCAATGTGGCACAGCCTTGCATGCCATTAACTGAAGTCTATTGCAGCATTCTTGCGCTTGTGCACTCCTTTTTCAATCACGTGCCTATTAGAGACAATTAAATTTGAGTCTAAGACTTGAACCTAGATGAGAATCCAAGCTCAAATCTCCAACACTCTCCTCCCTTTTGTATCTCTTGCAAGTACTTATCAGAAATAAATCCACAAAAGACTAATTAAGCACAATCAATCCACACAGGATTAATCAAATACAAACATTTAGATCAAGCACAAAGCTTCTCACACATATTCACAGATCACACACAATCACAAAAGTAATGTAAGCTATGCAGATTTTGGGCACCAAACCATCTTCTTTGAAATCACCTTCTCCTGCCCTGCGAATCAGTCTGCAGCAAGGAGGTCCAATCTACTGTGGAGCAACAACAGCCACAGAGATTCAATCATCCACCTACAGAGAACTTACAGGCTGCCAACTTCATCAATCTAATAGATAAAGTATAGACTAGCAATTATCATCAAATGGATCTACCCCTTTTTCAACTCCGACTCTGCAAATATCCCAACGAAGATCTCTTCTGAATCCAACTAGACTTCTTGCTCCGATCAAATCCAAGCTCAGGTCTGCCATATATTTCAGATCGGTCATTTTCGGCAAAGGGCCATATTTTGCACTACCTTTTTCACTGAACTATATTTACACATGTAATGGTTTCATGCAACACCATTTCTAGATGTCATGCCACATGTATTAATTTCCACTTAGGCATGCAATAGTTCCAACAATCTCCCCCTCATCCCTATGTGCTAATTATTATAACATCTTCAACTCCTAGACCTTTTTAAAACTTGTTGAATTTAGACTCTAGAAGAGCTTTTATAAAGATATCAACACATTGTATATCTGTAGATCTATACAAAACAACTATTTCTTGATTTTCCACCTGATCACGTATGAAGTGATTATGCAATTCAATATGTTTCGTTCTTTCATCAGTGTTAGACAAATTTTTGCTTCAGCACATATGAACAAAAAAATCTTGTTCTATTCTTAGCCCTTTTAACAAATAGTGATACAAGAAGCTTCAATATACCTGATATAACAGACTTCAACATTTGACAATTTACAGTAGCGCGAGATTAAGCATGAAGAATAAACATGTTCCAACTTCAAACAGTGGCAGAACAAGAGATTATGATACAACATTCCTCAAATGAGGTGTTCTGCATGTATGTGAACATGATGAACTGAGATTAAGAAACAAGACACCTTGAAATTAATTAAGAAAAACATCAAGCAATAGATAGAGGTTGTTAGGCACTACAAAATGATTGAGACCTCCACAGATTTTCCTCATATGCACGATCTGGGCCCAAATACTCAGAACTCACATTCAATGCTCAAGTTTATAACCTGAAGCACGAAGCTAAGCAAGCCACATACTTCTGTACCCCCTCCATGTGCTACCATTGTTTGCTGCCCAGCTGTGTGAAGCACCATCATGCCAAAAAAAATGCCCAAGCACCTGTCTACCCTAATCCGGTCCTAACTGCCACAATCTTATGAATCTCCCTTAAAATGCACCTTAACAATCTCCCTTAAGAAGCTTATGAAGCTTATCTGCCACAAGAGAAACAGAAGCAGAAATCCTTAAATCGGCAGAAGCCTCATGATGCCTTGCCTTGCCCTGCCGTTGCCTTGCCCTGCTGCCTTGCTCACGTGGCACTGCCTTGCACCATCTCCATGTCGCCCTATCCATGTAAAGCAAATGAATTAGAAGAAAACCAAACAACTTAGGAATCTCAAACCCCAATTTCTGACGTCATTTTTGTACGGTTTTAACATACTAATACCTGCCAAAACCATACAAAATCTTATGTAATCCCTGCCTCTTTTAACAATTGCAGAAGATAAACATCAGTATGATGTAATTCCAAATTGTACAAGTTAGAAATAGCCATAATAGCTCTAATACTTGCTACCTTAACAATAGGAGAGAAAGTTTCATCATAATCAATATCTTCTTTCTGAGTGAAATCTTGGGCCACTAACCTGGCTTTGAATTTTTGCATTTGTCCATCTGGCCCCTGTTTAATTCTAAAAATCCATTTGTTTCCAATAACACTCCTATTAGTAGGTCTGTCTACTAGTTTATATGTTTCTGTTCGTTCGAAAGAACTCAATTTTGCATTCATTGCATCCTTCCACTTATCTGATTTTGGATATCCTATAGCCTCATTATAACTAGTTGATATTATAGTCATAAGTGCAGCTAATTTTTTATTTTTTTTTGAAGAACGACAAACTTTATTGAAACACCAAGCCAGAAGCCAGATACAACTGCAGATGCGGGAATAAAATCTCAGAGGATAGTCATGATCCACTGAGTAGAACCACCAGCCTATGCATAAGATAGCGCATTCAAATATGACTCAAATATCAACTGTCGCTTGGCAGGAGCAAGCGAAGAACCATTAGAAAAAAAATGGGGTCTCCAAATGTCCTCCTAAGAAAATCCTAAGATAAATTCCATGTCATTTTAAGTTACTATTTTATCTTTTCCACATCATCTCCTTGTCTTTATAACAATAAGATTTAGAAATCTTTCACGTTAGAAACGTATCTTTTCTACCCAAGGCATTACTTTAGCATCCACGTGGCCACATTAAAAAACCAAAAAAAAAAAACTTTGCTCGTGCGTAGAGCGTTCCTCATTTACATTTGTTTTTGGGATCTACAGGGCACGAAATCGGCCATCGAGACTCTCACTCTCCGGATCGACCATAAGATCGACCACCGAAACTCTTCCTTGAGGTAGGTTTTCTGCCTCAACCATTTGATCTTATATTTGCCGCTTGTTCATTTTTTGAAAATGTGAATTCAAGCATGTTCAATTTGAATTTGAATTCAAAATCCTTTGCCTCCAATGAAGAACGCATATATATATGCAATGGAGTTCCAGAGCAAAATTTTTGCTCATTACCTTTACCTTGCCATTCGCAGAATGGCACAACTTCGAGAATTAGACTACCATCAGAAGATTATGCACAATTGAGAGTAGGGCAGCAGGGAAAACAATTTGATGAAGATGATTTAAGGAAAAGTGGAGATAAACATGCCAATTTATGGGCAAAGGGAGAGATATACCCCAGAAATCCATTCACGGGCAAGCATCCTAAATTCAATTCTATTGCTGAACTTGTGCAGTTTGTTTGTGAAGGAAAAGCAGGTCTTCTTGGCTATTGTGAAAGTATGGTCCAGTATAACATGCAAACTTTATTTCATATGAATAATCTGGCATTTTGCTTGCAGCAGAAGCAAGAAGAGTGCTTAAATTTGACCAAAATGGTTGATTCATTGGTCAAGCAAGTTGAAGTAAATGACCGTGATGCATCTAAAGTGACAACGCAGCTCAGAAATAGGATCTTGCAATTGGAAGAAGATATGAAATTGATGGATTTTGTTGTAAATCAGTCAAATAGAGAATCAATAATTGCAAATTCTGAGGCTAAAAAATAGAGAATCAATAATTGCAAATTCTGAGGCTAAAAAACATAAAATCAGAGTTTGCATGTTGGAGAGGAGGCTTAAAAGATTAAAACAGACCTGTTTTGGTCTTAGAGAAAGAAAGAAAAACTTGAAGCCAATATCAACATTAAACCCCACATGTGGGGCTGTTAGAAAAAGAATTTGTGCTATACGTGACATGGTACATGGAAAGAAAGATGTACAAGCTGATAATGAGAAGGATACAAGTGCTCATAACATTGGCAAAGTTATGAGAAGTTTTGCCACAAAAGGGGACCTTATGACAATGCTAAATGCACCAGAAAATGGCTATTTCAGAAAAGCTATAACTAACATGGTTGTTCAAGATATCTGCTCTAAGATTGACATTGGAAAAATACAAGCAATTTGTGACTCGGCTGGGATTAGCATAAAAGCATACAAGTTGCTGTTCAAACCATTCTACGATGCCTTGTCTTCACTTGGTACAAAAAGTTTTATTGTTCCAAGGCCGTACTATGTACATAAGGTAAGGGCAGTGAGGAATAATTCGATTAATGAAGTATTTGGATGCATGCACTCAATATTGTCAAGCCTGCCAATTGCATCCAAGAATCCTTCAAAAGGTAAAGAAGAAAGCAAATCTATTATTGGGCTGAATGAACACAATAATTTGTGGTTAGATTTGGAAGGTTTGCTGAGATTTATGGTAATTTACTATAATTTGCAAGAAAGCGATGTTGAAGGAGAACTGGAAGTTTGCATCAAGTTAGATGAGATGGAATTATCTCATGCTAAAAAGTATGAGCGAGTTTCTTTGACTCTCATGAACAAGGCATTGTTGTCATCCTACGAAGAACAAGGGAAATTGAAGAAGAAAGAGAGAGATCCCGAGTGGTTCTCCGTTCAATCGGAGGATCATACATGGTGGTTAGGATTGTTTCAAGTCCGAAAAGAAAACCACGATGTATTAAAATGGGTGTTTGAACAAACAACTATCCCTGCTCTAATTCATAAGTATCATAGTGGTGAGAAATTGATTGTTGAAGGATTTGGCGCCTTCTTGATTAATTTTCACATGGCTTCTGATTTGAAAACAGAAAAATGCATGTATAACATTTCAAATACGGGTGCAAAGACATCCAAGAATTGTATATACTGCAATTATACGTTGAAATCATCAAAGAAAGGGCACTCTAGAAGTACTTTGGACTGTGATCAGCTTGCAGCACCAGATAGACATATAAATGATAAAATGTTTCAGCCAATATTGCCAATTCCGTTGGAGAGGGTTCATGTTTGTACGCTTCATGCACTTGTAAGGATTGTTGATAAAATGATCCACCATTCAGCCTGCTTTGTATGGAATATCAGAAATGAGGAGGATAGAAAAGAAGGGATTAAGCGAGTGGAGAAAGTACTATCGGACGTTGGCTTACATGGCGGATGTGTCAAGTTGGAGAAAGACTATTCCAGCCAAGGTTTCGATTGGAGGCGATAAAGCACATCATTTCTTGTCTAAAGTGGATAGTGCGCAAAGAGGAGACTTCGAGTTTGGTAAGATGTTGGTATATGCAGAACATGATAGAACAGAGACAACAGCAAAAAAGTTGAATGCATGGAATGCTTTATCTGATCTTAACGTGCTGCTACAGAAGCATTTCTTTACTGAAAGCAACAAGCAACAATTCCGAGCTGCTGTAAACGCCTTCACAACAACTTATATACAAGCATGGGGAGAGAGCGAAGTCACACATTATATTCATATAATTTATGCACACGGCCCCTGGTTTGCTGAAAAGTATGGAAGCCTTGCTATCTGGAACACGCAGGGAATGGAAAAGTCCCATAAGCAAGCAAAGGTAGCCTTCAATCAGAAGACACAACGAGGTGGCTGCAATAAATCTTCTCTTTCGAATCTACTAGTTCAGATGACCCAATGGTTCTACAGGAGAATAATAGCACGTTATGAAGAGAACATGGTGAGACGAGCTTCTCCAAATGTCCCAGATGGAACTATGGAAGCAGCAAAAAAACGAAGGCGAGAAACTTGGAAAAATTAAGAAGCAAATGACAGGTGCATAGAATGGAGGGAAAAGTGCCAAAGAGTTGGAAGCAAGTTTTGTTTGTAATTACATTCTTATTTCACATATATGCAAGAAAGTTGAAAAAGGCAGCAAAATTTATGACGTACCTTGTGTGCATTTCAAATCTTTTGTTCGCTATTTGTTGCAGTTTATCTCTTATAAGCTGGCCTTGGACAATGAAGTTGATTGCATTGAGAAATACGCTTCACACACGTTGCTCTACATGATAGGTATCAACTTATGTCCTTTGTATCAACCTATATCCACTAAATGGTTGAGGGTCTTATCATGCATGAATTGCACAAATGTTAAATGTAGCAGATCTTCTGTATATTGATGAACTGGGATTTGCAGGCTTTTTCTGGAAACAGTGCACTACATGTGGGATATTTGACACGAGATCAAGTAATTCTACAACTATCTTATGAAAATGCTGTTGAATTTTTTGTTAATTTAGTGCTATTGTGTGCATTACATTATGTAGTTATTGTCCACTCCGTGCATCTTTCATAGATAGTCTGAAGGATTTGTTAAGCGGAGATTTCCAGAATTATGTAGGCATGCAGGTTAAGAATGTTTTACAAACAAGAATGAAAGAGAGTTTGTAGGCAAATGGAGCACTTGTAGAGTGAGAGTTGAGAATGTTGGATATGAATGTAGAGGCAGAGTTGAGAATGTAGAGTATGAATATAGCTCTTGGATATCTACCTAAGTGTGAAGAAGCCATATTGAGATTGGCAAAGCACCTAAATGTAGCATATTCAAGTCATTTTGCTCTATGCCATTTTCTTGCCTTTTCAGGTTTAATCTCATGGTTTAATCTGAAGTCACAATAAGTAACAGTTAATTCGAAGTCCCTTCTAGTTGATCTAATAATCTGATTTGCTTTGCTCCCTAATTTAGTGGTAATAGTGGTCGCTGGTTTAGTTCATTCATTCAATGGTTTGCAATGGTTTAAGCAATGGTTTGCAAATGGTTTAAGGAAGGAAGGAAGGAAGGAAGTTTATTTTAACGTCCACGGAGGCCAGAGGCCTATGAGACGGTACATGCAGAGAACAGGCAAAAAAGCCAAAAACCCCAACACCAAAAACAAACAATGTAACTGTACAGTAGAACCCTACTACCGGGATGAAAAAAACCCCACTTGGGAGGAAAAACCCTAACAGTAGGCTCTCAAATACCATGCCCCAGAAGAGCAAGTCTGACGGCCGAAATCTGCAGGATGTAAGCTCCCGGTGGGCTACCATAGGTGATGCAAGTAAGCGATGTAGCGGTGTGTCGAGCATCTAAGATCGGTGCACCTTTGCTCGGACATGGGCATATGTTGGGCAATTTGGAGGGCATGGTGCTCATCCTCTATCACGTGCATCTCACGACACCGACATATCCTCTCCTCCACAGGGATCCCGTGCCGCCATTCACCCCCAAATGACTGTTTCAATTAGGAGGTAATGGGAACCCGTCCTTATGGCGGCAATAGCTCTCCGTTTCTTCACCGAGATGTGTGCTTTCAGCAAGTACCCGATGGGGTCCATGCTCAAGGCGGGATTAATCTGGCGTGATAGTGCTCTGTCTTGGGCTTTGCAAGAGTAGAGGCATCCCCGGGGTGGCGGCATAGCCCGCATCAATTGCCCATTCTGGCGCTCCCGAATCGCCGGTCCCACCATGCATTTGGTAATCCATAGACCACCTCTAAACCATCCCCTTACGATTGCTCGTGCCATACCCTCTTACCGACCCGGGGGGGGCCCTCTGTTAACAACACGGACTGTGGGGCAAGCGATGCTCATCCATCCCATCCACCTTATGGAAGCAAGTAAGATGCCAGCAAGATAGCGAATCTTTGTAAAGGCCGAACCCCGTCTCATACAACAAAATCGATACGATGCGGTGTCCTTCACTCCCCAAGCTATATGTCAAGAAAGCTTTCGCACCCTTTCCAACCTATCCCGTATTTTTTGCTAAGCTGCTGGGCCCCAAACCTCCACCCCATATAGCAGCACCGGCCGACCAAAGCCCTAAGCGGTGTGCTCTCCTCGCCCGATCCGCGAGAGATCTATCCGGCAACACGCGTTTTGCCGCGCATATAAAGCCTTCCACCTGACCGGCTCTCCTCTCCACACACTCATCCCACGGCATGTTAGCGGTGAAATCAATTCCCGGATACTTGAAGCTCGCACCATCTCCACTTCCCGTCCCACCGTAATATAACTCCGGGATAGGGTGTTGCGGGGACGGGATCGTGAGAAGCTTAGTTTTGTGCAAGTTCTTTGTCATTCCCGTTGCCCCTGAGAACCCCGAGGGCATCAAATCTTCTTTGCATACTGGCGGCGTGTGGGCTAGCAAAGCTACATCATCCGCATATAGTAACTGTTTGCAAATGGTTTAAGCAATTGTTTGCAATGGTTTAAGCAATGGTTTGCAAATGGTTTAAGCAATTGTTTGCAATGGTTTAAGCAATGGTCTGCAGTCATTTGCTTGCTGTTAACGAGCATAGGATCAGAACAGAACTTAAAGATTGCTTTAAACAAAGTAATCTTGCTTTAAGTACTTTAAACAGACTAACCTTGGCTTTAAGTACTTTGCTTTAAACAAAGGCTTCATATAACAGAACTTAAAGATTGCTTATATAACAAAACTTTAAGATTGCTTCATATAACAGAACTTAAAGAATATATACAATAAACACATATGTAAAACCATATTATATTATATCAGTCATTGAGCTTTACAAAAATGCCAGTCATTGGCTTACTTTTATATTAAAACAGTTATATTAATACGAAAACAAAGCAAGCAAAGCAAATCAGATTATTAGATCTGTGCATACATGTGAAAACAGTTATATCCAAAACCCTTAGAACCTTTACATCCGAAACCTTTACTGGAACCTTTACATACTGGAACCTTCCGAAACCTTTAGAACCTTCAGAAATTGTACAGCCAAAAAAAGTTAGCAGATTTCAACACTTAAAGCTTCAACAGTAATCAGGAGGAGGCATCTTCAGAGCCACACGAAGAACGATCCCATCAGCTTCTATAAATATCTGCAGAAGATGCTCCTCTCCCTCATTAACACGATCGACCCAATTCTGGACCTTCTCCGAAACTCTAGCCCCTTGTTCCTGCATTCGAGTTACCTCCAGAGCCGAAAGCAGATTCTTCACAGATGCCCTCGGGTGAATGTACTGGTCCACAGGTTTGATCCTTGAGTGTCAGCACTCTGCCCACTGTGCAAGCAAAGGGACGAGACTATTGAGCATTGTTTCTTTTTATGTGATCATCTCCAGCCTGTTTGGTCTTGGCTGCTTTCTCTTTTTCATGTGACATTGACAAGTCAGCAAGTGCTTCTGGCTATTTATCCGGATACTTGGAATAAGGTGCGGAGCCAAGCATTTCATTTGGCATCAGGATGGTTGTTGTGGTCCATCTGGAAGCGCAGAAGATTGTGTATCTTTCAGGGTTTGGATATTCTTCCTGCAGTAGTCCTTCAGGATGCACAAGCTAGAATCGCTAAGGCCTACCATTCATTAGAAAAAAAATGGGGTCTCCAACCATCCTTAAACTTAATATTAAAAATTCCACCTAGGTTTACACATGGAGCCAATGGGGAGATACCTGTAATGTTGTAAGGGCACATTACGTGGCAATAGAAGTGTGCTCAATCTCTTACTAGGCATCCACATGGCCACTTTTAATTGGACACGAGTTTCAATAGGGCTTCCCTTGTGTGGGTAGAGATATCTATAATCTTACTTGGTTTATGCGCGCACGAAATTCTAAACCTACGAAAATTTCCCAGAATGGTAATCGTAATGGTTTAGGGTTAGTCTTTCTCGGAGGCAGAAAGAAGGCAGAAGGAGTTCCGATTCATCCACTCGGTTCACCTACAGATCTTGATTGGAGGAGCATCAAAACAAATGAGGTGCGACTTGCTAGTTTACATAAAAAAAATTTGCTGTTTGTAACATTGCCTTTGGTATAACTAGAGCAGAGGTTGCCCTGATAGATTCTACAATCCCATTCCATTGCATGCTCGGAGGCAGAAAGAAGGCAGAAGGAGTTCCGATTCATCCACTTGGTTCATCTACAGATTTTGATTGGAGGAGCATCAAAACAAATCAGGTGCTTAACATGCCATTTGATTCTTTCATATGCATTAGGATTGAAGTGTTCTGAAGCTGGTTTTTTAAGAAACAACTTGCTTCTCTTCTGCTACAGTTTGTATCTTTGCTGTAATCCAATTTTGCTTTGCTTTTAATTTTGCTCTTTACATTATTACATCAATTGAAGGTAGTTGCTTAGTTCTCAAAAATCCAGTGCTTTGCTTATCATTTTGAATGACAAAATTGTTGCTCAGATTCTTGTTTTGTTGTCTGCAGGTCATGTCAATGCTTAGGTCTGGTCGAATCTGATTATTGTGCGAATCGGAAAAGTGAGAATGGTGATTGGCTTGAACCGTGTTTCCATTGGTTCATGGGTTACCATGATGCCTCGAACAACTGGTGAGCATAAGGTAGATAAGTCCAGGTTAAGTGACCTCTCAACTCATTGGAAGGGACGAGTAAAAGACATTGTATTTAGTCCTGGGGGTAAGAAGGTTTTTTTTGTTGTGGAGCATGCTTACGGTCCACGTGAAATGGCAAAGGAGTCAATTGCAGGGAAGTCATCATGTCCTAAACTTGAAGCCAATTACATTTCCTCCTCTGACTTTGTTGATAGAGTTTCAGCTCAGAGCATTACAAGCGTCCTTGAAGTCTACCATTATAAGATAGGGCAGCTGTTATTTCAGGATTTTTCAAGGAAAATTCTGCATGATGAAGGCATCTGGTTTCATAAATTCCACTACACAATATCTGCAAGGCGCATGGGTCCCCCAAGCTTAAAATCCATGGGTGCTGAATTCTGTGATCAGAAAGTACTAACATCCTATCGTGTACATCTGACGAAAGAAGTCTATAGGACCCTCACAGAAAGTGGTGGAGTTAGATGTGCCATCAAAGTGTTTTTGCCAGTTAACGTATTTTCCTTCTTCTTTCAATCTGAATCGTTTAAGGTTGCTCCTCAAACATATACGTGTAATCACATTACAACCAAGACATTGGAAGGCTTATTTTTGGCTGATTGGATGCGGAGGGAGCATGAAAGTGGAGGCCAAATTACAGAATGCATGGCTGCAACAAATACGTTCATTTTCAGGTAATATGTATATTTCTAAGACTATTGCAGATACAGATTGACCATTTCTAAGACTATTTCTAAAAGTTCCACCATTTTTCTGCAGATACAGGTTGACTAAGCAAATGTTATATTGCAACTATTTTATTGAAAGAAGAAAGTTGGAAGAATGGTCGTTATCATTGGAAAGCTGTGGAAGAACATGGCAGTAATCTTCTTTTCATGGATCTGAGTATTGTTTATGGCGAAGCTGAAAATAGAGTGCTCAACGTGGAGGAGGACTGCACGCTACTTGACTGTAGAAAACTGTTAGATACTTTCAGGATGCATGGTGAGTTTCAGTTCTTTTTGAATGGAAGAAAGATTGGATATCGCAGGGAATGCGAAATCAAGTGTAAAGATTGCAAGTTTCCAAATGTAGTCAGCATTAAATCAATAATATAATAGGAAAAAAATTTGTTGGATGCTGGATCTTCAGGTTCAATTCCTGAAATCACGACTATTACAATGTTCAGTTCTGTATCTCTTCAGCACTACGAGGAAAGTCATACAGTTACAATTAAATGTTCTTCTTTCTTGTTCAGTTTGCTATTGTAAGATGGAGCATTGAGTATTAAATCTTCTATGTCTTTGACTGCAGATTTCTGAGCCATGCATACAACTATTGATTCAGCTTTTCAATCTGTCAGTAAACTTTAGAACTGTATGAGAGAGGACTGGACTATAAACTGTCTTTAAATTCTTTTTGCAAAACTCAGCTCTGTACACATTGTATTGGCAGAGTCAAATTTATTCTACAACATCCATTCAAGTACAAATTGTCATGAACAGATGTGCGTACAACTTACTTTTGATAGTGATCATCCAAGAAATAAACCCTTACATTTTTATACTTTTCATACAACATTTATTTTTTAGAGTGCACATTGACTCTTGCAAGGCTTGCATTCACTTGTCATTTATAGATCATGCACTACCTTTGCAAGACTTGCACCCTCTCATTTTTTTATGGATTGCCTCTTATGGATCCCTTTTACACTAAGTGGCATCTTGAAGATTTTCTCTACAGCTGGCCTCACCCTCTTTCAGAGATAGAGGACAAGTCAAATTTGGAGAAGAAATCACCTGCACGTCTTGCAAGTCTTGCAATGGTAACCCTTTGAATATCACACATATGAGTGAAAGTGACGAGTCTTCCAAGGGTAATATGACATCCATAAAAAGACGAGTGATGAGTGCAACCCATTGACTGTATGAGTTCAAGTCTTGAATGTCTTAAAGTAAGTCACTAACTGCAAATTTTGCAAACATATGAGTGAGTGAAGTCTTGTAAGGACTATGACACAGATGAGCAAGTGCAAGTCATACAAGGGTAATGCGCAATCCATAAAAAGATGAATAAGTCAAATTTCACAAGGGTTTTCATTTTTTATAATGTTGAAATGTTCAATTTCGAAATGTTGGCCAATGGGTGGTTAGCTCTAATTTTAAGCTTATTTGTACAACTTTTATAATTCAAAGGCTGTACATCAAAATGTAAATATAGTTCTGTAAGCAACTATTCCGGTGGGATCTTGGAGTAAGATGGGGTTCTTCATGGTCGAAGAACAAGACCCAAAGGACAGGAGTATTGTCCAATGGCCAGGAATCTTGTCATGCTCAGTACGATGACCACATTAAATGTTTTATGGAAGTGTTGAACATTGCTTGCAGATTTGTTATCTGTATAGATATGGTATTCATGTTTGCAATATATGCTTGCTTATAAACATACAAAGTGATCCTAACTAGGATATCCTAGTTACATGGCTAGCTAACTACATGACTACGCTTTGACATTTTTGACTAAATGACTACACTTTGACATTTTTGGTTATTATGTTAACCTTTTCAAACACCACCATGGAGGGAGATTTATGGTATGGAAGGTCCTTTCATATGGTATGAAAGTAGTATCATACCATTTAAATGTTAACAAACCTAAATGTTAGAAAATGAAAGTAGTAGTATGAAAGTAGCATATTCTGAATTTTGAGGGGAATTTAGAATGATATTTTGCATGGCTTGGGGGCTCGGATTTCAAGCCCCATTTCTGCATGCAGCAGGGAATACATTATGTTTGATTCGACCCCAATTATGCATGCAGCAGGGACATTATGGTCTGATTATAAAAGACCAGCAGGGAGGTGAAGAATCTTCACTCTTGCTTCGAGCGCGCTTGATCTTCCATTACGCTTCACGTTTGATCTTCTTGCTTCATTGCATTTGATCTTCCCTTAAGCTTCTTTGATCTCATGGCTAGACTGAAATACACTGCCCAGAGGCCCAAGCCAGAGGAGTCGTCTTCTTCAAGCCATCCGGGCATGCAGATGATGTTTGTTGCGAGCACTGCCACCTTAGGATGGAGTAGTTTATCCCAAGCCCAAGTCCACATACGTCTCCAACTAGGAGGTGAAAGCTGAAGGGACCACTTAGTGGATGGCGGAAGGATATCACCATTGACAAGCAGCCTATACATAGAGTTCACCAGCCTATGCTCGTGAACACTCTGGTGGGAAACCCACATGTACCCTTCAATAGCCTCTGTCTGTTCGCTTTCTTCAATTTCTTCTTGTCTTGTACTTCTTTGAGATGCATCTTTCCTTGTACTTCTTCCAGTCTCATCCTTTTCATATTGTGACATGTCAAATGATATTCCTTCCTTAAGTAATTCTGCTTCAGTTCTTTTTCTGCATCATGTTATTTCTTGAACTGGTTCTTTGCCACCATGCTTAACACGATTTAGCTGTTCAAGTTGTTCTTCTCCTCCAACATGCTCAGTATGATCTACTTCTCTTCCAGTATCAACACTAGTTTCTGCATCGTCTTCCTCATCATCAAAATAATTGACAGGTTCCCAATTAATATCTTTATCTGCATCTTGCTCTTGTTTATTAGATAATCGATCCTTATAAAATATTTTTTTCAAAGAAAATGACATCTCGAGTAACAATTATTGCTTTTTTATTTGGATCATACAACATATACACTTTCGGCTCTTTATCATATCCAACAAAATATGTTTCTTTACTTTTATCATCTAATTTTGATCTATTATCTTCCACTATTTTTGTATATACCAAACATCCAAAAACTTTAAAATCTTCAACAGATTGGAGTTTATCTGTCAATAGCTCATCTGGAATTTTACTATCTAAGGCTTCACTCGAGATTTTGTTGCACATAGAACATTGTATTCATAGCTTCTGCCCATAAGAACTTTGGAGGTCTTGCATGCTTTAGCATTGCCCTAGCTGCTTCCGTCACAGTTCGATTTTTCCTTTCAGAGACACCATTCTGTGAAGGGGTATCTCTACATGTCAATTGTCTCTTAATTCCTTTTTCTGCACAAAAGTTTTTGAATTCGTTTGATAAGTATTCATCCCCTCTATCTGACCTTAGACATTTCAATTTGCAACCTGTTTCACGGTCAACTTCTGCAAGGTGAACTTTAAATGAATTGAATACCTGATTTTTATGCGTTGGAAAGTAAGTACCATTTAGATTTCCTTGAGTAATCATCAATAAATGACACAAAATAATACTTTCCTCTTGCACTCGGAATGTACTAATGCTACCCACACGTTGTTTTTTACTGTTGTTTTGCAAAAAAAACAACGCTAAAAAACTGCATGTGGTTCTTAATAAAACCTGCAGATCCACATATTGTTTTTAACTGTTGTTTTGCAAAAAAAAAAACAACACTAAAAGACCACGTAGAGAATTTTGTCCGATTTTGCTAGAAACTATGCGTAGTTTTCTAGATTTTTTTCTTAACTATGTTGTTTTCAAGTGTTGGTTTCCTCAAAAAATGATATTTGGTTTTCAATAATGGTTGTTTTCGAGTATTGAAATACAAAAAATCCACATATGGTTTTATGAAAATAAATGTAGGTGTTGTTTTTTCAATAAAAGACATGGTTTTAAAAAAAAAAACAATATGTTGAAAATGTAAATTAAAGATTGTCTTTAAACAAAAACTCAACTATTGTTTTTAAGGTTGTTTTTAGCTTTTAGACAATGGTTGTTTTTTGGGCTGCTGTTGCACATTTGTTTAAATCATTTGGTTAAAATGCACCTTATTGCGACCATTCTTGTTTAGCAAACAAATTTTACATTCTTGTTTTACAGCCTTTGATCTTTGATGAGTGAAAATCCCAGGATATACTTGACATCTACAACTACTGAATTTTTAGGAACAAAGTTGTTTGCAGCTTTCAATGGTTCAAAAAGGATTTGAATTTATGGGTAAAATCATAAGCTAGATAGCTTACATCTGCTTTGATCAAGAGGTCTTACATCTGTTTTTATAAAGAGGAAAACAAATAAGGCTTACAACATCTGTGCTATCTTCAAAAATAGCAGGCAGAGATGCAAAGCTGCAATTGCAGGCACTCTTTTATCTGATTAAAATTGGAGATGGCAAAAGCCCCCAATGATCTCTCTTCTCTTGCTAGTACCAGTCCGTAAATGCAGATAAACCTGTAATTGAAATGGTTATTCTAGGAAGCAAAAGGGAAATATGGAATAAATAAAAAATAGTGGAAAGATCCTTATCTCTTCCATCATTTGTCACTGTACCTTAGCTGGAACCTTGAATTTTTAAAAGATCAGAGGCAAGAGGCAGCCTATTTCACAACCGAAAGCTCTTAATCTCTGCGAATGAAAATTACAATATAGGTGTCAGCACAGGTAGCCAAGCCAGCATGTTTATGCACTCAATACAAGTTTTGCTGGCAGCAAGCCAAGAAAAGCTTCTCATTTAAAACAGCAAGTTTGTATATAAATGGTACATCTAGCTAATTGATCCTAACGCTAGGTGCCTTGCAGCAGACTGTAGTAGTTGGACAACACAAATGTTGATCTATCACAAATAAACCAAATGAAATGAAGAACGTATTTTTTAGGGAGCTTTCTTCATACAAGATCAAGGAAGCAAGAAGCACTGCTCAGAAAGACGAATGCAGAAACTACTAAACTGGCCAAAGGGCTTTCTATGTATCAAGGAAAAGGCCTGAAGCGACATACTATCACCCATAACACATCATATTCTAAAACATTATCAGAGCGGCAGAGTAGCTGTGTAGCAGAGTAGCATGAGTGCTGAAAGGGTTGGAGATGATCCTGGATCTGGCATATGAAGACCAATCTCATGTCAGACATCATACATAAATTATTGACATCTCAGGAAAAAATGCATAGAATCTCACCTGTCAAATTATAAACTGACCTATTCGCAGGCAGATCCAACTCAGAGAAATCCAACTGGTATGTATAAGCAGCTGATCTGAAGAAAACTTTGCAAAATGGATCGAAAAAGCAGCAGGTGCAGTCATGGCTACTTATGGAGAATCGCAAGTCAAAGGGGAGCATATGGAGCAAGATCTGCAAGGCATGGCAAAGAGGAGGCATCGTGAGACATGGCGGAGGAGGAATCCGGAGACATGGGGGAGGAGCAGGCCGGATAGAATCGAAGGCGGAGGAATCGTGAGACATGGCCGGAGGAGACATGGCGGAGGAGCAGGCCGGATAGAATCGAAGGAGGAGGAATCGTGAGACATGGCCGGAGGAGCAGGGCTCTGCCCGATCGAAAAAGCAACGAAAAAAGGAGGGAGATTGAAGCGGCAAAAATCGGAGGGCAGGGATAAATCTGGCTTGCTAATCTCAGTCGTTCGTATGGGCCAATGGGATCCAAAGGCATGGATCACAATCTCAGCCACTCATCTTGTTGTTGCATCTCTATCTATTTAAAAATCTATCTACCTACCTTATATTGCCTAATTTTTTTAAATTTCGCACATGACAAAGTTTGGGCTTTTGGCTCTATCATATGGGATACATATCTAGTGCCATATATATTGGCTATCGTCACGTCATCCCATGCCCCCATCCCATGATGCTGCGCCATCAATGATAACCCCATTTATCATACGAAATCGTATGAAATCATCATACCAAACCATATTTCATCCTTAAAACAAATCATGCAATTTTATGACTTTAGTGGCCATGCTTAAAAAACCGCAGTACTTCTATCTAGAAATTTGCCATTGTATGTCATGCGACACCAGAAGCTAATGAGTATTTGCCAGATCTTGTATAGAAACTCCAAAATTCCTTCCAGAAATTTTGCCGGCAAGTGAAAACTCAGAACGAAAAAAAAAAATTTCAACCGGAAATTAAGGAGACTGACCCTTGTTTTTGATGCATCCCTAGTGACATATTTGAGCCAATTTCATGTTTGGGTCTATGTTGCATGCTTGAGCCACGTGTCAAGTTTGAGCCTAGGGGCATGTTCCAGTCACATGTCACGTTTGAGCCTATAAGGCATGTTTGCGCCAAGGTGGCATGTTCGAGCCACGTGTCATGTTTGAGCCAATGTGGCATGTTTTAGCCTAGCGGCATGTTTGAGCCTAGGGGCACAACATTTTAAACATCAAAAAAATGTACGGCATCATATTTCATCTTTAAAAATAATACATCATCTGAAAGAGCATTTTTATGACCCAACTGGCATGTTTGAGCCACGGGGCATGTTTGAGCCTAGGTGGCAAATTTGAGCCTATGTGGCATATTTGAGCCTAGGGCATGTTTGACCCTAGGGGCAATGCTTGAGCCTAGGTGGCATGTTTGAGCCAAGGTGGCATGTCTGAGCCTATATGGCATGTTTGAGCCAATGTAGCACATTTGCTTCGCGGTTTGATAAGTTCTTCCGGACCGATCTTGGATTTTATTGAACTTGCTCGAAGCAGGTTACTTGAACGGAGGATTCAACGGTCGGATAGGGAAACCGAGCTCCGGGAGGGGGGGCATTGGCAAAGGGCCTCCCGGAGGAGGGCGGCTGCCGAAAAAGACTACCTCGGCAACGTTTACGGGGTCTGTCTCACGGGGTCGGCCTCTCCCTCGGTGAGGCTGGCGGCAGAAAGTCTGGCCTTGTTTGACTTGGGGAAGGTGCCAACGCTTCTATCAGAGCCAGTCAGAGAGAGACATAGAGGGAGAGAGGGAGGGAGAGAGAGAGAGAGCATGTTGGAGCTTAGGTGGCATGTTTGAGCCACCTTGGCATGTTGGAGCCTGGTGGCATTTCGGAGCCTAGGTGGCATGTTTGAGCCACCTTGGCATGTTGGAGCCGAGGTGGCATGTTGGGAGCCCACGTGGCATGTTTGAGCCACCTTGGCATGTTGGAGCCTGCGTGGCATGTTTGAGCCACCTTGACATGTTTGAGCCTAGCTGGCATGTTGGAGCCCGCGTGGCATGCTTGAGCCACCTTGGCATGTTTGAGTCTGGATGGCATGATTGAGCCACCTAGGCATATTGAAGCCTATGTGGCATGTTGGAGCCCGCGTGGCATGTTTGAGCCACCTTGGCATGTTGGAGCCTGCGTGGCATGTCTGAGCCTAGGTGGCATGTTGGGAGCTCGGCGTGGCATGTTTGAGCCACCTTGGCATGTTGGAGCCTAGGTGGCATGTTGGAGCCTAGATGTTGGAGCCCGCGTGGCATGTTTGTCAAAACCTCCATTGGCAACCTTGGAGGATTGGTATTGGGGTGATTAGTTAGCTTCGTGGGAGTTTCTTCGAGGCTCGCTTCGCTGGCGAGGCGTGTAGGGCTATTCGGGAACAAGTGGCGGGGAGTATTCCGCTACATATACCTATAGTCCCTCGGGATGATGTGGTGGTGCAGGTTTGGAAGGTTCATCCAGGATGTTATGTCTTCTTGTTTTATGCGGTCTTGTTACGGGTCTTTGGCTATTCATGAGTCATGACTTTGCCTTGCCGGGCAAGTGGTCTCGCAGCTTCAGGGTTCGATGGGCTTCGGTTTGGGCGTGGACATGGAGCTCACTTCCCCACCAGAAGGTTAGGGTGCTTCATGTGGCAAGTGGTGCACCGTTATATCGGGATGAATGCCCTTGTGAGTGGGTTTAAATTTGGGTGTGAGCCCTCTACGCCCTTGTTGTGGCCTTCATCATTGAGACTATGGAGCATTGTCTGGTGTTATGCCCTCACTTGCAGGCTGCCTAGGATTGGGTGCGGGCTCTGTTTCGGATGAGATTGACTAGCCCGGCCCGATTCTTGCTTCATGTGTATCTCGGTGCTTGGCCGCTCTTGCGCAAACAAGCCTTGCATCTGTCGCGTGGCTTGGTTGGTGTGGCTGATTTGGGCGGCGCTCTTGACTTCTAATTGCCACCTTTGGGAGGAGGATAAATCCAAACCTCATTCAATCGAGTTCCTATTGCCCGTATCTTCAAGCGCAACTTCTTGACCATGTTCCAAGTGCAAACGACCAAAACTCGGCCTCCATAAAGTAAACCCTACAATAAGCTAGCAACACACGGGGTTTATGCTTGGAGGCGAAGCGTGGTTGTTTTTACGAGATAACTAGATGCACCATTTTTTGAACATGCATGCAGAGCTATGACAACTAAAATAGCGAGAATTTGAATCTATCGGCCATCGAGCGATCCCAAACAATCTTGCTCTTTGCAAAAGGCTCTTGACTTCTAATTGCCACCTTTGGGAGGAGGATAAATCCAAACCCCATTATGTCAGTTCCTATTGCTTCGCATCTTCAACTGCAACTTCTCGACCATGTTCCAAGTGCAAACGACCAAAACTCGACCTCCATAACGTAAACCCTACAATAACCTAGCAACACAGGGTTTACGATTCTGAGGTCATATCCTAGTCAGATTCGACTAGGATATTGCACAATGTCATCATGTAGAGGGAGGGTGTTGACGCCAGAAGACAAACCCTTAAAACCTTCCGGAAGCAGTTCGCCCCAAATGTCCTCTCCCGAAGGCCCCTAGCCACGGAACTCTTCCACTTCAGAACTGTGAATTGGCTCTGCCAAAGGACTCATAACATCGACATTACCCTGGGGACCAAGTTTCGTGGGCATAAGACCACCCCTTCTCCAAGAAGAGCCAAAGTGGCTCATGTCTAACACGTTCGTAGTCAATTGGCCTAGGAAGTGGTTGCGGAATAAAGCCATGTCGCGCGTTCGTGTCTCTTTCGTTGCAAAAAATGACCGTATAACTTGGTCCGTAGGGTAATTTCGCCATTCGGGGACAACATGGTGAAGTCGTATCTCCATTTCGGAGCCTTTGTACTACCCGAACGACAAAACACTTAGGTTTCTACACGGTCAAACGCAGGACGCTTCGCTTCTCTCCGTTTCCTTCAGTTGTTTGGGCCCCCCCTTAACCTCTCTTGGGTTTTCCTTCTCTTATTTGTCTAGGCAAACCTTGCTACCCCCTTGGTCCCCTTGGTCCCTAGTGCCATGTTGCCTTTGGTAGCTTTGACCTCGTTATGTATACTTATCTTTGTTATCATGTTCAGGAATTTTTTCCACGGGTTTGCGTCCTCATGTTGCATCCATGGTTAAATTTTCATAATTTTCTGATACATAGATAATTAGTTACGAATTTATAATCATTTATCTTCAGAAAATAATAAGTAATGCATCTTTTGGCTTTTTTCTTTGATTTTTGGCATATGTTTTTGCCACATCAGCATCCACGCATATAGTAAATTTCAGAGATTTTTGCATTTGTTTAGATCTCACGCCCCATGTGTTCTTGATCTAAATTGCACCTGAGATTTTCTACACGTACAAGCATTTTTTCTATTTGAAATGTTTACCATGGCATCCCCTACATAAGTGGCACCTTTGATTAGGTTTTCAGATTTTCTAACGCTCTGTCTATTTACTGTGATTTCTTATGCTTTTCTGGTTGAAAATTCTTAAGTATGGCATATGTAAGCTTTTGGACCTGAATTTTTGGTTGTTGGTCTACCACATCAGCAGCCATGTCAAGTAAAAGTTTCAGGAAATTTGGCTAACGGTAAGTGGTTGATGTTTTGCGTTTTTTCCACTTTCGGTGGAGTTCTTGCTTAATTGCACTTAATCATAGCCAAAAGGTCTATGATCAACCTTATTTGCGCCAAGAGACCCTTATATGCAAGAAAAAACAAACTGAAATGGTGGATTTGGCAAAAACACTGAAACAGGGGATGTTTCGAAAGGGGATTTGCTCTCAGACAACGACATGGAATTCTAGTATGAAGACGTGATAATGGACGTATAGGACATATAGTGGTTCAAGTATTCTTTCCTACTACTATAAAGACATGTGATAATAGCAGTATAGGACATGCAGTCATTCAAGTGTTCTTTCCAACTACTATAAAGACATGTGATAATAGAAAGGCTGCTTCGAGATCTTTTTTGGGGTCCATCTCCTGGGGCCTCTCCCCACTGGTGAGGCAGCCACACAAAATTTGAGCCTTGCTCAACTTGGGGAAGGGTGTCAAAAGCGCTCATGTCTAACACATTTATAGTGAACTTGTTGATCCTAAACCTGGCACTTGGATGTCCCTCAGTGGATTTTTATGGTGTTGAACCTCTAGGTTGCTCAAGACGACCAATATCTATGCAAAATTTGCAAAAAATATCAATCACTTTAGGATCCTTAAAGCAAAATGAGACAGTTGCACTCAGATCTGAATATCTCGAGCTATACTGATTATTTTCACATGATTGTTAAAGGAAAAATAAGAGAAAACTGAAAAAGACATGTGGGAAAAAATCAGCTCAATTTGGATCTGGCATGAATGAGAAAATTGTGTTCAAAGTGGACATAAAATTTGGCCAGTGCACTTCCCTGAGACCATAAAGGTATGCACACTCAAATGATGATATTTCGAGTTATACTGATTATTTTCATATTATTTTTTAAGAAGAAATCAGAGAAAACTTGTGGTGACATGTAGGAAAAAATTTAGTTCAATTTGGATCTGGGATGACTTAGAAAATATGGTTCAAATTGGACAGCAAGTTTGGCCAGTGCACTTCCCTAGCACACTCAAATGAGAATATCTCGATTTATATTAAACATTTTTTGCTAATTTTTGAAAAGACTAACAGGGAAAAGTTTTGGGAATATGCCGGAAAAAATTTGACCTGATTTGAAACTAGGATGATGGAGAACAACGAGTTCAAAGTTGATCAAAATATTTGTCATGCGTCAGGACATTCGTCATAACATGCGTCAGAACATTCATCAGAAGACGCGTCAAAACTTTCGTCAGAACATGCGTCAGAACATTCGTCAGGTTTTTCGTCAGACTTTTCGTCATCAGATTCGTCAGAAAGAACGTCAGATTTATCGTCAGAAAGATCAGATTTTTTATTAATACAATTTTGATCATAACTTTTGATCCAAGAGCCCGTTTTAGATGAAAGTTGTTGTGTTAAAAAGCTCTCTCTGTGATCTATGTAATGATGCACTATTTGACGAATCGTGACCAATTAGAGCATTCGTGTTTCTTTCTTTGGTAGAATGGACCATATAACTTGCTTTCTAGGTAATTTCAGCATTTCGAACATCTTGGCAAAGTCGAATCGCCATTCCAGAGTCTCCATATTGCCTGAACAACAAAAACTTGGGTTTTTACACAGACGCTCATGGGACACTTCGCGGTTTGGTAAGCTCTCCCGGACCGATCTTGGATTTTTTTTGGACCTACTCGAAGTAGGGGTAAGGGTCTTGAAAATAGGAATCAGCGGTTAAAGAGGGAAAACGAGCTTGGGTAGGGTGGGCATTAGCGTACTGGCCCCCGAGGGAGTGCTACCAGGAAAGGCTGCCTCGGAAACTTCTTTGGGTTTCATTTCTTGGGGTCTGGCCTCTCCCCATTAGTGAGGCAGCCGCACAAAGTTTGGGCCTTGTTTGACTTGGGGATGGGTGCCAGTTCGGCTACCCAATGACAGGTTGTTCAAATGGGGAGTAGGTGTTCTGAACTCTTGCATGAATCAAATTCGACCAGGATATTGTACCATGTCATCACGTAGAGGGAGGTCTTGATGCCATAAGATGGATCCTTAAAACACCGCGGAAGCTGCCTCAAAACTCTTTTACAAAATGCCCTGGTGACCTAGATGACATGCTAAGATGGTGATGATCTGGACATGATGACTAGGACTTTATGCAAGAAATATGACTAGGTGGCATGGTAATCCTAACTACAATTTTATCTTATGATATTAGACCCAATTTAGATATGTGTCAGTTGAAAGCATGCAAAAGACCCTTATCAAGCTAGAGATCCAAAAAAGTGCTTGCTGATTTTCTGTGCCCATGTGGAATGTTTGAGCCACCTTGGCATGTTTGAGCCTAGGTGGCATGTTAGAACCTGTGGCATGTTTGAGCCACCTTGGTATGTTGGAGCATGTGTGGCATGTTTGAGCCACCTTGGCATGTTGGAGCCTAGGTGGCATGTTGGAGCCCGCGTGGCATGTTTGAGCCACCATGGCATGTTGGAGCCCACGTGGCTTGAGCCACTTTGGCATGTTTGAGCCACCTTGGCATGTTGGAGCCTAGGTGGCATGTAGGAGCTTGTATGACATATTTGAGCCACCTTGAGATGTTTGAGCCTCCTTGGCAGTAGGTGGCATGTTGGAGCCGCGTGGCATGTTTAAGCCACCTTGGCATGTTTGAGCCTAGGTGCATGTTGGAGCCTAGGTGGCATGTTTGAGCCACCTTGGCATGTTGGAGCCTGGGTGCCATGTTGGAATCCACGTGGCATGTTTGAGCCACCTTGGCATGTTAGAGCCTAGGTGGCATGTTGGACCCCGCGTGGCAGTTTTGAGTTTCCTTGGCATGTTTGACCCACCTTGGCATGTTGGACGAGCCTAGGCGGCATGTTGGAGCCATCTTGGCATGTTTGAGTCTAGGTGGCATGTTGGAGCCTAGATGGCATGTTTGAGCCACCTTGGCATGTCGGAGCCTAGATGGCATGTTGGAGCCCGCGTGGCATGTTTCAGCCACCTTGGCATGTTTGAGTCACCTTGGCATGTTGGAGCCTAGATGGCGTGTTGGAGCCCACGTGGCATGTTTGAGCCACCTTATCATGTTTGAGCCACCTTGGCATGTTGGAGCCCGCGTGGCATGTTTTAGCCACATTGGCATATTTGAGCCACCTTGGCATGTTGGATCCTAGGTGGCGTGTTTGAGCCCACGTGGCATGTTTGAGCCACCTTGGCATGTTGCAGCCTAGGTGGCATGTTGGACCCCGCATGGCATGTTTGAGCCACCTTGGCATGTTGGAGCCCAGGTGGCATGTTGAAGCCTAGGTGGCATGTTGGAGCCCACGTGGCATCTTTGATCTACCTTGGCATTGTTGCGTCTCAAAAAACCATACTTCCTTAAAAAAAACATCTACTTAGAAACTACACGTAGTTATAAATCACACCTGAAAAAACCATACTTCCTTAAGAAATAAGTGTTTAAAAACTATGCATAATTATAAACCACACAAAAAACTATACTTCCTTAAAAAACAACCACTTAAAAACTACACCTACTTATGAACCACACTTTAAAAAACTATACTCTATTAAGAAACAACTACTTAAAAATTACACCTAATTATATAAAACATACCTCAAAAAAACCATACTTCCTTAAAAAATAGCTTCTTAAAAACTGCACCTAGTTACAAACTACACCACTTCAGAAAAACCATATTTTATTAAAAAACAACCACTTAAAAACTACACCCACTTATAAAACCACACCTCAAAAACCATACTTCTTTCAAAACGACTACTTAAAAACTACACCCACTTATAAACCACACCTCAAAAACAACACCTCAACTTAAAAAATCACACCACTTGGAAAACCATACTTCCATAAAAAAAGCGACCACTTAAGAACTACACCCACTTATAAACCACACCTCAAAAACCCATACTTCTTTCCAAAACAATTTTGCTTAAAAACTACACTCATTATAAACCACATCTCAAAAACAACACCTAGACTTAAAAAATCATACCACTTGAGGAAAACTATACTTCCTTAGAAAATGACTACTTAAAACTACACCTACTTATAAACGACACCTTAAAAAACCATATTTCCTTAAAAAATAGATACTTAAAAACAACACCTTATTATAAACCACACCTCAGAAAACAACATCCTCTTAAAAACAACTCATCTTTAAAAAAAAAACTACACTTTCGCAAAATAAAACCACACCTAAAAAAAAAAAGCTATAGCTCCTTAAAAAAAACCTACACCGTCTTCTTAATAAACCACACCTCCACATAACCACATGTAGAGTTTTTTGAACAACAACATGTGGTTTTTCTTTTTCTGTTGTTTTTAAGTGTGGCCCCAGAATTGGGGTGGTAGTGGTGGACGATAAAAATTCTATTCTATTCTTGATGCATGCCCTAGACTTTAACAAATATACTAGACCGGAGAAGGCTTGATGAGGGGAAAAGAAGATTGCAATACTTGGTTTAAAGAGTACATTATGAACCCTGGTTTATTTGACATGTTTACACAATGAATTTGAAAAATATGTACCTAACGACTTTCGTAAATCATTCTTTAGGCTTTCTAATGGATGCTCACGCTTGAGAAACAGAGTTTGCTTGCTGAAGTTATGGCCTTCTTTCTATGCTGCTATCAAATTAGAACAGCAAATGCATTCTGCCATATTTGGATTATTTATAGTGGGAATTTGAAACTTGTATACCAAGCAATATTCTTAGATCTTTCCTTGATCTCTTCAACGGATATTCTTGCTGCAAAGATAAAGCTTGCATTTGCAAGTTATGTTAAAATTCCTACTGCCTTCATGTATCTCCTATACCTCTTCGTTCTGCCAATCAACAAGCTTCACAACTGTAAAAGGTAAATTCACTTATCTATTTGGCAAATGCAAATTAATGTTCCTTGGTTTCATGTTCTTTAAATCTACATAAGCTCCATATTTTCTTGCATCGTTTGAGTTCTTATAAGAAGTCTACAAAGTGCTCTCTTGATTTAAGCTCCATATTTTCTTGCATCTTTTCAGTTCTTATAAGAATAGAATAGAATAGAATAGAATAGAATAGAATAGAATAGAATAGAATAGAATAGAATAGAATAGAATAGAATAGAATAGAATAGAATAGATTTTTTATCATCCATGGAGACCAATTGGCCTATGGGACCCAAACGAAAAGAGAGCAGCAAGCGTATCGTCGGTAACGAAAACCCCATCAAGGGTTTCGAGGAAAACCTTAGCGCATATGCGTCGGGTATTAATCAGACAATTGTATAGGATGCCAATATTGTCCCGCAGGAGACAATCGAACCGGTAGACCCATAAATCCCTCGAGGTATGACTTCGGCATCACATTCTGGCACCGAGTTCAGCAATCCCGCTGGCCAGCGCACTAGTAATCGAACATACCGCTACTGAAATGCGCCAGGGAAGATCCGGAGGCCATTATTCGATCTTTCAATGGCACTTCCCCGCGGCAAACACCTACAAAGCCTCGGCTCTCCTCAGACTTCCCGCAGCCCAACATCCCGTCTCACGCGAGACATACACCACGCGAATGGAAGCTATAAGTCCGCACTTCTTCAAGGGCTACCGGCAAAGTACCGGCCTCTCTGGAACTTAGACATCACTCTGGCACATGATAGGCGTACCACGGAATTCGCCATGCAGCACGCATCCGGTGAGCTTCCGGCAAAAGCAGCATCTAGATACGCCTGGGCAAATCTTTGTGATCCTTCTTTGTTCCGTCCTCAGACGCGATATGTTTGTATGTACACCCCAACGGAGAACCATTGAGCTTGCTTTGTCCTCAACATGCTTTTGAGGCTGGGACCAACGCCAGCCTAAAGCGCGTTGCCAAATCGCATCACCGGCGCAACACTTCTCGGGAGCAACCACGGCGCCCAACGCAGCCCGCGCCGAAGGTAAAACCTGTTCCCCTCGAGTAGGACCCGGCAATGGAACTCTTCGGACCTACCCTCGCGGAAGCCCGCCAGGCTGGCCGCACCGCCGAGGTCATTCCGTGGGCGAGGTAGACATCACCCAATCCCCACCTCTGCCCCATACAAGAGGACCCGGCTCGCATCTAAGGCCCTAAATGCGGTGACGGTGGCCCCTGTGCATAACCCCGCCTTTGTGGATGCTGTTCCGTGAGGGCATATAGTTGCTTTTCCCAACCCGGCTGCGGACTGCTAACCCATCGGCAAGATCCCAAGGTGGTCCCGGCATTGTAGGTCGGTTTCACCCCGCCATCTTGTCCCCGGTAAATGAAATGAGGGAACTGGCTGGACGAAGTGTTGAAGCAGCACCCCTGCCAATTGGTGCTGAACTTTACGCCGCTGAATCGGCAAAGTGTCAATGACCAATCCAGTGATCGCTGTCCTCTCCGAGCAGGTCAGGAGGCTGGATATCACGGCGATACTTCGAGAGTTCTTCCTTTGGTTGGGTGCGCGAAATTGGCGAGGGCGCCAAATTCCGGCGAAGCGCCAAGTTCCATTTCCCATGCAAGAGGCTCACAGGAAAGGTTGTTCTTCCGCATAACCTGATGCTAGGTGCATGTTAAAACGTAAAGTAGAAACCCTTTACTAAGAAAGGTGACTGTGGTTGGGCAACAGAACCACATGTCTACTTTTGAGAAAGCAACACTCTGAAAACTCACGAAATTTCATCGCTAAAACAACAGAAACATATAATTCCTATGTGATATTTTGCCAAAGCCTACGACTTTAAAAAAACTATTTCTAACGCTTTATTAAAAACCCACACATAAGCCTCTAGTGAACCGGACAAAAAACAAACACATGGTTTTGAGCTGTTTTGCTAGCTGAGACTACCACGTCCGCCGCCGGTAGATTCCAAGCAACATACGACACCTGAACATGGTTGTTAAAGTTTAGCGCATCATGCAGACTCATCGATTTGAGTCCCCTGAAAGCCTTGATATGACATCTTGAACATGGTTGTTAAAGACTAGGTAGCCGCAATCAGGTGAGCATGGTTCGAAGCATTGAAGCGACATATGATAGCTTGAATAATTATTATTTTGCACCGTGATATATCGTGATGCCATGACCTTTTGGCATTACGGAGTACTTTAGCCGCGACGAAGCGGTATAATTTTATAAGTTCGCCAAGAATTTACGCGTGCTGGCGTCACGCCAACATTTCTTTCATGAAACCCCACCGCCATGGGGCAGACCTGTGCCCTCACCACCATATGTTACATATCATTGAAGGAATTAGCATTTTACTTCATTTTAATAGTAATAATAACTATAGTGGTGCCCATATAAAGCAGAAAGTTGTTCTTAGCAATAGGCTTTCATGTTGCAATTTATGTTTAGGACTTGTTCCTTGACATTTTTACATATTGCTTCTCAACTCTAAACTCCCAAATCTCTCCTTAATTCTGAGCCAACCATTATAAAGGAAGTGTGTTTGATCTATTCCTAATGCTCCCCTTGAAATGTGAAATAAAAAAAAGGAACTCATATTGTTTTCAATACGTTTCAAAATATGTACTTAAATCCTTGTGCTTTCACCTATGTTCAAGCGTCAATATAAAGATGTTGATTCCATAATGACTACAAGCTATGCCTCAAACCATACCTAAGTGTCTAACTCCATACCTTATGTCTAAACCCATACCTTATGCGTTCGAACCCATACCGCTTTTATGCTAAACCATTGATTATGACCACCGGATTTGTTAAACAATGACAAATACATAAAGCGACGGCAAATACGCAGCATTCGACGGCCCCAAAGCTCGAACTGGTGCGCAAATTCCGCCGAAGCAAGTGAAAGATCCGGGCGCGGCAGGAGGCGTGCTATTGTGGAAGATTTACATCGCCGTGAAGATTTCATCGTCGGGAGCATACACATTCATTTTAACACGCATCTTGAAACCCTCAAGCAGAAAAACAAAGGTGTACAGTGCCGGAAAACCGCAGTCCAACCGCTTTAAAACAGAGGTGTAGAGGTGCCGCAAAACCATTCGCCGTAAATCCGAGGTGGTCGGCAAAAATCTTGAGAAACGTGAGGTGTAGACGCAAGTCGGGCGGATAGAGGAATCTTTTGCCTCGTGTACCGGATTCATCTACCTCCAAGCTTCATCCGAATGAAAAATCTAAACCGGACTTGCAAAGAACCTAAAAATACGTAAAACCGAGGCATCCACCGCTGCCCAACCTAGCCATAAAGTTCGCAGGTATGCAAAACCAGCCAAATCGTAATTAAACGATATTGAATGCCATCTCTTTGGGAAGAAGATTGGGTTTTGTCAAGAAGGAAGTTCATGCACTCTCTAAAAAATAAACCTTAAAAGCACATCAACAAAAGCGTATACAATATTCAGAACCCACCCAACCTTTAAAAAAACAACCAAAAAGATCTTTTGCGGACCTTATAAGTTCTCGTTTCATTATCCAAACAACATGTTTGAAAAAAAAGGCAAAAATGAAGAACTACCTTAGCAATATGGAGAAACACAAAAGGCCACACAAGTTGCCTTAGATGGGTGCCTTAGATCATGAAGGACTTTGTCTGTTTATATATAGAGAATCTCCATACATAATGGAAAGTTCGAAGTTTTAGATCACCATCTTTCTCGATACACATTGGTTTGGGGTTTATATTATGGTATGGCCTTCTTGATAAAGAATAAAGCAGAAGAAAATAGATGCCCGTCATTTATAACTCAAGTAGGTATTGAATATTGAGAAAAGGCACGCCAAAAAAAACGTCACTACTTTTACTTTTCATCGTCCAAGCTTTACTTTTCCACATAGTGCTTTCCTTCTATTGATTGAAAGACGTGGGAAGTTAAGTTCGATGGACCATTTTGCATTGCCTCTTTCTTATCCAACTCTAATCTTACTCACCGTACCTATTACCTATTTTAGCCACACCTTTTTGTTGAACTTAATCTTGCAAAATTAGTTCTAGATGGCCTTTTCATTCTTTCACGAAAGCCATCCCGATTTATGGAGTTTTGCAACATCTGTGAGTAGATTTTTTCTTGAGGAATTTCAGAGCATGCATGTATATGGAAAGAGATTATGTATGTGCCGTGTGGCTCTTACAATTGTGTGGTTTATGCCTCCGATAGATCTAGCAATGTTCCAAGATGTCAATTTAAAAGCCGATGCGCATCCAAAAGAACAGGTCGAGATGGGCATTTTGGGAATAATAAAAATTGCCCATCCGAAAGGATGCTATTATGCTGAAATCAAAGAAACACAAGGACCGTAAAAACAATTTCAAATATATAAACATATTCTGCTATAACCCCAAAGCCGCTACGCTTTAGTGAATGGAAACATGTGCGATCTAAGCTTCCAGTTATGCCAATACGTAGAGATTCAACGTGAAATGTTATACATGATCATCCTCAAACTGTGAACGCCTACAAATTTATACCACGCGCATCCTTCAGGGGACACATGTTGGGAGGTGCCACCTAAAAGAAAGAGATGTCAATCTTTATCTTGCAACACTTCATCCAAAAACTGTCACGTTCAAGAACCAAACTATTGTATCTGACAGAATCGGGGAAGATCTATCACAGAATCTTGATTCTGAAATTTTCACAAAGTTTGATCTAATGCTTATTTCTCTATAAAAGATCGAACCCTATAGATGAATCATCCTTTCGTTTTTAGATATGAATCGCATGGGTTCTCATTCACCGTGGAAGACATGCCACGTTTCAAAAGCATTTAAGATAGATATCTCATGATAGATATTCTCTGCAAAGACACATAATGCTCAAAATATCGTAGACGAGATGTCTCATGAATAAGGTTTTGGCTTCTGGGGTGCCGGGCGGAGAAAAGCCGGCGAAAATGATGCTTTGTCTCCGAGAAACAAAACAAGCCAAAATACGCGAGAAAAGTAGGGCAAGAGAAAAAAAAAAAAGAAAAATAGGAGACTCGAGAACAAAAAAAAAAAAGAAAAATAGGAGACTCGATTATATATGTGTAGATTATGGTTAGCTAATGTTTGAATGTGAATTTCATGAAAAACATCCAAGCCATAGAAAAGTTCTGGCTTTTGTGATCAAAGTTTAGCCAAATATAATAGAATAGAATAGAATAGAATAGAATAGAATAGTTTTTTTAAAGAAAGCATAGGTGGCAAGAATTGAAAAGTTTAGCCAAACTTTAAAAGCTTTCATCTAACCTTAGGCTATACTGTAGCAAGTTAATTTTACGACTTTAGATATAGGAGTTGTTAATATTTTTTTAGATGATGAGATTAGAGACTTTTTCAAACATTTCCCTGGCAAATGGTAGAATGTCCCATAGATCTTGAAGAATGACGGAGACCCGTTGGAAAAGCAACATTGAAACTGTTTCAATACATTTTAGGGATGTACCGATAAATAAAAAATTGAAACAAGAGCTTTATGGAGTTCTTGGTCGAAAGATTTATGACAGAGAGGAGCAATTAGAGAGGAATGTCATGAAAGCCCCAAATTTTGTTGGTAAGGGACGCCACCATTAGACAATTTTGGATCAATAGCTACATGTATAGAGGAAAGGCCTGTAAATGTCAGCTTGGACAGAGGTTAAGTTGGACATGCCCGGGTTAACTTGGACATAAAGGGTTACTTGGACATATGTCCATGCTAACACCGCCTGCACACTGACCTTAGAATGACACATAAACTAGTTTTATGGTAATAAAACATAAGTAAACTTGTTTGTATTTTTTCAATAAAACTATGTTAGGAACCTCTATATCCGTCTCTTACAATGTTTTGAATCATTCTAAAGACTTATTGGGGAAATGTAATGTAAAAAAGTTAATTTCTTTCACAAGCTTCAAAATAACTGAGTGGTTTTCACTCACTTCGGCCCTGCTAAACCTCAAATTGTTTCCTCTCTTCACTCTTTGAGGGTTATAAGATCAACAGATTGACTGCATGGAGCTGCAAGCACCACATGTTCGAGTGTAATGCCTCCCACAAGGGGGGTTCACACAGTCTTAGCCGTACCCTTTTGAGTAACCCAAAGTTTTTTTTTCTTGAACCATATATATAATGTTACCGGGAGGGGTGGGGATTTTTTTAGGTGAGTTTGGCATAATGTGAAAGGGGGTCTTTGACAAATTTCTAAGGCGTATACAAGGGGATTTTTGGCGACCCCTCGCGTGCACATGACGTACACCTAATATGATAGGTGCACCACCTGAGGTCTCCCAGTCACAGTTGCACGCGCAGTTAAAAACAAGGTTAACTTGGAAAAAGTTCCTGTGCATGTCCAGGTTAACTCAGGCTTAGCCAACATATACAGATGTCCGCCGCACTAGGGGCTATTCCTAGTACATAGAGTAGCCTTCTCTATATGTACAATTTTGCTCTTTGTGATAGAGATAACCTTCAACCCAACTCCATCTAACCTACCTTCTGCTCCAGGTCTCATTGTATCTCTTTCATAAAAAAAGAATGTGTTCCCTTCATTGCTCTTTCTTCATCCTTGTCTGGTTATCAAGTTTAGCATATTTAAGCTCCCATCTTAAAAGCAAGAGGATGTCAATTAATATAAATAAGTTATTTCTAGCATGCAACTATATTCATTTTCAAAATAAGACTTGCTGCATTGCAATTCTGTACTTCTGTACTTATATATTCAAGAGCTAGAAATGCTAATGAACAAGTAGCTGTAATGTCTTGTAACTAAGTTTGGATTAACTCATTATATTTATTTGATGAGAGATTTTCTGGGCCAAGATCAGAGATTTTTTCAGTTTTACCAAGATTAGTCATTTTTCGGGCAGGGGCAACAAGTTTTTTTGGCCAAGAACAGGGTAGCTATGGGGTTGTTGCATCTTAATTTGGTGATGCACTGATGTGGCGGCATATGAAGCTACGGTGGATATATGAAGCTGAATCCGGCGACATACAAAGTTGCGATGGATATAACAATAATAATTGGAAAAGAATTATTTGTTAATTTGTTAGTAGGCTATCGAACATGTCCTAGCGGATGTGTTTTTGGCAGAACAAAGTTTCATGAACTCTAAATAGAAAAAATGTTAACATATAATGTTTATAACGGTATCGTGTTCATTTGTTACTAGAAACGTGTGCCCGGCGATGCCCGGCATTATTCATGGATATGAAATTGGTAGATGATAATTTGTAAGTTAAATGAATGTTGTAGATTTAATCCTGCCTTAGATGGAATGGAGTGCTAAGACTTTGCCCTACTGTAATTCCAATATCATCGCTCCATTTAAAGGAACATTGCAACAAAATGTATCAAGGCCATCCTTCCTTGACACTGCCCCACAATGATGGCATGTGTTGCTCATTGTCCACACAAACATTTCAACACACACTTCTTAGATAGGCATACACTATTGGCATTCTAAAATAATCACCTTCAGTGGAACTCTAACTAGAGTGTCTACATACTCTTTGTCTCAACATGCCATCAATGGCAAAAATAGGGCCACTAACCCAAGGGATGGATTTCTAAGAAAAGCTTTCATGCCATTCAACAAAAATATTCCCACCCCAATGTGTGTAAATTGCTTATTGAGATTGAGAGTAGTTGCAAAAGAGCTTAGAGATCAAAATAATAGAAAATGCATAGACTGACATAGAAAATTGAAAATCAATTGGTATACTAAACTCAAAAGAATATCACAAGCTGACATGGTCAGCCTATAGCATAAGTAAATAAGATAGCTTGCTTTTGTGTATAAATTGCAATAGGTCTCTGCCACAAATAAATGATGGAAGGAAGGAAGGAAGGAAGGTTCTTTTATCGTTCGCGGAGGCCAATCGGCCTCGGAAGTTAAGTCCAACATTAATGCAACTTTTTTCCATGTATATCATATAGAGAATATCTATAGCAATTGAATTCGAACCTTAATGCAGTAATTTCCTATATGTATGTTATAGAGAATATCTAGCATTTCAATTTACGTTCTGCCTCGAGTCATAGACCGCATAGCCAACTTTGCTATATACGACCTTCAAGTTGTAGACACATGTTGCACTATGTTATTAATTTTGAAAGGAGACCAAGCAAGGAATTTACCATAATGCCTCTTGTGTTCAAGACTATTGCACCCTTGTTCTTTAATGTTGGCAATGTAGAATGCTATTTATCAAGGAGGCCGGTTATAGCCTACCATAATGCCCTCAGGTTCAAGACTGTTGCACCCCCATGTTCTTTAATGTATGCAATGTGAATGATATTCACATGATAAAGCATTCACACAATTGCATTCTATGTCCTTTAGTATTAGAACTCGCACGATAATCATACACCGTAACATCCACACTCAAGGCCATAGAGAACAATTGATATGCACCCTATAAAAATATCATAAATCCTTAAATGATAATTATACAAATATCATTCTAAGTCTAGTAGTTTTATGAAATTAAATATCTTGTTGGTTGTTTAAGTCAATACATTCTATTATTTTGGTAGAAAAACTGCAAAGTTACATGCTTATAACCACTAAGAAGTAGTTTTAACGTTGTGACAATCCTATCATTTGTTTAGAGTCTTGGAAATGTTAGATTCAAGATCATATTGGGAAGGACCGCAGTGCCAACACATGAGGAGGAAAAGGAAGGTCTAAATCCTATAAGAGGATAAACTCCATGAGTCACCCACAGCAGCACATGAAAGAATCTTGTTCAAGATAAACAAAAACGTGGAGCAAACCTAAAGACAAGGAACTCAACAAATTTTCTATGAGTGATTAATGCCAATGCAATGAATCAAGTTGTGGGAAACCATAACAACAATAAAAATGAGTATAAAGGCACAATGGAAAACTAGAATGTGTCCAATATAAATCCAGCTATAAAACTTCAATGACCGCCAAATGCATGAGATAAGGCCAAATATAAAAATGCAAGTACGTAAAACCATAAAATAACTTCAAGAATACTAAACAAACTATAATTTGCCAAATAGAATCGCGGTTAATAAAAAAATGCAATACAATCCATTTTGGAAATAATAAGGAAAAAGTTAAATAAAAGGAAACGACAAGCAGTTAAATGAAATATCATAAGAAAAATAATATCACACGCCTAAAGCCATGACTAGATGCACCAATATGAATAATAATTTAAAGAATCCAGGAATGAGGTTGAGGTAGAGGTGAAGGAAGGTCAAGAAGGGAAAAGAGATTGAAGTTACATTCGATCACACATCGCGGATCAAGCAATTGAGAGGTTTACAAAACAAAGAAGGTCGGCGTCCGGAAATCAAGTCAAAGGTGAGATTAAGGCCAAGGTGCGCAGGCGATGGAGTCAAGTGCCGACGTCGAGGTGGAGTACAAAAGCACAATTTCATTAATTTTGGACACACCACTTATGGACCATTTTTAATGCACTTGCATGAATGACTTTTTCATACCACTGACACATCCCCGCGAAAGTACCGCATGCTCACAACCGCATGTATCGCGATAGTATCGGTATCTTCTTTCTGTTTGACGGTTCCCAAACATAGCTCTATGTCTCTATCTCTATGTAGTCATCAGCCATTGGCTTCCATCTCCACGCTAGACACAAGACATCACCGGCATAGGGTTTATCTTTCAATGACCAATGCTTCTCGGGCTAAGTGATGGCTTTGACGCTTTGGTGGTACATGACTGTCACCAAACCGCACCAGAGTCTAATGTGCTCCAAATAACCTTCATCATCATCAAAGATGTACATGTTATTAAATATGTAAAAATATATATGAAATCACATACTCATTTCTCGCTTTGTACAAATGAATGTTCAGCCAGTAGAGAAATCTCGCCAAGAAGAACTTCACTCGATGGCTCACACAAATGGACATTCATGTTCTTACAAAGGAGACCACGTGTATACGTGAGACAATAGATAGTGCCAACTTCGATGAAATTGCCTTCTTGTTAAAAAGTCCAAAGAGCTCAAGTCTTGATGGTATATATAAGTGAGATGTCGCGTCCCACGCCAACCCATCAATATCCTACCAGAAGAAAGTGCCACGGTGACTATTCCCCGAAGAGACAGATGCCATGCCGACAGCGTCACATTCCCACTATTCGCTGCATACCTAGTTAATGGTGTTGCTCCATTACATCTTCCCCACCTCGCCTTTCTTTAGAGTTCTGGTGCCGCTCAATGTCAACTGATGCACAACATCATGGTTCCGCATTCTTTAGGCTCCCCTATATCTGCACCTTCCATAAGCAACAAACCCTTTGGCAACCGTGACGCCCACCTTTGAATGTCGAACTTTTCGGGTTATGAATCTTCAACTTAGAAACCGGTCACACACTCCATGAAAGATATATCATTACAAATTACGTCGCCTCATTTCAAGCATAATACACATGAAAATCATACTGCAAACTTGGTGAAAATGTCTTTAAAAAAGGAGAGAGAAAAAATGACTCATTATTAATTGCTCCAAATTGATAGACAACCAATTTCAATAATCTCCACCGAATTTGCCTTTTGCTCTAGTCTGGGCTCAATTTGGCCTACAAAATTGAGCCGGGCCTATTTGGGCTCTCCAAATTGGCCGCTCCGCCTCTATTTCAAGGCATAAGATTCGCCTATATGCGCATAAACATGCCTACTTTTGCTGCACTCCAGATTTATTCAAAGATGCCGTACTCGCACATCCTTAATTCAAATCCGCCACAACTTAGCTATGTGATTTCGTGATAAAAGCTCCAACCCCTTCTTCTTTGAAGCCTAAGATATGTCTCTCATCATCTCATCATGAGTGTCGCGAATGCATAATGCAACTCTTAGCTGCTGAGCATTAACCAAAGGAGATCAACACACGACAAACACATTTAAATTACAATAAAAAACTACTCTCTAATAGCAATAAGATTACAACTTCAAAAAACTACAAAAGTGTAGTGCATTACAATTAGTATATGCTATGTGCTGCACAAAAGACAAAATCTACCTTGTGGTGGCAAAATCCACAAGTAGTCAAGAGCCAGCATGATGGTAAGATGTCGAGAACATAGAATGGGTAGTGCGGGAAGAGCTTTGGCAATATTAAGTCGAGGGGGGAAATTCCAAATTTGAATTTTGAATTTCAATAACCACACATCGCTAAGCAACTTTATTTTAAATTTTAAATAGTCATAAAAAAAGGGGCTTCATTTTTGTGATGCATTATGGGCCCACCAAATATCCCCATGATCTTTCCTTTACGACGCCACGGCCATCCTCTATGCAACCTTGTCCGCCACAAGCCAAATATTATACATCATTTGGGAGTTTGTTTTCCTCCTCCATTGCGTGTGCTCGCCCGCAGTTGCCCATCTTTAAGACTTTCAAGCATTTTTGCATGTCCAAGACCGAAAGGCTAGTGCATTTCATTTTTTATCGCTTTTGGGCTCTTTTATATAGTTTTGTCCTCCTTACATGCTTTATATATAATGCTATTAACATCAAATGTTGTTCTACTTTTGACATGGATGATCCTTCCTTTCTTTGCTTTTGGTGGGGATAAGAAGTCTGCTTTTCTCTCTTATCTTGCTATTCGACATGCATGTTGTCTTTACCAGCAAAGAACACTTGCTAACATAGAGCCTCCAAGCACCGTAACAAGCATTCCAATCCAGCTAATGCACTTAAAACGAGTCCAAACCAAAGTTATGTCGAGAAACCTACACTATACCGCAAATTCTTGAGTTTCCCCAAATTGGGCGCCCGCCCAATTTAAGCCCAATTTACGAGCCCATCTCTATAAATAGTATGTTTCATTAGTGCTCTATCAAAGTTCTCCAAATGCTTTCCAACGATAAAAATGCCAAAATCGGAGTCCGATGCAAAGTTATGCCAAAACTATTCTCGCCATCCCCGAATTCCCTGTACCAAGTGCCCGCCCAATTGAGCCCAACGGCAGAGCCCACTTCTATAAATAGTATGCTTCCATACGCTCTATCAAAGCCCTCCTCGAACAAGCTTTCCAACGAGATAAAAAAATGCCAAAATCGAAGTCCGGATGCAAAAGTTATGCCAAAACCTATTCTCGCCACCCCGAACCCTTAAATTGGGCGCCCGCCAATTTGAGCCCAATTTACGAGCCCATCTCTATAAATAGTATGCTTCATTAGTGCTCTATCAAAGCCCCTCTTGAAGAAGCTTCCAACGAAAAATTTAAAAAATGCCTGTAAAAATTCCTGAGTCTCAGGATTTCTAAAGCTATGCCAAAAAAATTTATTCTGGCCTCGAATCCCCTAAATTAAGTGCCCGCCCACTTTGAGTCAAATTTACGAGCCTATTTCTATAGATAGTATCATTAGTGCCTCTATCAGCCCTCTCAAGAAGCTTTCCAAAGAAATAAAAATGCGAAAAATCGAGTCCGATGCAAAAGTTATGCCAAACTCTATTCTCACACCCCTAACCCCTTAATTAAGGCCCGCCCAATTTGAGTCAAATTTACGAGCCTATTTCTCTAAATAGTATGCTTCATTAGTGCCTCCATCAAAGCTCTCAGCAGCTTTCCAACGAGATAAAAATGCCAAAATCTGGACTGGATGTAAAAATTATGCCAAAAATTCACCCGCCACCCTGTATTCTTAAATTGGGCGCTCCTACCAATTTGAGCCAAATTTAGGGACAATTTTGTATAAACATTATGCCCGATTAGATATTTTGTCAAAAGCTCTCAACAAGTTTTTCAACGAAATGTTGGGACGAAATCCGGAAAGTCCTGATGCAAACGCCATGTTAAATAAATATTTCTCGGGCCACCCCGAACCATTTAAGGTTCCGTGGTGGCATTGTAACCTTGGACATAACTTTTTGCATTTCATTCCATTTCTATGTTCTTAGTTCGCTAGAAAGCTTGTTCGTAGGACTTTTAATAAACATAATAATTAAACATAATATTCATACAAATGGGCTCCAAATTTGGTTTTGGGTCGCCCAAAGGTGCAAGGCAACACTATCTAGTACCAGTTACCAAATGGGTTCCTTGGGGAAAAACTTTTTGCCATGCCCGCTTGGGTCTTGGAACATAATCTTTTGTTCTAACCGAACTTTTTATTGTTGTGCGTAATCAAGGGCTAGCAGTCTTGACAAATCGAGAAGTCGGCTCCACATGAGGTAGAAGAGGGAGGAAAAATAGTCACCGAGCTTCCAAGAATTCATGGAGAGACTCTCAGCTTTGAATAGAAACAACCGGCCATCTCATCTACCCGCATCTATTCCTAAATTTTGCATCATTCTAATAAAACCCCTATATTCTAAAAATTTGGGTTCATTTTCGGAGGCATATGGACTTTTAGGGAAAGTCCATATATAATGAAATTGTGCTTTATTAAGTGAGGCTAGCCATGCTAGTAATGAGAAAAAAAAAGGAATAAGGGATTACACAATGATGACATGTGTTTAAAAGCGTAGCCATACCCATTGGTCCCAGCAACACAAACAAAAAGATGCCGGTAAACCCACAATAGATGCCCCAAAATGAATCATACCTAACAAGTACGAGGGAGGAGATTGAGGCACTTTAAAATGTGAGCAATAACCAACATGAAGAACTAGAAAGCAAACAAAGATTGAAGTCAATTGAAGTCACGAGTAAAATGTCACTGAATGGTCTTGAACAAGAATAGGAGAGCAAAGGTGAAGACACAATGCATAACCGCTTTAATATCCTAAGTGAAATGATTAAATGGCAAGTCCATATATACAAATATTCAATCATATATCCTCTAAGCTGAAGTAACAAAGATAGCAATCAAGAAAACTAGGAACTCCAACAACATAGCACCTTAAAGACATATCTAACAACACAATTTACAAATGGATGTTGAAATGTAAACATAAAAGAACGATAAACACGATCATAGAAGACCGCATGACCTCTCGCCGTAAAAGTCTAAAACATGATCGCCAGCCTCAATAACAACAACATGAACAACAATGCCATATAATCCCCAAACCTCATTAGATTATATACTTTCCGTAAATCAAGTATATACTTATATACTTACGAAGAATGATCGAAGTTAGCAAGGAAAATTATATGAAAATATAGAAGGGTAATAAATCAAAAATAGTGGATGAAGCCCCTTATAACTTAAAATCAAGGAAAGAATATACAATATGAGAATACTACCCTAATTTAAAACAACTAGATGAATATAAATATGTTTCCAAAGGAGCTCTCAAATGCAAAAACATGACAAATTGCAAAACAATGCATAAACAACGTCGCCAACCAGGCCGGGCGTTGGCGTACCACAGCCATCATATACCGCCACTGTGAGAGAAAAGAGGGATGGGATCCTGATGACAAGTGATGCCGGGCCGCTGTGGGTGACGCGAAGAGGAAGACCGCCAAATGACCATACCGCGGACTATGTGCACGCAATCAACATCATGCTTGCCGCTGTATTGCTACTAGAGAGTGAGGATGAGGTTAAGGTAGCAGGTCGCTATCAACGGAGCTAACAAGTCAAGAAGAAGGTTAAGAACCCATGAATATAAGCTAAGACAAGAAGTATGATCTAAAATGATAGTATGGCTATATGCTAGACTCATGTCATGAAATGCCCGACCAGATATTGACAAAAACATAGGCAAAAATTAAAACAAAGTGTATAAGCAAAACATTTACGTAAAATGAGTATGCCGTTAATGCGCATTATTATTAGCACAAAGTCAAGAGAAAGGTCAAGAAGAAAAATGAGATGGATAATGAAGGTCCACAACGCGTAGATTCATAGCGTCTCAGGAATGGTTTGGAACAGCAATAGGAGAGCCGGCGGTGAATATTAAGATAGCTAAGGTTTTAAGTCTCAAAGTAGCATAATGTAAATGGGTGGTGATGAAACAAATCGAAGACATCAAAACCGTGATCAAGCTTGGACAAAGAAAGTTAAAATCGTGACATGGCAAGAAACATGAATGGTTCATCAAAGTGGAGGTAACGATCAAAAGCGAGAACACATATAATACTTTCATAAGGTATAGTAAGCAATTGCCAAATGCCCCAACTAACCGAATCCAAATTGAACAATGAAACCTTAGTGATATTATCAAGAAAAGCAAAGTCCACCAATGCTTGAAACACAACCGCCACAAACAAAGCCAATGTTATATCCGGCCGGGTGTTCAATCGAGAATGTTTTCAATATAAACCTATATATGCAACAAAAAGTCAATGTAGTGTCGAACGAGATATACTTCATATCCAAATAAAACTAAATATAAAATGCAAAATTATCAAATGCGGAATTAAAATGCAAAACGCCGGGTGGATGATCCTATAGGCATATGTCAACTATAAAATATGTGAAGGTCCTATAACAAATCTATCCATGATATCATATGATCAATATAAACAATGGTATGGAGTTTAAAAAAAATAACCATTGTGCAGGATAATATAATATCCTCAACATTTGGTATGCATCTTAGAACATGTTGCCATCTAGGAATAACGTTGGAACAATAGGCCTAAAAAAAGGAAAAAGACATGAACCAATTCACAAGTCCATTAATGCAAAATAGGTCATATCCCTTTAAGGTGAAGTGACTTAAATAGCAAGAGCACTTGTTAAGGAAGGAAGGAAGGAAGGAAGTATATTTTTACGTCGCACCACAAAGGCAGATAGAAATGAGGAATTGTTAGTGATGCATAGAGATACTGCTTGGCAACGCATTTGAAAACAATATGGAAATGTTAAATAACCAAAAAACAACAGTTCGAAATGAGATGTCATAAAGAAAGAGGACACCACATGTATAAACGCATAAATAGATGCCTCAATATGAATAGTATTTACAAGAACGAAGGACGAGGTCGCGGTAGAAGTTGCAGATATATGTGCGTTAAATCAAGTGGAAGGTCAAGAATAAAATTGACAGTCACCAGATCTCCATAGCGCAGGATGTTCACATAAGGCTGCGGGAATGGTCCCCAAACACATTGAGAGCAAAGGTGAAGATCAAAATAGGGAAGGTGCATGTGCTAGCAAAGTAGAAAAGAGTGGTGATGCAATGACATCAAAAACAAATCCAAAATTTTGGACATGAAGCCCTAATGTACATGGTAAAAATATGAAGCAAATAACTCAAAACAATAATCCCTACCCACATAACACCCTAGATAGTGTCGATTATATGCAATTCCTCGCCAGACCTCTATGACAATGGGAGCAAACCTGAAAAATCCAGTAAATGTCCCGCTGTGACAATCAACGAAGTCCCAACAACATCCCTACCGCGCATAAGTCAAAGAGCTACAACACGTACTATACCAAGTAGGATCGTGATAGCTAGCCGAAGACATCGCGGGTCTAGAAAAAAAGAAGCTCAAATATAGAAAGAGGAATAAAGGAGCCATGGTGTCAAGGATTAAACGTAGAGGACGAAGTAGCAACTTCATAATCGAAGGAAAAAAAAAAAAAAAAGAATGTCCCATGCATGAAGATGACGTATAACCGCTAAGAATGAATTAAGGAATGTATGTATTTTTACCGTTAAGAAAATGCCCATGTTATCAACCGGTGGCTGTAAGAAGAAACCGACATTCTAATTATGACCCGAAATTTATAATATAAATGTAATCAATAATCCATAAATAACACACCACATATCGCTATGGACTAACCGATCCTTTCAAACTCCATATAAAATGCTAGTAGCATGTAAGAGAAACTAACTCCATATATAAAATGAATGCAAATCCAACTAAAACCCATCTAGAAAATGCAAATCAGACCCATGCATATATTCAAATCGAAATGCTTATTATAAAGCGTACTAATGCAAAGAAATATGTTCAAAAACAGCCTAAAAGAAGGTCTTTATATAATCATTGAGCAGCCTTTATCCCAAAAGCATTATCTTACCCTTGGACTAACTGGTATCAAAACCAAACAAACATCGAAGCCAAACCCGGACAAAACGTGTCAAAGCCATATTTTCCCCGAGCGCAAAGAGCTGCTGGTGGATCGATGGCGTGAAGCAGATCCGGGAGGAAGAGCTCTACAATGAAGAAAACCCGTGATTCTAGTATTTGTCGAAACATGTTAGTGATTGATTGTTTTTTGTGTAGTTAATGTTGTAGCAGATAAACATGCCGCATAGTAGCTTGGTCAGGCAAGATAGTGAGCTTCATTAGCCAAGTGAAATCAAGCCACCGCTGTTTATAAGAATGATGATGATAATTCTCTGATGCCGCCTTCAATGCCTTTCATCCCGAAGTTATGTCGAAATGCATACTACCATGGAACAACCTCGTGGCCAATCTTTTGTCGGGTGCGGGCCGCTGAATTAGTGTGTGATTGCTTCGCATGCCTCGATTAGCCAGTGTCCTTTTTTAGAATTGCAACAGTTTCAAGTGAAAAATTTCGGCCAGAAATTTTCGGATTGTATCCGGGATTCTATTTCTAATTTGTATTTCGGATTGCGATAATACGTAATTCTCGTAATTGGCAACAATGTTTCCAAAGATGTCTTCTATATTATAATAGAAAATTGTTTTCAAATTGTTTTCCAAATTTTCCATGCATCGGTGGCGCCAAGTCTCGGCCACCAACGTAAGTTTTCCATAGAAGAAAGAAAATAGAAATCCGTGAGGAAAAGCCCTCCCCTGTTTACTTAATAAAGCGTATATAGATCGTGATGTAAACTAACTTGTCATAATGTTTTGTCCAATATGTTCATGCTACAAAGCCAATCACAAAAAAGTATTTCCATGAAGAATAAAGCACATAACTTATTTGCGCTCCAATGCCTACAAGAAGATATGGGTTCTAGGATTAACAATGCATTAAAAACAAGTACTTCCTTTAAAGAAATACATCGCTATATTAGTCATAAATTATTATCTTTATGGATTATAGTTCATTTTATCATATGCGTGTCTTGTTGAGTTGTATAATGAAGTGGTTCTCCAATTCAGTGCATTTTAACTTTTCACTTTTATGCTCTTAAGATATGTAGGTGACTCCTTCATGGCTATTTATATCCAAATGCTGCAACTCAATGCTCTTGGATCTTAATAGTCCCGTACTGACTATCAAATTTAGAAATCAAGTTATAGAGTTTGTGTCCAAGAAAACCTTATTGGCTTGATTATGACACCTTACTAGTTAGTTTGAATAGTAAACGTCTCATACCAGCAGATAATACCGTGTTTGGTTGTCTTATGAAGTTTTTCTTTCTTAACTATAACCTCGAACACTATCTGGACATAAACACAATGTCCCATGATGTATACCACATAGTAATACATCTACCGTGTTCCTTCGATTGGGTCACATAGGCCGCATTTCGATTCGCGGCCGATGCCAAAAATCACTCTAATGCAATTCAATTCATGATGTATACCTTACACATGTTTATGGATATGAGTTGACCGAACACTAAAATGTTTCCAACCCTTTTGCAAAGATAAGAATGTAGATACAACAATATAGTAATTGGGCTACATTGCTACCAGATGTGATATCATCTATTACAGGAATGGTAATGGGGACTACCACTTTAAGCTTTTCACGTCAACTTTTGTTTTTGTTTTGTTTTTGTTTTTTTTCTCACATGCGTCTCTTCCTCCAATTCCTATATATTGTGGGCGTAAGTTATTTTCAAGAACCATTTTTGGTAAATAGAAGAGACTTGCTTTATCGTAGTTCCATCACAGTCCCTTCCCTCGGGCTTTCAAAATGAAGTCTCACATTGGGGATTTTTGAGATCATAAAAGGTCTTCTAAGAACTGCCGACACTGAATAGTAGTGAACTACCAATCGAAAACGTATTCTCCACAGTAAAAGAAGAGGACTATCTTATTGATCACATTTTCTAGTGATAGCAGTTGATAGGGGTATCCAAATGAGTTTGTTATAATAGAGTTGATTCATTGAGATCTTTTCCAACCCTTGGGTATTTCAAATATCTTTAGCCCCAGAGGGATAGTAAAAAAAAATGGTAAAACCATATTTTGGAGTTTTGACAATCAAGGCGGAAAGTTAAAATATGTGCAAAGCACCTAAGGTTGAAAGATCTCAATGAGATTCATCTATTGCATTACGAGAGTTCTCATTTGGATCTTTTTCATCAATAGTTATATATAGAAAAAATGTATCCAAAGGAGTTATACTTTTGTCGACCGACCGCTAGGCTCGATTTCCGACAGTTCATTTATCTTCATTTGGCTTAGTTGGCATGTTTTGAAGCGTCCTTTTTTAATCTCAAAAACCCTAATGATTGCCTTTACATCCATACATACATCAAACCTAATAGGTTGATCAAAAATTATTAATGATTATTACCGATCAGACTCCGGAGGTAATAATGTGGATGCACGCTGACCTTATGCCCCCGTCCTATTACTAACCTCTGCTGTACTTTGTGATTATGTATATAATCGCAAGATGTCAAAGATCCTTATTGTTACTTTGCTGTTTTTCTCAAACCCTTCGGCGGGTTTTTAATCCTCGTAGTAATACCGGCCGCTTCTCTTTGTACTTGGGTCCCATAGGCCAGTTGGTCTCCGTGGACGATAAAATCATATTCTATTCTATTCTATTCTTTACTCCTCACCTTTTACCCCGACCATTTACCCCACCTTTTACCCTGTTCCTTGCCTATCATTGTGTTGCTTATAAATAAATAGTCAGTATCATATGAGTGCTAGGTGCTTAAATCTAGAACATCAAATTACCGTACCCCTAGGTTGGACCCAAAACAATATGATGGTGTGTTATATAACGTGTTGTTCCATGTGTTTCAATCTTTATTAGTAGCGAGCTTTTATAATAAAGTCTATTCACTCTAAAGTCCTCAACTAGGAACTTAATTTGGCAATGCATGATAACCTCTAGATCTCTAAGAGGACAAACCAGAAATGAAAACTTTGAATATCATTTCTTCTCAAAATATTACAGATTTTTTCCTAAACCCTTACTATTTATAATGAAACTGGCCCTAAATTGATATGACTCTCATGAAGGATTGAATCAAAATTCATAATGAATTAGGATGACTCTTGATGGTAAGTCAAAATTTAAGTCAAAGTCGACCTACATAGACATACGGAAAATTAAATATTGAAGATAGGCATCCTCTTTTAGGATCTCTTGAAATGCTTTTCAGGACGAGGTTTGATGTGGTACACGATGAAAAGAGGACGAGGTTTGACGTGGTAGATGATGAAAAGTTCTCGCGATGCTCCTCAAAAAAAGAAGAAGAGCATTTTTATCTGCCTATACATCTTGCTCGCATTTCACATTTGAAACCCAAGTACTTACGAGCTTCACTTAACTAACCCAAGAGTAGTAACCCTCAATCCCTATACTACTAGAAAGTGGGCTCTTAATTTTTCTCGCATTCCTAGAGTTTTGGGCCACATAAAGTTTACATTTTTTTGTTCGACACGCAATAAAGGCATACCGAAGTTGTCCCAAGGCCTAATTGAATGTGCCGGTGGTGGTGGAGTTGTCAAGTATCGAGATGGAGGGATGGCGGCTGAGATGGAATTGGGGTTGGACTACTTGAAGGGTGGAGGGCTCATCGTACTTAAACACTTCAATTGCATTTTAAAAATTGGCGAGAGAGTAAATTGCCTGTGGGAACCATAGCTATGGTCAAGGTAGCTTGAGATAGAATCCTGATCATAGCCACTGCTAGGTCGCCCGTATCAATAATACCAGCCCCTCGCGATACTTCTGATATTCAAATAAGGTCTTGTTTTCATCATTGAGTTGGAGCATATATATAAAACATCTGCAATATCCGGGTGGGTACCGCGGTTCTTAGCTCCATGAAGTAAAGATAAACAGCCAACTTGGAAGAGAGTGTTCCCAAGTTGACAGTATAGTTGAAGGAAGAAACATTGAGTCCTTCGAAGGCCGACGACATCCCCTTGGGAGGAGGTTGGTTGAGCATGTCAGAGGTGGTAATATTAAGATTAGTCATTATAGCAATAGCATTGGGTGGAGGGTCATTCTCGAGAAACCATCTTCGATCATATTTATCATCAGGGTATCTGCAAGGCATAGGGTCATAGCAAGGCACAGATAAATACATGCTTATATTTTATTTATTTTATTTATTTTTTGGAGAACAAAATAAGCCCTATATTTCTGTATATGCAGGAAATTACATACTCAAGGTAGCCGGCCGAGCTTGCACCAAGGCTCCCCCGAAATGCCAGGTGAAGGAAAACGTCGCCTGCAGCTTCAGTGTAGAATCCGGTAGGAAGGGTTCTAAGTTTGAGACCAGAAATAAAAGGGACATTAGTAGATAAATCACTGCTAGAGAGGCACAGGCTAACGCTGGAGCTTTGATTTGATGGAAAAACAAGACCGAGGTACATAGGCTGATCAACGCTAATTCCTGGTCTGTTGAACTGATTGAACCAATGTCCATTGGCAGAGAGAGTGAAATTAAACAAAGGCCAGCAGTTAAGCCCATTGTAATTGGCATAATGAAAGGATGCCCAGATTGAGGACCTGAGATTTTTCCCAACCGGCAAAACGTAGTAGTTACTATTGAGAAGTGGGAAGTACCTTAGAGTGGTCATTTGCGATACATTACCAGAAACCACTATGTTAGAGCCAGAGTCTATGTAATTTCCATCTGTTACCCATTGAATTCCTGTTGCCAGGTCTAGATATAGCTGTAATGCACCACAGTCAATGCTAAAAAATCCTGCATAGTTTCTATCAGATCTAAATGAAGATAGTTATAAGATGAAACTGATTAGATATACTTACCTATTTGGGCTGAAACGACCAGTGGAAAGATCAGGAATGCCAGCAACGAAACTGTGATAGGATTGGTCATCATTTTCAGACTTGGACCTTTCCCGATTGAAGATTAGATATGTTATAGCTATTTGAACCTGCATTTCCAGCCAAATAATGTTGTGCATATTGGTGGACCATCGAATACTTAACTTACAATAAATGGCCATTGGATACACACATTCGATACACTAATTGGCCTTTGAAATTCTGAAAAGCCTAACTCTCGTTGGCTAAGTTATTGACTGCTTCAGATGGGCCCATAGTCATTGTAATCATCGTGATCATCATCGTCATCGTCATTATAATCAATTTGGATCATCATCGTCATCATAGTAATAATAATAGCTAGCATTAGGCCGAAGCTTGGGAAGGATCTTGGGGCATAGCGTTTCATCTGGATCAATAATTACTTTTCATCACTTGAAATGGATTTTGTTCTCGCCAGCTGCAGAAATATGGTACGCGTGGTTCCATTTGCAATGTTATGGATATAAGTTTATGCATAACTGTTTCCTCATTGGGTCATTACAATAATCATTATATTCCATGGAAGTTCTTGGTAGAGCCATTTATACTTTGCGTTTTAATAAATATATCAAAGCAACAATTCCTTTCCATGTAAACAGGCATTTGCTGATGTGAGAATACCATCATCTTGTTAACTTCAGTTGCAAGGGTTAGGATGGTGGAAAGCGGTGGAGAAAGAAGATGCGGTATCATCTGGCATACTTGGTATTTTTGAGGGTTTTGGGTTATATTGGGCCTCACAAGAGCGCCACATAAGCTATCGCGGGCAATTTGGAGCGGCCATGCTTGCCCTTTGTTTGTTGGATAGTTATGTTTTGTGTTTTGCAACTTGTTTTGTTAAGGTAGTTATGATTTAACTAACAAATGTCATATAAGGCATGAGTGGAACTCATTACATGCAATTATGGGAACTCACGTGTCTTGAACAATGTGTCTAATATTAGTAGCAATTGATAGGTCGACTTGAAGGAGTCTTGATGAGCTACTTACTTGATTGGATTCGACTTCTTCATCAATTTATCGACTTATTTGGATTTAAGTAGCGAGCCCTGTGAACGGATGTATGTGTGCCATAACAATTAGCCGGCTTATTATGTCTATTTAAGAAAATAGGGTGAAAATTCAACACAAACTCTGCTTTTGGGGGTTGTGGGGTTTTGGGTGGATTAGTACACATGTAAGAATGGCATCATGATGCCATACTCATCGATGCAAGAATCCACGAACTCTTCTTAGGGTGCAATTCAATTTATACAAAAATAATATTTCTCCCCATGTTCTCATCTTTAGGATGGAATCTAGTGAAAACTTGAGGTGAAGTAGCTATGATGGTGCACAGGAGTTATTTGGGTTAGCTTCCATTATGCTCTTAATGAAATCACTAACTAAATAATGAGTAATTTATCCTCAGAATATTAACCGAGCACCAAATTCTCCTCTTCATTAGTTCAAGATGGGAACTCCAATACGAGGAGAATCATAGCTAATTCGTAGAGTTTGAACAATTGCCAGACACCGCTCACTTGCTTCAAGTTGCTCTACGATATCTATGGGCATCATAAAATTAAGGCGGTGTAGTTGATAAGTACAGAAATGTTGAGATCGATGAGGACTTCAAATGCAAGATTGTTCAATATTGAATGGCTTTCCCGCGGTAATCATCACGCTTCCATCACGATGTTGGGTTTTATTGGAGAGACGATGCGTATCTGAAACATAAATATGCTCGGTGGTGTGAGGTCTACTAAATATTGATAGATTTACTCCTTCTGGGACCCTCAATGTAGCAAGCTAAGTCATCGGTTTGTGCTAAGAATAATGCTACTCTCTTTTGTCCTGCATTAGGCCAGCCTAATTTTGACCAATACCATAAGTGGGGGAGTGTGCTATAGCTAATGATGTACAAAAATAAAACTCGTACCTCATTTGTGATCAAGAAAATCCTTGCAGTAGACATATAATTTGGACGTTACCAAATGAATTTAGTACAAAGCATTGGTATTTCTATGGAAAATGGCTAAAGCGTGTCCCAATTGTTTTGGGAGAAGAGGGGCCTGGGTGTGATGAGTGGTGTGCAAAATAATGACTTTGAAATCCGATTTCAAAAATGCGTTTTGGGCTCTGTATTTCCACGTGGGCATAATAATCTCCTTGTTATTTCTCATCTTCGAAGACGTAATCTTGAGGCTTGCGTGCACTTTCACAACACAATTTCTTCCTTTAAAGCCGAAGAAAATATTCGTACTGCAGGTGGCAGGTGTTGGGTATTGCGGTGGGGTAGCATGTAGAGCTATGAGTGATCTTAACGTGGTTCACCAATACATAATTAGATGTACCAGCCCGTTGAATACCTGAATGTTTACCCGTACAGTTTTGTTGACGTGATTTTATCAGATGAAAATTGGCGCATTGATCCTACCATTACTCCATTTGATGCCTTCAAATTGAAAGAAAAGTTTAAGAGGAGGCTTACGCTAGGTGGGAAGAAGGGAAAGAACAACGTTTACAATGGCAAATACTCTTATGTTGCTGGCAAAAGCACGTCCCCACACGAGCCCCTTCAAAAGTAAGTGTGTGAGAAGGTAAGCGGCTCCTTAGAGTATAAGAAACCATCACAGGAGAAATAAAAAGAAAAGGGCCACATTTCTATTTTCTTACTGCATTGAAAAGGTAGTAGTTCAGAGAAGTATACTGGGTATGAGGAATTCATGCTACTATTGGCCGATAGTAGAATGATACGAAACATTGTTTAGCAAGTGCAATTGTGCATATGTTTGAAATGTGGTAATAGGTTAGATGCTCATGCAGTCTTTGACAGAATACCAAATCGTGACACAGTATCTTGCGTGTATTTGGGTATGTAGATAGTGTTAGTCCAGTGTGAGTTAGCTTTGACCTATTTGCATTCAGCATACAGAGGAGGGATTTTTCTCAAATGTCGGACATATAACCGCCCCATACACAACTCAGCTGTGCAGCAAAGGAAGGAAGCAAACATGTTGAAGGTGAACTACAGAAAGTAAAATGCTCAAACAGGGCATGGCTATCCCTCTCAGCTTGAAAAGAAGGCATGACTCAGACATTTTTGTGGCAAACACCTGGTGGATATGTGTGCAAATGTGGGGCACTTGTCACATGCTTTCGGTGAGATCTTGACAGAGCTACATGCATGGTGTGGTGCTAATGGAGTACTATGATATCAGGGTAATGCACAGATAACAGGGAGATTGGATGCTATACAAATGTTTGTCTGGCCAGCACCAAGATGAAGGTTTTGGTGCAAATGCTTTCGAACATATGTTGCTGCCCTGAAAGCATGCACTGCTTGTGGTAAGGAAATGAGAGTGTAAAGAAGGTGAAGGAAAGCTTCTGAAATTAAACTATTTAGAGAAGGTCCTTGCTTCATCCATTTATAAAGCTTGCAAAGGGTCTGCATGAGTCCAGACATTTTATGGCAACCCTGGTGTCGTATGCAATCAAGGAACATACCACATTGCTCATCAGGTTTTGACGGGATGCCATATAAATATAGTGTCCTGGGTGCAATGATTTTTGAATTTAATACGAAGAGAATGGGCAGTGCATATTGGCACTACAAATATTTGAATACATGCAGGAAGAAAGGAATCATGCACCAAATGTTCAAACTTATGTTGCAGCTTAATAGGCGTAATGCGGCA